>CM061065.1:45798706-46447640 GCA_030762895.1 Sophora flavescens | reverse complement strand
TAAGCTTGCTTGGGGACAAGCAAGGTTTAAGTTTGGGGTATTTTGATAAGCCTCAGGCTTATCTAGTTTTATGACTAGATGAACTAGGGTTTATGTGTCTATTTATTCGAGTTCACTCTCGTTTTCGCCCAAATTTGCCTTGTTTTGTTCCTAAGTTGGACTTTGACTCATTTTGCGTATTTTGTGTAGTTTTTAGGTTATTTTGAATAGAATTACGCTTGTGGGTGCTTTTGTTGTTTCAGGTTAAATAAGTGAAGCTCCGGGAGTCAAGGAAAGTCGGCGAGGGGAAATTGCAAGTCTGGAGACACTCGCCTCGCGAGTGTATTCTCGCCCCGCGAGCCTGAAAGTCAACAAAGCAGCAAAAGTCATCACTTCAGTCTCGCCACTCGAGAGGTGTCTCGCCTCGCGAGCTCATGAAAACCTGCAAGACAGAGACCATCACGGCCAAGCCGTGATGAATACCACGCCCGTGGCAGTTTAAGGTTTGAAGATTCGCCCCACGAGAGGAAGCTCGCCTCGCGAGAGAATGAAGACTTGGAAGTCAGAGACCATCACGGCCCAGCCGTGATGAAGGTCACATCCCAGAATTGAAGACTCGCCCCGCGAACACACTTTCGCCGCGCGAGAGTTCAAATTGAAAGCGCGCCAATTTTAATTCTCGCCTCGCGAAAGGCTGCTCGCCTCGCGAACGAGCGCAGATCAGGATTACTATTTAAAGGCTGTTGCAGATCAAACGAGAGGAGAAAACTGGAGGAGGCTGTAGGGCTTTTGGAGGGCCGCGAATCCTAGTAGTTTTCCACTGTTTAGAGTAGCATTTAGGGTAGTTTCTTTTATCTTTGGAGCTGCGTCTCCCTTTTTCTTATGGAGATTATGTCCGATCGCTTGTCTATGAGCATGAGGAACTAATCCCCTCGTCCGAGGGAACGATGAAGCCACCCATGGCGATGTAAATCTGATATGATGTATGTCTTTCTCCTTTAATTCAATACTTGTTTTCCGATTCTGATTTGAATGTTTGATCATATGTTTTGCGTGATTAATCAGTTAAACGTGTTTGAGGCCTAACGGCGATTCGCGTTTCAGAACTTGAATCGGGATCATAAATGTTTTCTAATTCTGACTTGATTGTGTTGATCATATGTGATTGCGTGATTGACTTGTTAACGTTGATGAGGCTTAGTCAGCGATTCACGTTTAGAACTTGAATTAGGATCATCGATCGAATATTGCACGAGAGTGAGTAGGAGATCGGTGCGACCTTATAGGGAACAAGAATTAACAGAATTCGAGATTAGGATTATGAGACCTAGTAAGTAATTAATCCAATCGTCGAATACGTCCTAATGAGCACGAGAGTGGATTTAGGAGAATTTAGGGGTCCCGATTGACATTGTAATTGAACTTAGGGAGGAATTCATCATCACTTGGGTGTACATATTGGGTAGGTGGATTTGTGAGTTCGACCTCGGTAATTACTTACCGTGTTTCTTTTATTACTTATGCATTTACCCGAACACTTGCCGGAGTCCACAACAATGTTCCATACAGGATTTGCTTTAGCCTTAGAAGTCCTACTTCTCCCGTTGGTGCAACTTATACTACTCGCCTTCAGCGCGCTATCATAAACAAATAATCATGTCGATCAATTAACAAATTCATATATCATGTGTGTAATAAACTAAAAACAACTGATATTAAAACTTAAATTAAATTTAATATTAGTTACTTACTTATTTACAGCTTCCACCACCTTCGGTGGCGGATCTTGGTGGAGAGAGCAGAAGAATATGACAATATGCCTAGACGGGTGAAGTACGAACAACTGCCAATGGTCATTCATATAGTAGGGAGCCAGATATAATTCTTTCCGATTTTCTCCCAACAAGTTCCCTATGTATTTACTCAATGCATCGCCAAAGAAAGAATTGGGGCGTAGGACCGACGGGATCTAAGAAGTCAGAACTCGATGCAACGCCCTTATCAAGCTGAAGACGATGGAGATACCTAAGATATGAAAAGGTGTGGATGTTAATTACATAATATATATATTGAAATTAAAATAAATTATTAAATGGAAAAATACCAAAAATAAATAAGTTATAAAATTAAAATTAACTTACGTGCACCAGAGACTGAAAACATTGTTGTTCAACCAGACGTTATTTCTGCAGGCGTTCCCGAGATCGTCACCACATAAGGTAAATATCCTCCGTTGATCTGGGCGTGCCACCCATCCATCGTGCTCCAATGGACATTCAAAAATCTCAAACGCATAATCCTCACCAAGTGAGAACAAACGAGTGATAGGTGACAGTGACACCGACGTCGACTTGGCCTTCAGTTTAGGAAAAATAAATTAGATAAGTTGTTGATAATTAAAAAAAACACAAGTAATTATTTGACTAATTTGGACATTAATAATGAATAAATACCTTTGTTAACATTTCGAGCTCACGTCGTTTGGAGTCCAACTCAAGCTCACGCCTTTTCATATCCAACTCATGCTCATGGCGTTGGACTTCCAACTCCCGCTCCCTAGCTGCCAACTCATCGTCCTCCACATGTGCCCTACTAAAACTCTCTTTTGTGCTCACATGTGAAGGGTTGGCATGCCCTGCGGTGTCCTGGAATGTACCGACGGAGGAAAGCTCTCTGGCAAGCGCCTGCTTGAATTCTGGGTTGGATATTAAGCCTTGCATCAGATGTGTTGTAATAGCTGGGTTGGACATGAGGTACTGAGTAATATCAGCCAAAATTGATGCTTCATCGACCACCCGCTTTCGTGAAGCAGACTTGCCATAATATTCTTTGATGGTCACGTTCCCAGGAACACCGAGAACCCGACCAGGATGGTCTTTCTTGCCTAGAGCAGTCATCAAGACGTCCCGCCGCCCGGAGGGGGACGAATGCGCCCTGGGAGGATTGAGCTTTAAGATCCATCTACAATGAAAAAAATGAAAAAACGTGCAAGTGAAAAGTGTTGCAAATATTTATACAAATATCAATTGAAATCAAGTTAATTATTTACTTACAATCTTATATGCCACTTCGCGAGTGGCATCAACTTTAAAAGATCCCGTCTTTGTCATGCGGTCGGCTAACCAGACATCCTCGCGGTCGATGTCCGATGGAGGACTTGATGGTGTGCCCTCAGGCACCTCTCCTCTTTCAATCCTAGCAGAGTGCTCTTCCTGCTTCGCCCTCAGCCTATCCGCCATCATCTGCTCGATCCGAGTCTGGTACCCACCCTAAGACATGGTGTGGCGGTGGACGTTCTTCGCCTGATTCTGCCGACCCTTATTTGCCTTAGCCTATTCAAACCAAAACACATAATTAAATACAGTTAAATGATCTATAATAAGCATACAAAATTAACTTAATCAACCAACCTGAAATTCTCCATCCTCGTCGACTCTGGCAAACATATCCCAAGTATCCCGATCAATCCAAGTGATAATCTGAGAACATTTTATCAAGCCGCTTCTTCCCGGATACATAGTACCTGGTAAGATCATGCTTGAACCCATTCCAACGCTTTGATGCCATTTTCATACATTTATGACGATGATCCTCGTCATTTGGCACAATCAAGCTACCTACACATTAAATGCATAACAACTGGATGGATTATAACTCGGATAATTATCTAATAATGTAAATCAAACGAATGTAAAGGTAAAATACCGTGATAGCCTCCCAAATCTGATCCATAACGCTTACGCGGAACGCCATTCCGATGGTTGTAGTTGATGCTTACGTCTTTTTCGATTGTAGAAACACCCACTTATTAAATTCTTTAGCACGGGGTCCCTGGGCATTTAGATTAGCATCGAAGGACACCTCAAGCTTCGTCCGCTTTGCTCGTCCTTCTCTAGTTTCTTCAACGAGGTGGCTCCTCTACCCCGTTTCCTATGAGCCTATGATGTCTCGTATGGACAAAAAAAATTGATAAAATAGAGGGTTGTAACATTATAAACTTACATTTAAAAGAAGGACTAAAGATAGTATATAACATGTAAACTTACACTAGAATCAGGCGTAGGCGTGATCGGGTCTCGCAAAACCCCACAAGTGTCCTCCCGTGCATGTGGGCTATCCGACTGATCCATATGTATACCTGTTCAGAAACAATATATATGTATTAACATAGGTTATAACTCAAAATAAATACAGAAGTATAAATAAAAATAACTAGATAGGTCCTGTAGATATACAAAACATCTATCCAATATAAGGACAATACGGGAGATTGAAAACTATAGTTTTTGAAGATTGCCAAGCACTGGTCACGGCCTGGCCGTGATGTCCATCACGGTCGTAATGTGCCAACTGAACCAGACCCTCATAGGCAGAACTGATCACGGCCCTAGCCGTGATGAGCATCACGGCCGTGACAGATCAACCAGCAGAGCAACATGCACTCAAAACCAAAAATAGAGACATTCCAAACAACTCAAACTCACGGTTTAAAGTTACCACTACTGAGACTACAGTTTCAACATGCACTCAAAACCAAAAATAGAGACATTCCAAACAACTCAAACTCATAGTTTCAAGTTTCAACATCACGACGCGCGGGTGTAAACGTTATAATCAAAATAAAAACAACATTTTACGTCAGTTGTTAGTAAAACCTGACGTTAAATGTCATATATTTAACGTCAGTTGTCTTAAGAAACTGACGTTAAAAACACTCACACTTCTTACGTCAGTTGTTAGTAAAAACTGACGTTAAAGGTCATATATTTAACGCCAGTTGTATTAAGAAACTGACGTTAAAAACACTCACACTTACGTCAGTTGTATTACACAACGGACGTTAAAAGTATATTAGTTTCTGCAAAAACATTCATTCCTTTGACTACTGTGCTACTTACCCATTCACCTTGTACCTAATCCTCTTAATGAGCATTAAGTTTATAGATAAGTTTTCAAGAAAATCAGAATAGCTTAGTAACTTCATCCATTGCTCCTATAAATATCTTCCTTCCATCCTTTTAATTTTTTCTGCTTCACAATATGGCTCTGCCATGGAGATTAACTTCATCACTCTTTCTTCCTATGCCTAGACTCAAAGATCTTTGTCTTAATGGTCAAACAATTTCTGAGGTTGTGTAAATCACATAACATGGATGGTAAGGTTGGGTGAATCACGTAATGTGATTCTCTCACTTTATTTCATCCCCCCTCATCCCTTTCACTTTGCTTTGGAAGCAAGTGACCGTGGATTCAAGACGATGCATCAAGGAATTCCAGTGAAGAAGAAAGATGCAAAGATCCATTTCACTTTGCTTTCGCTGCTAGTGACTGAGGATTTACTTTGCATCATGGAATTCAAGTGAGGGAGGTGATGCATCCATTGGAGTTTCTGATGATAGGACTGAGAAGAAAATGATGTTGATGCAGAAACTTTTTATATTTTAGGGCTATGTTGCAGAAATTTTTTATCTTTTAATCATGTAATTTTAACTTATGAATCGCTTCAATGACATACGATTTGATTATACATATAACTTGTTTTATGTTAAGTGTTTATTTATTTTAATTTGCACAAGAATTTGTTTACTAATTCAAGCTAATTAATAAAAATTAAAAATAAACTTGTTTAAAAAAAGGTTTAGAAATAAACTGCAGTACTATATGGAGTGATCTCGTTAAGAGGGACAACAGGGACATGTCAACCAATGAAATGAGTTTCATAATTATTTACGTCAGTTATTTATAGAACTGACGCAAATAGTGATTTAATATTTACAAACTGCCACCACCTCATTTTTAACGTCAACTTAATTTATGATTGCCAAGTTCCTGTATATTAATTACATTATTTCCAATATTCATTCTACAAGTTTATAATATATAGGATTATTTACGTCAGCTATTTATTTAACTGAAGTAAAAATCACACTTTTAACGTCAGTTGTATAAAAAACTGACGTTAACAATAAATATTTTTATTTTAAAAACACTTTTAACGTCAGTTTTTTTAAACAACTGACGTTAAAAGTGTATAGATATCTGCAAAAACATTCATTCCTTTGACTACTGTGCTACTTACCCATGCACCTTGTAACTTAATCCTCTTAATGAGCATTAAGTTTATAGATAAGTTTTCAAGAAAATCAGAATATAGCTTAGTAACTTCATCCCCTGCTCCTATAAATAGCTTCCTTCCATCCTTTTAATTTTCGGCTTCACAATATGGCTCTGCCATGGAGATTAACTTCATCACTCTTTCTTCCTATTCCTAGACTCAAAGATCTTTGTCTTAATGGTCAAACAACTTCTGAGGTTGTGTAAATCACATTACATGGGTGATAAGCTTGTGTAAACCACATTATGTGAGTTGCTCACCTTATCATCCTTCCGGAGAATTAGCTGCTGGAGGGCAAATCAGGTGCTCGGGTGTCACAGTTCCAAAACCTCAGCTTTGGCAGCAAGTGACCGTCATGGAAGTCTCTAGAACCACTACCTTTGCTTGAAACAGATCTAGTGCACCTGTTTTTGCCTCTCTTGAGCTCTCTCATGCCCCCCAGTTTTCTGAGGTCTTCGGAGTATAGTTTTCCCTTTGGCATATTTCCTAAAACTCTCTGATGGGATGTAGCTTTAATGTTTAGGATTTTAAACCCTTTCAATGTAACTTATTATAGGATTTTAAACCCTTTCAATCTTCTGTATCAGTCTGTATTACACTTCATGAATGAGATCCGGTTTGGGTTATTGATTCAACTTATACTTCGCACATATATTTTAGTTTTCAAAACAGAAACACAAAACATCAAAGCAATTGTGAAACTGAAACTTTGAGGAAGGCAATGCGGAAGGGTACGTATACTAGATAAAAAAATTATTAGAATAACCTTTAACGTCAGTTCGATAAAGAACTGACGTTAAAATGTTCACTGTTAACATCAGTTGTTTATTGAACTGACGTTAAAAGTCAGTCACTTCACTTTTAACATCAATCCTTAAAACAACTGACGTTAAAATTGAATTAATGAAGTCTGATATTTACAAAACTACCACCGCCCCCTTTTTAATGTCTAGCTTTTGGTTAACTGACGTAAACCTTTACCGTCTAATGTATATTTTCCACTAGTGATGGTTATTTTCTTAATGCCATCTTTTGGATCCTAGTTACTAGAGTCTTAACTAACATAGATTAATTATTACAAGACTAAAGTTTGGAACAAAATTCTCTACCCTATAGGGTTAGGGTTTTGGGCCATGTATAGGAATTTAAGCTAGGGATTCTTGTTGGACCTAAGCTCTTGGATTTAAGCTATACATGTATTATAGAACTTAAGTCAAGTACTAACTTTCAAAACAAACAACAAAACACCAAACCCATTTTCCTACCTAGGTTCGGCCATTGATGGTTAATAGGGAAGGAAAATGATTTTGATCACATGCTTTTGGATAAATAAAGGAGGGATCATAACTAGATCATAGAAATTGGTTTCACATTTTTATGATTTTTCTACAATTTTCTAGAATTATTACAAGTTCTAGATCTAGAAATGGAAAACTATGACATATGAAGAACAAAAGCTTAAACAAGAGATGAGATGATCATGTTACCTCAATTGTATGAAGAATATGGAGAAAAGATGATGATCTTGACAAGTTCTTCAATGGAAGCTCTTGAAGAAGAAAATGGAGTTTTGGGTGATTTGTGAAGAAATGAAGAAGAATGAAGAAGATGAGTGAAATGGGAGGGAGGCCACGGTTTGGAGGGTATATATAGGAGTAATCTTATGCCTTGTTTGGTTATAAGGAATTGGTTTAATGGGTTTTGTGAATATTAAATTAATATAAGCTTAACCATAGTTAATAATTAACTTAACTAGGGTTACTTTGCTAACTATGGTTAATAATTATGTGGCTCACATTTTATGGAGGTGAGGCTGATTTTGGGCCACACAAAGTGTCTCACTAATGAGTCACCGATCTTATCCATTAGCGGTTCCCGGAAATTCCGTACGCAGCTCCGTCGTTTACCCGATTTCGGTTTTTGAGAGAAAAATAATGAAACGAAAGCAAAATGAAATAGGTAAGCTTTATTGGAGGTGGATGCACGAAATTGGAGAGATGTGGGAGGTTTTCAACCACGTAAAATGAGTGGTTAAGAGTGTGTAGATGCGTCTTGTTAATACCCGCGAAAGCTTGGGGGTATTTTGGTCTTTTTTTACCTAAATGTCATGATTACTTGCATTTAATGCTCATAAATGCTTGGTGACTCATCCTCCATGAGTCATCATGTATGAATCGTTGTCCCGATCTCTGCACTTCCCTTCTCGACGCCTTCGGTTTCCCGATTAGGGTTTTACGCTCGTATAAAAGCGTAATATTTCGTTTTCGACTGAAAATTTTCAAACTAACCAAACTCGTTGGAAATATGATTTAAATATAAACCATTTCGTTCACGAGTCAAAATTAGGTTTTCTGCTCAGTAAAATTATACTGTCAGTCAAAACGTAGACCGATTTCCGTCTGAATTTTAAACCCAAAATTTTATCCTAAGCTTCTACCCTAAGATAGAGTATGAATATGATTTTTATTTCATAAAAATCAATCTCCATGAACTCGGATAAAAATATAAATAAATACATTTATACTGGTTAATACAGCGAAAATATTTTTCCTGAAAAAAAAAACAAAAATCGGAAAATAAAAAGTAGGGTGTTACATTACTACCCCTCTTAGAAAAAATTCCGTCCTCGGAATTTACATACTTCAGAAAAGATGTGGATATCGTTGTTGCATATCTGCTTCACGTTCCCAAGTAGCATCTCCAGTAGTTTCATCCCATATGACCTTAACCAAAGGAATTTGTCTACCACGAAGCTCCTTAATCTCTTTATCTGATATCGTTACAGGTAGAGCCTCATACTCTAGGTTCTCTCGCAGTTGTATAGACTCAATCAATAACATGTGAAGGATCAGGATAATATTTTCTCAACTGAGAAACTTGAAAGACGTCATGAAGGTTATCAAGGTTACGTGGTAAAGCAATATGATAAGCTACTGGACAAATCCTTCGAAGAATCTGGAAAGGTCCGATGAATCTAGGAGTAAGTTTTCTAGTTTTGATAGCCCTGCCAATTCCGGTCTTCGGAGTGACTCTCAAAAACACGTGATCACCCTCCTGGAATTCTAAAGGTCTCCTTCTCTTGTTACTGTAGCTCCTTTGCCTATCCTGTGCTTCCTTCATCTTTTCCCTTATCTTCCTAACTTGTTCCGTAGTCTGTTGCACCACATCTGGATCCAAGACTTGATTTTCACCAATCTCATACCAACATAACGGGGTCCTACACTTCCTACCATTCAAGGCCTCATATGGTGCCATCCCTATACTACTGTGAAAAGTATTATTGTAAGTAAATTCAATCAATGGCAAGAACTCATCCCAACTGCCAGTGTGTTCCAAAACACAAGCTCTTAAAAGGTCCTCCAATGATTGAATCGTCTTTTCTGACCGTCCATCCGTTTGGGGATGATAAGCAGAACTCATCCTTAACTTGGTCCCTAAAGCATGGTGCAACTGTTTCCAAAATCTAGATGTAAATCTAGGATCTCGGTCTGAGATAATGCTCGATGGCACACCATGCAACCAAACAACCTCTTTGATGTAGATTTGGGTCAACTTCTCCAAACTATAGCTTTCACCCATAGGTAAGAAGTGAGCACACTTTGTCAACCTATCAATGATAACCCAAATCGCATCATGTCTCTTAGGAGTTCGTGGCAGTCCAACCACAAAATCCATAGCTATTCTATCCCATTTCCATTCTGGGATATCTAATGATTGCAATAAACCAGCTGGCTTTTGATGCTCTATCTTAGCCTTCTGACACACCAGGCAAGATAAAACATACTCTGCTACCTCTTTCTTCATCCTCGTCCACCAAAACAATTTCTTTAAATCCTGATACATTTTAGTGGATCCAGGATGAATACTCAACTTACTCTTATGTGCTTCTTCTAATATCATCTTCCTAAGTTCTAAATCCTCTGGAACACATATTCTATCCCTAACCCTCAGTACACCATTTGTTCCTCCACTAAACTCAGAAATTTTGCCCTCATCTATACCTCTACTTATCTCCTGTAGATATAGATCCTGTGCTTGTTTATCCTTAAGATCTCTCATAAAATCACTACTAATAGTGATCATACCTAAGCAAATTTTATCCTCAACCAACTCCATTCCTAAGTTCAAATCTCTGAACTGTTCCAGTAATTCCAACTCTTTAACCATCATTGCGGACACATGCAATGATTTCCTACTCAAGGCATCCGCTACTACATTTGCCTTCCCGGGATGGTATAGTAAATCAAACTCATAATCTGTGATAAACTCCATCCACCTTCGTTGTCTCATATTCAACTCCTTTTGGTCGAACATATACTTCAGACTTTTATGGTCACTGTAAACATTAAAATTTTCTCCATATAGAAAGTGTCGCCATATTTTTAATGCAAACACAATGGCTGCTAATTCCAAATCATGAGTCGGATAGTTCCTCTCATGAATTCTCAATTGTCTGGAAGCATAAGCCACTACTCTTCCCTCTTGCATTAGAACACAACCTAAACCTTGGTATGACGCATCACAGTATACGTCAAACTGTCCTAATGGATCTGGTAAAGTCAACACAGGTGATGTAGTCAACCTTTCCTTCAGCTTTTGGAAACTCTGCTCACAGTTGTCCGTCCATACAAAAGCTGTATTTTTCCTCGTCAACTGCGTCATAGACAACGCAATCTTCGAGAAACCCTCTATAAACCTCCGATAATATCCATCTAACCCTAGAAAACTTCGTACTTCACTACTGACTTAGGCCGTTCCCATTTAAGAACTGCCTCAACCTTTGCTGGATCTACTGCTATACCTTCCTTGTTGATCACATGTCCAAGAAATTGGACTTCTTCTATCCAAAACTCACACTTGGAAAGTTTAGCATAAAGCTGCCTATCCTTTAGAACTTGCAGCACCATCCTTAAATGTTTCTCATGATCTTCCCATGTACGAGAATAGATAAGGATGTCGTCGATGAATACAACAACAAACTTATCAAGGAACGGTCTAAATATCCGGTTCATATAATCCATGAACACTGCTGGCGCGTTAGTCACACCGAACGGCATAACTAAATACTCGTAATGTCCATACCTTGTCCTAAAAGTCGTTTTTAGTATATCTTCCTTCTTTACTCTAATCATGAGAGTTAGAAGCGGTCCTTCGAGGATTAACGAATTGTCACGAAACTTAAAGGGTCCAATCTAAATTCGACTACCACGAGAGTAGGGGTTGGTTTAATTGGGCACAGTTTTTGTAACCCGAGAGGGAGCATTAACTATTTGAGGATAAATTCGCCTTCAAAGCAATTTTGGTAATTAACAAGGGTAGTCAATTTAGTAACATAAACAATCTTGTTGGTAACCCAATTCCTAGGAATCTCTTTAGATTTGAAAAACCATAAATTGATCTACTTTCTGTTTTACTTGATTTCATTCCTTATATGATTTTCTAAGTTATCTCTTATTTCAAAAATCAAAACCTTTATCAAAATCCTTTTTTTTATATAGTCCAGTTTAATCGATTTGATAATTAGTTGCGATTTGAGATCACGGTCTCTGTGGGATCGATATATTTTTATTACTTGGCGACGAATCCGGTACACTTGCCGGATCGCACGACATCATGCGGCTAATGTGCTAGTAACCTCACGAGTGGGGCCACAATAGGTGGCACTAGTTGCCCCGGGATTTATCTCCCAAGCACCACCATGTGCCCTGTGCTCAAACGTAATGCAGCGGATCACCGATTGCCCCAGGGGCATCATCAGATCCATCTAATCTCAGATATAAATAAATATACCACAAGTAGAGAACGAACAAGAAAACATGCAAGAGTGAGAAACCAATATATGGATTAATTAAACGCGATAACCACATACACGTCACAAAAGAAACACATATATATACATCAAAGGGTTTCATACCCACACATCATCATTTTAAAATCATGCATGCTACACTTCAATAATCGTCCTCTAACATTTCACCTAATATCATGAGATATCATCAACACATGATGAGTTGATCAGTCTCAATAGCCACACAGGCAACGGCACGAAGCCAAACCCATTGCCCATTGTCCAAAACCGAGGCACGGTGATAGCATTGTAAATGGATCTCATTGACCACCAAGGTACAATGACGTCGAGACATGAATATCACCATAATACCATGATTAACCACGCCGCGACACGAATACCCTCAAGATACCATGTTTAACCATGTTGTGACATGAATACCCTTAAGATACCATGATTAACTTCATAGGCACGTCTGCCTAAAATGCATGTACAACCTTTCATTCTCATCATTTTCTTTGTGTATAAGGTTTCCTGTGTCGAAGCACAAAAAGCTTATGACCATCTTAGTTTTAAACATCTTAAAACTTTCACTGATAACACGGGACCTCAAGTCCGAGTCCTCAATCACGAAACTCTTTGATCGATGCACTAGTCATAGGTTCGTGGTAACAGAAAACATCTTAAATGTTTAAACAATATACACCAAGTATACAATAGACACCAAGTCTACCGGACCTCAAGTCCAAAGGACATCAAGTCCATAACACCAACGAACCTTAGTACCCCGACATCTCAGTTACTAAGTTCAAAACCACTTTTTAACATAGTCAAGTAAAAACTTGATTCCGGAAAATCATTTCAAATGGGAAATTCTTTAATAAAATCATATGATACTAAAACTTAGTTTTTAGAAAAGTGAGTCAATCGAGGCTCAAAATTATTTAAGATACGTAGTGCTGTTTTCGAAATACTTGTCATCGATACTTTTCTAAATTGCCGTCAATTAACATTTTTAAAGTCATTTAAGCCAAATATTAGCTTTTTCCACTTAAATAATATTCTAAAATCATAATTAAGTTATTTTGAAAAATTAATTTCATAAAATACTTTTTATAATATTACGGAATTTCTTACGTAAAAATCAGCAGTACTAAAATAATTTCACCGTTACGTCCTTATTGAACTCATAGTTCACTTTTCCGCTAACAATTCATTAAAATAATAATATTTTCCAATCCTTCTTATTTTTCCAAAATAAAATTTTCAATAAATATTATGTTCCAACATTTATCAGAAAAACATTGATTATAATTTATAAAGTTTATTAAAGTTTTTATCTGATTAATTGATTGGGCACTGACCACTGTCAGGCTTCTCAAACAACAATCAACAACAACGTCATAATTATATTCCCAGGCAGATCATGCATCTCAACAACATAATATATAACTGCATATAACCAATTTAAATGCAGACAGATAACCACAGTATAAATAACACAACTTAAACATATTAATTAAAACACCACAACCACAAAACAATTATACAGACCAACAAACAATGGTACATGGCCATCCGAATAATCCCTCAGGTAATCCCCTCTTACCTCTCGGAGATTTCTCAGCTAAGTAAAATACTTTATCAGAAGTCCGGTCTCACGTACACCCCGAACTAACTCAACCTTCAACAATTACAATAAAACAATTAAAACACCTAGGCACCTCCTATGTTGATCACGACCTCAACATGATTTTGGGATAAAAATTTCCAAAATTGCCTAAGTCATTGTATTAATGATCCTAATTACTTAAGACAATGGATCGGTGATAAATCAACAAAGTTTGAATCGAAAACTTCTAAACCTCCAAAGACCTAAATTCGGCCATGATGAGTAAATGGAGTAAATGAATTTTGTTTGATACATAGGCTTGGATTCCACATGGATATATACTAGAAAGATAGGAAACAAGATCATTTATGAAGAATATGAACATAAACATTTCCTCCAACCTCGTGTATAGGTTCGGCAATAGCAAGTTAAATGGGGAGGAAATTTTAGTTTGCATCAATCTCTTGGTTTATGAATATATAGATGATGACAAGGACATACAAATTGATTTCAAACTCATAGGATTTTTCTATGATTTAATATGAATTTCTAAAGACAAGAACATATGAACATGACATGGTGATTAGAGCCTTAAATCATGAAATGAATTGAAGACACTATAGCTTAAAGATGATGAGGAACATGAATCACCTCTTGGAATTTGAAAATGGGCAAGAAATCACCAACTTGCTTCACAAATGGAGCTTTATTGTGTTAGAGAGAAATGGAGGAATGAAGAAGATGATGGAGGATTTAGGAAGAAACTAGTAGCTTCATGTTGATTCATGAACTTATTAGCAAGCCAAGGAAAGCTTGGACCTTGCGCCTATGGGCTTGGTAAAAGTCCATCAAAGTCCAAACATTTTGTATCACATAAAAACTTAAGACAAAACCAAAACAAAGAAACTGGAGTTAACAAAGTGGCTTCATGAAAAATAAATTCATGAGCATGAAATGGGCCTCATGGCCGCAGTCCCCTAGTGGGGTTTTGGATAACAAGAATTTGGCCTAATTTGACAAGGATAGCTTGAAGAATTAACTTAGGACTAAAAAGCAATTAAGAGAAAGTTTAAGGACTTAGGTGCAAAATCCTTAAAATGACATTTTAATCCTGCGAAAACTTAAAAAATTCACATGTGTGACTCATCCACATGAATCATCTTCAAATCATAAGATAACTTCTTCATCTGCTCTTGGAAACTCGACAATTCGCTCAAATCGTTTACCCGATTGAACACAACACCAGAAAACGTATATTATTTCATTTTTAATGAAATAATTCTAAAAATACACAATCATAGGAAATAACATGAAAACCTTAAGTTTTTCGTTCTCGAATTAAAATTAGGTCTTTTGATTAGTATAAATATACTGTCAGTGAAATTTGCTGGCCGGGTTTACCGACTTTTCAACCTAAATTTTAATCATTGCTTTCTACGTTCAAGTAGAGTTGAGTGATAAACTCTGTTTATTTAAAATAATTTTCTAATACTCATATAAATATATCCACATATTCATACTCATTTCTGTTATAAGAAAACAACGGAAAAATCGGGGTGTTACAGGTTTTGCGACACCCCTTCGAGGGTCATCACACAGTAACACATTGCAGAAAATAAAATTCAATTATGCTGGTTACTTTCGAAAAATAATGTTTTCTAATACTTCACTTACTACCAAATTTGGTGAAAAACTTTTTTCCTTTTTCTTGTTAACTTAACAAAATCTAACACTATACAACAACATAAGTAACATACCATATATATATATATATATATATATATATATATATATATATATATATATATATATATATATATATATATCATTCATCATCAGCATCATCATTTTTGTACAAGGTATAAACTATATAGGGCCTTTATCAGAACATGTCATTCTTCAAGCTAAGAAAGGAAATAAAAACATAAGGACGCAGTGAAACGTCTAGGGCCATATACAAAAATCAGGACTCTCAGTAGCCAGAAAGACTGACGGAATCACTACCCCAAAAATGAGACTACCTACAACTGGTCATAAATTAATGGTACCCATTGGGAAGACCAGGGTCAATCCCACTCCTCGCCGACGAGTCAGATGAAGACACGGCAACACCCTCATCGGGTGAATCATCATCATCATCCAAAGGTATGTACTCAGGTACATCCTCCACATACTCCTCTGGATCCTCCTCGGGATCAATAACCATCTCCTCTGGTTCCACCACAATCTCCTCTGGAGTTGGCACAGTGTTTGCCTAAGCTAAGGGATGAGCCTCAAGCTGTCCATGATCGATCAGATTATGTACAAGTAGCCACAAAGGAGGTAGAGATACCTCAATCATCTCCATAGACCTATGCTCCCTCTGGGCCCCCATCTAAATCGTGCCCTCTATAGTGTGTACATGCAGGATACAACGAACGACATGGGCTCCCGGTGGATCACCCACACGTTTATGTTATCTGCATCCTCAAAATGGAGGCTTGAACCCCCGTGTGTGCCAATGGTATGGCGGATCCATCTAAACTCATATAATAATAATACCCATACAGAGAGAAGAACAACAATAAAACATGCAAGGGTGAGAACCAATATATGGATTTTAAAACGATAACCATGTGTACGACTCTCAATTACCACTTAACATGTATGTTCAAAGATAAACAATATATATTTATCAAAGGGTTTCATACTCGACAAATCATGAACCGTTTTAAAAACCATGACACTTCAATATTCAACACTAACTTTAAGACCTAATATCCGGAGCTCCAACCAACAAATAAATGAGCTGATCAGGCTCCAATTGCCAAATAAGGCAGAATCAATGCCAGATATGGCAAAGTTCAAATAATCATTCCACAGTCCAAAACAAGGCAAAGTGGTGACTACGTATAGCACATGGTTTTTTTGGTCATATATCCATCGAGGCACAGTGATGCAAACGTCATGAATACTTGCCATCAAGCATTCAAGTCCTATGCAAAGGCACGTTTGCCCTGAAATGCATGCAAAACGTTTTGTTCTCGTTGTTTTCTTTGTGTTCAATCTTTATGTGTCGGAGCTAAAAGTCTCACGACCAAATCACCATTTTAAACTTTCAAGTTTAATACATCTTTCCAAAATAACTGACTCCAAGTCAAAAGGTGTGCAAATCACGAAATCCAGACCGATGCACCAGTCTTGGACGCGTAGATCTTAGTGCACAAAACCAAATATACAGTTTATAGGACATCTAGTCCATAACTTCACCTTTCTGACCCCGGGCCTATATCATATAACTCTAGACCTGGCGTCTCGGTTGCGAGGTTCATTTAAACCATTTTCGTTCTGTGATATACAAAACAAAACCAAATTTTCCTCAACTTATCCAAGTTGACGGAAATAACTCGTTGGTTACCGAAAATCCTTTTACGTTGGAAATTCGTTTTGTAAACTTGTCAAAATTCCTTAAAACTCATTTTTGTTCAAAAATCTATAATTTGAACTGGAAAACCTTATTTGAGGCAAATTCTCAATAATACCCTCTTTCAAAAACACTTTGGTAAATATTGACGAAATTGTCCGTCATTTGCTGTTTCAAGACGCATTTAGGTAAAAATAGGACTCTTTTTCATAAATTAAATTTTCCAACACTGTAATAAAATTATTTTCAAAACTTTTTCGCTTAAAATATTATTTTCTAATATTTATAAATTACTCGGGTGAAAATTAGCAGTGCTAAAATATTTTTACGGTTACGTCCTCACTATGGCTCATAAAACGCTCTTTCGCTGTTAAATGATTAAAATAATATTATTTTTCACTTTTTCCCATTTTTCATGAAATAA
The DNA here is from genome assembly GCA_030762895.1 of Sophora flavescens. Taxonomy (NCBI): domain Eukaryota; kingdom Viridiplantae; phylum Streptophyta; class Magnoliopsida; order Fabales; family Fabaceae; genus Sophora; species Sophora flavescens. The sequence continues at coordinate 46,430,319 of CM061065.1, read as the reverse complement.
ATAACTAGGTAATATTATATTACTGTTTCCATTGAATTAAACTCATTAATTCATAAAAAGGCTTTTAACTGCTTTTAACTTTTATTTTTTGATCTCTAACCACTGTCAGGCTTTCAAACTCACAATCCACCTCAACAATCATTTCATATCAATAATATGACACTTAGAAATTTAAAACATATCACCAAATACAACAAATAATTAAATGCAGTTAAATCAAATAGTTAGCAGCAGATAATCAATAAACAAATAATGCTAACTACAAAATAAATAGTTACACACCATAATTAAGACACACAATAACAATTACACATGGCTATCGGAAAAATCCCTCAGGCTTTCCCCTTACCTGAAAGTAAAGTATCTATGAGAAACAGTTCGTCGGAAATCCAAGTAACACCGATAACGCGCGTATCCGATAACTTAGCTTATCCTTCATTAAACATAACACACAATCAAAAAACAAACAACTAAATCAAGCCTAAAATCCTACATGTTGGTTTTGGCCATGGGCTGACTTTGGGGTTCAAAATCATTAAAATTTCTAAACTCTTGGATTAGTGATTTATAATCACTTAAATCCCTAAATCAATAATCATGGCATAAAGATTGAAATTAAATCTTCCAATCCTTCAACAAATGATTTTCGGCCATGACCATTAAAATGGTTTAGAGACTCTAATTTAACTCAAACAACATAGATCCAATACCTATATAGCTTATAAGATTGAATCATGTAAAGAAAATGAACAAAATCCTCGCCCCCACAAAACCCTAGGTTCGGCCTCCTTAGGTTAAATAGGTTAGAAATTTTTGTTTGATGCAAGCTTATAGATCTAGAATTTAGAGGTAATAATAGGATTATAGAAATTGGTTTCATGTCAAATGGATTTTCCTATGATTTTCTATGAATTTTTGAATCTAGAAACCCTAAAATGCATCATATTGAAAAAGACTTCAAAATGAAAAACTTATTGAAGAACATGATGCTAAACAAGGAATATGAGTAAGGTTTACCTCTTGAAGTCAATAAATGAGCAAGAAATCTCCTACTTCCTTCACAAATCAAGCCTAGGTTTCTTAGTGTTTCAATGGTGAAAACGAGCAAAGTTTGGATGAAGAAGATGACTTAGGCTTTTATAGAAGTGGGAATGGACTCTTGGGCTGGTTTGGGCCGTGGGGAAGCAAGGGGTTTTGTGTCCAAAACACAAAAATTCAAGGGTAACTTAGTAATCTTGTACAATGGCAAACTTGTGAATAAAACCAACATTAAGGGTAATTTAGTCTTTTCCTCCTAAAAACCATCATGACAATGAGGAGTCATCCCATGACTCACCCCTTGTGACTCATCATGATTTGACATCCTATTTATACGTTAGCGGGTCCCAAAAATCCCGTTTTCAGCTCCATCGTTTACCCGATTTCGTATAACGCCCGCATAATATATATTATTTCACTTTTTAAGTGAAAAATTTTAAAATAGCCAGAGAAGTTGGAAACTTCATAAAAATCTTAAGTGTTTCGTTCATGAGTCAAAACTTGGTCATTTGAGCAGTAAAATCTTACTGTCAATAAATTGCAGACCGGTTTTCGTCTGAATTTTCGACCCAAAATCCAATCGTAGCTCTCTACGGTAAAGTAAAGTATGAATATGACCTTGGTTTATCCAAAATCATTTTCTAGATTTAAAAATAAAATTATAAACATTTCAGTTTATTTTACTGATATAAAAACAGTAAACAGTGAAAAACCGGGTGTTACAAATCAAGCCTAGGTAACTTAGTGTTTTAATGGGAGAAATGAGCAAAGGCTTCATGAAGATGATGACTTAGGCTTTTATAGAAGTGAGGAGGGCCTCTTGGTTGGGTTTGGGCCGTGGGAGAGCAAGGGCAATTGTGTCCAAAACACAAAAATTCAAGGGTAATTTAGTAATCTTGTACAATGGTAAAATTGTAATTAAAACCAACATAAAGGGCAAACTAGTCTTTTCCTCCTAAAAACCATCATGACAATGAGGAGTCATCTTGTGACTCACCTCCTATGACTCATCTTGATTTGACATGACCTTTATCTGTTAACGGGTCCCGCAAATCTTGTTTTCAGCTCCGTCGTTTACCCGATTTTGTATAACACCCACATAATATATATTATTTCACTTTTTAAGTGAAAAATTTTAAAATAGCCAAAGAAGTTGGAAATTTCATAAAAACCTTAAGTGTTTCATGCGACACCCTAAAACCCGGCATCACATGGTTACCCTTGCGAAAAAGAAACTTATTTAAAACGCTGGTCGCCTTCGGAAAAATAACCTTTTATATAAGGTTACTGAAAAAGGGTACTCATATATTTTTTTAAAAGCAGTTAAGAAAAGGTGATGAACACTCAGAACATGAAAATAAACATCATACATATAGATATAACTGTCCCACTTTGGATCTTAGGTTTGATTACAAAACAGGCCTTGTCGAACTGGTCAACATACACTGAAACAGCTACTGAAGAAATAGGTAAAAATAAAACATCAAATCGGGAATAGGGAATTGGGTACAAGACTCAAAAGATGGCACTAAAAGCCTAGGGACTATCGGGACAACTCTAAAAGCCGACAAACGATCTACAAATGCCTCCTGCATGCAGAGTGACCACAGACACTACCCTCAGACGAGATATCAGTTACCGGATCAATAACGTCACCGCCATCGTTGATAGGGATGTCGTCATCGCCGGGATCCTGCGGATGGTACTCTGGCTCCTCTTCCTCCTCCTCGTCCTTGACCTCTATGAACTCAAGAGGCTCTTCCTCGGGATCCTCTTCGAGATCCTCCTCCACTGGATCCCCCGCAAGCGGTTCCACTGGATCAAAATGCTCATGAAGGAGTCTGGTGACTTGTAGCGTATGGAGGTAGTACCATGGAGGTGGAAGCGTCACAGTCCTCGTCTCGATGGTATGAATCCTTCGTACGGGCACTCCGTTAGCATTCGTTTCGGTGGTCGTGACTGGTCCCCGATATGTCGCGGTCGTCGCACCCTCGTGTATAGTCCAATTCCCTACCTACCCAGCGTGATCAAATACCTCGCTCCTCGAGCTCGTCTGTGCCAAGGGAACATCCGGATCCATCTAAGAGCACGTACATACCCGATACAAGAAGAAAAGAACATAACATACAGTTGTGCAAGAATGAGATACCGTCATAAGATATATCCCACAACAACCATATACATGATACATGCAACACATAATCAAGTCAACAGTTAAATCATGCATAATCATAATATAACCGTGTTATATCAAGGGATCTCAAGCCTGCAAAAACCATTTTCGAAAATATGCATGACACTTCAATATCAGGCTCTATCCTAATCTCATGAGATATCAACACCGTTTTCCACTGGAGAAGAATTAGAGTTGGTCAATCTCTAGCCCACCGTGCAGTTGCCTCCATACCCTCATGCATTGAAGGTCTCAGGACGAGCAACGTCACATGTGCCTCTGAAGTCGGTTACATGGACAGACTCCCAGATACCACCTTGTATCTGATATATATGAAAGCACGTCTGCCTGGGGAAATGCACATGAAAAAATGTTTTATTAAAAAGGTTTCCTTTTTGTTCATTCTTTTTTTGTTGTCGCAGCTCGAAGCTAACGACTTAATCATCATTTCCCCATCACTTGAAAACTTAAAAGCATAGGACACACAGTCCGAATGCTCAATCACAATGCCCGAGACCGATGCCGTAGTCAAGGGTTGTGGTCGTAGAAAACAATATTCACCTTTAAAAATGTTCATCACAACGTGGTTAGGACACACAGTCCACAACAACGTGGTTAGGACACACAGTCCACCACAACGAAATCAGAACGAACTGTCCTCAATTTCGAGAATTGGACCCTTAGTCCAGAACATCATGCATAGGACTCATGGCCCCGAATTAACATTGATCCAAGATCATGTGCGTATAACTGAATACTAGAGGCGACGTCTCGCGTACTAGATTCTCTTTCTCAAGTACTTATTTTTCGTTCAGTGAAAAACAAACTCAAAATCGAGTCCTCGATAACCTATCCAGGCTATCGGAAAGTTTCTAAAACATTTTGGAGAAAACCTTTCCATTGAAAATCTTTTGTAAAGCATCTTTGAAATACTTTTATCTTTGAAAGTCCCCAATAGGATATTGCCAAATAATCTTGAAAGTTTTCACTCGAAGACATATAGTTCGAAAAGGATTTTTCTCTTGTATAACAATAGTTCATCAAAACCATTTCAACATTTAAAACAAGTATTTTAAGTTAATGAGCTTTTGGAAAAGAACACCAATCCCTTCGTCTTCAAAGCTTATTAAGGTTTTTAATCCTTATGACAGTTGAGCACAGACACAAGTCTGGCTTAGCAAACTTTCAATCAACAGCAGTATATATTATCAGTTCAGTGCTAATATCACAGTTGAAAGCAGTTCATCATAGATATGCATTATAACATTTAGAACAAGTACAGTTCAACATCAGATAATAGCATAATAGTTCAAGTACATTAGATAACCAAGTAAGCTCAATGAACATATAAATATCCAGTTAAACACCTACACACATGCTTACAGTTATTGAATATCTTTAGGAAATCCCCTCTTACCTCACATCAGAGTTAAGAGTTTTTTATTTGAAAAAGAAGGTTCACGAACGTCCTTGCTTCTCCGGTGATGGAAGTCTAAGGTTACCAACATAAAATCATGAGTTAAAAAAAGAAATCAACTCGAGAACACTAACCACAAGGTATAGGTTCGGTTCATACAATAAACTAGGATTAGGGGTTTCCGAAATTTATGCGACTCTTGGATTTATGATCCTTAAGTGCTAGAAGTTCATAAACAACAATCTTTTAACAAAGTTGAATTAAAAATCCCACTAAGTACTTGACTTAGGGTTTCGGCCAAGCATAGATAAATAGGCTAGGAATTTCTAAACTTTCCAATCTCTTTAGGTTAGCATCCATACATAGTAAGGAGCTTGAAACCATCATCATTTTGGAAAATGGAAAAATCAAATGTCTTAGACCATGAACTCTTAGGTTCGGCCTTAACAAGTTTGTGAGGTTAGAGATCTTTAAATCATCCAATCTTTTGGACATAGCATCCTTTAACATAAAGGAGCTTTAATCCATAATCATCTTGGAAAACAAAATAAAATAACACATCCTAGGTCAAATGTTACATTCGGCCATCATAGGAAAATAAAGCAAGAAAATATTTTAAAATTTCCAATCACTTAGACATAGCATCTTTTAACATAAAGGAGCTTTTTAGTCCATGATCACTTTGGAAAACAAAACTTAACATCTTTGCCATAACTATTGAAGGTTTCGGCCTTTTCAATAAATAAGGGTTAGAAATCTTCCAACTTTCCAATCTCTTGGACCTAGCATCCTCCTATATCAAGGAGTCTTAATACATGATCATTTTGGAAAACAAAACTTAAACACCATTGCCTTAAAACTCATTGGTTTTGGTATTTACATAAAAATAGAGTAAAAATCTTTAAACTTTCCAATCACTTAGATATAGCATCCTTTAACATAAAGGAGACTTGATCCATGATCATCTTGGAAATGAAATTTCAATACAAACTCATACATGTAAAAGTTGAAACAAGATTCATCCAAACCATATGCATGGTTTCGGCCTCCTTAGAAAGAATAGGTTAGGAAACTTTTTTTTACACAACCTTTTAGTATGTGATAGTATGAGTAAATAAAATAATATAGAAAGTCGTTTCAACTCAAAAGGAGTTTTCTACCATTTTTGAGAGGTTTTAGAAGTTAAAAGCACATAAAGAGCATATGAAGAAAATTTTGAAACAAAAGATGAAACTTTGAAAAAAGAACTACATAGAAGTATTACCCTTAACAAGATGAACAACTTTGATGAAGAACTTTAAGAGAAAAGATTGATAAAAATGTAAACATTGTAAGAGAGGAGAAGAAGAAGAAGAAGAAAGGTAGTAAAGTGAAAATGTGAGAAAATGGAGGAAAGTGATGAATGGTGGAAATGAAGGGTATTTATAGAGAATGAGGGAGAGTGGCACGGTTTTGGAGAGGAAGAAGAAGAAAGAAGAGAAGAAAGAAGAAGAAAGAAGAGAAGAAAGAAGAAGAAAGAAGGTGGGTTGCTTGTAGAGAGGATAAGAAGTTAAGGTGATGTGATGTGATTGGAGAGAGAAAGATGAAAAGTGAGATTTTGAAATAAAGTCAAGATTCACTTTTTGAGGTGTGTCATAGCCTTCACATCAAGTCACTTCATGTCACTTCATCCTCTTGATGCTATGCTCCATTGCATATCATATGACTTCCCCGATCGTATTTCCCGACGATTTCGCCTGGGAAATCCCTAAGATTTGGTCCCGAATAAGATTTTTCGAAAAACTCCAAACCCACACAAATCATCATAAAAACACTAACCGTCTCGTTCACGAATTAAAATTTTGTCTCTAGCTCAGTAAACTTGTACTGGCAGTCAGAACCCAGACCGGTTTTTGTCTGAATTTTCAATCGGAAATTTTACTGTGACTTCATACGGTAAAACAACACAAGAAAATGATTTTATTTTAAATAGAATCATCCTCTGGATTTTATCAAAAATAAATGCATTAAAGCATGTATTTACTGATAAAGAAGCATACGAAAAACAAGGTGTTACATTTCGTTCACAAGTCAAAATTAGGTCATTTGAGCAGTAAAATTCTTACTGTCATTAAATCGCAGACCGAGTTTCGTCTGAATTTTTGACCCAAATTCGAATTGTAGCCCTCCATGGTAAAGTAGAGTATGAATACGACATTGATTTATCCAAAATCATTTTCTAGGTTTAAAAATAAAATTATAAATGTTTCTGTTTATTTTAATGATATAAAAATAGTAAACAGTGAAAAACCGGGTGTTACAGGTTTCGTCTGGAGTAATTATTGCTTTAATTACGAATAATTTTCTATCGTTCACGTAAAAACTGTTGCTTTAATTACCATTCCAGTTGGGCAATCTTTTAAAATTTTCATGAATTTTTTCTTCGAAAAATTGAATTTGAAGTTCATTATAGAATTATAATTTTACAATTTCTTTCATTAAAATTCCTAATTCTTTACATTTTATCTCAATATTTTCCATTATTTCAAATGATTATTTTTAAATGGTTTGACATCCTAAAGGTACTGAAAAAATTTCCTTGAATTAAAAAGTAAAAATTAATCTTCATCAAAATTAAAGTTATAAATTCAAAAAGAAAAAATTACAAATAAGAATTAGAACATTTTTAATTATAATTATTAAATTGATTAACTTACCATTATCATGGCTCTTTTCTTCTCATTTAATCAAGGAAATCAAAGTCGATCAATACTCATTGTGCTTTATCTCGCCTTTGTTTCCCTTGTGATGAAATATTAATATCTAAATGATGAATTTGATTTCTTACATGTTTTAGAAGTGGGATTCGTGTTCCTCAAGAATTATAATGCATTTGACATATATTTTAAGGGCAATTTATAAATAGAACACTTGTAGCTAGCTATTAGACTTGTAAAGGAGAGGGATTGAGAGAACTCCATGTAATGGAGAATTCATTGAAAAATGAAGAATGTACAAGGCTGAGCCATAATTCAGCTAAACACACTATTTAACTGTTTTAATTAGGCTAACTAATCTAACAAAGAAATTAACTACTTCTAACAGAGATTAACCAACTTAAAACTAACTCCTAACTAACTCTTAACCGTAATACTCCCCCTCAAGTTTGGAGCATAGATGTCTAATGCACCTAACTTGGAAATCAGAACTGAAAACTTGCAGCGTGGGAGAGCTTTAGTAAAAACATCAGCTAACTGCTGCTGAGTTGGGAGATAAATTAAGTTCAGAAAACCAGAATTGACATATTGTCTGATGAAGTGGCAGTCAATGTCTATGTGTTTAGATCTCTCATTGGAGGTGGGATTAGCAGCAAGCTGGATTGCTGACTTATTGTCACACATGACCATGATAGACGAAATATCAATCTGGAATGCTCTAAGTAGTTGTTGCAACCAAAGAAGCTCACTGGTGAGACATGCCAGTGCTCTATATTCTGCTTCTGCAGAAGATCGTGCAACTGTAGGTTGTTTTTTTTTTTATTTCCAAGAAATCAGAGAAGACCCCAGATAAACACAAACCTGTGGTTGATCTTCTAGTAACACTGCAATTGCCCCAGTCAGAATCAACATATGCAGTGACCTTGGTGTTTGGCTGAGAAGAGAAGAAAATTCCTTGACCTGGTGAAGATTTCAGATACTGTAGGATATGATGTAAGGCCTTGAGATGAGGTGTCCGAGGCTTGGACGTGAATTGACTCAGTTTGTTGACCGAGAAGATGATATCAGGCCTTGAAATAGTTAAGTACATAAGTCTGCCAGGAGTCTTCTATACAAGGAAGGATCGGAAAGAAGATCACCATCTGTGTCATTAAGCTGCAGGTTTGCTTCCATAGGGATTTTGGCCGATTTTGAATTACTGAATCCAGTGTCTTCAAGCAGTTCCAGAGTATATTTTCTCTGACTCAAGTGAATTCCCTTTGAAGACTTGGCAATTTCCAAGCCCAAAAAATACTTCAAATTACCAAGAACTTTCAGTTTACACTGAAGTTGCAAATCTGTGATGGTACTGTCAACAAGAAACTTAATGGTGCTGGCAATTATGATATCATCCACATAAACAAGGAGGATGATGTGGGAGTCATTGGATCCTTTATGGAACAAGGAATAGTCAGCAGTGGACTGGTGGAAACCAAGATGAATGATTGCTGCAGAAAGTTTATGGAACCATTGTCTTGAGGCTTGCCTCAAGCCATAAAGAGACTTATGCAATTTGCATACTGAAGGTGCTCCTTGTTTTGGATATCTGTTGTGACTCCGGCAAGTGTACCGGGTCGTCGCAAGTAATAAAAACACGGTAAGAGTCTACCGAGGTCGAACACAAGGATTGGGTTACCAATTCGACTAATTTGTCAAGAAATCCGATAAGTTGGTTAAGTAGAGAAAGTGGTTGGAAAGAAACTAGATTCGCAATTCAAATTAACAAATAGAATCGATTAAAAATATGGTGATGAAATCTAGAATTAAAAGCATCTAAGGTTTCGAATCCACCTACCCAATCATGCAAAGTACCCAAGTGATGTTATTCTCCTCCCTAAGTTCAATTTTAATGCCAACCGGGACCCCTAAATTCTCCTAAATCCACTTTCGTGCTCATTAGGACGTATTCGATGATTAGAGTTAATTACTTGCTAGGTCTCTTAACCCTAATCTCGAATTCTATTAATTCTTGTTCCCTATAGGTTGCATCGATCTCCTACTCACTCTCGTGCAATACTCGACCGATGTTCCCAATTCAAGTTCTAAAACGCGAATCGCCGCTAGGCCTCAACACGCTTAACTAGTCGATCACGCTAGCATATAATCGACACAATGAAAACAGAATTGGAAAACCATAATTGAATTAAAGGAGAGAGAGTTACATTACATGAACATTATGCCGCCATGGGTGGCTTCATCGATCCCCTAGATAAGAGGATTAGTTCCTCATGTCCGTAACAAAAACGCACGTACAATCGGAATTCATCCTAAGCCTAAGAATTAAGAGAGAAGAAGAGGAGAAGAAACCCCAGAATAAGGATTACAAAAAGTCTCTGAAAATTCTGATCCAAAAAAAAGTCCTCTTTTCTGTTCTGATCTGCTCTATTTATAAGGAGGCCACGCGTCACGGCTGTGGACGGCCATCACGGCCAGGCCGTGACGGTTTGTTTCTGGCGCACTTCTGGAATTCGAACTATCGCGACGCGAATGATGTCTCGCGACGCGAGCCCTCTTGTCACGGCCCGTGATGTGAATCACGGCCAAGCCGTGATGTTCTCTGCCTTGTGTGGATTTTGGGTCACTGGTAGTGATACACATCACGGCTAGGCCGTGATGGTCTCTGACTTGTGTGGCTTTTAGGTCACGGCCGTGATATACATCACGGCTAGGCCGTGATGGTCTCTGACTCTGGTACTTTTCTGGAGTTCACACACTCGCGACGCGAAGGACGTCTCGCGACGCGAACCTTCCTTTCACGCCCGTGATGTGAATCACGGCTAGGCTGTGATGGTCTCTGTCTTCCCGGGTCTTCAAACTCTCGCGGTGCGAGCTTCCTCTCGCGGGGCGAGAATCTCCAGAATGGCAATCTCCACTATTTCTTGACTTTCCTTAATTCTTAGAGCTTCACTTATGGACCTGAAAACAACACAAGCAACCACAAGCGTAATTCTATCCAAAAGAAGCTAAAAACTACACAAAAGACGCAAAACGAGTCAAAGTCCAACTTAGGAACAAAACAAGGCAAATTTGGGCGAAAACGAGAGTGAACTCGAATAAATTGACACGTAAACCCTAGTTCATCTAGTCATAAAACTAGATAAGCCAGAGGCTTATCAAAATACCCCAAACTTAAACCTTGCTTGTCCCCAAGCAAGCTTAAAACTCAAAAACGACTCAAGACTTGGCAAGCCTAAAGGAATCAATCGATTTCGCACAAATTTAATGCAACTTTACAAAACAGTTTTGTTCCAATGATCTCCCCCCTACATCAATGTAATCCCCACATTCATTTACTTTAAACCATTGAGAACTCATCATTCATTCCATCATTACTCTAAGTTGAGGATCGGGAGATACACACAAAGGAAGATCACCTATCTCAAACAATTGCCTTCCTCACAAGGGCATTTAAAATTTCACTCGTTCTCTCAAGTTTGTCAAGGTTATCCACTTTTCACTCAATTTCACATATCAAGAGCACTTCCCATGAATTTGATTTTCATCTCAAAAATGGTTCCCACGAAAACATGCATGCAACATCAGAAGGTCTTTTAAAGGTTATAATGGGGCCTGGCTGAGGGTAGGATAGTCAAGGATATTTAGGCTTAAGTCCCTAGGAACTAAGAGAGCATGAGCATTTTGACACTTTTTCCACTCAAATTCCTTTTTCCATTTTCATTTGGGCTCGGGTGACTACAGCCTTTTCCTTGCTAATCTTTTTGTTTTCCCATTTTCCTTTGGCAATTTTTTTTTCTTTTCTTTTCTTTTTTTTTTGTTTTGTTTTGTTTTTTGTTTTACCTTGGGTTTCAACCTTTATTTTTCTTTTTCTCACCCCAAAATGACATACCTCCTTGTAGCCACCCCAAACTTAGTTTCTCACAACCTTTCTCTTGCTCATTTCCATGCTCTCCTAATCCTAAGATTGGGTTAACATGGTTTTTTTTTCTTTTTTCAGATTTTGGCTCGTAATGTAGGGTCATCAAGAAACAATAAGTCAATTGGGCTCAATTTGGCTAACTAGGGAACATGCATGAGGGATGGTTCATTTTTGGCCAAGTAGTTAATTCAAAGAAAATTGCCTAAATCATTTGATGCAACACATAAACATGCAAACCATATAGAGATTCAAGCAAATTCGGGAAAGTGCAACTTAACAGTGATTCACACATTCAAAAACAGAGTTGGAGGCTCAAATCCTCACCTGGACATTTTGAAAATTGTTTGATCGAGATACGATTCCTAGTGTGTGCACCCCCTCACCCCAAACTTATCATAAATCAAGTAATCACAATAAAATTCTCAAAGTCCAGTTTTCAATTTTTAAGTGGGGATAATCTTTTCTAATTTCAGAACTTAGGGGAAATCATCAATGGTCAAATCAATTCATGCAATCAATCTATGCTTAATCTAATTAAAATCCAACAAGCTTGCCGACTCGACATTCATACAACAACTCTTGATCTTCTCAAATTATTCAAGAGCGACAAACAAAAACAAAACAAAAGTTAGGAGAAGAGAGGGATACCTAGCTTGGGTTGCCTCCCAAGAAGCGCTTGTTTAACGTCCCGAGCTTGACTTATTAAGAAGCATCCACCTGGATCCCATAGTCTGTGGTACAGAGGCCAAGGGACGCTCATCATATCAAATCCTCCACCCGGATCAAATGGTAATTGGAGTGGAGATCGTAGCAGCAATATGACCTTATCATCCACTCCACCCAGCCAGTGTGTGAAAACTCCATTGACCTCTTCAATTATGAACTCACTTCCTCTCGGGTCAAATGGTGTTTTCACGAGGAAGTGTGCTAGACAAGTGGGAGGGTCTAATTTACCGGTGTCCACACATGCATGCAAGCCAACATATTTATTTAACGCATCAAAATCAGGTTGCTTGGCAAGCATGGTGAACTCCTCTCCCACCTTATTTGCATTTTGTTCTCTACCCCCTTGCTCTGGTGCCTTGTCCTTTGCCAACTCCTCTTCCTTAGGTTGCTCTTCCTCAACATGTGGTTGTTCCGGGGCCATGACACTTGCCAATTCCTTTTCCTCCGGTTGTTCTTCCTCAACATGTGGTAGTTCTTCCTCAACTCCCCGAGAACTAGTTACATCCCAGTCATATCCCAACACCCCACTGCTTCTAGTTGTTGTGGCATCGCATAGGTTCCTAGGGTGGTTCTCGGTTTCACCTGGGTGAGTGTCTAGGAGAGGCTCATTTAGTTGTTTTGACAGCTGGGCAATCTGCATCTCTAGATTCTGAAGTGCCATCCCTGTATGAGTTGCCAACTTGTCAATGGCTGCGTTTGTATTGATTGACACTTTCTCAAGTGTCGCACTCAACTTCTCAAGAGCCAACTCCCAAGGTTGTGGTTGCCAACTCTGTTGAGGTTGTGGCTGCCAGGCTAGACCATCGTCAGCATTACTCCAAGCAAAATCCGGATGGTCTCTACTCATATCACCCCAATACTGATTCTGACTCTGATAGTTGTTCTGGGGCACGCTGTCATTATGCCATGGTTCCACATATACTTGAGGGAAGTAGAACGGACAACTCCAAGTGTCATGGTTCCCATCACAATATTCGCAACCCGGAAGCATTCCTTCGTGTACCTCGCATACAAAACAAGGCAAGACCAAGTGGAATCAAAGAAGTAGAGAGAGATAGTAGAAAATAAAAAATAATAAAAATAAAAATAAAATAAGAACAAAAATAACTTAACCCAATAATCAAACTCCCCTAAAATCAGAAAAATTAGTTGTGCCAATCCCCGGCAACGGCGTCAAAAACTTGTTGTGACTCCGGCAAGTGTACCGGGTCGTCGCAAGTAATAAAAACACGGTAAGAGTCTACCGAGGTCGAACACAAGGATTGGGTTACCAATTCGACTAATTTGTCAAGAAATCCGATACGTTGGTTAAGTAGAGAAAGTGGTTGGAAAGAAACTAGATTCGCAATTCAAATTAACAAATAGAATCAATTAAAAATATGGTGATGAAATTTAGAATTAAAAGCATCTAAGGTTTCGAATCCACCTACCCAATCATGCAAAGTACCCAAGTGATGTTATTCTCCTCCCTAAGTTCAATTTTAATGCCAACCGGGACCCCTAAATTCTCCTAAATCCACTTTCGTGCTCATTAGGACGTATTCGATGATTTGAGTTAATTACTTGCTAGGTCTCTTAACCCTAATCTCGAATTCTATTAATTCTTGTTCCCTATAGGTTGCATCGATCTCCTACTCACTCTCGTGCAATACTCGACCGATGTTCCCAATTCAAGTTCTAAAACGCGAATCGCCGCTAGGCCTCAACACGCTTAACTAGTCGATCACGCTAGCATATAATCGACACAATGAAAACAGAATTGGAAAACCATAATTGAATTAAAGGAGAGAGAGTTCCATTACATGAACACTATGCCGCCATGGGTGGCTTCATCGATCCCCTAGATAAGAGGATTAGTTCCTCATGTCCGTAACAAAAACGCACGTACAATCGGAATTCATCCTAAGCCTAAGAATTAAGAGAGAAGAAGAGGAGAAGAAACCCCGAAATAAGGATTACAAAAAGTCTCTCGAAAATTCTGATCCAAAAAAAAGTCCTCTTTTTCTCGTTCGATCTGCTCTATTTATAAGGAGGCCACGCGTCACGGCCGTGGAGTGCCATCACGGCCAGGCCGTGACGGTTTGTTTCTGGCGCACTTCTGGAATTCGAACTATCGCGACGCGAATGATGTCTCGCGACGCGATCCTTCGTTTCACGCCCCGTGATGTGAATCACGGCCAAGCCGTGATGTTCTCTCCTTGTGTGGGATTTTGGGTCACGTAGTGATACACATCACGGCTAGGCCGTGATGGTCTCTGACTTGTGTGGCTTTTAGGTCACGGCCGTGATATACATCACGGCTAGGCCGTGATGGTCTCTGACTCTGGTACTTTTCTGGAGTTCACACACTCGCGACGCGAAGGACGTCTCGCGACGCGAACCTTCCTTTCACGCCCCGTGATGTGAATCACGGCTAGGCTGTGATGGTCTCTGTCTTCCCGGGTCTTCAAACTCTCGTGGTGCGAGCTTCCTCTCGTGGGGCGAGAATCTCCAGAATGGCAATCTCCACTATTTCTTGACTTTCCTTAATTCTTAGAGCTTCACTTATGGACCTGAAAACAACACAAGCAACAACAAGCGTAATTCTATCCAAAAGAAGCTAAAAACTACACAACAGACGCAAAACGAGTCAAAGTCCAACTTAGGAACAAAACAAGGCAAATTTGGGCAAAAACGAGAGTGAACTCGAATAAATTGACACGTAAACCCTAGTTCATCTAGTCATAAAACTAGATAAGCCAGAGGCTTATCAAAATACCCCAAACTTAAACCTTGCTTGTCCCCAAGCAAGCTTAAAACTCAAAAACGACTCAAGACTTGGCAAGCCTAAAGGAATCAATCGATTTCGCACAAATTTAATGCAACTTTACAAAACAGTTTTGCTCCAATGATCTCCCCCTACATCAATGTAATCCCCACATTCATTTACTTTAAACCATTGAGAACTCATCATTCATTCCATCATTACTCTAAGTTGAGGATCAGAGATACACACAAAGGAAGATCACCTATCTCAAACAATTGCCTTCCTCACAAGGGCATTTAAAATTTCACTCGTTCGCTCAAGTTTGTCAAGGTTATCCACTTTTCACTCAATTTCACATATCAAGAGCACTTCCCATGAATTTGATTTTCATCTCAAAAATGGTTCCCACGAAAACATGCATGCAACATCAGAAGGTCTTTTAAAGGTTGTAATGGGGCCTGGCTGAGGGTAGGATAGTCAAGGATATTTAGGCTTAAGTCCCTAGGAACTAAGAGAGCATGAGCATTTTGACACTTTTTCCACTCAAATTCCTTTTTCCATTTTCATTTGGGCTCGGGTGACTACAGCCTTTTCCTTGCTAATCTTTTGTTCTCCCATTTTCCTTTGGCAAATTTTTTTTTTGTTTTCTTCTTTTCTTCTCTTTTTTTTTTTACCTTGGGTTTCAACCTTTATTTTTCTTTTTCTCACCCCAAAATGACATACCTCCTTGTAGCCACCCCAAACTTAGTTTCTCACAACCTTTCTCTTGCTCATTTCCATGCTCTCCTAATCCTAAGATTGGGTTAACATGGTTTTTTTTTTTTTTTTTTCAGATTTTGGCTCGTAATGTAGGGTCATCAAGAAACAATAAGTCAATTGGGCTCAATTTGGCTAACTAGGGAACATGCATGAGGGATGGTTCATTTTAGGCCAAGTAGTTAATTCAAAGAAAATTGCCTAAATCATTTGATGCAACACATAAACATGCAAACCATATAGAGATTCAAGCCAATTCGGGAAAGTGCAACTTAACAGTGATTCACACATTCAAAAACAGAGTTGGAGGCTCAAATCCTCACCTGGACATTTTGAAAATTGTTTGACCGAGATACGATTCCTAGTGTGTGCACCCCCTCACCCCAAACTTATCATAAATCAAGTAATCACAATAAAATTCTCAAAGTCCAGTTTTCAATTTTTAAGTGGGGATAATCTTTTCTAATTTCAGAACTTAGGGGAAATCATCAATGGTCAAATCAATTCATGCAATCAATCTATGCTTAATCTAATTAAAATCCAACAAGCTTGCCGACTCGACATTCATACAACAACTCTTGATCTTCTCAAATTATTCAAGAGCGACAAACAAAAACAAAACAAAAGTTAGGAGAAGAGAGGGATACCTAGCTTGGGTTGCCTCCCAAGAAGCGCTTGTTTAACGTCCCGAGCTTGACTTATTAAGAAGCATCCACCTGGATCCCATAGTCTGTGGTACAGAGGCCAAGGGACGCTCATCATATCAAATCCTCCACCCGGATCAAATGGTAATTGGAGTGGAGATCGTAGCGAATATGACCTTATCATCCACTCCACCCACCAGGTGTGTGAAAACTCCATTGACCTCTTCAATTATGAACTCACTTCCTCTCGGGTCAAATGGTGTTTTCACGAGGAAGTGTGCTAGACAAGTGGGAGGGTCTAATTTACCGGTGTCCACACATGCATGCAAGCAACCATATTTATTTAACGCATCAAAATCAGGTTGCTTGGCAAGCATGGTGAACTCCTCTCCCACCTTATTTGCATTTTGTTCTCTACCCCCTTGCTCTGGTGCCTTGTCCTTTGCCAACTCCTCTTCCTTAGGTTGCTCTTCCTCAACATGTGGTTGTTCCGGGGCCATGACACTTGCCAATTCCTTTTCCTCCGGTTGTTCTTCCTCAACATGTGGTAGTTCTTCCTCAACTCCCCGAGAACTAGTTACATCCCAGTCATATCCCAACACCCCACTGCTTCTAGTTGTTGTGGCATCGCATAGGTTCCTAGGGTGGTTCTCGGTTTCACCTGGGTGAGTGTCTAGGAGAGGCTCATTTAGTTGTTTTGACAGCTGGGCAATCTGCATCTCTAGATTCTGAAGTGCCATCCCTGTATGAGTTGCCAACTTGTCAATGGCTGCGTTTGTATTGATTGACACTTTCTCAAGTGTCGCACTCAACTTCTCAAGAGCCAACTCCCAAGGTTGTGGTTGCCAACTCTGTTGAGGTTGTGGCTGCCAGGCTAGACCATCGTCAGCATTACTCCAAGCAAAATCCGGATGGTCTCTACTCATATCACCCCAATACTGATTCTGACTCTGATAGTTGTTCTGGGGCACGCTGTCATTATGCCATGGTTCCACATATACTTGAGGGAAGTAGAACGGACAACTCCAAGTGTCATGGTTCCCATCACAATATTCACAACCCGGAAGCATTCCTTAGTGTACCTCGCATACAAAACAAGGCAAGACCAAGTGGAATCAAAGAAGTAGAGAGAGATAGTAGAAAATAAAAAATAATAAAAATAAAAATAAAATAAGTACAAAAATAACTTAACCCAATAATCAAACTCCCCTAAAATCAGAAAAATTAGTTGTGCCAATCCCCGGCAACGGCGCCAAAAACTTGTTGTGACTCCGGCAAGTGTACCGGGTCGTCGCAAGTAATAAAAACACGGTAAGAGTCTACCGAGGTCGAACACAAGGATTGGGTTACCAATTCGACTAATTTGTCAAGAAATCCGATACGTTGGTTAAGTAGAGAAAGTGGTTGGAAAGAAACTAGATTCGCAATTCAAATTAACAAATAGAATCAATTAAAAATATGGTGATGAAATCTAGAATTAAAAGCATCTAAGGTTTCGAATCCACCTACCCAATCATGCAAAGTACCCAAGTGATGTTATTCTCCTCCCTAAGTTCAATTTTAATGCCAACCGGGACCCCTAAATTCTCCTAAATCCACTTTCGTGCTCATTAGGACGTATTCGATGATTTGAGTTAATTACTTGCTAGGTCTCTTAACCCTAATCTCGAATTCTATTAATTCTTGTTCCCTATAGGTTGCATCGATCTCCTACTCACTCTCGTGCAATACTGACCGATGTTCCCAATTCAAGTTCTAAAACGCGAATCGCCGCTAGGCCTCAACACGCTTAACTAGTCGATCACGCTAGCATATAATCGACACAATGAAAACAGAATTGGAAAACCATAATTGAATTAAAGGAGAGAGAGTTACATTACATGAACACTATGCCGCCATGGGTGGCTTCATCGATCCCCTAGATAAGAGGATTAGTTCCTCATGTCCGTAACAAAAACGCACGTACAATCGGAATTCATCCTAAGCCTAAGAATTAAGAGAGAAGAAGAGGAGAAGAAACCCCAGAATAAGGATTACAAAAAGTCTCTGAAAATTCTGATCCAAAAAAAAGTCCTCTTTTCTGTTCTGATCTGCTCTATTTATAAGGAGGCCACGCGTCACGGCCGGATGTGGCCATCACGGCCAGGCCGTGACGGTTTGTTTCTCGGCGCACTTCTGAATTCGAACTATCGCGACGCTAATGATGTCTCGCGACGCGCGAACTCTTCTCAACGCCCGTGATGTGAATCACTGCCAAGCAGTGATGATCTCTGCCTTTGTGTGGATTTTGGGTCACGGCCGTGATACACATCACGGCTAGGCCGTGATGGTCTCGACTTGTGTGGCTTTTAGGTCACGGCCGTGATATACATCACGGCTAGGCCGTGATGGTCTCTGACTCTGGTACTTTTCTGGAGTTCACACACTCGCGACGCGAAGGACGTCTCGCGACGCGAACCTTCCTTTCACGCCCCGTGATGTGAATCACGGCTAGGCTGTGATGGTCTCTGTCTTCCCGGGTCTTCAAACTCTCGCGGTGCGAGCTTCCTCTCGCGGGGCGAGAATCTCCAGAATGGCAATCTCCACTATTTCTTGACTTTCCTTAATTCTTAGAGCTTCACTTATGGACCTGAAAACAACACAAGCAACCACAAGCGTAATTCTATCCAAAAGAAGCTAAAAACTACACAAAAGACGCAAAACGAGTCAAAGTCCAACTTAGGAACAAAACAAGGCAAATTTGGGCGAAAACGAGAGTGAACTCGAATAAATTGACACGTAAACCCTAGTTCATCTAGTCATAAAACTAGATAAGCCAGAGGCTTATCAATATCCTTGAGGTAAATCCATGTACACTTCTTCAAAAAGATCACCATTCAAGAAGGCATTGTTGATGTCTAATTGAGCCAAGTGCAAGTTCCTTTGTGCTGCCACAGCAAGCAAGACTCTAACTGTGGTTAACTTAGCCACTGGGGAGAAAGTTTCCAAAAAATCAATTACCATTTACTGTGTGAAACCTCTAGCAACTAATCGGGCCTTGTGTCTTTCCACTGAGCCATCTGACTTGAATTTTGTCTTGTAGATCCATCTACAACCAATGGTTTGCTTGCCTGGAGGTAGAGGAACCACAGACCATGTTTTATTGGCTTCTAGAGCCTCTATTTCATCTGCCATTGCTGCTCTCCATTGAGGAAACTTCACTACTTGATGGAAAAACTGTGGCTCATGATATTGAGAGTCAACATTGGAAATGAAGGCATGATATGGTTGGGAAAGGTTTGTGTAGGTAATATGTTTGGTTAAGGGATATTTGGTATGGTGAACATAATCCTGTAAATACTGAGGTGGATTATGAGCACGGATAGATCTTCTGGGTTGGTTTGGTGCAGG
Organism: Sophora flavescens; assembly: GCA_030762895.1. NCBI lineage: Eukaryota > Viridiplantae > Streptophyta > Magnoliopsida > Fabales > Fabaceae > Sophora > Sophora flavescens. Next base: position 46,410,817 of record CM061065.1, on the reverse strand, counting down.
GTCTAGAGGACCAGGTTCAGGTGCAGGAATGTCTTGAACTGGTTCAAGAAAATTTAGTTCAATTTCAGGGATGTTTGGTGCATGTTCATTAGCTAGTTCGGGTGTAGGATCAAGGTTTGGTGTTTGTGGGGCATGATCAAATTCAGGTAGGATAGGTAAAAGTGGGTGAGTTGGCACAATGTCCTTAACAGGAACAGGAAGGACAGTGGATTGGAAAGGGTCAGGAGCAGTGTGCAACTTTTGTGTCAAAAGGAAACTTGTCCTCAAAGAAGGTAACATCTCTGGACACCACAAATTTTCTGGTGGTCAGATCATAAACTCTGTAACCCTTGTATCCAGGTGGATATCCCATGAAAATAGTATGGAATGTCCTTGGTGAGAATTTGTTTCTCTGTGAAATTGGAACAGCAGCAAAACATAGGCAACCAAAAACTCTGAATGAAGTATAACTTGGCAATTTGTTATACAACAGTTCATAAGGAGAACAATTTTTTAGAGAATGTGAAGGAACCCTATTTATCAGGAAGGTGGCAGCATTGACACACTCTCCGCAAAAAGTGATAGGAACCTTGGATTGAAACAGCAGTGCTCTTGCAACATTCAGTAAGTGCTGATGCTTCCTCTCAACCACAGCATTCTGCTCAGGCCGGTAAGGACAGCTAAATTGAAGGACAGTGACATGCTCTTGAAGAAAATCAGTCATCTGAAGTTCCTTAGCATTGTCAGATCGAAGCTGTCTAATAGTCCTGCCAAAATTAGTCTTGACATAGCTAAATAATTTTTTAATCAACACAGGTGCCTCAGATTTATATTGTAATAGGTATAACCAGGTAAACCTAGTACAATCATCAACTATAGTTAAAAAGAACCTCTTGCCATCATAATTAGATTGATGATAAGGGCCCCATATGTCTACATGAACAAGATCAAAAGGATTCTCCGAGTAATTGTTGTTTGAAATAAAGGACAAGCGCCTAAACTTGGACAAAGGACATATCAAGCATTTATTGTATGAATTGAATTGCAATTGCAAATCAAGTTTATTACAGAAAAGTTTTAAGACCTTTTCAGATACATGACCTAAACGTGCATGCCAAAGAATACAATCAGATGAACTAGACCTATGTGTAACATTGTAAATTTGTGAAACAGAATGGGATTTATTGGCTAACTGTTTATTGTAACAGAATGGGAATGAAGAACATAGAGGCCTTGATGGAGATCACCCCTGCCAATCGTCTTCTGGCGTAATGTGTCCTGAATGATAAAAGAAGATTTGGTAAAAGAGACATTAAAAGGAATATTAGAAAGTAAACTACTGACAGAGAGTAGATTAACATGAAAGGGGGGTATGAAAAGAACATCATGTATGACTAATTGAGAATTGAGTTGAACGGAACCAATTCCTACAACTTTAACCAAAGACTTATTTGGTAAAGTGACAAACCTATTATGTAATTCTTGAAAGGTAAGAAAAACATGTTTATGACAGGTTATATGGGAAGTAGCCCCAGAGTCAAGAATCCAACAATTTGAATTCTTGAATGGAGAATTTAGGATGGACAGAGAGATACCTACAGATGACTCACCTACAAAAGAATCATTTTGATCTTGAGCAGTGGCCAAAGGGACTCTTGCCAGCTGAGCTTGTAACTGAGCAAGAAGTTGCTGACACTGTTGAGCTGACCAGTTTGTATCTTCAGTGCCATCAGTGATTGCCAAAACCTGATTGACAGAAGTAGAAGTTTGATGCCTCTTGTGACCAGGAGGATACCCATGCAACTTGAAGCATTTGTCTTTGGTATACCCTGTTATGCCACAGTGAGCACAGATCGGCCTATCCTTCTTCTGATTCTTGTTCTTGCCTTACTGAACAGCATATGCTGCTTCAGTTACTGGGATAATTTGAAGTCCAACTTCTCTTTGAGTCTCATCTTGAAGAAGTATTGCGAAGACTTGAGAAATTGGGGGAATAGGATTCATCATTAGAATTTGTCCTCTAGCATGAGAGAAAGGCTCATTGAGTCCCATCAAGAAATTCATAACAAACTCGTCCTGGAGGAAATCGATCAAGGGTTGAACACCTCCACAATTACAATTGTGCACAGGCCTATACTCACCAAGTTCTTCCCACAGTGATTTGAAACAAGTGAAATAGGCACTGATGGAGCTAGAATCTTGAGTACAATGAAGTAAAGCCTTCTTCAATTGAAAAATCCTAGGTCCATTTTTCTTCTTGAAGCGATCTTCAAGATCTTTCCAAATTGCTGAAGAAGAGGTGCCATAAATCAAACTTGTACTGATTTCCTTGATGATTGAGTTCAAGAGCCAAGAAGCAACAATGCTATCGTTGCGTTTCCACAATAGAAAATTCGGATCATTGGCAAGGGGTTGAGGAACAGAGCCATCAACGAACCCTAGCTTGTTCATTCCATCGAGAGCCAGCATCATTGAACGACGCCATGTGAGGTAATTTGTACCATCAAGCGGCTGGGAAACAAGAACTAAGCCAGGCAAATCCGAAGAGTGAATGAAGAGAGGATTTTGTTCTTCCATTGTTCAGAATCGCAAGTTTCAGCAGGAACAAGAAATGCATGCAGAAAGGAAGAGAGAAAGGAAGAAAGGATCGAAGGAGAAGATGAAATCGCAAGGAGCAAGAAGAGAAATGGTGACGGCGATCGGAAGCTCAGAGAGAAACTACTGATACCATGTTAGACTTGTAAAGGAGAGGGATTGAGAGAACTCCATGTAATGGAGAATTCATTGAAAAATGAAGAATGTATAAGGCTGAGACATAATTCAGCTAAACACAGCTATGTAACTGTTTTAATTAGGCTAACTAATCTAACAGAAAATTAACTACTTCTAGCAGAGATTAACCAAGTTAAAACTAACTCCTAACAAACTCTTAACCGTAATAGTAGCTGATACAACTTTTCTTGTAACATGACATCAATTTATCCTATTATACCATGTTAGATTTGACTTTGGTTTCTTTCGGTTGATTAAATAATCCACAATGTTAATGAGGTATTATGACAATATTTGTTTCAAGTGATCCTGCTACAACTGATATGGTTGAGGCATGAATTGGGGGTCAATATTTCTGCCATATATTTTGTCAACAAATATTATTAGTTATATGGTCTTTTCATATAGTTGTATAGTCTTTTTCACATAATCAAAATCCATACTAAAATAAGATAGAGAGTGCTATCAAGATGCTAGATCTGTCATGGCACAATGCTGGCTTCAAGTCATTCAGAAGAAGCTGCGATTTAATGCCAGCCAGTTGGATCTCCATGACCATGAAATAGTGATCCAATGCTTAGCTTGAAAGCCTTTTTTAACAAGCATGGCAATATTAACCTTATTTACTGCTTCAGTGCTTCTTTTCCCAAGTCAATTAACATTTTAATGTCATTTTCAAGGTATCCTATATATCGAATACCCACATGTCCAACATTAAAAGATTCAGATACCTGCTTTCTTACATACCATACACTCAATACACCCTAAACAGGAACTCATTGAGTTTTCTGCACAGATGTTTGCTTCATTGGTCTTAAGTACTTCATATTTTAGAATTTGGTGTATTGTTTCTGCATTTTTTGCAACTCTGAAGCAAACATCCTTTATTTTTGGAAGACTCTAACTAAGACTATTAGTATAAGATATAATTAGTTACTCTATTTTTCTGAAGCAAACATGTTTTTCATGCTAGTTGGTGTGTAAAAGCAATCAGCCAACATATCTACCGAATACATTAGCAACAACAATGTACTTCCCGACAGAGATGTCGAAAATCATGTATATATATATATATATATATATATATATATATATATATATATATATATATATATATATATAATGTAAACTGATTTAATTCATCACGATACTAAATTAACAAAAGGCAGCAGGCGGGGATCTATTTCCCTTGACAAATATAGAACCCAAACCACCAAAAAGGAGATACAGACACTAAACCAAGACCTAAACAACCAATAACCTATATCTAAAACCACAGATCATAATATTCATACTTTTAGGACATTCAACACAGAGCATCATCCTGATGACATCAATATGTATAGTATGTATTGTAAAAAAAGACAAAAGACACCCTCCAAAAAATTATATCGAACACCCCTCATTTCTTCTCTATCTTTGGGACTTCGAGCTCAATGCAGCATTGTAACCTCTTCCCCATCAAAGGCTTTAGATAGACTGCGTTTAGAAGGGGTTGAAATGGTTAAATCAATAACCTTCCCCAATGTAGATGACAAAGGACTTCCAACTAAGGCAGCAATAAATTCCTCTACACAATAATAAACTTTAAATTATTATATATTAAAAAGTAGTTACACAAAACACTAAAAATATCACTGAATGTTTTTGTCAAAAAAAAATATATCAGTGAATGCCAATATCAGAATGTCACCTGTGATTCATTAGTAAAAAAGTCTCTTTCATGCTTCAATCGAGAATTTTCAGCTTCATCTTTATCATATTCAGTTGAAGAATGAAAAGGAAATGGAGGAGTGAAAATGGCCTAAATTATGTAATATACAAAAAAAAAACATGTTATTACATATCCTGAAATTAGATAAGAATTAAGACAACAAAATAAATGGCTGCATATATTTACCAAAAGCTTCCATCAAAATTGGAGAGCACAGTGGACTTGACTTCTACTTTAAACAATATCTTCTTACCAAAAAACCCATTAAACAACTCCAAATATTCAAAATGATCGGCACCCTATCAGTTGCAAAGTTAAATGCAATAAGCAAAAAATTATAAACAATGAACAACAACCATAACAGATTTTATAAAGATTAATCAATAAACATTATAACCTTGTCAAAATCATTGATCAATCTTTGTACAACCCTTTTGCAGCAAGAATTACAACAAACTATTGATCACGATCATATATGACAACTCTTTTGCATTGACAAACTATTGATCAATGGTGCACAACTTTTTTGCAACATTATAACCTTGTCAAATTCATTGATCACCATCATATATGACAAACACAACAACATCAATGCTATAAAAAACCTTTACCTGGATTTTATATCTAACAAAAATGTATTAAGCTCAAATAGTAAAAACTAAACCAACAAAAGTGCAGAACTTGATTACAATAAAGCTCACATTGGTACCATATTTAGCACAGAACAATCACAAAAATAACAGAAGTATAACAGTTCCTGGAATTTGTTGCATGGGGCACCTATTGCATGCAACATAAAACCAGCCTCCATCGTGGAGGATACCAACTATTGTGGCAGGAACAATAGAAAATCCATCCTATAATTCAAATAGATTGAAGAATACATGAAATGAATCTCCCAATAATTGAAAAAAAAATGTTCAATATAACAACTTCTAAATGACAAACAAACTTCAATAGAACAATTTCAAAATGACAACTATATTTGCAGAATTCGATTGGGGATCGAAAAAAACAATACTCGCTCAACATTCATGAGTTGGTCGATAAACTTCCTTCGACTTAAGCCATGAAATCCTCTTCAACAGTAGAAGTTGAACTCCCGCCTCGGGAAAGACGGACGGGATATTGCTCCAAAGAACCGAAGGTCGATGTCTACCGAACATAAAATGAAGAACTCTTATAAATCTGTGAAATTATGCCAAAATTTAGACTTTTAAACCTTTTTTCTTATATTCCTTATCATTGAATAAGATCAATGACGTACACACTATTGTAATAGTATAATAAAAGATATTTGAAGGCACTAATAAAAGAACACTAAAATTGGATCTCTTGAATCCTTTTTTCCATTCCTCTTCACAGCTCGGTTTCTATTGATTTTGGCTTTCTTCAAGTTCCAAGCATTCAATCTTGTAATCTTGACATTGGCAGTTCCATTATTGAAAGCGTGTAGTTGGCCTTATCATTGATTGTCAATGTGGGATAAACTCTAGATGTGATGCAAGCCCTTCCTTCTGTCCCAAAACTCTCCACTGCCGAGTGATCAATCTGTGAATGGGAGAAAATCATGCATTATTAATTAGAGAAAAATCACTACTTATGATGTTCCAATGTTTAGTCACTACTTGACACTCTAACTATATATTTAACAATTTTCACTCATGCTCTTTAGTTACATATTAATGCCACTTTTAGTGGGCCACTACAATCCGAAGATATTGACTTTTCATTTTTTAATAAAGTTGGTGTTCTTTTGGTTTCATAAATTGCAACTTACCAAACTTCTTAGTGACATCTTCTCATGAAGAGGGTCCACATCTACAAAGGTGCCATAAGGGGTCATATTATTAGACCTGTCAAAGTATTACATTTTCTTATTAGAGAAAGAGCAAACCTACTTTCTTCACTCCGCACGCTGGCATCAATGTTTAATCAAGGAAATCATAGTCGTTAAACATTCATTCTGGTAATTGCTTCCAACGACAAAGCAAAGCATAACAAAGAAGGTGAAGAAATAAAAGACATCGTCAAGGGTTTCCATCTATCAAGACCAGCATCAACAATCAACGAATAGGGATCTACGACCTTGATCATGAATCTAATATGAAAAGATAGCACAATAATTTTAAACAACAGAAAAAATGCCAACAAAAGAAAAGGTATATGTAGTCAAGGACGAAAACCAGATAAATGATATGGAATTAGAATTAAACACCACATTTTCTTCTATAAATACCACTGCCAAAAGCAGAAGAGATAGCACGACAAGAGAAAAGAGTTTTTCTTCTATAAATATCTAGATTAAAAAGAAAAATTTTAGGGAGGAAGAGAGGACAGAGAGATTCAAAGAACAGAGAAACAAAACGCATCTACATGTATAGTTTCCAGATCCAGATCATCCAACCAAGAATAATGTCTATAATGAGATATGCTAACATATCTATAAATTATAAGAGAAACACGGAACTTTAATTTTAACAAATCGTTGATTAAGCACAACCAACAAATCCAGAAGATCCCTAACCTCCTCGTCATCTTCGATAGATATGTTGAAGAGTGTAGTGTTTGGGAATTATGTAAGTGAGTGAGTCAGTGAGAGTGAAGGGTGGTGGTGGAGAAGAGAAGGATAAGGATGAAACAGAGAGATATTTTGGGTTTTGGACAAGGGCTGTGATTCGCTTGCCTTCCTATATATTATCAGGGATGAATTGTCTCCCACTCCATGCTTGCCTAAACTAATTAGAGATGGGTACCATACGTCCATATCGATTACAGTGTAAACTTGACTTACAAATCATGCATATTTTTTAAGGAACTAGTGATGTGAGGGATGGTTGGAGACAAAAATCACGTGAAACCTATTGGGAAAAAAATAAAAATTGACCAATAGTCTTTTTTTGTCCATATTATTGTTCCATTAAAAAATAAAGAGTTTAATTTTTATGTATTATCTGTGTTAGTTGTGTTATCAGTATTGATTGGTATGGTTCATATAGACAGGCCTGTTCTTTGTTTTTTATTAGATGTGTATCTGTGTTGCTTCTTGCTTCTTCATGGTTACATGATGTAGGTATGTTGCTTGTTCTCTGTCTTTTAGATGTGTATATGTGTTGCTTCTTGCTTCGTGGTTACATGATATAGGTATGTTGTGTTATCAAGGACCATAACGGGTCATGATTAAAATGTTAAGGACCAAAATAGATTACTGAAAATTTGTTGAGGACCAAAATGGCTCATATTTGGGTTTTTTTTAACAATGTCATGTTGTAAAATATTAACGGTACACCTAGATAAATAACGTCACACGTCAGCCACTTAAGGGTGGTCAATGAGCATTGACTGATGGAGGAACTAAAAGGGCTCACAGAATAAAATTTGAGGGGACTAACTGATGAGTTTTTTTTTCAGGGGCTAAAATGCGATCCGAAAAAATTTAAGTGACCAAAAAGGATATTCACTTTAAATTTTAACACAAAAGTTTATGTTTAGTGAATATTTGAATTTGTAAAAAGGTTTGTTAGTAATATTCTGAAAATGTAAAATTTTATGTGAAGTTGAATCGTAGATACATTTTCTTGTTTTCTTAATAAGAGTGTATAGAGATTATTCTCAATAGGGGTGTCCATAGGTCGGTTTGGGTTGGGTTTAGTGAGTGTTAGGACCCAACCCAATCAAATGTGAATGGGTTGGGTTTGCAAAAAAAAAATTCATTAAACCCAACCCAACCACTCATGGGTTGGGTTGGGTTGGGTGGGTCGTTGGGTTTGACAAGAAACACATATATTTTCACATTTGGGTGGTGTTGGGGCGCCGGTGCAAGAAGGCACGAACAAGGAGCGGCTCCTAGCAGACTTCTAGGCGGAGGGACACATGAATGAACCGATTACACACCCGAATGAGAGGATCCTAAGACTGTGTAGGTATGGGACTATACAGTTGATGATGACTTATATGAATTGATTAGTACTACCTATACTAAAACGATGCTTCTTCTTTTCGGGAGCCCATCACTTAAGAACTCCACAGTTAAGCGTGTTTGACTTGGAGCAATTTTGGGATGGGTGACCTACCCGTGTTGGTTTGTGGGGACATTCGTCAATCCAAAAGTGTTGGTTCGGGTTTGCGCGTTTGTTGAGACAAAAAATGACGAAAAATCACAAATAAACATGTTTAAAACTTTAAATTACATCAACAAATTATGATAATATGATCTAAAAGTCCAAACCAACAGTTATCCATGACTAAAAAGAAGATCACGTTATGATAAAGTAATTGAAACCGAAAGTCTAAAGTCTACACCATCAACTAAAAGTCTAAAAGCCTAAAATCATCCACAACCCTCAATTAAAAGTCTAAAGTATTATAATGAGAAAGTAAATGTCATCAACACAAAACTACTCTTTGGGTTGGGTTAAGTGGGTTTGCAATTTTGAAACCCACTATCCAACCCATACTTTATGGATCCTCTTTGTTTTTACCCAACCCAACCTAACCCAATCACCGAAATCAACCCACAAAATCAGGGTTGGGTTGGGTTGATGGTACATGGGTCAACCCAGACCCATGGACACCCCTAATTCTCAATATTAAATTTTTGTGTCCGTGATAGCATCATTGTTTTACAAAATTGCACCATATTAACAAATTATATGATTATAATAGAAACATTTGTTAACATATGATTATTTTAAATTTAATCAATGAGATCAAATTTAAGAATATATATAATTACATTTGTTAGCCCCATAATTGTGCTGACTTGATGGACAAAGAAAGAGGAGGAGGTGACTAATCAACAAGTTGTTCAAGCCATGAACCATCAAATGTTCCTCACATTCTGGTTTATTTTCGACAAGATATTGTGGTAAGGGCATGTATTATTGATTTAGTCACATTTGGGAGATTCTGTGATGCAAAGGTTGGGTTGTTCCCAATTGATGTATTTTCTAGGTCTACACACCGGCTGTTTGACAAAAAACCAGAGTAACCAGTTATGATATAATTGTTAATTTTTTATATCTACCCTTAACATGTTGAGAAGGTTCCAAGTGCACGATCGCAAGCACACCATGATTACAACACAATGACAAGCCACAATGACATACGATTCTTCATTATGGTTCTTTGTAGTTTATGCTTTGTAGTTTATATATATTAATAAGGGTGGATTCTACGTGCACCAAACATGAGTAGGATGTAACTTACACCCCACATTTTGCATAACGGATTCGCTCCTGTCGACCTTCCCGTCCAGTGCCCTGCAGCAAGATCCAATGGCTGGTGTGGTGTGTGGGGCTCGGATCCAGCTGGTGTAGTGTGTTGGGCTCGGATCCGACGGTGCAGAGGGCTGGCAGGAGCAAACTGCCGCTGGAGCCAACCCGAGACCCGTGATACTAAATTTTTAGGTCATTCTTAATAATTATAAATAAATTCCTAAATTTAATTTCATTTGCAAGTTACTCCATTTAATTTTTTTTAAAATATGTTAACTTTTCATTTATTGTTGCATAAAAATACTTTTTTTTAAGTTTACACTCCTTACACATTTTTTTTCTCATTTCTCGTCCAACCCTTACATATAGCGTAGTGTATTCTGATTAAAAAGATATAAAACTTTAAAAAAATTTAAGCAAAAGTTAAAAAAATAAAATTTAAATTATAATTAAAAAATTTAGTGCAGGAATAAATTATAATACAAGTAAATTATAAAAATAAAGTAATATAATGAATAGGTGAAGCAATAATGTTGACGGAGCACTCTCGGATTCAAGGCACTACTTAATTGTGGTCGTTTCTTCAAGGTTTTTAAAGCTTCTATTTGATTGGTTTTGCGATTTTCATCTCTATATCTTTCCTCTCTTTGACCAGAAAGCCATGTTTTTAATGATGGAATTGCAAGTAAGCAGAATCACAAACTGTTTAGGAAGAAGAATTTGAGACCAGCATTACTGGATCTGAAGAAATAGGCCTCGATATCTCTCTCATTTTTTAGAAGATTAAAATTTTCAACTAGAGAATATAAGATTGCTGGTTTATTACCATGTTTATCCATTTTTAATATCTCAATTGAAAGAGCAATATCCATTGTATCCTTACTTTTCAGTTACTTTGTCCTTTGACCATCCCCAGTTTTCAACAATGTTTTTTCAGTTACAAACTTGGATATCACACTTTCAGTTACTCTGAGATCACACTTATGCAGTGTTGAACGTTCATCTCTGTTGATTGACATTTCATTCTCTACGTTACAACTGTTCTCTCCTTGGTTAGCCTCATACCTTTACTTAACTAAATGAGTACCTGCAGCTTCAAACCTCATTACTTGCTCATGTGAATGAATAACAACGGTTCAATCCTCAATAACCCATATTATTAGTTCCTCATTTTCGGCCAGAATTGTTATGGAGGTTACATAGATGATGAGGACAGCAAGTGGTTCCTTTGCACTGGCATGTATTTCCTCTTTTTTTCCCTACCTTTCTATTTCATCTTATCACCTTTCTAATCATGTAAGTGTTGCTTATTCAATTATTTGTTCTACCATCCATGCCAATTAGGAACAATGCCATAAGCTAGAAAATTTGTTGACTATTATCTAGCTAACTGCAAACTTGATTGTCAGCATTATATATTATGCATCAATTTTGTTCATCCACTGCAATATCTCAATGGTAAGAAACACACAGACAATAGCCAAACTTCAATTCAAGTTTGAGAACATGAATAGTAAGTCATTGAGAATAAGTAGCTGAAAAGGTTGTCCTGTTCAAATTGTACCTTGAGTTACGTTAATGAACTTTTAAATTTACGATCATAAACCTGCTGGTCCCTCAATGTCCAAATGCTGATATAAAATCACAAATACTGCATTGGAATATATTTAGATATTTTGTTATAGGAAAATATTGTAAGTTCAAGATATTTGTTGCTATGGATTTTATTGGAAAATTTTAAATATAAATCTATTACACTAGCAAACTGATGGGTGGGCATGGCGTGAGGATAGTAGTCCAAATATAATCTTGATGTCCATCTGCATTGTTTGATAAAAATAACTTCAGCTATTTTAGATAAGTGGTCTTTTTTTTTTGTGTAGACTAGATACGTATCTTTTAACTAAATGCTTGAGTTGAATAATTAATTTATATAAATGAAATTCACTGGATAATTTTCGACTAACAATTCTGTTTTGCTAGAAATGCCATTTATAAATATAAAAAAGGTTTTTAGATTGCTGATATTTTTACTTCCTTTACTCTCAATAGAAAACTTTTCAAATTTCAAATTTCTTCAAGAAGAAAACTGGTTCCTTTTATTCCTTTCTAATCACTGTTGCTTCAAATGGAATAGCAGCTCTGCTAATTCCTGGCGATAGGACAACACATTCTAGATTTGCCATTCCAATAAATATCGACGAAGACTCTACTTGCAACATTAAGCAAGGCAGTCCTTTAGCTGAATTGATTTTCAAATCAAAGCTCATAATTTGGGATGAAGCACCAATGACTCATAAGCATTGCTTTGAAGCTGTTGATAGAACCTTAAGGGATATCCTTCAATTCAATAATATAGACAGATTGAATCTTCCCTTCGGAGGAAAAGTTATCGTATTGGATGGTGATTTTAGACAAATCTTTCCGGTTATACAAAAGGGAACAAGGCAACAAGTTGTTATTGCCAGCATAAATTCATCATACTTGTGGCAATTTTATCAAGTCCTACAATTAACAAGAAACATGAGGCTGCAAAGTGGGGCTTCGATATCTGATGTCGACCAAATTGTTGAATTCTCAAACTAGACACTAGGAATTGGAGATTTCAGTATTGGAGAAACCCATGATGGAGAGGCTCAAATTCAAATACCGATTGATATGCTAATTAGGAGCTCAGGTGATCCTATTGCATCTATTATTGATAACACTTATCCATCCTTACTTGACAACATGAAAGATGCATCATTTTTTAAAGAAAGAGCTATTTTAGCACCTACCAATGATATTGTGGACACCTTAAATGATTACATGTTGTTATTTATCCCTGGCGAAACAAAAACATAACTGAGTTTTGATAGCCCATGTTCCCTAAATGAAAATATGGATAGGCCAATGATGTTCATACCCTAGAATTTCTCAATACAATAACATCTTCTAGACTTCCAAAACATGAATTAAAACTCAAGCTGGGTGTTCTAATAATGTTATTGAGGAATGTAGATCAATCATCTGGATTATGCAATGGAACTTGGCTTATAATTACCCAAATGGGCACTTATATATTACTGGCAAAAGTCATTTAAGGAAGCAAAATTGGCCTCAAGGTGTATACTCCTAGATTGTCATTGACCCCATCCGATAGAAGAATTCCTTTTAAGTTTCAGCGAAATCAATTCCCTATTGCTCTCTCTTTTCCGACGACTATCAACAAAAGTCAAGGGCAGTCTCTTCCCTGTGTGAGTATCTATCTTCCGCAGCCTGTGTTTACACATGGACAGTTATATGTAGCCATTTAAAGGGTACCATCACGTCATCGATTAAAGCTATTAATATGTGACGAGGAAGACCAAGTATCCAACATTAATCTAATGTTGTTTACAAAGAGGTCTTTCAGAATCTAAAATAGGTAACCTATACTTAGTCTATTGTGTTTACGACTTCATTTCCTTGGTTCGATAAAGTTTTGATAACATACAAATGAGTCCATTAGAGAAAAAAAATAAAAATGTGTGTAGACTTATATTTACATTGATATTTATGTTTGCAGGTTCATACCATACATTTCTCAAAATAAAAACAAAAAACCTCATCATTGGAGGTATGCTACATAATTATGTTAATAGGATAATAGACTCAAAAAGTGTATGCAACAAAATTAAACAGAGTCCATGCTTGACATAGACTAATGTATTCTCTGTATATATTTTTTTCTCTGCAGTGACATATGGTTCATGGGTGAAGTTTTAACGTTTGAAAGACTGAATAGCAGTAAATATATTATCATTTTAATAATTTATATCATACAATGAAAAAATGTTTCCTTTCAAACCTCATTTTCTAATCTAAATCAGGGTAGTCATTATTTCCATAATTGGTATGGTGCAAGCTGCTTACAAATTTAAATAAAAGTTTTCGTTCAACGAATTCAATACCACCTAAAATATAAAAATCTCTACTGTCTAGCTAACTTACTCAACATATAAACATATTTAAAAGTACGAAACACATAACACAAATTCAATCATTTTTCAATTCCTAATATAAACCATGGACGTTGTTATTTCCATAATTGGTATGGTGCAAGCTGCTTAAAAAAAAAATTAAAAAACCGATCATCAAATTTGATCCCACCTATAATATATGGATCTCTACTATCTACCCGAGTTACTCAACTTAAAAACAAATTAAAAAGAGCAACAAAACATAAAAATAAATCAATAAATTTTCATTCAAATAACTATAAAAATATTAATTTTAATTTGAAGAACAATATCAAAAGATAACTAGACAATTGAGTTAGTGTAAGGTCGTATAATATCCCCGTGCAACGCACGGGTACAAGATCTAGTTTAAGTATTAACCATAACTTATTACAAATATTTGTGGATAAAGTTGTCATCTTATTTGTTACCATGTTCAATTGTGTAAGAATGCAATCTTGGAACAATGGGTAATCAGAGCAAAAGCTGTGACCAGTGGAGAATTGTTGGATGCAAGTGTCATTGTTTGTGTGAATTATAAGATTGTGTTAAATGTGTAAAATTTGTTGGTTTTGTGTGTTGTGGTTTAATATTGAATACTTTTTTGGATTTGTGTGGTGTGTTGTAGACATGAAGTTCAACATTTATTTGATTAGTTAACTATTTCTCTATACAGTCAAGGGGTGTTTATATCAATACAAATGCTGTGGTGTCCATTACTGAAGACAGCAGTTGGATTCCTCAAATTCCAACTCTTTCACAGCCTGCATTTAACGATGATATTAATCCATGTACACAGGCATGTAAATTGTCTAGCATATCTTGGTTCACTATTCTTTTATTTTCGTTTCTTAAATGGTATTGTCCAGGTTAGAGGTAATATATCATTCATGAATCTTTTGACAACGTCCGAAATAGACTTCATGTGATCATCGTAGTTCAGTATAAATTTATGACAGTGTGATATTCAAGGGAACCTTTCCATATCCATTTTGTGGAAATTTTTGTGTTGACTAGTAACCTATGTTTATTTTGAGTTGTCACACAAACTTATGGAATGGAAGATTAGGAAGACAATATTTTGCATGATGGTATCTTATTTAATAGTCTTGTGTTCTACTCATTGACAACGTGGTACATTGTTTTGTGTCCAGCACTTCACTAATGAACATTTGTTGATGGTGCGGGTTGGTCAGGTGCAAATCACTTTTGTCACTTTTTGTATGACATGATTGCCGCACAAAACAACCATTATCTTGTTTATAGATCTATAGGGTTATTTTTTGGTGTGAATAAGATCTATTATGTGTACATAGATACAAAGACTTGCTCTATTATGTAAATGATTTTGTATAAAGACTTGTTATATTATGTAAATGATGTACAACCCTATGTAAATGATCTGTAAAAGATATACAGATCACCTTTGTCACATTTATGGGAACATTGTTGCTTTGTTAAGAAGGAACTTTAAGGTTAATCCTTTGAAAATGGTTGGTTAATTCAGTGTATTCTTTGGTTAATGGATAATTTTGATGCTTCAACCATTTTTTACATACCTTAAAAATGTGGTTAATCCTTTGAAAATGGTTGGTTAATTGAGTGTATTCTTTGGTTAATGGATAACTCTAATGCTTCAATCATTTTTTATATACCTTAAAAACGTGGTTAATCATTTGAAAAATGGTTGGTTAATTTGGTGTATTATTTGGTTAATGGGTAACTCTGATGCTTCATTTTTTATATACCTTAAAAAGTGGTTAATCCTTTGAAAATGGTTGGTTGATTCAGTGTATTCTTTGGTTAATGGGTAACTCTGATGCTTCAACCATTTTTTTACATACCTTAAAAATGTGGTTAATCCTTTGAAAACGGTTGGTTAATTCAATGTATTCTTTGGTTAATGGATAACTCTGATGCTTCAACCATTTTTTACATACCTTTAAAAACGTGGTTAATCCTTTGAAAATGGTTGGTTAATTCAGTGTATTCTTTGTTTAATGGGTAACTTTGATGCTTCAACCATTTTTTACATACCTTAAAAATGCGGTTAATCCTTTGAAAATGGTTGGTTAATTCAGTGTATTCTTTTGTTAATGGATAACTCTGATGCTTTAACCATTCCTTACATACCTTAAAAACATGGTTAATCCTTGGGAAATGGTTGGTTAATTCAATGTATTCTTTGGTTAATGGGTAACTCTGATGCTTCATTCATTTTTTACATACCTTAAAAATGTGGTTAATCCTTTGAAAATGGTTGGTTAATTTAGTGTATTCTTTGGTTAATGGGTAACTTGATAGTGTGATTTTACATCATATTTCATGTGCACTTTCGCATGCATTTTTCATATAGTTTAGGCATAATTAGTTGATTTTTGTTAGTTTTTCCCTTGGAACGGGTGAAGCGGTTTCTTGGTGTTGTTTTGCTGGAATTTAAGGAAAAATGCTCAGAAATTAGCCTGGATGGAGCTTTGATGGAATAGAGCTTGAAAAGTGAAGAATATGAGCCAGACAGAGCCCATCACGGCCTGGCCGTGATGACCATCACGGCCATGATCAAGCAGAGCAGAAGGCAAAAGTCAGAAACTGTCACGGCCTAGCCGTGATGCCCATCACGGCCGTGACAGACTGGAAATTGAAGTCTCGCCCTGCGAAGAATCCTCTCTCCTCGCGAGAGTCCAGATTTGAAAGCGCGGCCATTCCAGAACGCGTCACGGCCGTGACGCGTGGCCTCCCTATAAATAAAGCAGTGCAGACAGAACCAAAGACACACCTTTTTGGATCAGAACTGTTTTTAGATCTATTTTAATCCTTATTCTGGAGCTGCGTCTCGTACTCCCTCTTTTCTTTTTCTATTTTATTTTTATGATGAATTCTGATTGTTCGTTTGTCGTTACGAACATGAGGAACTAATCCCCTTGTCTAAGGGAACAATGAAACCACCCATGGAGGTGTAGATTCAATGCGATGTATGTTTCTTTTCCTTTTCTCAATAGTGTTTTCCAATTCTGAATTTGTTGTCTTGATCATATGCTTGCGTGATCGACTAGTTAAACGTGTTGAGGCTGGTCGGCGATTCGCGTTTTAGAACTTGAATTGGGATCATCGATCGACTATTGCGCGAGAGTGAATAGGAGATCGGTGCAACCTTATAGGGAACAATATTTAATCGAGTTTGATTATTGAGTTATGAGACCTAGTAAGTAATTAATTCAATCGTCGAATACGTCCTATTGAGCACGACAGTGGATTTAGAAGAATTTGGGGGTCCGGGTTGACATTGTAATTGAACTTAGGAAGGAACCATCATCACTTGGGTACTATGCATGATTGGGTAGGTGGATTTGTGACCTTAGATATTTAATTTCCGATTTTAATACCTTAGCTTAATTGATTTGTTAATTTGATTGCGATCCTATTTTCTCTCCAATCTCAACCACTTTCTGTTACTTGACCAAACGTATCGAACTTCTCTCGAATTAGTCGAATTGGTCTCCCAATCCTTGTGTTCGACCTCGGTAATTACTTACCGTGTTATTTTATTACTTGCGACGACCCGGTACACTTGCCGGTGACTCAACAAGTTTTTGGCGTCGTTGCCGGGGATTGGCACAACCAATTTTCCTAATTTTTAGGGAATTTGATTATTTGGTTAAGCTGTTTTTATTTTTATTTTTCTGTTATTTATTTATTATTATTTCTCTCTACTTCTTTGATTCCACTTGGTCTTGCCATGTTTTTGTATGCGAGGTACCCTTTCACAAGAGGACTTGCTATTTGATTCGGAGATCACCGAGACCGAGAAGCGCTTAAGGAAGGAAGCCAGAGAGCGAAAGAGGCTTGGAACAATCGATTTTGAGAGGATGGCCGAAGAAAACCCTCCTCCTCCTCCTCCTCCTCGTTACAAGCCTCTCTTCGAGTACGATCTACCCAACTTGGGTGATTGTGATTCTTCTATCGTGAGGGGCAGCCTCAATACAGATTCCTTCAGAGTGGAAGGATGTGTCACATTCCAGATTCGTGAGAATCAATTTGATGGGAGTGGCAAACAAGACCCTCATAGACACATCACTCGCTTCCTTGAAGCTTGTGACTTGCAGAAGACAAGAGGAGTCTCTCAAGATGAGTTTCGCTTGCGGCTTTTCCCTCTCTCTCTTAGGGATGTCGCTCGCGATTGGGTTGACAGCTTGGATAGGAACAATATCAGAACTTGGGAGCAAATGGCACAAAAGTTCCTAACCAAATATTTTCCTCCTCAGAAAGCGGCACAAGCAAGAGTAGCCGTCACTTCTTTCAGGCAGACAGAAGATGAATCCTATAATGAAGCTTGGGAGAGGTACAATGTGCTCTTGAGAAGATGCCCTTCGGCTTTCTTTGACCCGATTTCCAAGGTGCAACATTTCTTTAACGGGTTAAGGGGATGCTACCAGATGAACTATGATGCCGCAGCTGGCGGTTCATTTTCCTATTTATCAGCTGAGGATGGATGGGCATTATTGGAGAAGATGTCGTACAACGATTACAACTGTGGTAGGGAAACCTCAAGTGCAGTCAGTTCTGCAACAATGGAAGCCTTTCTAGATCAAATTAAATCGTTGAAGATGCAAGTTGCGGCCTTGTCTGGGAACAAGAATGTTAATGTGATACACGAGGGAATGCCTCCGGGGTGTGATAATTGTAATGGAGATCATGACATTCAGAGCTGTCCGTTCAAATTCTCTCGAGAACATGTGGATTCATGCCACAATTTCTATGACAGCGTGCCCCAGAACAACTATCAGAGGAACAGAAAGAATGATCACAATCAGAATCAGAACAGGGGCTATATGAGGAGAGACCATTCGGGTTTTGCTTGGAGTAATGCTAGTGGTGGTCTAGCCCAACAACAACAACCTCAGCAGGGTCAGAGGCCAAACTATGGAATCCATCAGCATAATACTCGGCAGGCTCTCTCGGGGCCTAATCAATTGCAAATAACAGATGGTGGAAGGCAACCTTGGGAGTTGGCTTTTGAGAAGATGAGTGCAGTAGTTAAGAAGTTGTCAATCAATACAAGCACAGCCGTTGACAAGTTGGCAACTCATACAGGGGCGGCAATTCAGAATATAGAGACGCAGATAGCTCAGCTCGCAAAGCAACTAAATGAGCGTCCCCCAGGCACTTTCCCAGGTGATACCGAGAACAACCCTAAGAACCAATGCAATGCCATAACAACTAGAAGCGGTAGGGTGTTGGGATCTAACAGGGATGCAACTAGTTCTCAGGAAGACAAGGCCCCGAAATAACCACATGTTGAGGAAGAGCAACCTAAGAAAGAGGAGTTGGCAAGTGACAAGGCACCGGAGCAAGGGGAAGGCTGAAACTTGTAGATGAAGAGTTCCGAAAAAA
The DNA here is from genome assembly GCA_030762895.1 of Sophora flavescens. Taxonomy (NCBI): domain Eukaryota; kingdom Viridiplantae; phylum Streptophyta; class Magnoliopsida; order Fabales; family Fabaceae; genus Sophora; species Sophora flavescens. The sequence goes on along the minus strand of CM061065.1, from coordinate 46,391,765 downwards.
GAAGTGGGTTGAACCCCAGGACCTCCCGCCCTACATGAAGGTACCATATCCTGAAAGATTAAAGAAGCCTCTACAAGATAAACAGTTCAGTAAATTCCTTGATGTCTTCCGCAAGCTTCAAATTAACATTCCATTTGCGGAAGCCTTGGAACAAATGCCATCTTATGCCCGGTTTATGAAGGATCTTCTTTCCAAGAAGCGGAAGTTAGTGGATGATGAAACAGTTGCTTTGACTGAGGAGTGTAGTGCCATTCTTCAAAGAAAACTACCTCCAAAGTTGAAGGACCCCGGTTCTTTTTCTATACCATGCACCATTGGGGAGATGACCGTAGGGAAGGCATTGTGTGACCTAGGGGCAAGCATCAACTTGATGCCCCTCTCTATGATGAAGAAGTTGGGGATGAAAGAAGTCAAAGATACACAGATGTCACTCCAACTAGCCGATCGTTCTATAAAATATCCTTATGGGGTGGTCAAGATTTATTAGTGAAGGTGGACAAGTTCATATTTACGCGGACTTTGTGGTGCTTGATATGGATGAAGATGCCGAGATCCCTCTCATATTGGGTAGGCCCTTCTTGGCCACTGGGCGTGCCTTGATAGATGTGCAACAAGGGAAACTCACCCTAAGGGTGCAAGATGAGAAGGTGGTCTTCAATGTGTTTGAAGCAATGAAGGACCCTGCTGAGAGGTCGGAGGTGTATCGAGTGGATATGGTGGACTCAACTGTCAAGGTAAAGGCAACTAGAGAGGCCCATGGTTCTTCACTTGCACAAGTGTTGGTAAAATCCCATGATGATGATAGTGAGGAAAAAGACCCTTTGGGGGATGAGGTCTATCTTGAGTGGTTAAAGGACAGGGAAGACTTACCGAGTCTCCCAGAGGATGAAGGTGCAAGGGAAAAGCTCAACAAAGAAGGATTGAAAGAAGCTGTGCGTGAGGAAGTGATTAAGCCTTTAGAGGCCGGAATCATCTATCCAATCTCGGATAGTAGTTGGGTTGGTCCAGTTCATATGATCCTAAGGAAAGGTGGCACGACCATGGTGGTCAATAAAAGCAATAAATCGATCCCAACAAGGACCATCACGGGGTGGAGAGTACGTGCCGATTATAGAGGGCTGTTGGACTTAAATGAGTTGTTCGGGAGCCGCAGGCGAGCATATGAAAGAGCAAAAACCTACAAGAAGCGGACCACAGCATGACATGGGAAGCAAGATCTTCTTCCGGATTAACCCTTAGGGGTGACTTGAGGCAGGCTCGGGACGTTAAGCAAGCGCTTATTGGGAGGCAACCCAAGTTTCTTAACCTTTCTCTTTAGTGATTCTCATTTTCTTAGTAGTTTTTGTTTTTGATTTCACTCTTGAATAATTTGAGAAGATCAAGAGTTTTCTTTTACTAATAAAACTGCCAAGTGATTTCAGGAAGGGAGAGCAAGAAGACAAGGAGAAAGCAGAGGCAGCAGCCATCACGCCCAGGCCGTGACACTGGTCACGGCCGTGATAAGCTAAAAATGAAGACCAGAAAGAATCACGACCCAGCCATGATACCCATCACGGGCGTGATGGAAAGACCCTGAAGAGCAGAAAGCATCACGGCCTAGCCGTGATGAAGATCACGGCCGTGACAGGCCAGCCCTGAGGACCAGAATTGATCACGGCCTAGCCATGATGAGGCTCACGGCCGTGATGTACTTCCCAACAAGTTTCTGACTGGAATGAGAGCCAACACCCGCTACCGCCTTGGTAAGTCGTTCCAATTTTTCTCCTCTCTCCGACTTGATTGTTTACATTGGGGACAATGTAAATTTTTAAGCTTGGGGTGGGGTATTTTTCATTTACATTATTCATGTTGCATTAATATAATTTTGCATGATAGTTTTGCATGACCACACGAATCGATTGCCTTTTGCTTAGATATGATGTATCCAATTGTGAGAACTGAGTGCCAAATAAATAGAGATAGTGGATTGTTGAACCCAATTTTTATTCTTGTGATAAGGCAAATAATGAAAATGCTTGAGATGATCTTTTATAGTTGATAATTAGCATATGGTTCCGTAGATTCGTGTTTCTCATTGATTTCTGAACTACAAAATGTGAGATTTTGAGCCAAAGGGGTACTCACTATATCTACCCCATTCTTTGTGTTAGAGTGTTATTCCTCTTGGATTGAATTTCTCTAGAACTTGACTTGAGACCATTTCAAAGCTTAAAAATTTTTGAAAACAATTTTGAAAATGATTGAGGCACTAGCCATTTTTTCGGGCCTACTGAACGTTGATTGACTAAATGCTACCCCTTAGTTGCCCATTTTTGAGCCTAAAAGAAGGAAATACTTTTCTTGGTACCTTGAAATATATTGTTGAATGATGCTTGATAGGACCTTCTAAAGTGTTACAAAAAGGGTAAAAAGGTAGTTGAATAAGTATGGGATGAGAAAATCAGAAAAATATTTCTCCTGAATTGAAAATCTCCCCTTCTCAAATAAAATTAAAAATAAAAAGAAAACAAAAAAATGGAGAAGGGGATGACAAAATAAAAGTGAGAAATAAAACAAAAAAAGAAAAGAAAAGAGAAAGGTGGAAAAGTGAATCAAAACCCAAAAGGGTATTTTAGAAGGTCATGTTTGCAATGCTAGATATGCTGTGTAGCCTTTTGAAATTTCCTTTTCTTGATTTCCCCACCTAACGATTAATCCCATGGCCCCATTACAACCAAAGCAAAAGACCTCTTGATTCTTAATTGCTTTGATTAATAAAGTAGAGATTTGGTTGATAGTCAAGCCTATGGTAGAGTTCATTCCTTGAGGAAATCGAGCGAAATGTCATATATCCCTAAACACTTGAGTGAGGCTAGAAAGAGTGCCAAGCTAATGAACAAGCTTGGGGTGATTTTCAGGTGAGAAAGAGTGCCCAAATCAATGAGAATATGAGTCTAAGAAACCTAAGCGTCTAATTGGACTTGAATTGATTGTCTCTTGCTAAATTATTTGAATTGCCTATTACTTGGATCAGTTACTACTCGGGTTCTAAATCACACTATCCATGCTTTTTGACCTTCTGGCCTTAGTGTTTGCTTGAGGACAAGCAAGTTTTAAGCTTGGGGTGATTTGATAGTGTGATTTTACATCATATTTCATGTGCACTTTCGCATGCATTTTTCATATAGTTTAGGCATAATTAGTTGATTTTTGTTAGTTTTTCCCTTGGAACGGGTGAAGCGGTTTCTTGGTGTTGTTTTGCAGGAATTTAAGGAAAAATGCTCAGAAATTAGCCTGGATGGAGCTTTGATGGAATAGAGCTTGAAAACTGAAGAATATGAGCCAGACAGAGCCCATCACGGCTTGGTCGTGATGACCATCACGGCCATGATCAAGCAGAGCAGAAGGCAAAAGTCAAACTGTCACGGCCTAGCCGTGATGCCCATCACGACCTTGACAGACTGGAAATTGAAGTCTCGCCCAGCGAAGAATCCTCTCACCTCGCGAGAGTCCAGATTTGAAAGCACGGCCATTCCAGAACGTGTCACGACCTGGCCGTGATGTCCATCACGGCCGTGACGCATGGCCTCCCTATAAATAAAGCAGTGCAGACAGAACCAAAGACACACCTTTTTGGATCAGAACTGTTTTTAGATCTCTTTTAATCCTTATTCTGGAGCTGCGTCTCGTACTCCCTCTTTTCTCTTTCTATTTTATTTTTATGATGAATTCCGATTGTTCGTTTGTCGTTACGAACATGAGGAACTAATCCCCTTGTCTAAGGGAACAATGAAACCACCCATGGAGGTGTAGATTCAATGTGATGTATGTTTCTTTTCCTTTTCTCAATAGTGTTTTCCAATTCTGAATTTGTTGTGTTGATCATATGCTTGCGTGATCGACTAGTTAAACGTGTTGAGGCTGGTCGGTGATTCGCGTTTTAGAACTTGAATTGGGATCATCGATCGACTATTGCGCGAGAGTGAATAGGAGATCGGTGCAACCTTATAGGGAACAAGATTTAATCGAGTTTGATTATTGAGTTATGAGACCTAGTAAGTAATTAATTCAATCGGCGAATACGTCCTATTGAGCACGACAGTGGATTTAGGAGAATTTGGGGGTCCCGGTTGACATTGTAATTGAACTTAGGAAGGAATCATCATTACTTGGGTACTATGCATGATTGGGTAGGTGGATTTGTGACCTTAGATATTTAATTTCTGATTTTAATACCTTAGCTTAATTGATTTGTTAATTTGATTGCGATCCTATTTTCTCTCCAATCTCAACCACTTTCTGTTACTTGACCAAACGTATCGAACTTCTCTCGAATTAGTCGAATTGGTAGCCCAATCCTTGTGTTCGACCTCGGTAATTACTTACCGTGTTATTTTATTACTTGCGACGACCCGGTACACTTGCCGGTGACTTAACATAACTCTGATGCTTCAACCATTTTTTACATACCTAAAAAACAAGGTTATTCCTTTGAAAATGGTTGGTTAATTCTTTGAAAATGGTTGGTTAATTCAGTGTATTGTGGTTAATTACTATGTTGCTACTTAAATTATTTTACAGGTAGCCATAAATATTGTTGCTAATAATGCTCCGATCCTGTTAACAAAGCTTGGATGGAACAAATAAACCATAAAGATATGAGCATAATATTTCCATACATTTATAGCACAACTGTTCAATACAACCTAAAAAATATGTTAACAAGTTTCACATGACTTAATTCCACATAATTTTTGTGGTGCATATCTAATATGTACATTCAACCATGATTAATGCTCTGCACAACCCAAAAAAAATGCCCACAACTGTTCAATACAACCTAAAAAATATGTTAACAAGAGTTTCACATGACTTAATGCCACATGATTTTTGTGGTGCATATCTAATATGTACATTCAACCATGATTAATGCTTTGCACAACCTAAAAAAAATGCCCACAACCATATTTCACATATACAAATCCAATTCACAAACTATGGAGCTTTGTCCTTTTCTTCTTTCTCACAAATGTCTTCATAGCATATGGACTTTGAGTTGACACACTTTGGGTACGGATCCTTGGGTTGTCTTTAATTCTTGTAACGATGTTTGATGTAGGCTTTGCTGAACCATTCACATTATGTTCATATGCGAAACATTGGTCCATATGTTAGATGTTAATTAGTTTATCTCTTCGTACAAGTGAATTTTTTAATTGTGGATACACAAATCATTACTTAACCAACACCATCTTCAATGTTGACTTCATCTAGTCCTCCATCCATGCATGAGGAGTACTTACCAGACATTCACCTACATGGAGAAGTTCATGAATGTGCTTTCATCATGGCAATCTAAAATAACACTTGAATAAATGAAAAAAATAAACTAATGCTTGTTTACTAACCACTCACCTCTTTCAACATTCAAACGACCCTCACCGCCTATCTCAGCATCAATATCAGTGTCAGGAGATCGACACCAGCGGGATTCATGATCAACCCTTGATGGAGACCCTCCCTCATACTCATTCGCAGCTTCGGTCAATTATTGGCGTTGATGACATGCATCTTTAAGCTTCCTCACTTATGCCTCAAGAATGGAAATCCCTCTTGTAACTGCTTATTCTCCTCAGGCGTCACTGTTACGTGTACAGTTATCTACTAACACGAGTCAAACATCAAATACACATTGTATATAAATTTTCAACTTCTTATACATATAAATAACTTTGATACCTACCACATTGTTTTCAAATGCTTCTTCTATTTTCTTCCTGCCCAAACGTAGAACTTTCCAATTAAAGAAGCGTGGGAAAGGGAACCTATCAGGGATGCGGGGTGTTTCCCCCCACCGAGAGGTGGTTCAACGCCCAAATCTGCAACAAATATTAATACACTTAATACCTACAAAGTTATGTTAAGAGAACAAAACATGGTGATATAACACATGAGCATATAGGTACCTGTAAGGCAGTTGCACATCCACGTATATGTGTTTGGCTTTGATTTTTTCCCTCTCTCACGACACAAGAAGCTTTGCTTAAACTCTCAACTAAGAAATTATACAACGCTAAACCCCAATTATACTTATTTAGGGACTCTATGTCATCTAGTAGTTTAATAAAACCAGTATATATTAGTCTCCCTAAACTAGGAATGTAGAACTCTCCAATTGCAAGGAATATATACAGTCTACCAAAATTAGGAACATCGTCCTGATACAAAGGAAGCATATCAGCAATTCCATCAACAGTCACCTCACCCCCTTCAAACAAAGATAAAGTATTACATTCCTCATTTTCATCAACTGGCACCTCGACACCTACTACAGGAAGTCTCACTGCAAAGCATACATCAATCGGGGTAAACAGAACCACCTTACGCCTTACTTTAAAACCCCCACAATGCTCATCCCATCTACTAACTAGTTCCCACATTAGTAAACCAGATATTTTCAAATTATCTGACATATTTATAACCCACCGGAATGGGGTGTTCTTAATTTGGTCTTGTTGTGCAAGTGTCAAGCCTCAGTTAATTTGAAGCAACCTTGTTGGTGCACATCCACGTCTCAACCTTAAAGTTTTATCGTTTCTTGCTGCCATGTTGTCAATACCTGCAAAATCAGCATTGCATGTTATCAATATTCATACCACACCCACTGCCCTCATTAAAAATGGTCTCCAAAATGTCCAAAACGTCCACAATGTCCACAATACTCAAGGCTGGAAATTTTAGTCAATCACATACAAGCTATATAAGAAAGCAGAATATGTGCACCAGAATTAAAGACTATACAAAATATAGTTAAGCTATTAAATTCTTTTACTTATTTGATCATACTAGGACTTCTTATTTTACCATGAAGTCCGAATCAACAATTTTCTTTACATGCAGTAAATGTAAACCCAACTCAAACCACTGGAGTCAAAAGATTAGTACGAGACCAAACAATTCATAGTGAAAAGGTGCCATACTTTAGCCACAAGATTAGTATGAGACCAAAGAAATCATAGTGAAAAGGTGCCATTTTTTATTTTATTTTTTTAAAATCACCACTAGACATAGGCCAAAGAATTAAATGTTACAATGCAAATAAATCAAATAAATAAAGTAAGATAATTATATTCTGGTTAAAACGCATACCATGTTAAAACTAAAAATTTGATGAAATGGACAACATAAATATTAAATTAGCATAACTATTAATTTTGAAGCTTCTTCAATAATATTATCATCTTCATTTGTATTTAGCCTTATTGTTCATTCCAATAATTCATTTTATCCCTTCAGATCTGTTTTATTAGACATACCAGAGATACACACATTAGGCATACACTATATTAGACATACCAGAAATAGGATCATAGATAGTCTATGGATGTGATGTTATAAAACTACAATTTGCACTACTAACTTGCATTCATATGCTATCTATCCAATTTTCTATATCTCAAGTAACAAATAGCAAGCATTAGTGTAATAAATAGACTTCATGAGGGGCAATGAAGTTCTTTATATCAGTCCATGCTTCCAGTCAACCATCAAAGTCACAAAGTATTTTGTCGAAAAAACCATATAGGCAACAAACCATGAGGATCCCAAATATGCAATAATGCTCACACTTTTGTCTTCTTTCAACAATGTCAAACCACTGTCTATTATTTACACTCACTCACGACACACACAGGGAGGAAGATGTTGGAGAATCAGAAAAATATCCTTGATTTTATCCTCTTTGATTCTATTTGATTTTATCTTTATTATTTTAATTTTATTTTGTTTTATTTCCTTCCATAATTATAGGAAGAGATTTGATTTGATTTGTTTTACCTTTATTGTAATCTCTCTATAAAAGAGACTCGTACTATGAATGAAATCACAACAATTATTACACTGCCTTCTATATGGTATCAGTAGCTTTAGGTTAGAGTTCTTTTCTCCCCTCCATGACGGCACGCCCAAACTCATGGAAGCACGCCCTTACAGGCACTGTTGAAGACAATAGCACCGTGACAAGAGGCGGCTCAGGTAGTGGCGGTGGTGGCCCAGGCAGCAGCGGCGTAGGTGCATGTGGTGAGAATCGAGCATTCCAAGCTAGTACCTCTGATCAAGAGAAGCGGTCTTCTTCAAGCTCGATTCCTTTCACTAAGGAACAAATAGATCAACTGTACAAACTTCTTGAGTCTCAAACTCCTTCCCGCTCCATAGCCCCGAAAGGTAACTTTGTTAAAACTTCCATTCATAGTGTCAACCATACTTGGATTGTTGATTCAGGTGCTACTGATCATATGACAGGAGAGTCCGGTTTCTTTTCTTCATATAGTCCTTCTGCAGGTAACTAGAAAATTAAAATTGCAGATGGTTCTCTATCAGCCATTGCAGGGAAAGGGTCCATTGTCCTGTCTCCAACAATAACTCTCCAAGATGTCCTTCATGTCCCAAATTTGTCATGTAATCTTTTATCGGTCAGTAAATTAGCCCGGGATAAAAACTGTCAAACTAATTTCTTTCCTTCTCATTGTGTGTTTCAGGATTTGAACTCGGGGAGGATGATTGGCAGTGCTAAGGAGATTGGAGGACTCTATTACTTTGATGATGGACTTGGATCAAAACAACAATCCCAACCAACAGGTTCCTGCTGTGAATCTAGTTTTATTTCTGATAACAATAATGATATTATGTTATGGCATTTACGATTAGGTCACTCGAGTTTTAGGTACCTAAAATATTTATTTCCAAAGTTGTTTTGTAATAAAGACCTTTCGTTATTTCATTGTGAAACTTGCGAATTTGTAAATACACCATCACAACATCAAATCAATATCAGTCTTATTATTTCTTAGTTTATTTCTCTTTCCTCCTTCCCTACCTATAACCTTCCAATTCAACATGGTATCTAGAGCCAGACAACGGTACCATCCTCCATGACCTGTCTCGTCAATATTCCGCTGCGGAGTTCCACTAAGGATTAAGGAACTTTAATCTTCTTATCATTTTCTCAGCCATTCAATATCCTGTCAATTTTTCTCTCCTCCGTTGTGTTCTTCTTTTCCGGGGCGTCCGGCAACCTTCCGGCCGCCGTTTCCATCGCCGAACTCGCCGTCCTCCGCTCTTTCCGGATCTGCTCTCACCTCCCTTTATGGACCACTTTTCAGCAACCACCTCGATGTGTTTGGCTCTCTTAGTTTATTCTGTGTTCGAAAACTCAAATCTTTGGCTCTGCTCTACTGTTTGCTTCTACAGTGTTTGTCATGCAATTCTTATCCACTAATGGATCATAACAGTGGCTTCTCTTCCCACCGACGATCATTCCAGTGGTGACTCCTTTCCCACAGATGAATCATATTAGTATTAATTTATATTTCCGTTGATGATTGACTTATGTTGGCTATGATTCACACTAGCCCAACTCATTGTCCCAGATGGTCTGGCTCGGCTGCTGTTCCTAGATGCATTGGTCCACCTTTCTCCCAGATGTACTAGCCTTGGCCCGGATGCACTGGCCTCGTCTCAGTCCCGGAAGTAGTTGTTTATATTAATTTCAATTTTAAATAATTTGTGTCTCCGATATTGTTGTTGAAGCTTCCAAATGTGGTTTTGAGAAGTTCGGACCTTGCTTTGTTAGATTGCTTGCCAAGAAATTTATGTCAGGCTGATGATCATTCCAGCTAACTTGCTAAGTTATCTTTCCAGCAACTCTCTCCGGCCTCTCCAACATTCTTGAGTTGCCTTCCAACCATTATTTTCATGGAGCTCAAGTTTTTTTATTTTTAAATTTTAATTTGAGGGGGAATATGCATTGTTTTCGTGTAACAAGCTTAAAGCTTAGTAAGCTTTAGCTTGAGGGGGGTGTTAGAAAATCAGAGAAATATCTGATAATATCATAACATATCTTAGAGTATCCTAGATAATCTCTTAGGATTTATTTCTTATTTATATTTTATGATTTGATTCTCTATTTGATTATGATTAGGATTCTACTTTTAGTATAAATAGGACTATTGGCTTGTCTTTTATAAATACACCATCACTACATCAAATCAATATCAGTCTTATTATTTATTAGTTTATTTCTCTTTCCTCCTTCCCTACCTATAACCTTTATAAGCCAACAAAACCATTTTTTATTATTCACAGTGATGTTTGGGGTCCTAATAAGACAAGTACACTCTCCAATAAAAAATGGTTCATTACTTTTATCGATGACCACGCTAGACTTTGTTGGGTGTACTTGTTAATGGAAAAATATGAGGCTGGCCAAGCTGTAAGAAATTTCTTTAAAATGGTGCAGAATCAATTCCAAACAAATATTCAAGTCTTCAGAAGTGATAATGGAAAGGAATATTTTAATGATTTTGGGGAATTTCTTTCTTGAAAATGGGGTTGTGCATCAAAGTTCTTGTGATAATACACCCCAACATAATGGGATTGCGGGGAAAAAGAATAGACATCTCCTAGAGGTGGCTAGAGCCTTACTCTTCGAAACAAAAGATCCAAATACTTATGGGGTGAAGCTATTTTAACTGCTGCATATTTGATCAATCGTATGCCGTCCAAAGTTTTACACAATTTCAAACTACCCTTCATATTTTTAAAGAGTGCTTTCCTATGGCTCGTCTTTCAGCCAATTTACCTTTGAAGATATTTGGTTCTACCGTGTTTGTTCATGAACATAAGCATCTTGGGAAGCTAGCACCACGTGCTATAAAATGTGTTTTTATTGGATACTCTCCAACCCAGAAGGGGTACAAGTGTTTTGATCCAAAATCAAAAAGAATTTTTGTAACAATGGATGCCACTTTCTTTGAAAAACAACCTTTTTTTAAGGACATTCATCTTCGGGGGGGGAATTCACATGAAGATTCTTTTGAAACCATTACTTTATCTGAAAATTCACACAATTCTAAGACTTATACTACTGTACCAATAGCCAATGACCAAGATTCGTTATCTGGACCTACTCCCATCATGAGTAAGGCTCCTGTGGAATCTGGGTCTACATCTCTAAATCAAAACTCTGAAAAACAATCCTTGGAAATTGATATTAATGAAGAACTAATCGAAATGCCACAACATGATGATTCTTGTGAAGAAGAAATTGACAGGTTCAAGGATGGTGATCGAAGGTGTGGAAAGTTCTTTGTTTCAAAAAACCATAAGAAAATGAATGAATAATCAACTCTCCAACACGGTTATGAATCCGAACCGAGGGAAAATCCAATCAGTCTACCTGATACAGGTAAGTCCCCGTCTGAACCTAATTGTCACAATGAATCAGTTGAGTTAGACATCCCCATAGCGCTTAGAAAAGGTATTAGATCTTGTACTAAGCATCCTTGGTCTAAATTTATGTCATATTCAAATTTGTCTTCCTCTTTTGCTGCATTTACCTCACAGTTGTCTAGTACAAAAGTTCCAAAAAATATACAGGAAGCTCTAAAAATTCCAAAGTGGAAGGAAGCTGTTCTTGAGGAGATGAGAGCTCTTGAGAAGAACAAACTTGGAGTGTTATGACCTTACCAGTTGGAAAAAACACAGTGGGTTGAAAATGGGTCTTCACTGTGAAGTATAATTCAGGTGGATCCATAGAAAGGTACAAGGCATGCTTGGTGGCCAAGGGATTCACTCAGACTTATGGCATAGACTACTCGGAAACTTTTGCTCCTATGGTAAAATTGAACACTATCGGGATTCTTTTATCCCTTGCTGCCAACTTAGATTGGCCTTTGCACCAACTGGATGTGAAGAATGCATTCCTCAATGGTGACCTAGAAGAAAAGGTATACATGGATGGGCCTCCTAGATTTGAAGAAAAATTTGGGTCAAATGTGTGTAAATTGAAGAAGTCACTCTATGGGCTCAAATAGTCCCCGAGAGCATGGGTCGAAAGATTCACCCAGTCCATGAAGAAACAGGGATACATTCAAGGACAAGCCGATCACACCCTATTCACAAAATTTTCTTCTGATAGGAAGATTGCTGCACTAATTGTCTATGTTGATGACATTGTTCTTACTGGGAATGATGTAATAGAGATGGGAAGGCTGAAGAAAAATTTGGCAGCAGAATTTGAGGTCAAGGATTTGGGAGCATTGAGATATTTTCTTGTCATGGAGGTTGCTCGATCAAAAAAGGGAATTGTGGTTTCCCAACGAAATTACATTATGGACCTTTTAAAGGAAAATGGAATGAGTGGTTGCAAACCAGTGGATACCCCCATGGACCCAAATGTGAAACTTTGGGAGAAAGGAGATGTTCCTGTCGATATTGGGAGATATCAGATATTAGTTGGCAAGTTAATCTACATGTCTTATACCAGACCTGATATTGCCTTTTCTATGAGTGTTGTAAGCCAGTTTATGCACTCCCCATATGAAGAACATCTTGAGGCAGTCTACAGAATTTTGAGGTACTTGAAGAGCAATCCTAGGAATGGATTGTACTTTAGAAAAACCAGTGAGAGGAATGTTGAATCTTTACAGATGCAGACTGTAACATCCCTGGCTGCTTTATGGATTGACAATTGTCCCCACAACCCAACACGGGTCTTTTCAGCATGCTTTGTCCTCAGTCACACGCTTCCTGGGAAAACTTCCCACGAGGTCACACATCCCATAATTGCTCCAAGTCAAGCACGATTAACTGTGGAGTTCTTAAGTGATGGGCTCCCGAAAAGAAGATGCATCTTGTTGGTATAGGTAGTACCAATCAATTCAAATAAGCCATCATCAACTGTATAGTCCCATACCTACACAGTCTCGGGATCCCTCTCATTCGGGTGTGTAATCGGTTCATTCATGTGTCCCTCCGCCCAGAAGCCTGCTAGAAGCCGCACCTTGTCCGTGCCTTCTTGCATCGGCGATCACTCCCCGCCCTCGTCGGTACCCGGGTTTTACATGCCCACTAGCTTCCGCTTGGTTCGTCCCCAAACCACACCGTACTAGGAGAGGTGCCTCTCTGATACCATTTGTAACATCCCTGGCTGCTTTATGGATTGACGACTGTCCCCACAAACCAACACGGGTCTTTTCAGCATGCTTTGTCCTCACTCACACGCTTCCTGGGAAAACTTCCCAGGAGGTCACCCATCCCAGAATTACTCGAAGTCAAGCACGCTTAACTGTGGAGTTATGCATCTTATTGGTATAGGTAGTACCAATCAATTCAAATAAGCCATCCTCAACTGTATAGTCCCATACTTACAGTCTCAGGATCCCTCTCATTCGGGTGTGTAATCGGTTCATTCATGTGTCCCTCCGCCCATAAGCCTGCCAGGAGCCGCTCCTTGTCCGTGCCTTCTTGTACCGACGATCACTCCCCGCCCTCGTCGGCACCCGGGTTTTACACAGACTGGGCAGGATCAGTCACCGACAGAAAATCAACTTCAGGACATTGTACCTATGTGTGGGGAAATCTAGTAACTTGGAGAAGCAAGAAACAAGGTGTGGTTGCTAGAAGTAGTGCTGAGGCTGAATTTAGAGCAATGGCCCAAGGAATTTGCGAAGGGTTGTGGATCTATAGAGTCTTGGAGGAACTCAAGATGAAGGTTGATCTTCCATTGAAGCTGTACTGTGACAACAAAGCAGCAATAAGCATAGCTCACAATCCCGTCCAGCATGACATAACCAAACACATTGAGATTGATCGCCACTTCATAAAAGAAAAATTATATGCTGGCATTATCTGTCTTCCTTTTGTGACTTCCAACCAACAAACAGCTGATATTTTGACCAAGAGTCTAGCAAGACCAAATTTTGAGCACTTGATAAGAAAATTGGGCATGATAGATATATATGCACCAACTTGAGGGGGGGTGTTGGAGAATCAGGAAAATATCCCTGATTTTATCCTCTTTGATTCTATTTGATTTTTTCTTTATTATTTTCTTTTATTTCCTTCCTTAATTATAGGAAGAGATTTGATTTGATTTGTTTTACCTTTATTGTAATCTCTCTATAAAAGAGACTCGTACTATGAATGAAATCACAACAATTATTCCACTGCCTTCTATAGAAGAGATAGTTAGCTGGTATGGCATAGTATATAATATGGCTTTGTTTACTCTTTAAGAGACATTTAATCAAACACTTTAAAGACACTCTTTAACGTTATTTTATACACATGCAACTCAACCAGAGAAGAGCTAGGATTTCAGACAAGTTGAGAAGAATGAAGAGCGTGAGAATGGGCAAACAACAACCACAACATATAAGAAAAGAGTTGGGAATAAATGAAGGCAAATTAATTCTATCAATTAACCATAGCAAATGACACTAGTAGCTAGCAGAGATCTTGTTTAGAATAAAACCTAAACAAACAAAAACAAAATGAATTTAGAACCCAAGATACTTCAACCAACATCTGAAATATTACCATGCTTAAAGAAGGGGTGGGAGCGTCTTCACGATTTCTAGGGTGGTTGGGTCGTTGTCGTCTTCACGAGAAGGATGGGAGGATCATCCTTCATCGCCGTATTGTCGAGTTCTTTGCAGAGATAGGGTGCTGAATGCGAGCACAAGGAGTTATTGCGAATGGACAGGACACGAAGGGTTAATGGGTAACATTGTCCTTGGTTCGTCAATGGAGATATGAGAAGAAGTGAAGTGAAAACAGTAGTGAGTAGGGAGGGAGAAGAAGGCACAGAATGAGAGAGCAAGAGGGGGAAATGAAAAAAAAATTGAAATATGTGTGCGTGTAGAATTTGAGAGCAAGAGGGGGACATGAAAAAAAAAATGAAATGTGACTTTAACTTCTTATAATTTTTGTATGTTATTTATAGGTTTTTTTTTATATTAGGTAGGCTCTTACAAGCCTACGTGTCATGTCTACATATGCCCCACAAGTCTATGTAGACTAAGACAACCATGATTATACCTATTATCCCCGTCCACTACTTGTTGAACAGACAAAGGAATTAACTTCTTTGTCCTTATTTGCAAGGACCATTCCACTGCCCAAACGATGACAAAAGCACAGCAACAATCTAATAAAAATAGGAGATTACTTATTAAGAAGAAAAAAGAAAACGAAAATAAAAAAAAAGAACAAAATAGGATATTTACTACATCCAATTTGACACTTGACGCTTGTCACAACCCCTTATTTCCTCCAGTCGATGGAGGGTGGAAGCGCTCTTGGCTTGAACTTCTTCGAGGCCGCATTGAATGCTCGATAAATTGCTCTCGGTGTCCCCAATATCATTATCAAGAGAACATTTTAAATAAAACAAAGGAATGAATGAAGGGAATGATCCTACCGTTGAGGAAGTGAAGTTTAGGAAGAAGAAGAGCTCACCGTTAATGGTTTATACCAACAACATCAATATTTACATGAACATATCAAAAACATTGTAATTTTTTTTTCTTTCATATTCTAGAATAATTCTCACTATCTCTAAGAAATAGAAAGTTGCATACCCAAAGTAAGTAGTCAAATGTTAAACTAATGACATCCAAAAGAACAACCAACAACATACTTAGAATAGTATCTCCATTTTATTCTCAGATTCACTAACAGAACACATTCCAAACATCCATGTCTATGGTTCTTTTCCTAAACAACAAATTCATTATTTTTCATCTTTAAATATGTATTTGGTAGCACACACTTCTGGTCACACCTATGTAGTCAATTGCGGATTGCGTAGCGTAGCGGTCGACCCCCTGAAACGCAATAGCGGTGTAGCGGGTAACGGTATGGCCGCTAAGCCGAAGTATAGGGAAACTATACAATAAATTTATACCATACACATATGAATGCTAAAAAATAAAATAATACACAAAATTAAAGACATATTCATAACTACTAATCAATGTTCATTGTTACCTACATATTCAAAGTTCAAACCCAATATAAAGCAAATAAGTTATAGCCTCCATGGCTCAAAATAAATAAGTTCTAGCCTCCAAGGCTCAAAATAAGTCATCTAAGCATTAAAATAAATACAAGTGAATCCTTTAATTGGAATCACTATCTCCAAGGTCTTCATCTTCATGGTCAGTCTCTTCACCACCACTAGACCTCAATTCTTCTACATCCTCCTCAACTTCTTCTGCCTCTATAGGAGCTTCTTGGTTCCTTCTCCTTATTCTTGTTTGCTGCCTAGTCATTGTTGATGGCTCACCAACTTTAGCCACATTAGCAACATCCCCCCAAGTCAATATATCATCCCCAAAGACCAAGTCATCTTCAGCACCTTCTCCATCTTCAACCATTTCTCCTGTCAACCACTCATTACAAATATCAACGTCCTTTAAGGCAATGGGGTCGATTAAGTTATGATTGTCGAAGCGTTCCTTAAGTTTTTGGTTATACTTGACAAAAACCAAATCTTGCAACTTTTGATGCTCAAGATTGTTTCTTTTCTTGGAGTGAATCTATTTTAAAGTTTGAAAAAAAAGAATGTTAGTTTCTTTCACAACTACTATATCAATGTTTACAACAAATTAAAACCATTTCAAATTTACTTACTTGGTCAAAGGTACTCCAATTATGCTCACAACCCGAAGAAGAACATGTCAAGCTCAATACTCTAATTGCAATTTTTTTGCAAGCTTGGAACATGATGCCCATAAGTCTTCCACCATTCAGCTGTAATGAATAACAAACGAGGATTACTATCAACATAAGCTCATTGGAATCTAGTAAAAAATAACAAAATAATTCACTTTAACTTACCAAGAGCCATAGTAGTTATATTTCGTATTGCATCGAGCAAGTTAAAGCGTCCTCAGACCTCCTATAAATCGCCAACTCATTGGTAGCTTTATCCTCTTATTGTTCATTAGCACTTAGCCTCTCAATGTATTTAAGGAGCCCCAAATTAACTTCAGAATTCCGATCAATATATGGGTTACCATTGGAGAACTCAGGATTAAGGAAATGGTCGGCTGCATGCAATGGATGACGAAGTTGCCATTCCCATCTTCTATAAACGATGGCTCAAATATCTCTACATTTGTCTTCATTTCCATTGAAAGATATCATCACGGCTTCGTTTACCCTATCCATCGCCTCATAGATGTAACCCATAACAGGCTTTTTCTCATTATCAACAAGCCTTAATACTTCCACAAGAGGTCCTATGGCCTTCAAGCTGTAGAGCACATCATTCCAAAATGATGGCATTAGTACAACATCGCTTGCCTTTTTCCCTTTAGGGTTATTAGCTGCCTTTGTCTCCGCCCACTCCTCCGAGATGAACATCCTACGAAGGTTGCCTTTCTGTTTGTGCAACCTTTGCAATGTGAGGAAGTGAGTAGTAAATTGAATAACTCCAGTCCTTACCAATTCAGTCTTCTTGGTGAACTTTCTCATCATATTTAAGGCCATGGTATGATTTTAAATGAAGCTTACAAGAGAGACCCCTCTTTGACATGCCTTTTTGATTCTTGGAATTTTACCGATGTCTTCTAACATCAAATCTATACAATGTGCAACACATTGTGTCCAAAACAGTTTATGCCTTCTTGCTTCTAAAAATCGACATATACGATCAAATCAAATGGACATAATTAAATAACTAATTATAACTCATCCAATTAGAAAAGTGTCCAATAGGTAGCTAACTTAGCATTAAAAAAAAGGCTCTTATCCGCTGAAACATAATTGCTACCATTGTCAGTGACAACTTGCACAACATTTTTTCTCCCACCTCCGCCACAAAAGAGTCCAACAGTTCAAAAAGTTTTTGTCCACTCTTCATCTACCCAAAAGCATCAACACTCTTGACAAACATTGTCCCAAGTGGACAATTGACCATGAAATTGATCAATGTCCTATTCTTGCGATCTGTCCATGCATCGGACATTATAGAACAACCGCTTTTAACTCGCCCTTCCATATGTGGCCGCAACATCTTTTGAGTGATCACTAGTTCCTTTTTCAAGAGTGGAACCCGCATCTCATGGTAGCTTGGAGCCTTTAGATTTGGACCATAGTTGCCAACAGCCTCAAGCATGGCCTTGAAGCTTTTGTCATGCACAACATTAAAAGGAATTCCACACTTATAAAACAATCGAGCAATAAATTGAACCGTCTTAGCACGTGCTTCTTTATCAAAAGAAATATTGACACTTGTTTGCTTCTTAGCATAATGCAAATCCATGGGTCCTTTCACTGTTTTTCCTCTCTTTCCAGAAGGGGCAGCACCATCAGCCATAGGTTTTCCGGCTCGAATATTGTAAATTTCTTGAACCTCTTATTGCTCTTCATCATCTTCGTTAATCTCATGCAAATGTGAAGCATCAGCCTTTTTCTTATCAAACAGTTCTATCAGATACTTCCTTACATCGGGAGGAGTTTTCTTGCAGTCATTAACATCACCCCTCAAACCCATTGATGTTTTTTCGCTCTAGTTATGCCACCGGTAGTAGTTTTCCCACAAAAATCACATGTAACAGCCCTCTTGTTATTGATGTCTTTGAGCTATTCCATTCCCAAGCTGGGTCAATATTATCCCTAGTGGGTTTAACCAAACCACAAGTGGCAGTGGAGGATGGTGGTACTGTTTGGGATGCCATCTAGAAACGAGAACAGAGGAGATGGGACGAACATAGGAAAATGAACAGAGGAGGTCACATAGAGGAAACAGAAGTCGCAGGGCCGCTGGAAGTCACAGGGAGGTTAGCCGTCAGTCGCAGGGATGGTCGCCGGCGGAAGTCGCAGGGAGGTCGCACATAGGGTTGCTGTCGAATAGAACAGCAAGGGACAGAGCAAGGGTCCTTGCTGTTTAGGTCGAAATGAAGAGAGGAGGGAAGCCCTATTTCATTCATAATAAGTTTTGGTCGAAATGACCAAAAGCCCACAAAAAAACCCCTAAAATGGCTATAAATCAAGGGTATTTTTGGGTTTTCACCCATTCTTCAGTGTTGCAGCCACAACAGGTGCGATCCCGATGCTAACAGAGGCGCAACGACCACTACACAAAACTGCAATGCACCATGGTTTTGCCTAGCGTCGTGGGTCCGCAACGCACCGCGCCGCCACGATAGCAGCTGTAGCGGTCGCGATCGGCTACACAGGGTCACACAATCAAATATGTCATGCATTGCTAAATCCTGGAATGCATAATGGGGTTATATGGAATTCTTGCATATAATAAATGTTATCAATGGCGGATGGCAAATTATGGCCGCCAACCAAAAATCCACCATACAAATATGGTGTTGCATCCTATGGCAAAAACATAACGAATATAATAGGCATTACGGTCTATAGCGATTGACACAAAATCCGCCATGCCATAACGCCATGATAGTCAATTTGACAACACTGCATATAACAGTTGCAAAAAAGTTATGCTTAAGGGATATGTTATATTATGCATGTTTACTGCACATACCCATCATTAGTTTTTTGACCTATATAGTGTAATATACTGAGCAAATTACCAATCTACTAGTGCGAGTTGAAAAGAATTACCTATTTGGAGTAAGTCGTATATAGGATACATGACTTTGTAGCCGTTCATATGTACGACTTCACTTTTAATTAGTTTTTTCTAATAAAATAATGGAGGTTGTACTTCTCATGTATGACTTGCCCCTTCAAACAAATTTTTTTTAACAGAAGTCATACATGGGAAGTATGACTTCCTTTATGTTGTTAGAAAAAACAAAAAGTGAAGTCGTATTTGTCATGTACGACTTCAAAGTCGTATATCTCATATACAACTTGCCCCAAACAGGTAAATTCTCTTTAACTTGCACCAGATTGGTAATTTTCTAAACAAATTACATCATAAAGGTAAAAAAAAACCATCATCAAGTCATCACACCACGCCAGGCTCAACTTAATATGACATTTAATTTAATCCCTTCCACTCCTTCTCAAAGTCGTATCCCAAATAGGTAAATTCTTTTCAACTTGTTCCAGATTGATAATTTGCTAAACAAATTACACCATAAAGGTTAAAAAAAACATCATCAAGTCATCACACCTAGGGGTGGCAAAGCGGGCTGGCCCGCCACGACCCGCCACACAACAAACCCGCCATTAAGCGAGGGCGGGGCGGGTTGACCTGTCATCTGGAGTAGGGTTGAGCACCCCAACCCACCCCTTTTCTGGTGGGTTGGCAGGTTGACTCGCCAGGGAGAGAAATGTAATAAATGGGTTGTGGGTTGGCATGTTGACCCGCTAAAAAAATATACCATTATTAAACAAACAAAAAACAAATGCTAGATAAATAAACAATGCAATAATAATGTATTGTTAAATCGGTGATATCGCTTTTACAACATCAAATATTTAACATGAAGCATATTAGGATAAAAAAAATCAAGATTGCTCATTTAAAATTTAAATCATGTACCATTGAAGTCATATCATATTGTCATATCATATTGCGGCAATGAGTGAGACTCTTTGTATATTATCTATTACTAACGTAACGTTACGGGTCAGGGACATGCACTCGCTGAGATGAGATGACAAAATTAGAAAATAGAAAATCGTTTAATTTAATTTTTTTAAAAAAGACAAACGGGTTGGCGGTCCAACCCGTCCCGCCCCACATTTAACCCATATTTTTTGTGGGTTGGACGGGGCGGGTCAAAGTGGGTTGATGGGTTAAGGACCTCAACCCAACCCGCCAAAAAAGGCGGGTTAAACAGGCTAACCTGATGGACCCAACCCACTTTGCCACCCCTAAATTCACACCACACCATGCTCAACTTAATATGACATTTAATTTAATCACTTCCACCCATTCTTCTTATTAAGAACTATATTAGTTTTAAAAAATAAAATACAAATACTAAAATTTAGCATATCTCATCCAAAAGTCTATCAAACATACATCAGTAGGTTCACGTTTCGAACCCTGGATTAGATTAAATTTTAGTTAAGGGTAATCAATTTTTTTATTAGAATCTTTCTCGTTATTATTTTGAACACAATATGCTAATCTAAACACAGACTGTATATTTATGCCACGAGCAAATTTTCAGCCCCTCCCCTTTTTTTCTTAAAAAGAAAAAACTATCAAAATCCTAATTCTTTGAGAAACTTGAATCCATATTAGGCCCAGGGATATCTTTCACACACCTTTTTTTCCACCATAATTAAAATCATATAAACCTTATCAAGCCTTTCATGTAAAAAATAACGAATTTGAACAAAAACATAAAAGGAGACAACATACTCCTGTCCACCATGGCGTAACTATAGTCCTGCAAGGATGCCAACCCAGAATTCTCCACCAAGTTCTTTATACAGTCGCTCTCGATAACCAAATCGCTAGCTTTCCTACCGTTGTTAATAATCTTTAGCACGTCACAGCCCTACAAGCATCAGAAGCATATTTTGTTTTTTCACAAACCTTTTTTTTCACCATAATTAAAATTAAAATCATATAAACCTTATCAAGCCTTCCATGTAAAAAAAAATAACAAATTTGAACAAAAACTTCAGCACAAGAAAACATAAATTTACACCATGGTAGGATATTTTTAGGTTTTTTGACCAAAATGGGTTTCTTTTAGAAACTATTTACCAGTTTGGGGTTGTTCTGAAACTATTTACCAATGGGGGGTCCTTTTGGACACGTGACATTTTTTATTTTTTTGGTCTCTTACGGGTCAAAGGCGCCAGTCAGAGTGGCTCCTTCAAAGGCACCGCTCTGACTGGCGCCTACACGTGGCACATGCAGGTCCCCCCTCCCCCCCAACCCCCTTCCCAACAGAAATAAAACCAACCGTCGCCCATTATTACCCCCCTCCCCCTCCTATAAATACCATCATCATTTATAAAATTTAACCCACCATCTCTTAATCTTCATATAATTTCTACTACACATTTTTCTATAACTTGCGGCAATAATGATCTTATATTATTTTTCTTCATTAAGTTTATTTTTTTTATTATAATATCATGTTAATATTATTATTATTAGTATTATTAGTAATAGTAATTGTTAATTATTTTTAATTTTTAATATTATTATTATTAGAAATTGTAAATTTATGGGTTATTGTTATTATTTTAATTTTGCGATAGTAATGTTGTTATATTATTTTTTTATTAAGTTTACATATTTAATATAAAATATCATGTTAATATTATTAATATCATTATTTGTATTTGTTGTTGTGATTTTTTTTTATTTTGTAAGTATCATTATTAGTATTAGTAAGTGTTAATCATTTTTAATATTGCTATTATTGGAAATTGTAAATTTATGGGTTATTGTTATTTATTTGATATCATTGTAGGGCATACATCATGAGCCAAGTTACAGTATTTGTGTACTCGAATGAGAGAGTCTTCGATGGACCAGTAGGATTTACATTTGAAGGGGACCAAGTAACTGTGCAAATAAAACATGGTATCTGATACGAGCGTTTGAGGGCAAAGATTCACTCGAAGTTGAGGCTGCAACCAAATCAATCAGTTTCAAAAATTGTGACAAGATATATGATATGTGGCAACCTGGCAAAATATATTCTTGTTGAAATTGCTGATGATCGAGATGTGGAATACATGCCGAATGGTTTAATCCAAAATCTGTGGATGTCAACACTTAAGTTGTACGTTCATGTTAATGTTACAGGCACATCCACATTCCTTTTACCGTCATTGGGTAGTAATTTCGAGCAACGAAATGTGCCGATAAACCTTGGATCATATTCAGATGACGAAGATGAAGATTGGGCAAGCGAGATGGAGGATGAGTCAGATGAAGATGATATACCAACTAGTGGTTCACCAGACACCGAGGAGGAGGTTGAATAGGGTTCCAACATAGTTCTGTCGGCATTGGCGTCACATGGAATTGCTGCAGCTCCGGTTTCATCGATGGTTCCTGGTGGTTTTGTTCCGCATCAAGCTGGTTGGTTTCCTCCAACAATTAATAATTTTAAGTTGAATTATTATTATTAGTTTTTATTTTTATTATAATTGTCAATTTATTCATTTTTACTCACTTATAGGTCAATCACATGGTGCATTCTTCACTCATCCCCCCATTATAATTATATAAACCGGGACCATCCTGATCAGGAGATATAACTTGACGGCGTAAATGTTCCATGATCGTGGAAAGTGGGTCAGGAATTGTATGTTGGCTTGCGATTTGATAGTAAACTGGTTGTTCAAATGGTTATTATACATTATTCCATGAATGGTCATTAGGATTTCAAAGTTGTTGACTCTAAATCAACCATTTATTATGTCAAGTGCTCAAATCATGTGTCAGGATGCCCATGGAGGCTGAGGGCTATCTTGTCGAAAAAGTCACTAAAGTGGGAGGTTGCAAAGTGGGGTGTTCAACATAATTGTGTGAATCGGATGTTGTCGCAAGACCACACAAAGTTGGATTCTAACTTCATATGGTCATGCATACTAGGTACGATCATTAGCCAATCATTTTTTTTTGTATTTTTAATTAAAATTGTAATCTATCTTTAAATTTAAATCGACTTCCTAGGTATGGTTCGAGAAGCGCCATCGATCACAATCGCTTTGATACACGAAAGAATTCTAAGTACTTACGGGTACAAGATATCTTCTAGAAAAGCATGGAAAGCCAAGCAAAAAGGCCATAGTGAAGGTATTTGGAGATTGGGTTGAATCCTATGCCATGCTACCTAGATGGTTACAATATATACACTTGTTTTCACCATATTCATTTTACAAGATCGAGACCAATCTATATGTGGTGGGAAACCATGTGAACAACCAATATCGCATGTTTCATCATGGTTTCTGGACGTTTAGACAATGTTGTGATGCCTTTAATCACTGTAAACCAATAATGCAGGTTGATGGTACATTTCTATATGGTAAGTATCATGGCACATTGTTGATTGCCACATCACAGGATGGAAACAGTCATTTGTTGTAGCTTGCTTTTGCTGTTGTGGAAGGAAAAACGTTCGATGCTTGGTCTTGGTTTTTGGGATTGATCCGGGAATATGTTACCAATAAGACGGGTATATGTCTGATCTTCGATCAGCACCAAAGCATTAAATCGATCGTTTCAAATCCTCACCTAGGTTGGCAACCTCCAAATGCTTATCATGTATAATGTCTTCGACATATTGCTAGTAATTTCAACCAGAGATTCAAGAATAAAAGGTTGAAGGAGGAACTGATGACTCTAGGTATGTCTTTTTCAAACTACGTAATTTATTTATTTATGTTTTCTTTAATAATATGGTGACCTAAATAATTTAACATTTTTGTATAGGGTACATGGCATGCAAGATAAACATAATCGGAAGCTTGAGAAATTTCGTGAAACCAGTCCTGAAATACAAAGGTGGATTGATGGCATTATGAAGGAGAAATGGTCACTGGCTTATGATGATGGTGGTCGTCGATTTGGACACATGACAACCAACCTGTCTGAATGTATAAATAAAATTTTAAAGGGTGCTAGGAATTTACCAATCACCGCTTTGGTTAAGTGTTTGTATGGCAGGATTGTCGAGTATTTTGTTCAGTGGGGTGTAGAAGCGAGAGGCAAGCTAAGTTCTGATCACCGATATTCTGACAAGGCATTGAAGAAGCTCTTGAAATAGCAAGAAGATGCTTCTTCGTATCAGGTCCACTGATATGACACCCAGAATCTACGATTCGAGTTAGAAGAGACTTTCAATCCGGTCACCCATAGAGGGGGTCGTAGTTGGAGGGTCAACTTACAAACGAAATATTGTCAGTGTGGAAGATTTCAGGCACTTCACTTGCCATGTTCACATGTGATTGCTACATGTGCGGCCATAATGCTCGACTATGATCACTATGTTAACGATATATACAAATGGCCCAGCATCATTAACGCTTACGCTCCCCAA
Source organism: Sophora flavescens (assembly GCA_030762895.1). NCBI lineage: Eukaryota > Viridiplantae > Streptophyta > Magnoliopsida > Fabales > Fabaceae > Sophora > Sophora flavescens. Next base: position 46,366,986 of record CM061065.1, on the reverse strand, counting down.
TGGTTTCCGATCGAAAATGAGGAAGAAATACCCGAGATACAACAGCCTTGGACCTTAGTGCCGGATGTGTCGATGCTACGCCCGAAATGGAGACCCAAGTCAACCCGCATTCGTAATGAGATGAACTGGGTAGAGTCACAACCGACGCAACGATGTGGATTGTGTAGGTCTCAGGGTCATAACCGACACCACTGCCCTCGACGAGCAAGAGGATCAAGAAGTGGAGGAGTTGGTACGAAAGATAATATTTAAATTACACCCTGTTTTGTATGGTTTCCAATGCTTTGTTTTAATTAATCAAATGTTACGACATATAATTAGTAAGTGTTGTTATAATAATAAGGTAGAGGTGTTGGTACTAAAGATAATATTTAGATTCCATCAGGCCATGTATGGTCGTTATGCTTTGTTTTAATAATGCTAATGCTACGGCATATAACTAGTATGTGTTGTTATAATAATAAATGCTACAATTTCAAGATGAAACAAAAATTTAACGAAACAAAATATCAAGTAACTCCATTAAGTACAAAATATGAAATGTCCATTAAGTACAAAATATCAATTAGATAATCTACATAATTACAATACAACTGTAAGGTGACTACTGAGAGCATGATGAGGCATGATCATCATCATGCTGAACGACCCAAGGATACTTGGATGAGATGGCACGGATCTCTTCCAGCTTAACCAGAGGTCTCGAGTTCGAATCTTGACCCTGAGAATGCAGCACCGTTAAAACTCTTGAGGGGGAGCTTTGCCGCCCTTGTGGTCCTACCCGGCTCGAGGGTTTAGTCTCCGCAGTTACGAGGGGAGGATACCCTGGGAAACCAAAAAAAAAAATCATGCTGAACAGGAGACAAGATGCACTGTCGTTGTTTACTCTGAGCCTGTCGACGTGGATTTCTGCTGACATTAGGATCAACTTGAACTAGGCCTTCACTTGCAGAGCTAGAGTCTAAAACTGTAGAGAAGTCAACGTTCAAGTCAATACCTATACCACTGTATCCAGGAGAGTACATTGGGGTGCTTTGTATTTGCTCAATCATGGGGTTGGGGGCATCTGGTGTGTTAGAAGTCGGGTGATATGCAGGTGGTGTAAAGTATAAATGCGATGAAGTTGGATGCATAGGGGAATAAGTATGCATGGACGATGAGGAATGGGGAGGCATGGACGATGGTCCTGCCATATCCGCATGAAAATAACTTGGAGCGGTTTGCTGTGACAAATCATGGTCCTGGGTGGGCGCTTAATAATATCCTTCTCCGCGTCCCGGTATAGGCGGTATGTAGAAATTCTGTTATTCCAGACGTTGTCTTCTCCTACTAAGAGATTGACCCTTCACAATCTGGTTGATGCCATTCCACAATGTTGAAGCATATCAAAGGAAGAATAACCCTCCATAAGTACATGGCATCTAGATGAATTATGGGTAGTGTTGTCATCTCCACGTGGTCGTACAGACACCAAATAATCTACAAACATTGAACAAAATAATTCAATTACATTCCTAAGATGGAATACAAATTTTTAACTAAATAATACAATACATTCCTAATTTTAACTAAATTGAAATTTTTACTTACATCAATACGCTTCATTTTGTCAAATCAGTCACGATAATATGTCAAGGGGTGCATCTTCCTGTTATAAGTTATCCCTGATCGCCACCTGTCATTGTTTAAAAAAAAGGAATATCAGATCAAGTATAAGCTACAAACAATCATCATTATGAATTTTACATGCTAATTACCGTGTACCGTATGGGGTACCAAAATCTCGTTGGTCAAGCACGATTTGCGGAGCAATGGATGGCATTCTTTCCCATACCCATATTTGAACCAACAGCATGAACCCGTAAATCTCCTTTTCATAATATGTAGACTTGCACAACTCTTGGTGCAGGTAACCCAAGATAGCTGAACCGCAGCTATACTGCCCTGTTACTTCAAAATTCTCTAACAGTGGAAGATATCTCAGTGACACATATCCACTGGAGTGATCCGGGAACAACAGGCAACCTATCAACCTGAGTATATACGCTCATGTATATACAACCCTCCACCAATGATTATCCTCCCATTGAGAGAAGTGTCCAAAATGTTCTTCCAGCCACTTCAACTTTATTCTTGAACCTTTCATGTCAGAATCATTAAGAACAAGACCCAGCTGATCACCGACATATTGCTTCCAATTTTTAGGAGTTGATCCAATAACCATGGGACCATTAATGCGCAGGCCACATATAATAGCAACATCCTGCAGTGTGATGGTGCATTCTCCGAATGGCATGTGAAAGGTACGTGTCTCGGGACTCCATCGCTCAACAAGTGCACTAATCAAATTGTGATCAAGTTGGGTGATATTTACTTGGGTGACCCCTAAGAAACCGACTGTTTGAAGATAATCTCTGACAGACTCTGGGAGATCCAAAACAGCAGGATAAATCTCAGTCCGCGTTGAGGTCTAAGAACTCGATCGGGTGATCCATTCCATACAAACTGGGAAACAGGCATTTCTTGCAGCTTCAATAGTGATTTATCCACCGGGCCGGGGTTTACCAATCGTGCCCCTGATTGTGAGATAGATGATGCCATATTTTTCACCTGACATTAAAAATTATTAGAATTATGTACAGTATATAATAAAATCTATTTAATCTAAAATAACAGACTATTATCATTATTATTATTATTACTATTATTTTATAACATATTATTAGAATTGCCAACAGCGCAATGACTTATTAAAATTGGTATAAATAAAAATATCAAGTAACAATTAAAATAAAAGCAGCAATAAAAACATACCCTATTAACAAGTAGCAATTAAAATAACATGCATAAAATAAATAGCAAGATCTGGGCCGTCAAAATGGCGGCAAGATCTGGACCGTCGAAAATTATCGGTAAGATCTGGACCGTCTAAAAGTGTCGGCAAGATCTGGGCCATCTATCTTACCTAACTGCCCCTCTATAAATATGAATACGCTCCTCCTCATTTCTACACTTACGGTAACTCTTTCTTCCCCGTTCTTATCCGACTCTCAACCCGAGTAACACTTCGACTCTGAACCCGAGTAACACATCGACTCTCGATCATGGAGCTTGATCTTGTGCCATTCAATCCTACACAAGAAACGAAAGTTGAGCCAAGCTTGCTTTTGTTTACTTCAATGACCGAATTACAAACGGTCCCGAGGATGTCATGTTCCACTGCTATTACCCAAGAAACATCCGTATCAATGAGGACATATCTCTGCAGGATTTGAAGCAGATGGTGCATGCCAAGCTCCAAGCTGGTAGCAAAATTATTGCCGATCTTTACTACCGGTGCCCTCAAAAAAGACCACAGGGATGTTTCCACTACAGGCAAATGACACTGGCACGGGATGATGACATACGCCACGTGTTTGCTGTGTTTAATGAACACAGGAGAGCGGGCCCTATTGAGTCTGATCTGGTGGGTCTGAATGTGCGTTTGTTCTAGATATTAAAACTAATTAATGTTTTTAGTTCTTGATATGATTTTATTATTGTATAATTAATTAACACACTAACTAACTAAACTAACCTAATTAATCAAACTAAAATTATTGAATATAATTTTTTAACTATTATTTACAAAAACAATTGGCAACTAAAATAACAAGAGGTATGAAAAAATTAAATATTAACAGTATGAATTTACACCAATAAATAATCACCGAATTATTACTGTTAAATTATTAAGAGTAACAGTGACATTAATAATAAATATAATTAATGTGTTGCTTTAAAATAACAAGCAACAAAAAAATATACCCTAACAACAATTAGCAATTAAAATAATAAGATGCATAAAAAATAAATTTTAACAATATAAATATACACAAATAAATAATCACCAAATTATTACTGTTAAATTATTAAGAGTAACAATGACATTAATGATAAATAAAATTAATGTGTGGCTTTAAAATAACAAGCAACCAAACAATAAACCCTAACAACAAGTAGCAAACATAAAAAATAAAATATTAACATTATGAATCAACATCAATAAATAATCACTAATTACTACAGTACTCATAAAAAATTTATCTTGTAAAATTAAAAGGAAGTTTCCACGAATTTAAAATGAACACCGCTAAAAAAAATTACACTTAGAACTATGAAGAAGGGAAAGAGGTGTTGTAGGAAATGGGACTGGGGAGGAGGCTAAAAAATCTGTTGATTTATACAGGAGGGGGAGGGGGAGGGGGAGGGGCGCATGGGATGGGGTGGGGGTATTGAAGGTGAGGGGTAGGGGGATTTAATTTGGACGGTTGGGTGGGAGGGGAGAAATAATGGGGGTGGGTGGGGGTTATTTTGTGTTGGGAAGGGGGGCCAAGGTGCAGTAGCGCCTCTCCTGTGTTGTTGCAGGATGCTGTTTTTTTTTAATGGTAGGCTCCACTCAAAGTGGTACCTTTAAAAGAGTCATTTTGATTGGTATCTTTGATCCGTCAGAGATAAAAAAAAAATTAATACCACGTGTCCAAAAACATCTCATTGATAAATAATTTCATAAAAGTAAGTCATTCTGATCAATTTACCTTTTTATGGCAAAGTGGCAAAGTCATTCACCCTGGTTTAATCAAAGAAATCATAGTCGCCGAATATTGCTTCTGCATAGCTTCCTAACAGCAGGGCAAAGCATAACAAAGAAGGTGAAGAAATGTAAGACTTAATCAATGGTTTCCATCTATCCAGACCAGCACCAATGATCAAAGAAGAGGGATCTACGACCTCAGTCATGAATCTAACGAGAACAAGAGGGCAAAACAGTTTTAAACCGCAGGAAAGATGCCAAGTTTGCCAACAAAAGATAAGGCAGATTAATCACAATGAAAATGAGATAAATAATATGGAGTTAGAAGTATATAGTGTACCGGTATGATAGAATGAAGCACTTGGCGACGGCAGAGACAAATGCAGTTTTAGAGAAACCCTATTAGTTATTTGTGTGCAAGCGGTGAAGGCAGCTATATATTTATAATGGGTCAAAGACACCAGATGGGTTGTGTTGGCACGTGAGAAGTGGTACGTGTCTGGTCCATGAGAATTTGCTTTTGGAAATTTACTTGTGCTGAATAGAGACATGCTAAAGACACCCAATTAACTTTTAGAGCGTGCTAGTGAGAATTTTATTCGTGAGAAGTGGTATGAAACAGATTAATCAATGTCTGATCAAAAGATTAACCATGGTGTAGAGAAGAAAAAGTGATTTTTTTCTTATCCATTAAAAGTCATTGAGAATTAAGGAGTAAAACCTTGTCCAATGAGTTAAATTAAATATGATCTCATAACGGGTTCAAAGGATCTAAACCATAGGATACTTTAATGAATTCATTCGACTTAAAGGGTTAATTAATGTGGGTTCTGTAACACCCGGGTGCCGATGATGAGTGTGATTCCACCTCATCTTTGTCTATCATTTTGCATGCATTTTCATGTAGTTTAGGCATATTTTTATTAGATTTTAGGTTAATTTTCCTTTGGAACGGGTAAGGCGGTTTTCGTGTGTTGTTTTGCAGATATCAAGGGTAAATTGCTCAAGATCAACCATGATGAAGTTTGGATGAAGATGGAGCTTTAAAACTGAAGAAAATGAGCCAAACAGAGCCCATCACGGCCTAGCCGTGATGCCCATCACGGCCATGATCGAGCATAACTGAAAAAGAACAAAGGTGAAGTCGAGTCATCACGGCCTGGCCGTGATAGCCATCACGGCCGTGACCCAAAACCACCACAAGTCAGAGCACATCACGGCCCAGCCGTGAAATTCTTCACGGCCATAACAGAGGGCTCGCGACGCGAGCTCATTCTCGCCTCACGAGAAAACTGGTTTTTGCAGAACTGCCAGAAGCAGAGACCGTCACGGCCTGGCCGTGATGGCCATCACGACCGTGACGCGCATTACTTGGACCTGAAGAAACCGAATTAGATCAGATTTTGAGTTGGTTTGGGACTCTAACTTCCCCATTTCTATAAATAAGGACCAAGGCATCAGATACAGGAGATCGGGATGATCCATAACAACTAGGACTCTAGGCATAGATCTCTCTTCTCCTCTTCTCTTCTCTTTTCTGATTTTCATTATGTTGTCAACCCAGCTTGTCATCTCCATGGTAAGACTGGAGTAGTAGCTTAGTTTCTAGGGACTAGGGCTCTGCCCGAGGTTTGTAAATGATGTTGATTTGATGTAAAATCGTTGTTGATTTCATTATTGTTTTAGATCTGATTTCTAGTGTGTTAATCACTCATAAATTTCGGCAACTGTTTGTTTGCGTGACGTAGACATTCTAAGGAGGAACCTAGCGGTGAACTTAGGATTTCTAGGGTGTTTCACTCGTAAAGCCCGGCAGCCACTGGTTTGTGAGATGTGAATGATCCAAGGAGGAACCTAGCGGTGAACTTAGGTTATTTGCATGACTGAGACATTTCAAGGAGGAACCTAGCGGTGAACTTGGGTGTCGGACCTATAGAAGTCAGACTTGGGACTGAAATCACGAGAGTTAGAAGCCGTCCCTCGAGGAGCAACGAGTTGTCACGGAACGCAAAGGGTCCAATCTGGGATCGACTACCACGAGAGTAGGGGTCGGGTCAATTGGGCACGGCTTTTGTAACCCGAGAGGGAGCTTAAGCTATTAGAGGATAAACTCGCCTTCAAGGCAATTTCGGTAATCAACAAAGGTAAATCAGATTAGCAACATAAACAACCTCAAAGGTAACCCAAATCCCTAGGAATCCGTTTAGATCAAAACCCCATAAACAATTGTTTTCTGCTCATCTATCTTTTAATTTTCAAATTCAAACCAATTTCAAAACCATTTACAAAGTCCAGATCCAATCGATTCGAAAACCGATTGCGATTCGAGAACACAATCTTTGTGGGTTCGATATCTTTTATTACTTGACGGCAATCCGGTACACTTGCCGGAATCGCACGAGCGCGCATCCGCAGCGCACGACATCAGCCGACGAGGACGGGGAGTGGTCGCCGGTGCAAGAAGGCACGGACAAGGAGCGGCTCCTGGCAGGCTTCTAGGCGGAGGGACACATGAATGAACCGATTACACACCCGAATGAGAGGGATCTTGAGGCTGTGTAGGTATGGGACTATACAGTTGAGGAAGGCTTATATGAATTGATTGGTACTACCTATACTAACAAGATGCATCTTCTTTTCGGTAGCCCATCACTTAAGAACTCCATAGTTAAGTGTGCTTGACTTGGAGCAATTCTGGGATTGGTGACCTCCTGGGAAGTTTTCCCAGGAAGCATGTGAGTGAGGACAAAGCACGCTGAAAAGACCCGTGTTGGTTTGAGGGGACAGTCGTCAATCCATAAAGCAGACAAGGATGTTACAGGTTCAGACTAAAAGTTAATCCATAAAATATGATTTATTTACATATTATCAATTATTAATGATTTTCTTATGAGTTTATTAGTAGCTGCGTTAATATGTAAGTTTTGGCTATTAAGTAATAAAGATATAAAATTGAGTATATTATAAAATGAGTTTATTTGATATATATTGTTAGTGTAAAGTTTTTTATACTGTCAACCAATCGAAAATCAAGGTATAAATGATTTTTAAGGTAGTAAGAATCTGAGTCAAGTATTTTTAATAATGAGTAAATTTCTGATTGGTTGACAGTGTAAAAAATATTTACACTATCAATACATACCAATTAAATCCATATAAAATTTGATAAAATGTATGTTTAAAAATAAGAAAGATATATTTTCATTGAAATCTAAATACGATATATGTAAATATACTGTTTTTAATAAAAATATGTCGTTGGTTAAAAAATATTAAAATATGCCGCTTTTTTTTTGGGTAACAAATAAATAAAATATGCCGCTTTTGATGTCTTAAGCATTTGCCTATTTATATAAGTGATTTCAACATTATTATAAAATAAAGTTAAATCATTTGAACATAAATATCAGTAAAAAAAATTCTTAGTAATATTAAATATTCAAATAACACAAATATTTATTTAAGTATAATTTGTTAAGTTTGAAACTCAGGTGTAAGACTTGAATCTCACCCTTATTAATATAATAAGTTAGCAATTAAAATTTGCTTATTAGAAAAAACCTGATATGGTCAAATATAATTAAAAGCGTATTTATAATTTCAAATGTCAAAATTGTGAATATATATATATATATATATATATATATATATATATATATATATATATATATATATATATATATATGTGGGCCATATCAACTGAGAGTGTCTTATTTATGTGAGAGTGAGAGGATTATATCATATTCATAGGATAAAATTTTAAATGGTCAAGATTAAACCACAAAGTCATGTGACTTTTTCAAGCGGTCATGTGACATTTTTAAATCATGAAATAACTTTCAATCTTAACCATCCATATATGGTTGTATGGCCAAGATCTACTACTCTTAAGGGGTTAGAGCCAGTTATCACTCAGGCCAACCACATGTTGATAGAGATACTGAGTATCTTGATTATTCATCAAAATTATAATATTTATTTAATAAATATTTTATAAGACAAGTATAGTTGTAATGTGTTTGAGACTCTCTTTTTTTGTGAATAAAAGAAATTAAAACCACAAAAGACAAACTAACTAACTGCCAAGCCTAGCAATAAATCCTGTAAAAGCAGCGAGCCAATATCATCAGGAGGTTGTGGCTAGGTTCTCCAAGCAACATGTGTTTGAGACTTTTAAGCACTTATTTGACAATTTTTTAGATAAATTAAAAAAAATTTATTTTAAACTTAGTGTAATAAGCTAAAATGATCTTATATGAAGATTATAAATTAATTTCATAAGTTATTCTCATAAGCTCAAATAAGCTCTACCAAAGTACAGACACTTCTTTGTGGTGCCTCGTAGATACCTCAAAATCCACTTAATTGCTTCCCAATGAGCTTTACCTGGATTTGACATAAACCTGCTAACAACTCCCACTGCATGGCCAATGTCTGGCCTTGTACAGACCATCGCGTACATCAAACTTCCAATGGCTGAAGCATACGGAATCTTAGCCATAAACTCTATTTCTTCCTATGTCTGAGGAGACTGGTCCTTGGATAAGCGAAAATGACTAGCCAAAGATGTGCTTACCGGCTTGGCGTCGCCCATGTTGAATCTTTGAAAAACACGGTTGATGTACTCTGCCAGAGATAACTGCAGAATTCCTCTTTGCTTATCTCTCTTGATTTGCATTCCAATGATCTACTTTGCTAGACCCAAGTCCTTCATGTCAAATTCTTTTGACAGTTGCATCTTCAAGTTGCCGATCTCGTCCATATCCGAACCAGTTACTAACATATCATCGACATAAAGTAGCAGAATGATATAACTGGACTTATATCTCTTGAAGTAACAACATTGGTCGGCATTGCACTTCTGTAAACCTTCCTTTTGCATGAAGCCGTCAAACTTTATGTACCACTGTCTTGGGGGTTGTTTTAGGCCATACAAGCTCTTCTTCAATCTACACACCATATTCTCCTTCCCTTTTCTGAAAAACCTTCTGGTTGGTGCATATATATCTCCTCATCTAAGTCTCCGTGAAGAAATACGGTATTCACGTCCAACTGCTCAAGATAGAGCTCTTGACTGGCTACAATACTTAACATAGACCTGATAGTATTGAGCTTCACAACTGGAGCAAAAATTTCAGTGTAGTCGACTCCTTCCTTCTGCTGGAATCCTTTGACAACTAGTCGGGCTTTGTATCTCTAGGAGCCATCATGCTCCTCCTTCACCTGATACACCCATTTGTTGTGAAGTACCTTCTTTCCCATGAGTAACTCGGCTAGTTCCCATGTATGATTGGAGATCAAAGACTTCATCTCGTCTTTCATGGCAAGCTCCCACTTGCTAGCATCCGCGGCCTGACATGCTTCCTCATAGTTTTCAGGCTCCCCTCCATGAGTCAACAACATATAATTCATGTATCTCCTGTTAGGCACATGAGGTCGAGAAGACCTTCTCAATGCAGGAGTCGGGGTAGGAGGCATTGGTGTGTCAGACTGCTGCTCGCTATCTTGTTCAGTTGATTCCTCTAACTGAGAATTATCAACTATAGGACTTTCTATGATATCGTCCACCTCAGCATACACAGGCCCACTCTGTTCTGAGTTGCTGGTATCTATGATATGTCTGTCCTTGGACATCACTCTTTCGTTGAAGATTGCATCTCTACTACGGATCATCTTTTTGTTTTCATCATCCCAAAGGCCGTAGCCAAATTCCTCTTCACCATAGCCGATGAAAGTGCACTTCTTCGATTTCGGATCAAGCTTCTTCCAACCTTGATCACTGATATGTACATATGCTACACAACCGAAAACTCTAAGATGTTTGAGGTTCACCTCTTTTCCGCTCCATACCTCTTTTGGTATTCTGTGTTTCAATGGTACCGATGGACCTCGGTTGATCAAGTAAGATGCTGTGTTGACTGCTTTTGCCCAGAACTGTTTCGATAGACCTGACTGCACACGTAAGCTTCTGGCTCTTTCAGTCAACGTTCAGTTCATACGCTCAGCTACACCGTTGTGTTGAGGCGTACCCGGCACGGTTATCTCCATTATGATCCCGTGCTCTAAGAAAAACTTCTTGAATCTGGTGTCTTCATATTCACTACCATTGTCGGTTCTGAGCTTTTTGATCTTCAACCCTGTCTCATTTTCGACTCTCACTTTCCACGTCTTAAAAACCTCGAATACTTCAGACTTATGTTTCAGAAAGTAGACCCATACTTTCCTAAAGTGATCATCGATAAAAGTCACAAAGTATTGTTTCCCACCAATGGATGAGACGGTAGTTGGACCCCAAACATCAGTGTGAACCAGCTCGAGTCTCTCCTTCTTTGGGGTTCTTCCACTTGTCTGAAAGCTGACTCGTTTCTGCTTTCCAAGTATACAGTCTTCACACATGTCAATTTCTACTGACCGAAGACCTGGTAGTTTGCCCTTTGAGTGCATGATCTTCATCCCTTTCTCACTCATATGGCCCAGTCTCTGATGCCATAGATTGGGATTTTCATTTGTTGCAACCGCAATCAAATGACATGCTCCTACTGTCTTGTAAATAGTACCACTCTTTTTACCGCGAGCAATCGTCATTGCACCCTTTGAAATCATCCATTGATCACCATGGAAGACTGTTGTTTATCCGTCACTGGTCAAATGCCCTACTGAGATTAAGTTCTTCGTTAGGTCAGGAATATGTCTGAAATTTTTCAATTCCCATACAGACCCGTTCAACTTAATCTTCACTACACCTTTACCCACAATCTCACGAGATTGATTGTTACCAAGGTAAACTTTACCAAGGTTTTCGGGGACATAATCCTCAAAGAATTCATTCTACGAAGTGGCATGAAAGGATGCTCCAGAGTCTAACACCCAAGACTCTTGCTTGCTCTCCAAAGAGCATATCAATGCATCATCTTCTCCTGACGTGGAGGTAACATTTGCCTCTGCCTTCGCCTCATGATTCTTCGATGCACTCTTGCACTGATTTTTGTAGTACCCGGTCTTTCCACAATTCCAACACTCGACATTCTTCGAGCTATTGGAAATACGATGATTTATGGACTTGGACCTCCTGTCCCTCGATTTATCGCGTCCATTTCATCTGGTTGAATTTCTTCCTCTTGACTATGTGTGCAACACTGAAGAGGTTGACGATTCAACTTGTTGCTTCCCGATGAGCTACTCATAGCCGTGACAGTAGCATTCCAGCTTTCTGGTAGGGAAGACAAAAGTATCAATGCTTGTACTTCTTTATCAAACTCAATTCCAACTGAACTCAACTAGGATGTGACTGTATTGAGTTCATTGAGATGTTGCGCAGTCGATGCGCCTTCTGTCATCCGTAAATTGAACAACCGCCTCATCAAATGAACTTTGTTTGAGACCAACGACTTTTCATACATACTGAAAAGGGCCGCCATAAGACTCGCTGTGGTCTTTTCTTTTGCAATGTTAAAAGCAACATTGCGGGATAATGTCAATCGGATAACTCCAAGGGCTTGTCTGTCAAGAAGAGTCCAATCTTCATCCTTCATGCCCTCTGGTTTCTTTTCTTGGAGAGGTTCATACAGCTTTTTCTAATACAGATAATCTTCAATCTGCATTTTCCAAAAGCCAAAGTCCGCACCATCAAACTTCTCAATTTTCACCTTTCCTTCATCTGCAGCCATCGCTCCAACTCAAATCTGACTTCCTCAGGATCGTTTCTGACAATTTGTACGAACCATCGTGTTTTAGAACACCTTCGTGGATAATTTGGTGCCGCCAACCAAATTTCACTATTCACAAAATTTACTATTTATGTGAATAATACCTTTGTAAAAAATTGACAAATAATCACCAAAGCTTTTGATACTAATTGTTGGGAAAATACGCAATTTTCCTAAATCAGATTTGTGAAAAAACAAAATGAATGTGGAATAATAACACATGAAATTGATAAAGGAGTTTGGCCAATAATGCCTACGTCTCCGGGCTGCTGTAGTTATTTTACTCAAAAGGGAAATATACAAAGTGTTTACAAAACACTCACAACCCACAACCCAATTACACCCAGAAAAATAAAGCTTTTATTTCTAAGTTTTTTCTCTCTCTCTGGTTATTCTCTCTCTTGTTGGGATTGCTTTTCTCTCTGACAAATGATGGTATTTATAGGAGCAAAAGTTCTCCTTTTTTACCACATGTTTTTGACAACTAAAACAAGATGCACTTCCTATCTTTCCTCAACAAAAAACTTATACTAGTTCCATAACTATTGCAACCTCACTTACATTGTCAACAATTGTGACCTTGTGTGAGTGGAAGGAATTTCATTTCAACAATTTGAATCAAAGGAAAGTTGCTTTTCAAAAGGTGAGGGGAGTTTACATGAGGGATTTAGTTAGTCACATACTATATTGTTTTGATTGAGTGTATGTTGGTTGCAATTATTTTATGATGTTGTCTTTAATGGTTGAAAATTTAATGTTGTTTTGGAAGATGTGAATGTAATGTTATGTGTTGAATTAGAATTTTTTATTGATTGTGTTGGTTGAGAGCATGACATTGGTTATAGCTTGATAATGAGGTCTAAGTCTCTAAAACGCTTAAACCAGAAAACTCATGAAGTTGATTTTCTTATAAGTGTAAAGACTTCTAAGAATAAAAGTAATTGTAACTTAAAGACTTTTGGTTAAAAGTTACATTTCGAGAAAGTCATAGATGATTTTCAAATGAGTGTTAGTGAGGACGAATTGTGATAAGTTGTATTTCTTTATTTAACTGAAAATGTTTTGAGAAAAAGGAAAGAAAAAGGAAGACGTAAAAACTTATGAAAATGTTTCAAATGTATTGAAGTAAAAGTCTTTTGAAAAGAAAAGTTTTAAAGTTTTATGAAAAAAATATTATTCTAAATGAAAAGATTTAGAAAAATGTCCTATGATGAATTTATTTACAATAATTTTGTTATTTTTAGTCAAAACGTTGAGAAAATGTTTTAGTGATTTGAAGTTTTTCCGAAAAGAATTATAAAACAAAAAGATTCTGTAAAATGTGTTTACAAGAGCGAAAATGTCTTTGCGACAAAAAATTGACAAACTCTTGTATTTGTTTTTGTGTTGTTTATGTAAGAAGATTAGGTTTAAGACTTGGATTACATAGTTAAGATGTTGTTTGAGGACTAGGAACCTTTGTATGGAGAGTACGCAACCATCTAGAGTGAGTTTAAAGGTACACGAATCTTAGGGTTTTCCCCGTTTATCGTCTTTAAGGTTTTTGAGTGAGAGACAAGAAATTTGGAGTTAAGATTGAGATTAGGAAATTTTGAGGGTTTGAGGTTGTTTATTAGGTCTTAATGAGCCTACATCTCAAATTTGAGGTCATTCGGACCCAGAACGCAACAAAATGTCTTATGGTCAATGGTCAACGCTCGAGCGTAGGTGTACTAATGCTCAAGCATTCTGGTCAATCAGACAAGGACTGACGTTGACTGCTATGTGTCATTCATGGCTTACGTGGCATCTCAGGATTGGTTGCATGGCACGGTGACCTACCTGCCTCCAACGCTCGAGCGTGGGGAAGCCAACGCTCAAGCGTGGGAGCGTTCAAGCGCTAGGGTTCCAGTGCTTGAGCATTGGTGCGCTGGCTTGCAAAAATAAAATGGGACTTAAGTGACTTGAGTCACTAAGTCCCAAGTTCAAAACATAAAGCAGCAGAGGCAGAAAACAGAAAGGGGGAGCAAGAGAGAATTTAGAGAGAGAGGGAGAAGAAACCTAGAGAGAGAAAGAGTCTTAGCTTGAGTATCGACTAGATCAATCGTCCTGTTACGAATCCGAGCATGTGGTTGCGTTCATGCCAACGTCTATTCTCTTTATGTCGAAATGTTGTCCGTTACGGTATTTGAATTATCTTTAGTTTTGGTTATCGGAATTCAATTCCTTCTTCGTGTTAGAACTCCTTGTAATGTACGCTTCGTAACGTGATGTTTAGATGAAATTTTGGAGGATCAGATGCCTTGATCCTTTGCATGGCAGATTCGAGAGGAGTCGAGGATGACTCATTACGTAGCGTTCATCTATCATACGACTTTCCGGGTGGGGGAAAGAAGCCATCTAATGTCGGAAACGGAGAAGTGGCATTTATTTCGGTAATGGCGTAGGGCGACCTAAACCCTACTAGAGAGCGAGTAACGGACAATGTCAATATCACATTGGGGACTACTTAATGGTACCTGTAACATCCTAAAATTCTAACATAATTAATTTGAAAAATAATAATAATAATAATAATAGTACTATTAAGTTATTAAAAAGTATAGTGCAAATAAAATATAAATAAGAGATTTAGTGTAAAGAAGTGATAGTATAAGGATTTATTGAAATTTAGTAACTATTATAAAGAATGCAAAATTATATATATATATATATATATATATATATATATATATATATATATATATATATATATATATATATATAAGAAGAATTACATAACAATGGTGTTATGCCCAAGGCAATTCCTAATCAAAAATAAAAGAGAAAAAAACCTAGAAAGCCTGCACGCGCCTAATGCCTATATATATATATATATATATATATATATATATATATATATATATATATATATATATATATATATATATATATATATATATATATATATATATATAAGTGCTCTCAGTGACTGCTCGAGGGAATAGTGCCGCGGGACACACAGTGAGGGATAGGATTCGAGACAGTTCTTTTCTTTGGCAGTGCAATCGTGATATAGAAGGGAAGAAGATTTTTTTTTTTCAGAGACAGTAGTTTTATCATACATATTTTTTTGAGCACTTTGGAGGTCTTCGAGAGGTGAGCAACAGTATCTTTTAATAACCCTTTCCATGGTATATATGTTTGTTGTGTTGAGCGATTTACCTATGATTTTGAGGGATTTTAATTGAATGGTGCATGTTATTAATAAACTAATTTTTTAGGGGTTTTGAATTAAAATAAAAAGGAATATTAAATTGGGTATTTATTCTTGTTACTGATGGTATGAAATACATGATTGGTATTGTATTAGTTGATTGACGTGCTTATCGGTGTATGCTATGCCATGTGAGTTTATTTGACATGCATGATAAGATCAAACATTTAATTTTTGGTAAATGATTTGTTACACGTATGAGACATTAAATTGTGCCTTATGATGATTTGTATGATGTTTGCCGCAATACCACCTATGATAGGGGTATCGAAGAGAAATACCACCTTAAGAGGGTATCGAAAGTAACATCGCCATGTGGTGGGGATGTCGAAAATGAGTAATACTACCTAAAAAGGAGTATCGAAAGTAACACAGCCACAGGTTGGGGTGTCGAAAAAGGAGAAATACCACTATGTGCACATGGGAGGTATCGAAATGGAAATGTCCCCGACAGGAGGGTGACATCGAAACACTCCTCATGAGTAGGGGTGGGCAATGGGACGCCATTGTAATGTGATGTGTGAATATATGGCATGCCAGCAAGAGGCCAATTTAATTAGGAGGTCTTCGGACCGCTTGGATTAAATTAGAATTCATCTGGTATATGGAGTGTGATGTATTGAGATGAGATTATTATTGATATTAAAAGTATTTTCTTTTATATATATTATTTTGGAAAATTAGAGGGTGCCATGGACAGTTTTTCCGGTTACCGCGCCGGCTGAGAACAATGTTATTTTCGAAAATATTTTTTTAAAACTGTATTGTTGATCACTGGGATTTTATATCTCATTATAAGTATTGTTTTCAGAGCACGAGGAGGTCGTCATTGAAACTGAAGAGGCGTGACGACTTAGTGGATTCCATTAGTTATTCTTTCCAGTTTGGTTAGTATTTTCTTAAATAAGGAGCCGTATGTGGCTAGACACATTTATTTATCGTTGGGATTATAATTAGATGCCCGGTTTTGAGGCTTTTGATTTTTATTTATATTTATATTCACTACATGGATATTTTTTTACTACGTTATTTATTATGAGGTATTTTCAGACTTTAAATATTTTTTTTAATTTTTCTTTATGAGATGTATGTTTTAATTAAATGGTTTAAAGGATTTTTTTTATTGATTTTACCTTTGGATTACTAATGTAACAAAGGGCGTTATATTTTTGTTATCAGAGCAGTTCAATTCTAAATCGGAAAGTGGCATTGGGACTTTTATAAAACAAAACTTGGGCGCATAGGATGCTTGTTAGAGTTACAAATGATGCATGCTATTCTTTGGGATATTGGACCTGGTGAACCCAGTATTTCATTGGTAGTGAGGAGATTTATGGCGATTAATAGGCGGGGGACGAACGTCGCACTTGCACCAGCTTTGGATTGTATAGCCAGAGTTATGCAAGTGCAGGCGAAGACTCTCCGTCAATTGAATGGGAATGGAGGCCAATCACTAATGGAGTGGTGACAACCTAGGACCCTTAGCACGTGGGACTTTCCGAATTCAGGAAGAACAACCCGCCATCATTCTGAGGCAGCTTAGATCCGAAGGAGGCTGAATTTCTTCAACTCGTACAGGAGAAAAGTTACTCTATTGTTCGATTCAAGAGCAACACATTCATTCATTTCATTTAAATGTGCTCAATTCTTAGAGTTACCTGTTACTAAACTGTCATATGATTTGTGTGTTTCTACTCCTGCTAAAGATAGATTGATTACTTCTTCCGTCTGCCTGCAATGTCCTTTATTGTGTCAAGACCTGACTTATATTGTTGATCTGATATGTTTACCTATGTTTGGTCTGGATATTATTTTGGGCATGGACTGGTTGTCTCGTAATAATGCTATTATTGATTGTGCTAGTCGAACTGTTTCTTTCATTCCACAGTCCATGTCTGTTGACTCTCCTAGGATGGAACACCTTATCTCTACTACCTCATGTCATAAGTTCTTAGTCGAGGGAGCTCAGGGATATATACTCCTCTTTTCTGCTAAGATAGAGGCTGAAAGTGATATAGCGGCGTTGCCTATTGTGTGTGAGTTCCCAGATGTGTTTCCTAAGGATGTCTCTAGTTTACCTCCAGATAGAGAGATTGAGTTTACCATAGATCTAGTACCTGGGAGTGGACTGTAGACGCAGGCACCCTATAGGATGACACCTCTAGAGTTGAACGAGCTCAAGAAACAGATAGAGGATATGTTACAAAAGGGGTTCATTAGGCCTAGTGTGTCACCTTGGGGAGCACCAGCACTTCTAGTGGAGAAAAAAGATGGGAGTATGAGGTTGTGTGTTGATTATATGCAACTGAATAAGCTGACCATCAAGAACAAAAATCCCTTGCCTAGGATAGATGATCTCTTAGATCATTTAAGGGGAGTGTCGGTATTTTTCAAAATAGATCTAAGATCGGGATACCATCAAATTAGATTTAGAAGTGAGGACATCCCTAAGACAGCCTTCAGGACAAGGTATGGGCACTATGAGTATGTAGTGATGCCCTTTGGTGTGACCAACGCCCCAGCTGTTTTCATGGACTACATGAATCGGATCTTTAGGACCTTTTTGAACTGGTTTGTGGTGGTGTTCATAGATGATATTTTAATATACTCTAGGACACCAGAAGAACATGGAGAACACTTAAGGTTGGTGTTGCAGATCTTGAGGGACGAGCGTCTTTATGCCAAACCGGAGAAGTGTGAGTTTTGGCTAGAAGAGGTAAAGTTTTTAGGACACACAATCTCAAAGGATGGTGTAGCGGTTGATTCCTCTAAAGTTGATGCGGTGTTAGGATGGGAACAACCTAAGACAGTAACCGAAGTGAGAAGTTTCTTAGGCTTAGTTGGTTACTATAGGCAGTTCATAAAGGGGTTCTCTAGATTAGCCTTACCTTTGACTCAGTTGACTAGGAAGGAGAAACCTTTTGTGTGGGACCAGGAGTGTGAGGACGGGTTCCAAGAGCTTAAGAAGAGATTGATGTCATCACCAATCTTAACTATACCGGATCCCTTAGTGAGTTTTGTGGTATACTGCGACGCATCTAAGAATGGCGTGGGATGTGTCCTTAAATGTCTTAAGTTTGAAGTTGAATAGGTTGGAAATTAATAGTGACCTTAGAGATGAGGTTAGACGGGAACAACTTTTAGACCAGGAGTTGCAGTCTCGGTTAGGACAAGAGGGTTATGAGTTGTCAGTTGATGGGCTAGTGAAGTTTAAGAATAGGGTCGTTGTTCCTAAGGAGGGGAGCCTTAGAGAGAAGATATTAGAGGAAGCTCATAAGGGGAAGTTTACCATACATCCTGGAATAACTAAGATGTACCAAGACCTTAAGAGGATGTATTGGTGGCCAGGAATGAAAAAAGGATGTGGCTAGCTTCGTAACTAGGTGTTTAGTGTGCCAAAAGGTTAAGATAGAACATCAGAAGCCTTAGGAGTTGTTGCAGTCCTTGGTGGTTCCAGAAAGGAAGTGGGAGAGAATTTCTATGGACTTTGTGATGGGGTTACCTAAGACGCGTTTGGGCTTAGACGCTATTTGGGTGATAGTGGATAGGTTGACCAAGTCTGCCCACTTCTTACCAATTAAGGCAACCTATAGCTTAGACAAGTTGGCATACCTCTATATCAAGGAAATAGTCAAGCTTCATGGGATACCCACATCTATAGTGTCAGATAGAGACCCGAGGTTTACCTCTAGATTTTGGAAAGCTTTTCAGCAAGCCTTTGGGACTAAGTTGAACCTTAGCACGGCCTATCATCCCCAAACGGATGGTCAGTCAGAACAGACCATTCCGACCCTTGAGGACATGATTAGAGCGTGTGTCTTGGATGAAGGAGGGAGTTGGGATAGGTTCCTACCTCTCATTGAGTTTGCGTATAACAATAGTTATCATGCTAGTATAGGCATGGCACCCTATGAGGCCCTATATGGGAGGAAGTGTAGGTCCCCTTTATGTTGGTGTGAGGTAGGTGAGAGAGCCTTGATAAGACCCGAATTGGTCCAGGAAACCTCTGGGAGAATCAAAATAATTAGGGAGAGGATGCGCACGATGCAAAGTAGACAAAAGAGCTATGCCGACAAAAGGAGAAAGCCTCTAGAATTCTAGGAAGGTGAGCATGTATTTTTGAGAGTCACTCCTAAGATGGGGGTAGGGAGGTCGATGAAAGTCCGCAAGCTAAATCCTCGTTTCATGGGGCACTTCCAAATCCTTAAAAGAGTCGAGCCTGTTGCTTATCAATTGGCTCTTCCACCACAGTTGGCAAACCTTGATGATGTTTTCCATGTGTCGCAACTCATAAAATATGTGCCTGATGAATCTCATGTGATAGCTCCCGAGTCTGTACAATTGAAGGATAGATTGATCTATAAGCCAAAGCCTAGTCAAATCATGGACAAGAGCACTAAGACTCTGAGGAACAAGATGATTCCATTGGTGAAAGTGTTATGGGAAGGATTGACCCCTAAGGAAGCCACTTGGGAGATGGAGGAGGACATCGTCCGTCAGTACCCAGATTTTATTATCTAAGGTATGGTAACCTTTTAGTTTTGAATATGACATATGTTACAATGGATGCGTGTGTATGAGATGAATTTCGGGGACAAAATTCTTTAAGAAAGGGAGAAAATGTAACATCCTAAAATTCTAACATAATTAATTTGAAAATAATAATAATAATAATAGTACTATTAAGTTATTAAAAAGTATAGTGCAAATAAAATATAAATAAGAGATTTAGTGTAAAGAAGTGATAGTATAAGGATTTATTGAAATTTAGTAACTATTATAAAGAATGCAAGAAATAAAAAAATATATATATATATATATATATATATATAAACATATATATAAAAAGAAGAAGAATTACAGAACAAGGGCGTTAAGCCCAAGGCAATTCCTAATCAAAAAGAAAAAGAAAAAGAAAAAAACCTAGAAAGTAACACCGCCACAGGTTGGGGTGTCGAAAAAGGAGAAATTATACCACTATGTGCACACGGGAGGTATCGAAATGGAAATGTCCCCGATAGGAGGGTGACATCGAAACACTCCTCGTGAGTAGGGGTGGCCAATGGGACGCCATTGTCGTGTGATGTGTAAATATATGGCATGCCGGCAAGAGGCAAATTTAATTAGGAGGTCTTCGGACCGCTTGGATTAAATTAGAATTCATCTAGTATATGGAGTGTGATGTATTGAGATGAGATTATTATTGATATTAAAAGTATTTTCTTTTATATATATTATTTTGGAAAATTAGCGGGTGCCATGGACAATTTTTCCGGTTACCGCGCCGGCTGAGAACAATGCTATTTTCGAAAATATTTTTTTTAAAACTGTATTGTTGATCACTGGGATTTTATATCTCATTATAAGCATTATTTTCAGAGCACGAGGAGGACGTCATTGAAACTGAAGAGGCGTGAAGACTTAGTGGATTCCATTAGTTATTCTTTCTATTTTGGTTAGTGTTTTGTTAAATAAGGAGCCGTATGTGGCTAGACACATTTATTTATCGTTGGGATTATAATTAGACGCCCGATTTTGAGGCTTTTGATTTTTATTTATATTTATATTCACTACATGGATATTTTATTACTACGTTATTTATTATGAGGTATTTTCAGACTTTAAATATTTTCTTTAATTTTTCTTTATGAGATGTATGTTTTAATTAAATGCTTTAAAGGATTTGTTTTATTATTTTACCTTGGGATTACTAATGTAACAAAGGACGTTACAGTACCGATGATATTGGAATTGTATGTTTATCACCGTTATGTATAAAAATATATTTTATTATTAATGCTGGCCGCTTTGACTGCTTGGACTGGTTTGACTGTTATGGGTATGTTGTTGATATATGATGAGTTGTCTGTGTTAGCTGTGCTTATTGGATAATAGATAAAATTATATTATTTTTATTTTTATTATTTTTAAATTTTATTATATATGGAGATGATTGTAATTATGATATGTTGACATGATGGGTGCTTATTGTGATTAGAAATTTTATGAGTATTGATGCATGATGAGTATGGTGATGTATGTGGGGGGTTCATGATACATGAGTTCGGAAGTGTCTAACCGAGATGATTATTGTGATATAGTGATGAGACTGATTGAGATGTGAGTATTGTTGAGGTTATTCATGAGATAGTGATGAGAGGTTCACGCACTAGGAGATGACCCGAGAGATGGTATGTGTTATAGAGTGCATTGACATGAGGGGTCTTATTCCTCGGAGGATGAATTCTCGTGGTTTAGATTATTGGCAGGACCGTCCCAGACATTATTATTTTTAGTTGCAGCTATAGTTCATGCATTGCATAAGAACCCTGGCCGAGGGATCAGTGGTGTGCACCGACGTGTATTGTGCAACTATAGTGCCATTGCTTTGCATGGGCATTCTCCCTTCGTGGACGAGAATGTGCGCCAGGGACTCCCGAGACGTGTCGTTATGGATATCCGGATATGTGTCAAAACCTGATTATACACATTTCATTGCATTGCATCATGATGGAGGGTAGAGGAAAATAATAGACATTGACGAGGATGGTTGTGATATATATATATATATATATATATATATATATATATATATATATATATATATATATAGAGAGAGAGAGAGAGAGAGAGAGAGAGAGATGGATGTTCAGTGTGCTGTTATAGATTTAAATGTTGCTAAACCCTTTCCATGTTTGACGTTAAATCTTTTCTTATCCCCTTTCTTTTGCTGTGGTGTTTGTTTTATTTTTAATGTTGTACCTTAGACCCTGAGCGCTAGGATGGCACACTGGGATCACCTGTGGATGACTCAGGAGGCAGGGTACCCCCTTACGGGGAATTTTGAGTTGGAGTTTATAGATCCTAACGGGTGGCTTGTGGACCCAGTCACCCGCTTTGCAGTTTATACGGGTCCGGTCTCGATGACCATCGGATTCGGACAGGGAGCTCTTTTGGGTTTGGTTGGCACTTTCCGAGTTGTCCAAATGTTCCACTTCCCTATCGGATTTCCTGGTGCACAGTTACCGCTGATGCCCCCTACGCAGGAGAAGGCTCCAGTTCCCTTCCTAGTACCCTTTGAGGTACTTGTCCCGGAGCCCGCACCAGCACCTGCACCGGAGCTCGTGCTTGCACCAGTTCCAGAGGAGGACCCCATAGTACCAGTTCCTGACCCGATACTTGTTTCGGAGGCACTCGCACCTCCCAAGGTTAGAGCAACAGGGTCGGAGTCTTCCAGAGTATCCTCCAGGCTGCCTTCCAGAGATAGCAGAGTCTACTGACGGATGTTCCAGAGGCCTTCATAGGAGCTCTTCCAGCGGTAGCGGAGGAGTAGCAGGACCGTCGAGACCCCAAGGTGGTAGCCAGGGTAGTAGTTTGTGATGGCTCAGGCCAGTGCTTTCTGTATAGGTGTGTGTGAGGTTTTCATGTATTTTGAGAGGGGACTGGGTGTTGAGAGTCGGTGAGGCATCTTTCCTTCAGTGTTTTGATGTATTTTTGTCATGTTACCAGTCTGTACATATTGGGATCTTATTGATGGGATTCCCTTTACAGTACTGTACCCAGGATGTGATGTATGTATGTATGTATGTATGTATGTATGTATGTATGTATGTATGTATGTATGTATGTATGTATGTATGTATGTATGTATGTATGTATGTATGTATGTATGTATGTATGTATGTATGATAGTTGTTTATATTTAAGTTTTAATTTTTCCACCGTTTTAATATAACCGCTGAACGCTAATAGCACGATTAGGTTTTAATAATTTTTCTTTAATGGGATGTCGGGGCGTCTCAACCGAGACGTCAAACTAGTGTTCTGATGAGTAATTATGTTGTTGCGGATTTAAGAATCCTACGTTGGCGACTTGACTTCGTGTCAAAAGTGAACAAACCTCATGACCAGTGATTCGGCCTAGAGTTTCGTAAATGAGTACTCCGACTGTATGTCCTGTACTAAGAATGAAAGTTGAAAGAAATGAACGAAAAGAAAAACAGCCAACAAAACTGTTTTACATGCTTGAAAACGGCAGACGTGCCACCACGTTGACGAGCTACAATCCATAAATGGATTGATAAGTTGGATAGTTAAGGGCCGAGGAAACGGGTCTTTAGGGACATCTGGGCTCGAACTCCACGGAAGGTCGGGGCTTTGCAACCTCGAGTCGTGGAAATTGACTACCCTGCACGGATGTACTCAATAGGGAATTATTTAATATTATTTAGGTTTAATGTGATACCTTTGAACAGTTGGGGATCAGACCTAAATTGAGAGGCTGATCTCACATGAAACAATTGTGTTAGGTGTTATTGCGGCCTATCATGCTCGATGAAGAGAAGTTAGGATCTCCATATCTTACGAAATAGATAGTTGATGTTGAAGTGTCATGCATTCTTATAAACATACGATGGTTATCGGGTATGAATCCATGTTTGAATATTTGTGATATTATGACTATGAGTTATATTATGTCTATAAGTTATTGTTGTCATATGTTATTGTCTGTGAGTCATGTTTTTGGCTACTTCGATGAACTCATATGTCGGTATCTCACCTTTGCATTATTTCTATTTTGTTTCTATTTGTGGTATACTGTTTTGCGTGTACAGGTGGATCCCCTAAATCACCTGATACCCTCAGGGTTTCTGCGTCTGGCCTTTGAGCATGTTGATGATGGGAGCGGTTGGGTAATCAACCCAGGAGCCCAAAGCGTTACCTACTCTGGGCCAGTGCTCACTACAAAGGGTACTGAAGCAGGACTTACATCAAGTTCACATAGTGTGAAGACCATAGAAGTTCCGTTACCGCCTATTTGGATTTTTCTGAGGACCTTGATGGAGCAAGGAAACACTTATCACCAGCCTCCACCTTTACAATCAGCACCTGGAGCAGCACCCTCGTCCCCCTTGCCGGAGTTACCAGCTCCTCTGATCCTTGTAGCAGGGGAGGATGACAAGATTGAGGAGGACCCTCAAGAGTATGATATGATTGAGGAGGATCCTCAAGAGGACGAGGAGGTTACTGTGTATGACCCACTTGATGAGGACATTGTCCCCGCAGCTGAGGCGGGAGTAGGAGTAGTTTCACCTGATCATTCTCCTGATTGGGATGACCATGGCAGTCTCCCTAATGGTTTTCACTAGTTGACCAGCTTAGGACTGTTTAGTTCTTCTTTTTATGGTAGTAGTAGCTTATGATGATTTGTATATCAGGCTGATGAGAGCCATTCTTTTTGTAGTAGTGGTTCTTTACTTAGTTTTTGAGTTTTCTGGTGTTGAATAATGATGTCTTTATTTTCTTTAATTATGTTTTACTCTGACGAATGACCTATACTGATAAAGGTCTTGATGTAGAAAACGAGGATGATGTTTATATATATATATATATATATATATATATGTGTGTGTGTGTGTGTGTGTGTGTGTGTGTGTGTGTGATGTGTTTTACTTATGTCAAGAAAAAAAATTACACCATTTTCGCACATCAATAATTCGTAAATTATTTTTCCGAAAGTAACCAGCAATTGTTTCTGTTTTATAAGTTCCACAGAGAGTCTGAAATGTAGCACCGATGGGGCGTTACACTCTTTAACTCTGTTTTCTGCTTTCGTGTTTAATTATTAATTGTTACTTTCATAATCCAATATTTCTCATTTCGTTTGTTCAAATAGTATTCATTTTTGGTAAATGCTGATATTTGATAACACATCTCGTTGGGAGCGACATCCTTCATACCTTTATTAATTGTTGTGATTTGGTATACTTACTTTCATTATTTAGCTTATCTGCTATCAGCTAGCTTATTCGCTACCAGCTATCAGCCAAACTATCTACTATCACGCTATAAGTTCATCTGTTATCAGATAACTTATCTGCTATCAGCATTTATTATTTTTTACCAAACAAATTCTTAATATATAGATGTGGATATTTTATTTTTAAAAATATTTTTCCTAAGAATTAATGAAAATAAACTAAGATGATGTTCAATTGATTTAATAATAATGACTATTAATTTATAGATTTGAAAGCATGTCTTGAAAAAGAAAAAATTAAATTGAAATAAGTAAATTATATGCAAATTTGTTACTAATAACCTTAATTAGTATATACGAAAATACATTAAAAAGTAAAAATGAAAAAAAAAATCGATGTAGATGATGTCTGTGGCTCACTAAAAAAAGAGAGAAAAAAAAAGTTTCTGAAGAATGAAACTCATTTAAAAGTGATTACTCTATTGTCGATGACTGATGCAGCAATTTTAAAATAAAGGATCTTAAACTTTTTTTCTTATCAAAATAATTTTAGGTGCGCTTTAACAAATTTAAGAATGATTCTAAATTCTCCTACAATATCCTTTGCTTTTTAATATTTTTACGACATTGGATATGCTTAATTTTTTATTTAATAATTTATTTAGTTATTTTGAGAAAGACATGAGGATATAACAAAACTCCTAATTAAATTATTGCAATGTTGTAAGACATGAGAAAGACAATTTTGTAAGCTTGGACGTGACATTACAATGTATAAAATAAAATTAATTACACACATAGTTGTCTTACCAACTATGCAGGTTAATTTAGTCAACTAAAAACCATAATTAAACAAGTGAAAACTTTAAAGACCCATTTGGTGGTCAGGATAAGAGAGACATGATAGGATAAGCTACCATATTCTGTCTGAAACTATTGTTTGGTGAGCCAGCATGATAGGATAAGTCAATCCTGTCACTTATCCTATCATGTCAATCTAGTTAAAATTCTATCCTGAGGGGAGGGCTGGGTTAGAACTCAACAGGATAGGATAAGGCGATTTTTTTTCCGGTAACAAGTAGGATATGATGATTTAAAGTATAATAAAAGAATATCAATGAACCCGATTATTGAAATTGCTCAGGATACCCTTTTTTAGCTTCTAGTTTAGCTTAATATAAAAATATATAAAATAATTAAAGTATAATAAAATAATAATTTAAAGTATAATAAAATTTAACATGATTACAAAAAAAAGGTATAATAAAATATAAATATTTAAAATAATAAAATATTAATAATCAATTTTAAAATTTATTTTTATTTTATCACAATGCTAAGTTTGTTATTTTATATTATTTTTAAAAACTATAAAATATAAAAAATTATTCTAATAATTTAACTATATGTAAAGTAAAAACAAAAAATGAATATTTAAAATATAAAAAATTAATTTTAGTTACACAATATTTAAAAATTTTAAAACATTATATGTAATTTTATCACAAGGATAATTTTGTTTTTTTACACAAATTTAAATAATGAAAATTATAAAAAAAAGTAAATCTAATAAAAGATGAAAACATTTAGAATAACAACGAAAAATTTTAAAATTCATACTTAAATTATAATGATGTCCAGTTGGTTATCTGGTGGACACCAAACGTCGGATAGGATAACAGCTTATCTTGCTCATATCATATCCTACTCCTATCATGTTCTCTTATCCTATCCGCCCTTATCCTATCCTGACCACCAAATGAGCCCTAATGTGTTATCCAATAGTAAAACATAAGGGAGTGTTTGCAAACCACAAATCCAAACAAGAGGCTAAACACAATAGATAAAATCCAACTAACCCAATAACACAAACTTTATACTTATTATTTTCAAGGATGCTTATAGAAATATAATGCAACCTTTTCCTACAAATTAAAAAGTTAACAAATCATAAATCAATCAAAATCAAACTGCTAAATGATTAAAACGAAAATAACCCGTACAGTAATTTTTTCCTCATCGTAAACAGCTTCACCAAGAACTAGATTCTTGGTAACAAGGGCATCTACTTTACCCTTAGCAATGAAAATGCCTTCATGTCTGTGAGGCTCAACCACAATCTTGTTCCCTCTCATCATTCCACAACCAATCACCACTCTCGACAGAGATGCTGCTATGTCACCACAATCTTCTGCCAATAAAAAGTAAAATCTTCAAAAACTACAATATTTATAAAATAAGTAGAAGACATTCCTTTAATCATCTTACCTTTTTTTTTAATGAACAACGGGGCCTAAGCCCATAATCATCTTACCTCCGAACTTAATTATAAGTAAAAAAAACCTAACTTCACACTTATTAAGGAAATTAGTTAATTTAGTTTAATTATATTGATTTATGTAAAAAAAAATAGCTACAATTACTAAACTAGCCTTTAATTGTCTCAGGAGTGTGTAATGATCTTAGAAAAGTAAAATTAAGAGGAATTGGTTGGATTGGTTGATTGTCTTGACTTTTGGAATATTGACATTAATTAAAGTAGAATGGGTTGTCTTTTGCTTATATTTGAGTCCACAAAATATAACTATTTTTTTGCTTATATTTGAGTCCGGAGGGAGTATTTACAACTTTAAAGATGTCCAAACCAATTTTCATTATGCCCCATAAGATAACCTAAAAACGTTCTCAATGAATCCAAAAACATTTTTTATTAGATTAGCTAATATGTAATTTAGAAACCCTTTCGATAAAAAGAGAGGGAAAAATCGAAGAAAAGTTGAAAACTTCCGGCTACTCTCAGTCAAAATCAAGTAGTGGGCATCATAGTTTCAAGTAGAGAATGAAATTTTATTTAGTTACCTCGAGAAGGATTCCACCTTCGAAAGAGTAAGATTTGAACACGAAAGAGGATTGCTAGCTAGGTTATGGAATATGTGGATAGATTAGATGAGGTATTTGTAGGTTAAAGTTAGTGTGTGTTTGGATGGGATATTTCAAAATTCCAAGGAATTTGAAATACAAGGCAATTGAATTGCTTCATTTGAATTCCTTTCATTTTGAAAATACTTTGTTTGGATAGAGTAATTCAAATACCTTGTATTTCAAATTCTTTGTTTGGATAGAGTAATTCAAATACCTTGTATTTCAAATTCTTTGTTTGGATAAAGCAATTTAATTACCTTCAATTATAAACTTTCATTTTTTAATATTTATTTAAAAAATTGGAATTTCAATATAAAATATGACAAATAATTAAACATTAGTCATTTTTTAAATACATTTTTTTAAAAAAATCTAAAAATGATCTAAAAATTAAAAAATTAGACAATTTGTAAAAATATGATTAATTATATCATTTTCACTGAATTCTTTATATGGAACATAATTTGGACCAAAAAGCAGATGAAAAATGGTAGGAGATATGTAAAGAACAATACTTGTAATCCTTCCCTAGAAGCTACAAATACTCAACCAACGGGTTTTGTTGTTAATATTTTTGTGATGCAACATGATAATGATACAATACGAGTAGAGTTCAGATTTGAGCTCAAAAACCGCACTTGAGTTGAGATTATATATGAACTACAAATACAATGAGTCGTTTCTTCTTTGTTCAATACTTTCCATGCCACTACTCTTTTATAGGAGACTGGCCTCCCCATGCTGGAAAAGCAAATACTTCATTGGATATAAATAAAACCGTGCAACAAAATAATAACATCTTTAGAAAGTGAAGGCCAACTGCTTGGAGTAATGAAAAATGAACATATTTGAGATAGCCAACACTTATAACTCCGGAAAAATGGAGATCTTACAGAGCTTTGCTTGTTTTTGAGTAAAAATGAACTAATATTTGATAATGCAATTGAGTGAGCTAGCTTTATATTGATAAAAATCGACTAATAATATCAATTTATCATTCTTTTATTGATATTCTATTCAGGAGAAATACTGAAATAGAAATATACACTGATAAATATATTGCTACACAATGTGTTCTAAACAGCACAAAGAACATATCAATTTACGATAATGAAATTCCAGCTATGTTATTCATCTTCTATGTGAAGTATGTCAAGCATGGAAAATAGGTTACATCTATGATAGCAAACATAGCAAGTAAAAATAAGAACCCATCAATATAAATCCTTCAAAGTTAATGGCATGTCAACACTAAGCTCTAGAAATGAAACCTGCTTGTAATAAACATATAAGAATACAGATAAAGAAGAGTGCATTCACAGTAACAATAAACAAAAGGTAGAAGATGTATCATTTCTTCCACACAGAGAAACAAAAAGAAAACCCGCATACAATAAGAAAACAGACTTCAGTACTATACTACTAGTAACAGGACACATTAAGCAGAACCACCAAAATCATATAAATACCTATATACCAGCAAAACTGACTTTTTTTTTTTGTTTACAATACTACAACTTTTACACTTTGTAGTCAATTCCGTTATTCAAGACAGAACAGACAGCTCAAGGTAAACACTAAACAGTGTCTAAATTCTGTCTTATATGAGTCAAGGTTCTAAATTGCATACTGCATCACTTGATTTGTCCTGCCCACATAACTTCAGTAATGATAATTTCAATCTATCCTGCCTAATTTAACTTGTCTCTTCCAAGTTCATACATCTAAAGAGTAAGCAATAATACCTGGCAGTCTGGTATAAGATCTGGTGAGTTAGCAGCACCAAGCTTGCTAGTCAACTTGTCTTCAAGCCCTCAATTTCTGCGCACAATGTTAAAACAAACCATGTGAATAAAACTGGTGTAGCACCTCATAAGCAAGAACAAAGATATCTTTTGAGCAAGCCATTAGTAATGAATCTCAAATAATGAAGGCTAATCCACACTATAAATGCACAATATGCAAGATTTATACCTCTAACTAGCACCAAACCACCAACTCTTCAATTATATATTATCTCTCTCTCTGATATGCATTTCCACAAACACATGGTGCTTGCTACTGAGCTTTAACTCAAACCCATCAAAAGGTGAAAACATACCCCCAATAACCTAATATGAGATTATCACCCACATATACAAAACAACGAAACACAAGATTGAAGATATTATAATTTTTATCTATATCAAACTTTGTAGTTCTCATCACTCTGTACTGCTTCATAAACAAACTGAAGATTGATTGGTGTGAATTAATCCCATGAATTAGAGAAAAAGCAGGAAGTTATTGGAAAGAGAATTGAAGAATCGGTTGTGTATAGAGAGAGAACAGAAGGAAGAGAAGGAAGATCAATGCTTACCTTTTGAGGATCGAAATGGAGAAGGGAGAAGAGATTTGATCTTAGGATCTGAAATGGAGAAGTCATGAACCGTCATGAACGAAAGATTGAGAGAGAGAGAGAGAGAGAGAGAGAGAGAGAGAGAGAGAGAGAGAGAGAGAGAGAGAGAGAGAGGCTTCGAATCTAGAACAGAGAAGAAGAGATTTGATGTAGAAGCCATGAGCAGGGTTTGATGTGGTTGCTCAAATTTGGAACGATGGAGCTCGAAGTTTCCGCCATGAACAGTCTCGGAGTTCATTCTTGGGAGCGAGGACCAGGGTTGGAGAAAAGGAAAGGAATTTCAGAATTCAACCTATTTTGGTGGGATTTCAAATACTCTGATTTACATGAGATAAAATACCTGATAAAATTACCTAGAATTTGTAAAATACCTTGGGTTGTTATCCAAACGATATATTTTAGGATTAGGAATTTTAATTACCCTCCTAAAATACTTCACCCTCTAAAAATACTCCATCCAAACATACCCTTAGGGTATACGGTTTTTATTATTGAAGTCTCGATGATTGGACGAGATATTTTGGATTTAGGAAAAGAATCTTGCTAATTTTTTTTATTGGTAAGTAACAATCTTGCTAATTTAAGGAATACAAAACAAACAATTTTTTATTGAAAATCTAAGTTTCTCGCTCTTTTAAAATATCGAATATATCAATTCCTAATAAATTTTTTCTCTTTTTGATTTTTTTTACTAACTATTTTTTATTCTTTGGACACTGATTAAGATTTTCCTAGAAAAAATATAAATTAAAACTAAAAAATATTTAAAATTATAAATAATCTATATAATTTTATAACTAATTCAAGTAGAGTTTCTTTTTTTTTAAGCAAAAAAAAATTAGTTTAAGGTGATAGATTAAATATACTAATTGCGGTAATTATATATAATTGTGATAGATTAAATATAATCTTTAAGGTGATTGTTTCTCCACAGTCTCTCTTTACCTACGTGGCATTATCTGCGATTCTCAACATCTTTTAAATTTATATTTTGATTTTTTTAAAAGCTAATAATTAAGTTTTTTTTTACAAAAATTATTATTAGTTATTATTACTATATATATATATATATATATGCATGCCATTTTTTGTAATGATTTTTTTATGAACCTATTTTTTTATGAACATTATTTATAGATTTTAAATTTAATAATGAAATATATTAGTTACTTAATTTCCTTTAATTATTTTCTTTTTAGGAAAAAAACTTATTAATAACAAAATTAAACAAAATGTTGATATTGATATTAATGGACGATTTTTTTTTTTGAATATTAATGGGCGATTGAGTATGGGTAAAATGTGTATTAAATTTAAATTCTATTAATTATTAGTTATAATTGTCAAATCTATATCAATTATTTATTTTAATTTAATTCTTTTTTACGACAAAAAATTAGTGTATCAAAATAAAAATGGATATTTAGTCAACAAAATAAAAAAATGGATATATATATATATATATATATATATATATATATATATATATATATATATATATCTCTCTCTCTCTAAAACATCTTTTGCTGCCTTACAATCAATTCTAAGTAAAAACCTTTTATTGATTAAATCATCTTGGAATTTTGAAATACATAGTACTATAGATAGAATTTCATTTTTAATAGTACAATATTTTTCTTGAGACTGAATCCAAATACCTGAATGATATTGGACAACCTGTTCAACTTTTGATCCTGGAAGGATTTGTAGTAGGATACCACCATATCCTTTATCTGATGCATCAGTTTGAACAATGAGACTGGCATCGGGATGCGGAATTCCTAAGCAAGGGAGTGACTTGACATCCTTTTTTATATCTAAAATTAATTTGGATAACTTCAGTTGACCAAGGTTTAGGATTTGAGGTTTTCCTAACCTAGAATAAAGAGGCTTACACTTTATCCTAATGTTGGGAATAAATTCAGAGACATAATTCAGACATCCTAAAAACCTTTGTAATTGTTTTTTATCAGTTAACTCATTTGGGAATTTATCAGCAAAAGCTATACTCCTGCTTATTGGGGTTATTGTTCCTTGATAAATTTCATGACCCAAAAATCTTATTTTCGTTTGAAACGATCTTATTTTTTTTAGTGGATATCACCATTTCGTTTCTTTTAATTGTTTCTTTAAAAATGTTAAGATGCTTAAAATGCTGTTCTAGTGATTGAGAAAATATTAGAACATCATCAATATAAACAATAGTGAATTTTGAATAAGGATTTAATATGTCATTCATTATATGCCGGAACTCAGAAGGAGCATTTTTTAATCCCATTAGCATAACATTCCATTCGAAATGACCAAAAGGAACTGTGAATGCTGTTTTATAATTATCTTTTTCTTCTAACTCTATTTGATAGAATCCCGATTTCATGTCAAATTTTGAGAAATTATAACATCATGTACTCTTTTTAACAAATCTCTTTTATTCGGGATTGGATATCGTATCCATTTTAGAACTTTGTTTAGTTGTTTATAATTTATTACCATACGAGGTTCTCCTCTTTCTATCTTTGACTGATGATTAACATAAAAGGCAGTGCAACTCCAAGGGGACTTGCTTGGCCTAATTAATTTTTTATCTAAAAATCCTTTTATTTCTTTTTTACAAAACTCTAAGGTCTCGCTGTTCATTTGATTAGGTCGAGCCTTAGTAGGTATTTTACTTTCACGAAAATCATCTTCATATGGTAGGGATACCATATGAGTTTTTCTTTCCCAAAAAGCATTCGAAACATCTGAACAAACTTCGTTTTCAAATTCTTTTTGTATCTTGATTATTTTTTCTTTTGTTAATGGGTCCTGTATCTGTTTTACTATTTTAGCATATAGAATTTCTTTTTGAAGAAATCCTATTTGATTTTCTTTTCTTTGAATAACAGTTAAAAAATTATTTTCTTCTATGTTATCATTCAAATTGTTCAGTTCTTTAGTTTTTATTGGGTTTATGAATTCAAATAATATTTCTTGATTATCTTTAACTGTTTTTATTCCTTCTTCTGTTATTTGAATTGGATAAAGTTGGGTTAAGAAGGGGGTTCATAGGATTATTTGTTTTGAGGTATCTTTTACTAAGAGAAATGAGCTTTTGAAGCAGATTCCATTATTACATATAATGGTGTTTTCTAACTTGTAATTTACTTGTAGTTTTTGGTTATTAGCTGTATACAATTTTTGAAGTGTTTTCTAATAATATTGAGTAGGGGTAAGACCTTCTTGAATGCAATTTAGGTCAGCCCCTGAATTTATCAGAGCAATGAATGGTTCATGGAAAGACTTTTTGATTTTCAAATTTATTTTTACATGTCATTTTTGCTGCATGGTCTTTATTCTTAAAAAGAAATTGGCTTCTTTATTGTAAAGAGCTTCAAAATCTTTTTCTAAATTACCTTCATCAGAATGAGTAGAGGATGAGTTTGAAATGGTGGCTTAGCCTTACCCTTCCCCAATGATTTTTCAAAATTTTGTTGCAAAATTTTGTATTTTTCTTTTAACTCGGTAACTTCAGTTTTTAAATTTTTAACTTCTTTATATAAAAGGGGGAGAGTTATTGGTTCATGTATAAAGGATGACTCAGGATTTAGTATACCTTTTAAACTATATCCTGTAAATTCTTTTGTTGCTATCTCTTGACTTTCCCATTCTTTGTATTTTTCTAACATTGCGAGTTTAATTTGTGGATCATCAATTTGACCAACTAGGTCTAATAAGACCCTAGCTTCCTTAGAAATAACGTTAATTGTAAATTTACAATCACGGTTATCTCCAAGACATCCACAACTTAAGCAACCAACAACAGAATCAGAAGAGGTTTCTTGATTCTGGAAAATTATTTCTTGATCTTCATCAGAGGATGAGTTTTCTGAAGTTTCTGTTTCATATAATAAAATTTTTGCTATTTGTTCTTTTACTTCATCATCCATCTTTAGTTCTTTGATTTTTTGTTTAACTCTACATTTTCTTGCTATATGACCAGCTCGTCCACATTTATAGCAAATAATACTTTTATCAAAGCTTTTATTATAGGGTTTGTTATATGATTTGCTTTGGGGTTTTCTGTAACGTTTAATTGGTTTTTCAGTTTGTGGTATTTTATTGAATTTCTTATAACTTCTAATTTTTTGTGGTTTGATCCTTCTTTGTTCAGAAGGAGGGGTTATTTTTTCTTAACCAAATTGTTCACAAAATTTCCCTAATTCTTTATTATTGGTTTTACTTTCGAATTTAGCTTGTCTACGCATTTTTATATCTGTACAGAATTGTAAACCTGTTTTGTTTATTATTGAGATTATTCTTCCATAAGTTAGATCTTTCAAGGGAGTACCTGGGTACTCATTTTTTATTTGAGTTCTTACTTTTTGAGCAAAATTCTTGGGAAGTCCAGAGATAAATCTGTCTTTCCAATAGGACTGTCTACAGTCCGTCCTAGTGTAAATTTTTGCTAAAAAGTTATCTTTATACCATCTAAATTCCCCTAAGGTTGGGCAGTAAAGGTTATTCAGGATTTCAAGGGACCTATCTGCAAACACGTTTGCGTCCCCTATGAATGCTTGAGATATTGCAAAAATTAATGCTTCTACTTGTTGTTCTATTTGAATAGTTTCAGGTTCGCCTTGTTCGTTATTTCTTATTTCTTGTTTTACAAAAGTAAGAATTGTTTTCTTATCAACTTCTCTTAAATTGTTATCCCACCATCCTTTTAGGCTCCTGTGAAGCCTTGAATTAATTACTTAACTGTACTTAATGCACTATTTCTTTTTGCCTTGAAGGCAGTTGCTGCCATGGACATTTCTTCTAATTTTCTCATTATCCGATGTTCTGAAAACCCATCTATATTTCACTCTACAATGCCTTCTCCATTATATTGAGATGCTAGGTCGAGTATCACATCCTCAAATTGTATATCTGGCAGGGTAGGCCTGTGATAGTAATTTCTTGAAGTGGGGTAGGTTTTCGAAGTATTTTTTATTTTGTTGATTGTATCTATTTTTGTATCAACAAATTGTTTTTCGAGTTTTATTATATCTTCGTTTTTTATCATGTTTACTTTAGATGAGGATATTTTTAACGAAGACAACCTTTTATTAATCTCTTCTAAAAGCTCACTTGTGTGTTCTTTTCCTATTTTTATATTTTTTATTTTAGAATCTGATAACTTATATGGAGTTATTAACGATTTTTCTAATTTTCTAGAAGTTCCTTCCTCTTCTGGTTTTTCATTTTCTTCTGAAGTGTTAGCAACTTGGTACAAAAGTTGATTTGTAAAATTTAATTGCTGTTGAATGTTTTTAATATCATTTCTCGTGGGATTTTCAATAGTCAAAGTTTTTGTATCTTATTTCATGGTTTTGAAAGGAGATGCAGTTATTTCGATATTATCAATATTTGGGAAAGTTATTTCTTCCAAAAGAGGGATTACAGAAATAACTTCTTTACCTTTGGTTGTTTTCCAAATTTTCTTGCAGAATTTAAAGTTTTTATTTCTAAATTTTTAAAACAGTGATCTTTAAACCAATCGAAGTACGGAACATTATCATCCTCTACCTCCTCGAGATAAGCATAATAGGTTTCCCTATAATGCTTTATCTCTGATTGGGAGAAAGTGGAGAAGAACCACCTTCTTTTATTTTCATTTTCTGTCTTCATAAATTCTTCTTGTAATTTTTGTTTATCAATATAAAATTTTGTAATGACAAAACATTGATTTACTTCAGATTGAGTCGGAGACTCTCTGTATTTCTGGTTGAACAGTTTGAGGTGTTTCAACCCTATATTCGGGTTGAGGAACAACATGATGATTCCTTACACCTGCTAATCTTAATGAATGAAATGAATCTACCGATTTTCTTGAATTAATGGTTTGTTTAGATCCCTCTGGAGTTCTAAACGATCTAGTAGAATTACATCTACTAAACGGAGCAAAACTTATTGAAACATTTCTAGATGCATATTCAACTGGAATTGTCATATTAGAGTGTTCTGGCTCTTCAGGAGGCAGAATCTCTTGTAAATTCCATTCAAGGTTCCTAGAGACTTCGCTATGATTGAGTCTCTTAGGAGCGACTGCATTTGACTTTTCAAGGTTAACTTGAAGAAGCATAGTATCTTATTTTGAGGAAATATTTAATGCTTTGGGTGAAATATTTGTTTTCATAGCTTTGTAATATATTTTATATATTACTGCCATCGGATAAGAATTTGGGTTCCAAATTCCTTCTTTTATTTTAATATCTAATTAAATATTATGTTTATTCTTTCCTAAACTTTCTAAGGACATAGTATAATTTGGAAAGTTATTGAAAAAAGTGGGACCATCATGAAGATTGGTCTCGATTATTGAAAGCACTTGATCCTCGAACCTAGCAGGCCGAGTATCTCTCAGGCATACACACACAGGTGTATCTATGCCTAATATGTGCAGAGGTTTTATTGCAACTTGAATTAAACCAATATGAAAAAATCTGTATTTTTGCTTATGTTCTTTTAACATAGATAAATTCAAGAGGTTTAGGGTTTCCTAAGTTTTATCAACTTTAATAGTATATTCAGCAGTTTTGATTATAAAATCAGATTTAAATTTGTCCATTAACTTAGTTTTGTAAATTTCTGAAACATTTATTGAAGGAATACTCCAATTATTTAACTTCTGTTCTATATCAGGTAAAATAATTTGTTGTTCATTAATTAATGATGAATTAAGACTTTCACTTGTACTGGGTTTATCTATCTCATCTATTTTCTCCTTACCTTTTCTTGAAACCATCTTTAATAAGTTAGACATGGTTACCGAACCTAAATGATCTAGTACTTATATTAGAAACAGAGATTTCTCACCAAACACTGGGACCACCTTGGCTTACCAACGGATTTACTACCCTGACCTTCGGGCTTTACGACCGGGAACACCCTAACGGCTGACCAACGCATATATATATATATATATATATAAATATATATATATATATATATATATATATATATATATATATATATATATATATATATGGGATAACTCAAGTGAGAACACTGTCTTATTGTGAGAGATGAGAGGATTAAATACTATCCATTAGATTAAATAAAATGCTGAGATTGTAACTTTGAAATTAAAAACCTCACGTGAGTGTGTGTTTGGATGAACATTTGACAAACGTAATTTTGGATGGAATTGATTTTGTAGAATTGATTTTAATAAAATTGAGTTTGAAGTGAAATGATTTATGTTTTGATGTTTTTATTTTGAAATTAAGTTTGATGTAAAACTTAGTGTAATTTGAGGCTAAAAATCACATTTGGGGCAGAAGTTACAAATTCTAGCTTCAAGTTAAAATTGATTCCGGAGGTAAAATCAATTCTAATCAAGAACACTCAAACATATCAAAATCAAATTTGTCTCTAGAATCACTTTTCTCTCTCAAAAAATAAATCCAAACATTTACTGAATACTTGACCCTCCTTCCGTGGCATTCCTCCAATTTCCATTCCCTGTTGAGCAATATTGCTGCCCACACATCTCCCCACCACCCACCGAATCCCATCAATTCAATATTATAAGAGAAAAGAACCCTGAGTACAAAGGTTTTTTTTTCTCACACACACAAGTAAAAGAGGTAGCATTAATTCTCAGATTTAGTCCTTGAAAAGGTCTATGATGCACACCAAGTGCTTGATAAAATGGTTCAATGAGAATTACTGCTATTTTTATGATTGCTTGTTCATGATTTCATTTGGTTTAGGTTGTCATGATTATGGGTGTTTGGAAATGATCCTTTGTGATGCCAACTTATTTATTTTATTAAATTAGTTATGCTTTTAATTTAACTATGTATTAGTATAATATTAAATATCTTTATAAAAAAATGTATAATATTAAATATCATGTTGAAGAAAAGACATGAAAATATATAACAATGCATTTATTTACACATGCACAACATTAATGCACCAGGTCGCAGAGGGAAAAAAAGGCGCACCTGCAAATTTTTAGATGTTATTTTCATGATCAATAATATTGTTGTTAGTTTTCACACTAAGAAGTAGTTCTTAATTTAATTTAATGACTTTCAAGTAGTAATATAATTTCCTCGAGTACCATGATTGCAGTCTTCTCATGTAAACTGATCTTTTTAGCACTTGTTGAGGTTGGCTTCTATGATGATTTTTTATACTAGGCAAAATGTATGATAAAATGCCTGTATGAGCTTCATGTTCATGATTCTAATCATGGAAGATAGAAGAATTTCTTAGTACATTATTATTATTTTTGTTTAAATCTCACCATTGCTTAACTTTCTTTTGTGTTACTATATGCTATGTTTTCCCTTATAAGTGCTGGCCAGTTGCTACTTTGATGGATGCTAAGGATTCTGGGTTATTAGAATCAGAAATTTAATACTTTGCTTGATTGTTCTTTAGAAATGTCATAATACTAAAATTTTGATAACTATTGTATAACTAAATGTTTGTGTTCCAGTAGGTTGTCCTTGATAAGGAGAAAGAGGTTGTGTGGATAGAAAGGTTGATGGTGGTATCTAGATAGTGTGTTTGAACTTACAGGCATTGATAATTTAAGTGTCACATTCTTTTAAGCATGTTGTGTCAAAGATATCTAGATCCTTAGAAGTCTTTGCCTTTATTACTTTAGGCATTGATAATTGATTATGTAATTCTCCTTTTAATAGGTCCTTCTGGTAGGGTTTAATCTTGCATTGACCATTGCTCTACACAATATCCCAGAGGTATAAATTCTTGCATTCTTGTTTAGACTGGATGCTATAATTCTGTTTGTTTTATTGTAATTTTTTAATTTAACATGAACAATTGTAACAATCTTCTATTTTCCATGGTGTTGTTGCACTTCTTGTTTATTTTGCCACAAAAAGGTAAGAACCTTCATTGGTAGGGAGGAAGCGACAGTTTGTTGGCTACTTATCAGCACTTATTCCACTTTAAGATATTTTGATGAATTTTTTATTCTTCTTTTTTTTTATCCTTTTTAAGCAGCAGCAAAGCACAACATGTAGAGTGGTTTTCATTTTTGCAAAAATTGTTTGCTTTTGCTGAAATGAATGCTTGAACCAGACAGCAGACACAAACTGCTTGCTGGATCACCTGAAGGGTATGATGGTAGTTCCCTTCTAATTTTTTGTACACATTTTTTGAACATGTATTTATTAATTACAATTTAGAATAGTAATTTCTTTGTTTTTATTATGCAGAGAAGAGCTAGCTAGCTAGTTAAACAAAGTGTAGTACATACGAAAAATAGACCGACCCTTAAGATGTTTTTCCTTTTCATAGTTATGCTTCTTGAAAGCAGAAAGAAAACATATCCCTTATCCCATATCCCTCTGCATGTCATGATGTCCTCTGTCGCTGTATAGTTTTTGCGAAATATTTTTGGCCGCTTGTGCATTTTTTATATATTTTGTTTGTAAATATGTCTTTTTGTGTTGTTAACTGTTAAGGTGTATTTATATGTTATCATTTAATAAGTTTAGGATACTTTTTGTTGGGCCAAATATTTAATCAACATGATACTTACAACATTTTCAGTGGCATATTGTTCGTGGTATCGAAGGTTTCATTTAATGTTAGTTCCAAGCAGATGGATGTTGAGAGAGCCTATCATAGACATGTCTTTCTTGAGATTTAAACTGTATATATATTAGTCTTGTATAAAGTTGACAAATATTGATCGCTAAATTGATCCCGAGAATAGGTGTTTGGATCAATTTAGCGACCGATTTTTTTTTTGAATTAGCTAGGAAATAACTATAAAGTCGCTACGAAAGTTTGCTATAGAATGGCTGCAAAATTGCTACGATGATACTGTAGCTATTTAGCTTAAAAAGCAATTCATAGTAAGAT
Source organism: Sophora flavescens (assembly GCA_030762895.1). Classification (NCBI taxonomy): domain Eukaryota; kingdom Viridiplantae; phylum Streptophyta; class Magnoliopsida; order Fabales; family Fabaceae; genus Sophora; species Sophora flavescens. The sequence goes on along the minus strand of CM061065.1, from coordinate 46,326,522 downwards.
ATTACTAGAGATTTGCTACCAAATAGCTAGAACTATTTTAAGATTAACTATGAATTAGCTAGGAAAATAGATTCCTAGCTAATTTGACACTCAATTAACGCTACCACCAATTCTGCAGCTATTGGGTAGCTAATTTATAGCTACATTTATTTACTAGAGATTAGCTACGAATTAGCTTTTGTCGTAGATAATCACCAAATTTCTTTTAATGATATATATATATATATATATATATATATATATATGATCAAGTGACATCATGTGTCAAAATAAGTTTTGACAGCAAATCTTATCTGTCAGCACCCAATTTTGTCCGGGTTTTTCTTCTTTTTAATTTTATTAACACTAACTTTTGATGTGTTGATTTAATTAAAAATAGAAAAAATAATAATAAAAAACTTACAAAAAAATTACAATTAAAAGACAAAAAAAAAGGAAGGAAAGGATTTGCTTTTATCTCTTTAACAAATATAGTCCCACATGGCTAAACTATTCACTTGACAAGTCCCACATTGAAGAATGTAAGCTCCTTCTCCCTCCTCACCTCATATATAAAGTATGGATTCTCAAGTGGTTGAAAGACACAGAAGCTTTCACACTTGGGCTTAATAATATGTATAAGGCCCGTGGCTTTTAAATAAAAGGTTGGTTTCTAATGCTTGGGCTTAATATTAAATATAAAGCTTAAGCATTTTAGTAAAAAGTTCTTTTTTATTATTAGTTTGTTCATTTTTTATTTTAAGCATAGGGAACTTTGTGTCTTTACGTTACTCGGAAGGGAGAGTACGTGGGTCAAACACATAGTGTTTCTGCACGTCCCAGAGGTAAGTTTTTCGTTTCATTTCTTATTTTTATTTTTTAGATTAATAAGTTTATTTCCTTTTTTACTATTTTTAAAATTAGTATATTTGTCTTATATTTTATGGGTTAAGATTCCGACGATGGAATACCCATAACCAGTAGGAGTACCGACGAAATTATGGCTTTCTTGAGGTGAGGAACATCCCTTAGGTTTCGTCAGGATTGTTGACGGGCCCTAAGGGATACCAATATGATCTTAATCCAAGTGTTTTGGTGTGTTTTGTTTTAGGCTTTAGTATGTATGCTGTGAATGACTTTAAACAATTTAAATATTTGTAAATTTTTTTTTTCTTTTACTAACAACGCCGATGACAAAATAATTGGGGATGACCGGAGTAACGGTAACGAAAATTCTACCCGATCTTCTTGAGGTTATTTTATTGGATTTCGCCAGGAGTACTGACAGGGTCTGATTTTCACACCTAAAAATAATTAATTTTCAATAATAAAATTAAATAGATGTGAGAAAATTTGCTTATCCCCAACTTTGTGATTGTGGTGTATTCTTGTTCGAAACATTTTCTTGAGGAAAATCTTTGTAAGGAAAATACATTTTTCCCTGCCATAGCCATTTATCAATTTCGATAATATGCCGACAGAATGAGGCCTTTTAAATTATAAAAACAAAACAAACTATTTTGAAAAGACAAGACCAATTCATTCAATTTAGCAGATAACTCTAGATCAAATAGGTAACAGTTTAAACGGACGGTGTAGGGTGCTAATACCTTATCTACCTGTAATCAACCCCCGAACCTAATCTCTAAAACGCACAAACCATTTTTATTTTAGGTACCAAATTGCACCATTCCATGTAAATGGATAAAGCGATTGGTGGCGACTCCTGAATCCCTCTTTTTCCCGTTTTCATCGCGGTGCCCTCCAGGACGGTCGCGACATTATCCACCCATTTTATTTAGAGTAATGATCGTTGCACACCCAAAGTTGACACCGAAAGTTGACACCTTGGTTAATCGGTATAAATATTTGGTTAATTCAGTTCATTATATGGTTAATCACGTGTAAATATTTGGTTAATTCATGATGACCCATTAATCATATAAAAAACTGAATTAACTATATGTTTGCATGTGATTAACCAAATATTTACATGATTATGAAAAATAAGCTTCATATAACCCATTAATCATATAATGAACTGAATTAATCAAAAATTTACACATGATTAAACAAGGTGTCTACCTGTGTGTCAAACCCAGGTGTTCACCTATCATTACTGTTTTATTTAGTCCAAAGACTTATGTCTAATCACTTAAGTATTCAGGTGAGATTTTTTTTTTTTTGTGAATTTCTTGCTACTCCTCCACCTCTTCTCTCTCTCCCTTTTGCTAACCATTTTTTTGTGTTTCTTCTCTCCTCCACCTCTTCTCTCTCTCCCTTTTGCTAACCACCGACTCTTGTGCAGCATCAAGTTATTGTAGGTAACTAAAACTCCGTGACCCTTCCTTTCGAAGAACAAAGCAATATGTCATAGAAACACCATCACAAACATGCTTGATAACTTTTCTGAAATTCAGTGGCCTTCTCCATTCCTTTCTTTGTTTTAATATTAAATTCTAAAAGGCTTAAGCTTAATATAGGATTGAGGAGACCTCAAAAATCTAAAATAATTTCTCGTACATGAATCAATCAAAAAGAAATTGTTTCAAATTTGCACACATGATGGTCTTGTGTTTATACTTTATGTTTCATGTATATTTGAACACCTGAAAATCGTGGTTAATGTAGTTCAAATACGTAGTTAATTTAGTGGATGGTTAATGGATGTAACAAGGTCTCACAACTCATTAACCAATTACTAAACAAAATTAACCACATATTAGAACTGCATTAACTAGATATCGCAGTTATCGCCCCAGTTGTCAAAATACAGTTGTACAAATAACATTACTCTTTTTTTTTGGAAACCATGTTATAGGTATGAAGTATCCACCATCATTAGCAGTGACTAATCTTCGTCGGGGAACTTGTTGGGCACACAAGGTGGGTTCTCCCCTCCTAACCAGGGTTTTCTCCATACACAAGAGCAAGGATTCGAACCCCTAATCACTTGCTTATGATGTCCAAATCCCTTATAACATTACTCTTTATGTTTGTTGGTTTCAGCACCCAAAAATATTCATGAGTTTTCTTGCAATTTTTTTGTTCAATTGTCACTACACAAAATTGTATTTGTTGATCTTAATTTAATCTAACGACTAAAGTTTATCATATTTATTGAAGAGAGTGAATAATTAAAAGTTTTAATAGGGAGAGAGAAAATAAGATTTTTGTTCAAAAGAAAAAGAAAATAAGATTTATTTAATGAGAAGAGATACTAAGAACATTTCGAATGAGGGTTGCTTATGGAGTTCTTAAATCTATGTGGCAAATAAGGAATCATTGTTTATTTTTCCCTCCCATTAGAGTTGATCTATGTGGCAATGTGGGTTGCTTGCTTATATAAGGAACTCATAGGATGGGTTACTTATAAATAAATAAAACAAATTAATTTTTGCTCAAATTTCAATGATGGATTGCTTTTTTAAATTAAAACAAAATTAAGTGCAAATAAAAAAAACAAAAAAAAAATGTGGGTTGCTTAAGAGTTGCTTAAATAGGTACCATTGGAGTAAAAGTAAGGTAAATTGCTTAAATATGATGTGGTATAGTGGGGCTCACTTAATGAAAGATAATCAACTCAAAGTGGGTTGCTTAAATATCACCCATTGGAGATGCTCTATGTATCTTGATTATTCATCAAAATTATAATATTTATTTAATAAATATTTTATATTTTTAATATATATAATTTTATATCATATAATTCTTTTCTCTTCAAAAAATCATATAATTCTTTTAATAATATAATATTACAAAGATAATTGGATTAAATAAATCTTATTTTCTTTTTCTTTCTTTTTTTTACAAAAATTATATTTTCTCTCTCCCTATTAAAATTGTTTTTAATTATTCACTCTCTTCGATAAATATGATAAACTTTAACCATTATATTAAATTAAGATCAACATATATAATTTGGTATCAAAATAAAATTTGACACCCGATGTCAATTGATTCTAAAACACACACACACACACACACACACACACACACATATATATATAAGGACACACTAGTGAAATAAGTGCTTTTTACGTCAGTTAAAATTGATTTTTACGTTAGAATACTGACTGACGTAAATACAGCTGACGTTAATAGTTAAAATTTTAACGTCAGTTGAGAACTGACGTTAAATATAAAACTATTAACGTCAGTTCTTTAACACAACTGACGTTAATTTTGTAAAAATTAACGTCAGTTTTTTAAACAACTGACGTTAAACATAAAACTATTAACGTCATTTCTTTAAGACAACGGACATTAATTTTGTTAAAACTAACGTAAGTTGTTATAAAGAACTGACGTTAAAGGTTTAATTTTAACATCAGTTGTTTATTACAACTAACGTTAATAGTGTACTGTATATTTTATAAAATACTATTAACGTCAGTGGTTTGATACAACTGACGTTAATAGATGTTTTTTTTTAAATTCAGTTTTAAAATATCACTCCCCTCAGCTATCCCTGCATTCAGTAAATATCCCAGTAACACAGAATATCACACACATTACAGAATTGCAAAGGAAAAATGGAACAATGGGGGGACTTAAAACCAAAACCCATGTATATATATAAATAAATTTTAGTTCCAATGTCTAAAAAACAAAACTACCAATCTAAGGATATATATATACATGTTATTAATTAGTTTCTAAAGTCTAGCAAAAAAACTATTTATCTAAGTATTGCGGAGGTATCTTGTCAATTCCTTTTTCAGCCGCATACTTGAAGAAGAATTCAGTGAAGCCTCAAGTCTCTTAACTCATCTTCTTGAATAGGCGATTGGTCGTTAAATGCCTACACACGTTCAAATAATAACAATAACATCAATGCAAGTCATCTTCAAAACTATAATATATAATTTAACAAGTTTTTTAAATATTACCTTATTCTATCCATCCGTAATAGATGTGGAGACTATGTTCAGCATATGAAGCATCACATAATAGCCGCACGACCACCCGTCATTTTGAAATCGAGACTACCAACAAAATTAATTTCAATGTCAGTTGAATATACATATAAATTAGTAATTATAATATTAATTATTTGATAAATAAACTACCAAACCTTGATGATGTTCCATACATGATTTGCTTTAGCCTTAGAAGTCCTACTTCTCCCGTTGGTGCAACTTATGCTACTCGCCTTCAGCGCGCTATAATAAACAAATAATCATGTCGATCAATTAACAAATTCATATATCATGTGTGTAATAAACTAAAAACAACTGATATTAAAACAAATTAAATTTAAGATTAGTTACTTACTTATTTACAGCTTCCAACACCACCTGTTGCGGCTGTTGGTGGAGAGAGCAATAGAATATGACAGTATGCCTAGACGGGTGAAGTACGAACAACTGCCAATGGCTTTTCATACAGTAGGGAGCCAGATATAACTCTTTTTGTCTCCCAACAAGTTCCCTGTGTATTTACTCAATTCATCGCCAGCAAAGAAATCGGGCAGAAGGATTGACAGATCTAAGAAGCCGTAAACTGATGCAACGCCCTTATCAAGCTGAAGACGATGGAGATACCTAAGATATGAAAAGGCGTGGATGTTAATTACATAATATATATATTGAAATTAAAATAAATTATTAAATGGAAAAATACCAAAAATACATAAGTTATAAAATTAACTTACGTGCACCAGAGACTCAAAACATTACTGTTCATCCAGACGTTATTTCTGCAGGAGTTCCCGAGATCGTCACCACAGAAGGAAAATATCCTCTGTTGATTTGGGCGTGCCACCCATCCATCGTGCTCCAATGGACATTCAAAAATATCAAACGCATAATCCTCACCAAGTGAGAACAAACGAGTGATAGGTGACAGCGACACCGACGTCGACTTGGCCTTCAGTGTAGGAAAAATAAAATAGATAAGTTGTTGATAATTAAAAAAAACACAAGTAATTATTTGACTAATTTGGACATTAATAATGAATACATACCTTTGTTAACATTTCGAGCTCACGTCGTTTAGAGTCCAACTCAAGCTCACGCCTTTTCATTTCCAACTCATGCTCATGGCGTTGGACTTCGAACTCCCGCTCCCTAGCTGCCAACTCATCGTCCTCCACATGTGCGCTACTAAAACTCTCTTTTGTGCTCACATGTGAAGGGTTGGCATGCCCTGCGGTGTCCTGGGATGTACCGACAGAGGAAAGCTTTCTGGCAAGCGCCTGCTTGAATTCTGGGTTGGATATTAAGCTTTGCATCAGATGTGTTGTAATAACTGGGTTGGACATGAGGTGCTGAGTAATGTCAGCCAAAATTGATGCTTCATCGACCACCCGCTTTCGTGAAGCAGACTTGCCATAATATTCTTTGATGGTCACGTTCCCAGGAACACCAAGAACCCGACCAGGATGGTCTTTCTTGCCTAGAGCAGTCATCAAGACGTCCCGCCGTCCAGAAGGACGAATGAGCCCTGGGAGGATTGTGCTTTAAGATCCATCTACAATGAAAATAATGAACAAACGTGCAAGTGAAAAGTGTTGCAAATATCTATACAAATATCAATTGAAATCAATTTAATTATTTACTTACAATCTTATCTGCCACTTCGCGAGTGGCATCAACTTTAAAAGATCCCATCTTTGTCATGCGGTCGGCTAACTAGACATCCTCACGGTCGATGTCCGATGGAGGACTTAATGGTGTGCCCTCAGGCACCTCTCCTCTTTCAATCCTAGCAGAGTGCTCTTCCTGCTTCGCCCTCAGCCTATCCGCCATCATCTGCTCGATCCGAGTCTGGTACCCACCCTGAGACATGGTGTGGCGGTGGACGTTCTTCGCCTGATTCTGCCGACCCTTATTTGCCTTAGCCTATTCAAACAAAAACACATAATTAAATACATTTAAATGATCTATAAGAAGCATACAAAATTAACTTAATCAACCAACCTGAAATTCTCCATCCTGTCGACTCCTGGCAAACATATCCCAAGTATCCTGATCAATCCAGGGATAATCCGAGAACATTTTATCAAGCCGCTTCTTCCCAGATACATAGTACCTGGTAAGATCATGCTTGAACCAATTCCAATGCTTTGATGCCATTTTCATACATTTATGACGATGATCCTCGTCATTTGGCACAGTCCAAGCTACCTACACATTAAATACATAACAATTGGATGGATTATAACTTGGATAATTATCTAATAATGTAAATCAAACGAATGTAAAGGTAAAATACCGTGATAGCCTCCCAAATCTGATCCTTAACGTTCTGTGGAACGTCATTCCAGTGGTTGTAGTTGATGCTTACGTGCTGCTTCGCTTGTAGAAACACCCACTTATTAAATTCTTTAGCACGGGGTCCCTGGGCATTTAGATTAGCATCGAAGGACACCTCAAGCTTCTGTCTGCTTGGCCTGTCCATCTCTAGTTTCTTCAACGAGGTGGCTCCTCTACCCCGTTTCCTATGAGCCTGTGATGTCTGTATGGACAAAAAAAAATGATAAAATAGAGGGTTGTAACATTATAAACTTACATTAAAAAGAAGGACTAAAGATTGTATATAACATGTAAACTTACACTAGAATCAGGCGTAGGCGTGATCGGGTCCTGCGAAGCCCCCACAGTGTCCTCCCGTGCATGTGGGCTATCCGACTGATCCATATGTATGCCTGTTCAGAAACAATATATATGTATTAACATAGGTTATAACTCAAAATAAATACAGAAGTATAAATAAAAATAGCTAGATAGGTCCTGTAGATATACAAAACATCTATCCAATATAAGGACAATACGGGAGATTGAAAACTATAGTTTTTGAAGATTGCCAAGCACTGGTCACGGCCTGGCAGTGATGTCCATCACGGCCGTAACGTGCCAACTGAACCAGACCCTCACATGCGAACTCGATCACGGCCTAGCCGTGATGAGCATCACGACCATGACAGATCAACAAGCAGAGCAACATGCACTCAAAACCAAAAATAGAGACATTCCAAACAACTCAAACTCACGGTTTCAAGTTTCAACTACTGAGACTACAGTTTCAACATACACTCAAAACCAAAAATAGAGACATTCCAAACAACTCCAACTCACAGTTTCAAGTTTCAACTACTGAGACTACAGTTTCAACATACACTCAAAACCAAAAATAAAAAAATGTGCCCTAAAGACTCACCAGAAATAGGCGCTCGCGTTGTGGTGGTGGTGGGGGGGGGGGGGGGAGCTCGAGTGGTGGCCAACGTTCGATGTGGTTACTGAGAGCAGAGGGACAAGGAGAGTTAGTGCGCGGGAAGGGGAAAGAGAGATGTCAAGTTATTGCAAAGAATGAGCGGGAAAGACAGAGTTAGGGGTTAAGAGTGTACCTCACGGTGGTGGCGAAGAAGCCCTCGTGGTGGTTGCGGTGGAGATGAGCTCGCGATTAGGACAGAGTGAGAGTGAGAGTGAGGGTTGAGCGTGATGAAAAGAGAAAAGAGATGTACAGAGCGAAGTACAGAAGGCGCGTGGGTGTAAACGTTATAATCAAAATAAAACAACATTTTACGTCAGTTGTTTGTAAAAACTGACGTTAAAGGACACGGGTGTAAACGTTATAATCAAAATAAAACAACATTTTACGTCAGTTATTTGTAAAAACTGATGTTAAAGGATATTTAATTAACGTCAGTTTTATTAAGAAACAGACGTAAAAAATAAAAAACTTTTAACGTCCGCTGTTGAAGACAGTTGACGTTAAAAGTGTTCTGCAAAAACATTAATTCCTTTGACTACTGTGTTACTACCCCTGAGCATTAAGTTTATAGATCAGTTTTCAAGAAAATCAGTCTCTCTTCTCTATATAGGATATAGGATTATTTACGTCAGCTAGTTATTTAACTGAAAATCACACTTTTAACGTCGGTTGTATTAAACAACTGACGTTAAAAGTTTATTAGTTTCTGCAAAAACATTCATTCCTTTGACTACTGTGCTACTTACCCATTCACCTTGTAATTACCTAATCCTCTTAATGAGCATTAAGTTTTTAGATTAGTTTTCAACAAATTCAGGTAGTCTCTCTTCTCTATATAAAGAACCATATTCTTCTGTATCAGTCGATCTGTATTACACCCCCCTCTTTTCCTCTATATTTCGTGCTTTTTCCTTCACAATATGCCTCTATCATATTTGAGGTGTTGTTATTTCTTCCTATTCCTAGACTTAAAGGTCTCTGTCTTAATGGTAAAAAAACTTCTGAGGTTGAGTAAATCACATAACATGGATGGTAAGGTTGGGTAAATCACATAATGTGATTCCCTCACTTTATTTCATCCCCGTCATCCCTTTCACTTTGCTTTGGAAGCAAGTGACTGTGGATTCAAGACGATGCATCAAGGAATTCCAGTGAAGGAGAAGATGCAAAGATCCATTTCAATGTGGATTCACTTTTGCATCATGGAATTCAAGTGAGGGAGGAGATGCATCCATTGGAGTTTCTGAGGACAGGACTGAGAAGAAAATGATGTAGAAACAAAACATTTTTATATTTTAGGGCTATGTTGCAGAAATTTTTTATCTTTTAATCATTTGATTGTAACTTATGAATCGCTTCAATGAGATACGATTTGATTATACATATAACTTGTTTTTATGTTAAGTGTTTATTTATTTTAATTTGCACAAGAATTTGTTTACTAATTCAAGCTAATTAATGAAGATTAAAAATAAACTTGTTTTAAAAAAAAGTTTAGAAATAAACTGCACTATATATATGGAGTGACCTGTGTTAAGAGTGACAACAGGGCATTGCAGATAGGGATATAGGATTATTTACGTCAGCTATTTATTTAACTGAAGTAAAAATCACACTTTTAAGTCAGTTGTATAAAAAACTGACGTTAAAAATAAATATTTTTTATTTAAACAAGTTTTAATGTTAGTTGTATTAAACAACTGACGTTAAAGGTATATAGGTTTCTGCAAAAACATTCATTCCTTTGACTACTGTGCTACTTACCCATTCACCTTGGAACCTAGCTAATCCTCTTAATGATCAACTTAATTTTTTAGCAACTTACCACGCCTAGTAACTTCATCCTCTGCTCCAATAAATAGCTTCCTTCCTTCCTTTTATTTTTCTGCTTCACAATATGGCTCTGCCATGGAGATTAACTTCATCACTCTTTCTTCCTATTCCTAGACTCAAAGATCTTTGTCTTAATGGTCAAACAACTTCTGAGGTTGTGTAAATCACATAACATGGGTGATAACGTTCTGTAAATCACATAATGTGAGTTGCTCACCTTATCATCCTTCCGGAGAATCGGCTGCTACAGTTCCAAAACCTCAGCTTATGAATGACCACATTATCAGCATGTACCTCGATTCCAACATGAGTAACACCATCACTGCTAGACATGGTCACATTCGGAGTATAGTTTTCCCTTTGGCATATTTCATAAAACTCTCTGATGGGATGTAGCTTTAATGTTTCAGGTGTGATAAGGGGTTCCAAAAGTGGCCTTATGCTTTGCCACACAACCTCCTCATTGAATTCTAGAAAACTCAGTCGCTCGACTCTCCTCTCTTGCTCACCCGTGAAGGGAACGAAGCCTCAACAAATGTTTAGGATTTTAAACCCTTTCAACGTAACTTTTTATAGGATTTTAAACCCTTTCAATCTTCTGTATCAGTCTGTATTACACTTCATGAATGAGATCCGGTTTGGGTTATTGATTCAACTTATACTTCGCACATATATTTTAGTTTTCAAAACAGAAACGGAAAACATCAAAGCCATTGTGAAACTGAAACTTTGAGGAAGGCAATGTTGAAGGGTACGTATACTAGATAAAAAAATTATTAAAATAACCTTTAACGTCAGTTGTTGTAAGGACTGAAGTTAAAAGTGAAGTGACTCACTTTTAACGTCAGTTCGATAAAGAACTGGCGTTAAAATGTTCACTATTAACGTCAGTTGTTTATTGAACTGACGTTAAAAGTGAGTCACTTCACTTTTAACATCAGTCCTTACAACAACTGACGTTAAAATTGAATTAATAAAGTCTGATATTTACAAAACTGCCACCGCCCCCTTTTTAACGTCTAGCTTTTGGTTAACTGACGTAAACCTTTACCGTCTAATGTATATTTTCCACTAGTGACATCGCGTTACATACTATGATTCTTTATTCAAAATATTATATATGCTAATGATTTTTTTTGACTAATATATGCTAATGATAATATATAAATGAAACAGAGACACAATATGATTAATATAAACTATAAATTATAAATGGTTAAATTATATTTTTAGTCTATTATCTTTATTTTAGGTTTTTTTAGTTTTTATTTCATTTTGATTTCTTATCTTTATTTTTTGTTTCAATGTAGTCTTTTCTATTTAAATTGTGACACACATAGAACTACATTGGTATAACTTTTGCAACAAAGAAATAAAAGAGGGACAATTTCAGAAAAAAAAGGACCATATTAATATAACTTTGATAAAATAAGGGATCATTTTAAAAAAATAAAAATAAAAAGAATACTAATATCATACTCTCTACACGTCTTTTTGTCATTTTTTTTATTGGCCCAAGTCACGGCTTTTAATTAACCATCTATATAGGTTATCTAAATTTTTTTCCTAGATAAAAATAAATATTATCTCCTTTATCCCGGAACCCCATCGTTCCCACCCTCACTCTCCAATATCCATCCCCTGTCATAGGAGCGTCCCCAGAACATCCCTTGGTAATTTTTGTCCTTCTTCTCAGATTTACTCCTTCATCTCTGTACAAATGGGAACTAGGGATTTATATTTTACATGCTACGAAGGATGCTCGTACGACGGCGACGGCGGTATTGCGGACTCGTGGCTGGTGAACAGAGATCAGAACTATCCTAGTAAGCTACTGTGGGGGCGAGCGACGGATGGGCGGGGCAGAACCTGATCTGAGAGAGACGGCGGTGTGGTGGTGATGAGGTGAATGGCGGAACACGGCGATGGAACAGGGTTGTGCTGGAGGAAGAGGATGACAACATGTTTTGAGCTTGAAATAAGGAAACAATATTATAAAGATGAAGGAGGGAAAAGGTTAAATAATGGAGAGTAGAGAGGGGAAGAAGATGATATCATTGTAGCAAAGGAGCTCAGAAGGTGTTTAATGGTGAAGAATTCGTATCATATGGTACAAATTTTCCTTGTACTAGCGCTACTGGGTTTGTGAAAGATGGGATGGGGCTCTAGGACGAAGAAGGAGAGAATTTTTCTCTTAAAAAATAATAGTTAATTAAATTCAGATAACCTGATAGTAGTTAACGGTTACATTGTTTTAAAAGTTACTGACCTCAACTAATAAAAAAGAAAGTAACAAAAAGTGTAAAAAGAGTGTGATAGAGTGATTGTTTATAGCATTTCTAAAAAATAAAAAAAAGATTCAAATTAAAATCTAAAATAAAGATTTTTTTGACCAAAGAAATCTAACATAAAGATAAAAACTCAAAAGTATAATTTAATCATTTATAAATATTATAACATGTATTATTATATAATATACCTTTATGTATAACAATGCATCATGTAACCTGCTTCAGTTTTTATATACATTTGTTTTAGATTTTGAAAGAATTGATTTTGGAAGAATCAAGGTTAAAAAAATTGATTGTGTTTGGTAACAATATTTTAAAAGTGGGTTTAGAAGAATTGATTTTGTTTGGATGATAAAGTAAAATCACTTTTGAAGTGTAAATATGTAGAATTTTGTGGGGCCTACATCTAGAATCAATTATTTTCAACGGAAAAGCTAGAAATTTATGCTTCCACAAAACTCAGTTTTGACCCACCAGGAATCAATTATTTTCAACGGAGTTTCGTAAACAAACACATGAACAGTACCCAGATGCATGAATTGTTCATGGTACTGTTCATGCGTTTGTTCGACAATTTTTTCATGGTACTGTTCATGCGTTTGTTCGGCAATTTTTTCAGTTTGGGGTCACTGTTCATGCATCAGGATACTGTTAATGCGTTTGTTTAAGAAACTCTGTTGGAAATAATTGATTCCTGGTGGGTCAAAACTGAGTTTTGTGGAAGCAAAAATTTCTAGCTTTCCGTTGAAAATAATTGATTCTAGATGTAGGCCCCACAAAATTCTACATATTTACACTTCAAAAGTGATTTTACTTTCATCCAAACAAAATCAATTCTTCTAAACCCACTTTTAAAATATTGTCACCAAACACAATCAATTTTTTTAATCTTGATTCTTCCAAAATTAATCCTTCTAAAATCAATTATATTAAAATCTAACACAAACGGACAGTCGTTAGAGACCAAGAGCACAAACCGGCTAGGAGCAGAGCATTATTGCGTGTCCCTTCATATATGGCAGTATCGCACTGAAAAATGAAAATTTTCAAGCTAAAAAACAATGGCCTCTCGTCACCCTTTTCATACGGTCCAGATCGTAACAAGAGATAAAGAGCATTATCATATTTAACACCAACTATTAATAGTGAAATATAGAATCACATTTATTATTTCCCAAATCAAACCCACAAACAATAATCGTTTAAAACAAAAAAAAAGTCTCTCACCTTGAAGATTACACCAAAAAAGATGACAAACTAAGGAGGAAGAAGATAATACTAAGATTTTTGTTTATAGGCCAATTGATTAGAAACTAGTGGGTTAGTTGTTAGAGAGGGTGGGGGAGGGGATCGAATCCCTTGGCTACTACTTGAGCCACCTATGGATGAAGATAATACAAGATTGAAACCTTTAGAAAGCTTGAGGTTCCTTTATAACTTTTTCTTCATGCACAAGATGAGTTGAATTAATCTAGTTAATAAGGGTGTGTCAAATATGCACCAACATATCTTGATCTTAAAATCATAAATAATTTTTTAAAGATTTCTCAAAGCATTTTTTTATCACAGTGCAATTTATTAATTAAAAGCACATTTATAAATAAAAAATTATCGTGTACAGCTTCATATAAAGAGTAATTTTTTAATTATTGATCATAATTTCATTTAAACATACAATTTGAAATTATTAAAATTACTAGATATTACACATATTTTGGGCTATAGAAGCTATATCCACATGGGGACCAAAACCATTTGGAAGAGAACATATTGAGCTACAACTTGTATGGAGATCACAAATAAAAAATAGGTTGTTTAGGATGTCATTTCTGCCTTGGAATTTTGCTTGCAAAATTTGTGGTTTATTAGGCCAAACTTTCTCATTTGAGTCCTAATTTGAGCATTTGTGGATTCATTTTGCAGTTGGGCCAAAAGGTTACGTTTGAGATTATTAAATATGTTAATTTTAATTAGATTAGGGGATAGAAAAATGCATCTTCACTCACACATTTAGTTTTTACCTTTTTTTTCTCCATTAAAGAGAACTTTTCTCATCTTCTTTCTTCCTTCTTTTTTTTTTTTTTTGTATTCTATGGTTTTAAAAAAAAATTTCTTGTTCTCCCCTCCCATTCATGGAGGGTCAGGCCTTTTTAATAAATCCTAGGGATTTGACACTCTTAATAGTTAATTATGAAATTTGTTTTCTTTGTTTCATTTTTCGTTCTTAATTTTTTTCCCCTCTTAATTGTTTGAATCTAGATTGAATAGCTTCTTTTTGTTTGAATTTTTCATATGATGCTTAATTACCACATTTTTTAGGCTAAATTTTCAGAGATTAAACGGAAACCCATCCCTACTGTGTGAATTTTCTTTAGATGGACTTAATTAAAATAAGAAGAGGAACTAAAGAAACCCAATTTATAGTAATATCTTGTGCAGCCTTTACTTTTTGGGAGATATTAGTCTATCATTTTTGGGTTTTATCAAATACTAGCCATTTATATATATATATATATATATATATATATATATATATATATATATTAAGCAAGGTGACAAGTTACCATAAATTTATTAATAAAATAATAAATAAAACAAGAATATGGGGGACAAAAACCAAAACCCATGCAAAATAAATGAGAATCAAGCATACCTAGAATTAGGTTTTTTATTCAGTCTCAGATTATACTTCTTATGAGATTTGAACTTAACCACGGTATAACCATCATCAGCAACATTATCATTATTCTGCTCTCCTTCCTTAGAAGTACTTGTATCTTTTTGGTTTTCCAACCAAACAGATAAAACATTAAAATCATTATGAGATAGAGGTATAAAAGCTCTTTGCATTAATGGTATAACATCAACCTCTTTGCATACCTGGTGTAAAAGTTCTTCTGAAAATGCAGTCATTCCCGAAATTTAGAGTTAAATATTAAATGGTAGGCATGATGACCAGTGAGAATTTTTATTTACACTACTTGTTGGATGGCTGCATCTTTTTCAAGTGAGGAAGGTTGATATAAGCCTTGGAATAATTAATTTAGATTATTGCTAAACCAGTATGCATGTAAGGGCATAAACTATGTTTCAAAGAGTCGATGCTTGATATTTTGATGCATCTTATCTTACCGTATAATAGTAATGCCGTACAAATAGAATATCAAGAACCCAAGGGGTTTTACAACCTCTCTCATACAATCCAATTGATACTAAACTGTATAGCATATAAGCATATGCTCCTTTCTATTCAACATTAGCTTCATTTTAAGTTAATGTGCTATGCATACCTATATAAAGTAATAGACCATTTAGGTAGTGCTTGGTACAAGTTTTATTTTAATATTCTCAAGAATGCATATGTGAGTATGGGAATAAAAGCTTCCCATTTTTTATATAAGTTTTAAAAAACTATTATCAGACATAAAATATGCACATGAATAAAATTAATGAATCAGTGTTGAAAACTCTATTCTCAGGTGTGCAAATTCCATGAACCAAACGTGACCTTCAGCTTCATGGATTTGAGGAATTCAACATAGTTTAAGTTGAAAGAATCCCATGCTTGGATGGACCTTAGTATATGTTTTAGTTAATTGTGATATTGCCTATCTTTCGAAACGATGTTTTATGAACATTATATGATTTTCAAAATTTAGCATTTCTTTAGTTTACGAGTGCATAGTAAGTTATATGGTACAAGTGATGTTAATTCCTTATTTATCTTTTTAAGATGGGGATGGGCAAAGGTTGATTACAGAAGAGAGAAACTCGTGAGGTGATGAATGAAATGTGTATATATATATATATATATATATATATATATATATATATATATATATATATATATATATATATATAATTGCTTATGTGAATTGATTTGGTTAGAATTGATTTTGAAGTGAAGTGTCATCTTACAAACGTTAGCCTATTTTGATTCATTCCGTTAGTTTTGCACTAACGGCGTTAGGTTTCCGTCCGGCAGTTGCCGGAAACCACCACCACTCGCTAGAATCTCGCCGGAATTTTGGGTTTAGAGAGTGAAAACCCCCCATTTATTCTTTATCTCTTCTTCCTTATATTTCTCCCTTCCTCCTTCCTCTCATTTTCCCTCTCCTATTCCTTCCTCCTTCCTCCCATTCTCTCTCAAATTTTTCAGAGCTATTGTTTCTTCTTCTTCTTCGTGTCTGTACAAGTTCAAATACCCCCCACACGTTTCATATAATCCTAAAGCTTTTATCAACAAATTGATTCAGAGATGTGTGAATACCCAAATTTTTTTTAAAAAAAAGTAATTCACTCACTGGAAAATTCAAAAACGGAATTTCACATACAATCATCAATTAATTAATATAGATATTAGAGGGTTTTGGAGCATAGGATAGCATACCCCAAGCTACAGTGCATTCCTCGCTGGTAGCACTAGCTTGATTGTCCTGGCACTCAATACCTCAAGCAATAATCTATTCAATTCAAATTGAATTAGGTTAGATTATTCAATATTCCAAGAAAACAATGATGATGATTTATGAATAAAGTACGATTACATAGATCCGTGATATGGGTTCTGCAAAAAGTGCAGTTATCGACAACGATGTCTGAAATCAATTACAGGAAGAAAAAAACATTTAGCATTAGAAAGTGAAATGAGAAAATTAGGGTTTGGGAGAGAATGACGAATCCCAAGCCCAGAGAGCAACCGCATTCCACTTCTTGATCTTGAATCGCTTCAGCTTCTTTGAAGAAGGATCGACGATGCTGCTGTAGGGCTCGCTGACCAGTACCATTGGCAAGTCAGAATCCATATTCGCCATTTCTCTCTCTTTCACATGGGGAGGAAGAAGGAAGGGAGGAAGAGAATGAAGAAGAGAGAGAAAGGGAAAATGGGGGTTTTCTCTGTGTAAATCCAGATTCTAGCGAGTGGTGGTGGTTTCCGGCAACTGACGACATAAACCTAACGCCGTTAGTGCAAAACTAACAGAAGAGACCAAAATAGGATAACGTTTGTAAGATAGAGGACCAAAATGGAACAAAAAATAAATGAATGACCAAAATGAAACCTAAAATAAAGATAATGGACCAAAAGAGTAATATGGCCCTCCCTTTTAGTGTCATAGATGCATGTATTGAAGTTGCTGGATCATCCCAAGTTGTCCAACTCCTAGTCCCAGAGTTAAAGTGACATGTAACGAATCTCACGATCTTTGATGATGTATTTATTTAATTTAATAGTTCTATGATCAATCATTGTTGGTTTCATTTTTGGTAAAACCTTGAAATTTGTTGAAAGGCTCTTTGTAAACTATTTTAAATGAAGAAAAGTTTAATTGTAAATATTTTGTTTACTTTGGTTGTGCATCTCAATTATTTATTTTGAGTTGTTAATGAGGAAGTATTAACCTGGATGAGGCTTTAGATGGGCTCGACAACCTTTTTCTGGCCAGTCATGGACCAGTTGTGGCTTGTGACATTTAACTTTATCGAATTCGGACTTTTAGGACTTGTTTGGTGGTTAGGATAAGAGGGGCTGAATATGATAAATTATCATATCTTGTCTGAAACTTTTGTTTGGTGAGCCAACAGGATAAGATAAATCAATCTTGTCACCTATCTTATCATGTCCATCTAGTTAAAATTCTATCCTGAGGGGAGGGCTGCGTTAGAACTCAACGGGATATGATAAAGTGATTTAAAGTATAATAAAATATAAAAATATTTTATACATAAAATAATTAAAGTATAATAAAATAATAATTTAAAGTATAATAAAATATAACATGGTTACCAAAAAAATGTATAGTAAAATATAAAATATATAAAATAATAAAAATATTAATAAGTTTTTTTTATTTTGTCACAATTAATTTTGTTATTTTATTTTATTTTAAAAACTGAAAAAAAAAGTATTCGAATAATTTAACTATATGTAAAGTAAAAACTAAAAATGAATATTTTAAATTATAAAAAAATAAATTTAAGTTAACACATATTAAAAAAATTAAATAATTATATGTAATTTTATCATAAGGATAATTTTATATTTTCAAAAATGAAAATTATAAAAAAAAAACTAAAATCAAATAAAATATGAAAACATTTAAAATAAAAACGAAAATTTTAAAATTTATACTAAAACTACAATGCTATCTAGTTGGTTATCTAGTGGACACCAACTTCGGATAAGATAACAGCTTATCCTACTCATATCATATCCTACTCCTACCCTACTCTCTTATCCCATCCGCCCATATCCTATCCCGACCACCAAACAAGCCATTATGTTGATTTTATTACCAAGTGGCTTCAATCTCAAGAGGGGGGTGAATTGAAATCTTAAATTTTTGTCCCCTTTTTGTAACCTAGACTAATTTTTGAGAAATTGTAAAAAGACAAAGGAAGAGGAAATCACACAATCGATTTATACTGGTTCAATTACTCCCTTGAGTGACCTACATCAAGTCCCCACAATACATTTGTGAGTATTTTCCACTAAA
This sequence comes from Sophora flavescens, assembly GCA_030762895.1. Taxonomy (NCBI): domain Eukaryota; kingdom Viridiplantae; phylum Streptophyta; class Magnoliopsida; order Fabales; family Fabaceae; genus Sophora; species Sophora flavescens. The sequence goes on along the minus strand of CM061065.1, from coordinate 46,307,708 downwards.
AGAAATCCAAGCTTTACAATACTTGAGCAATACTCTTCACTTGGGATCCCCACCCTTGTGCAAGAGCCTCTAAATCAATCCAAGGGATACATCACCCTTATTACAATCACAAACTTGAGAGATTCCTCACTCTCTTTAACCAACAAAATAAAGTAAAAAGGATTACAAAGAAGAATACCTCAAAAGGTTGAACAAATACAAGTTGAAGCATTATGTCTCTTGTGTAGGATTGGCTCAAATCTTGATCTCAAGAGTGAAAGATTGATTAATGAGGTTAGAGTTGTTGGGCAAGTGTTCTAAGAGTAGTAACCTAGGGTTTTTTCGAGCTACTGTAGTGTATTTTATAGTGAGTGGTGAAAATATGATCGTTTTGCACAGTTGTCACGCGTTTTCTGCACCAGAAATCACTTTTTCGCGACAGATAATCGATTATAAATTCCCTGATAATTGATTATACTGACCAAAAATAATCTGTTATGCCCAGAACAATAATCGATTATTAGCTTTATGCCAGAACTGAAAAATTCAAAATATAATCAATTATGGCCATACAGATAATCGACTATGAGCTGTCTGTTTGCAGTTCTGATTTTTCCAGAACCAAATAATCGATTATGGACCTCAAGATAATCGATTAAAACAATTTTTTCATCAGAAAAATGATGTTTTTCAAACTTAAGAACATTCTTAACACTTATGAAAAACATTTTTAAAATTTTCATAAATTATTCAAATCATTTTTCCAAGCCTTTGAAAAACTTTAAGCCCATTTTCAATTTTAAATCCAATTTTAGTTATTTCAATTTTAATGGCCAATCCTACACTTGAATCTTACAAATAATCCTAAGACCAAACTTAAACTATATATACCCTTGAAGTTCTTCTCTTGGTCTTGGATGATCTTTCTTTGACTTGCACTTTCATTTTCTCAATTAATTGTTTTGATTTTGTTGCTCATCATCAAAATTAATTTCCTGAAAGAACATAGCATCCACATTCTCCCCATTCTTTGACTTGCACTATCATGTAAAAGATAATCAGAGTGGTAAGCGCATATGAGAAGCATGAAGTGTAAAAACTCCCCCTTACTAAGTGCATATATCAATGGGGTTCAGAAAATAAAATTAACATTTAGATCTCTCCTTCACTTGGTGCCATATAATAAGGATATGAAAATTAATTTCAATGACACATGAAATACCATGCTAGTCACTTTGCATTCAAAGTCTTTTCAAGTTCAAGTACATTGAGCAAATGGCATAACTATGTTTTTCCAAACATGAAAATATATCCATTCAACCATATCAATTATCCAAGCATCCAAATATATTTCCATTCATCCATATCAATTGTCCAAGCATGTAGATATTCATCCAAATATATTTTTATTCATTCAAATATATTTTTGTCTATTTCAAGCATATAGCATTGTCATTCAACTACATATACAAAAATAATACAATCATCATTTAACCATCCATACAACAATAATTCAATGCATATCTCTCCCCCCTTTTGTCATTATAAAAAAAAATGATCTAATCATTCAATCATGACATCTACCACTCAAAGCCATCAACAACCATCCACACAATTTAAAATTTCGGAAATAATCAATCCAGATAGATATCATCCACATTAGGAGTTGTAACACCTCGATTTTCGTATACGTTATATTAACGGTAAAGAAATATTTATATATATATTTTATCTGAGACCTAGGAAATGATTTTGGATAAAACAAAATTATATCTAGAACTTAATCTATAGTAGGAAGCTCTGGTTAAAATTTGGGTTTAAAACTCAAACGGAAGCCGGTCTGTGTTTTTACTGACAGTATAATTTTATATCGGCAGAAAACCCTAATTTGACCCGTAGCTGTAAAATTGTAGATTTTTTATATTATGTCCGTTAAGAATTATACTTTCCGAATTTCTGATAAAAAATGAAATATTATGTTTATTCGGACGAATTTTGGTAAAAGTTCAGATGGAAAACGGTCGGTGTTTTCACCGACAGTAAGATTTTACTGATCAGAAAACCTAATTTTGACTCGTGAACAAAATGGTTTATGTTTAAATCATATTTCCAACGAGTTTGGTTATTTTGAAAATTTTCGATCAAAAACGAAATATTATGTTTTTATACGGGCGTAAAACCCTAATCGGGAAACCGATGGAATCGACAACATAACTGCAGAGATAGAACCGGACATTGGAGGAGCTAAGTTATGGGATGACTCACCAAGCATGGATGAAGTATTTAATGCAAGTAATCATGTATTTTAGGTGAAATGACCAATATGCCCTTAATCTTAACCTAACCTATCCTAGTTAGTTTTAAACCATGGTTAAGGCAAGTCAAGGCCAATTTGGCTTCTTCCTCCTCATTTGTGGCCCAAAACCAGTCACACCTCCATTAAATATCCACCACATATTCTAACCTAATCATGATTACTATGACACCCTAACTCGGGTCATCACATGGTTACCCGTTTGCGGAAATAAAACTTAATTTGCTGGTTGCTTTCGGAAAATAATGTTTTCTCAACGTTCATCTTTTCAAAATATGGTGATAATTTTTTTTTTCTTTTATCCTCATAACAACAACAACGTAATCAAATCACACTTAAATACACAATGTATATAATTCATACAACTATACTGCCTCATATGCTTTCACACTTTACTCATAATCAGCTTTGTTCTCAAAAACACAATATATCGTAATAGGACCTAAGCTGGTCGTAACTAACAGACACTACAGCCAATAGGAGCAGCACAACATGTCCCGAACTAGACATCCTTCGTCTTCTTGTAGGGATCATACCCCTTGTACGACTCTGATATGTTTGTAAGGGTGAGACGCCAATATATGGATTTATCACCATAACTAAATGCGCAACACAAAAGAAGGCACATACACATATACATGTTTATAACAACATAAGCATTCATATTATTGCATCTTGTTTATCAATGGGTTTCACACCCCAAACATCAACGTTGGAAAACTATGCACGAACACTTGAATACATCATCTAAACATTCACATCTAATCTCCGGAGATCCCCAACATCATTTAAAATGATCTGATCAAGCTCGATTGCCAAAAGAGGCACGTCGATTTTACCATAGCCCACTGTCCGGCACAGTGAGAACGTCGATTTATGGTTTTTCATTGTACGTCGATTGCCCAAAGGCACAATGAATATGTCGATTACATGAATATCATAAAGATACCATGATTTCATTGTACGTCGATTGCCCAAAGGCACAATGAATACGTCGATTACATGAATATCATAAAGATACCATGATTAACAAATACGTCGAGACATGAATATCATCAAGATATCATGATTAACCTCGTTAGGCACGTCTACCAAAATGCATGCAAGAAAAACACTTTATTCTCAACATTTTTCTTTGTGTTATATCTTTATTTGTCAAAGCTCTCAAAAGCTTACGACCCAACATCGTTTTAAACATCGAAGCTCTCAAAAGCTTACGACTCATCATCATTTAAAAGCTTACGACTCATCATCGTTTTAAACATCGAAGCTCTCAAAAGCTTACTACCCAACATCGTTTTAAACATCTTTACAACTTTTATTAACAACACAGGACCTTAAAGTCCGAGTGCTCAATCACGAAGCTCCTAGACCTTGCAATCAGTCTTAGGTTCGTGGTAATAGAAAACATCTCAAAACGTTTTAACTTCTTTAAGTAGATACCCAATCTACAACACAACGAACCTTAACACCCCGACGTCTCGATTATTAAGGTCCATATCATCGTTTTACATCGTTTTTGTCTGTGAAAAACAAATACAAAATAAGACAACGTCATAAGAACACTAGTACCCCGACATCTCGGTTACTAGCTATATCGTCATTTACGTCATTAAGTAAAACTCATTTACCGAAAATCCTTTCTACTTGAAATTCGATTGTAAAACATCAAATCATAGAAAAATCCACTTTTCCTTTGGAAACTCATTTTTCCGAAATAACGTCAAATCATCAAGAACTCTTTTACTGAAACTTTAACTTTAAAAAAATAAATCAATTCAGATTAAACCTCTTCTCAAAATAAGTACTACTATTTTTAAACTTTCACCGTAAATAAATTCGAAACTTGTTGTCGTTTAGCATTTCCCAAGAAAACGTTTTTAAGTCAAACTTTGTTTTTCTTTTTTTTTTATAATAATATTTTTTTATAATATATTTTTTTATAATATTTTTTTTAATAAATAAGATGTTTTCGAATATTAATTTCACAAAATAACTTTTTATAATATTACGAAATTTCTTACGTAAAAATTAGCAGTACAAAAAAATTTCACGGTTACGCTCTCACCGTGACTCATAAATTTCTTTTACACTAATAAATCATTAAAATAATAATATATCTCAAAACTCATTATTTTTCCAAAACAATATTTTCCACCACTATTATATTCCAACATTTCCCATAAAACGTTGAATATAATTTTCACAGCTTATTAAAGTTTTTATCTGATTAATCGGTTGTGCACTGACCACTGTCAGGCCTCTTAAACAACATTCAACAACATCATCAGAATTATATCACCAGGTAGAGCATGCATCATAGCAACATAATATACAACTGCAGATAATTAAATAAATTAAAAGCAGATCAATCACTGATGCACAGATAAACAACACAACGTAAACAACGTAAACAACATAAACAAATAACCACAACCACATATAAATCATATCAACCACACTAAAAACAAATAGTTATTGAGAAAATCCCTCAGGTAAGCTCCCGTTACCTCTTGAAGCTCTTCGGTGAAATTAAAAGAACTCTGTCGGTTGTCGGAAACCCTCGTGCGCCGTAGAACAATTAACCTTCAACAATACATCCAAACAATCAATCAAAACAAGCAAAACAAACACCTAATCCTCTCTAATAGGTCACGGCCTCCTTAGGGTGTTGTGGCTCAAAATATCCAAACTTGCTTAAGTCATGGATTAATGATCCTAATATACTTAAGGAAATGGATTAAGGCTAAACAACAAAGTTAAGAATAAAAACCATCCTAATCCTCTAAATGGTAGATTCGACAAAGACATGAACATAGGGTTAGGGTTTTTAGTTTAATGAACCAACTAGGATTTAACAAGTATACAAGTACGTATGATGAAAGACATAATCATACATCAAAAGCAAGAACAAAAACTCCATCCATCCTTTCCTCTAGGATTCGGCCAAGATGGGTTTCAAGGGAAGAAAATTTTTGATCATCACATGCTCTTAGATACATACAGTATACCTGATTATAAGAACATAGGAAGTGGTTTCAACATCATAAGATTTTTCTAGAATTTGTTATGAATTTTCAAAGTTCTAGATCAAGAAACTTAAAAGTGATGAACATATATGAAATAGACTCTGAATCATGAAACTTATTGAAGAACATAGACATGATTAGGGAAGGAGAATAGGATTCACCTCTTGAAGATCAAAAACAAGTGAAGATCCAAGGACTTGCTTCACAAAATCAAGCTTTTGTGTTCTAGTGTTCTTGAAAAGTTTAGAGAAGTTTCGGTAATTTGAACATATTTCTCAATATACTTATCCGTTTTTAATGATCTTTATGTCTTTGGAAAGAAGAGATAAAAAGGAACAACTTTCATGTAGAAAGTTTTCCGAGATTCAGAATAGAAAATGGTCAGAATCGCTATGCAAAAATCTGGCGAGTATGAACACCTATGGTTGTTCTTAAGAAAACATTGAGTTTGGAGGAAGGAGATGACATGAAGAAATGAAGAAATTTGCCAAAGTGTGTTGCAAAAGAGGGGGAGCCGTGGGTTTGGGGGGTAATTTGGTAAAAAATTTCAATGGCATGGCTTGAAAAATTCATGAAGAGCCAAGGGTAAAATCGTCATTTCCATGCAAAATATTCCTTTGTCATAAATGCGCCATTATGGCCATTATGACACGGATAGGATCGTCATAAATGCCTGTTACATCAGTCAAATCCGTCACCTCAGCCTCGTTGCTGACTCCCTAATTCATCTGACGCAGGTTTTTCCTAGATATATCTCAACGTTTTCTCCCGCGGCAAATATAATATTTTAATTTTTACGCTAAATTTTTCAAAACTTCCAGTATCATAGTAAATATGATAAAAACATTATTCATCTCGTTCACGAATTAAAATTAGGTTTTCTGAGTAGTAAACTTTTACTGTCAGTGAAAACGCAGACCGGGTTCCGTCTGAATTTTCAACCCAAAATTTCATCGTAACCCTATAATATAAAGCATGATATAGAAATGATATTGGTTTACCCAAAATCATTTTGAGTCTCGGATAAAAATGTATGTTTATATATTTATTACCGATATTAGGAAGCAGCGAAAATCGACAATTACTATTAACTATAGTTAAGTTATTATAAACATTGTTAAGATATTATATTATTTTCTAACATAACCTTGGTCAAGTAAACTCAACCATGGTTCTATGTTAACATTAAACAAAGCATTTTCACTCACTCATCTTCTCATTTTCGTGGCTGCCCATTTCTCCTCACACACTTAGACATTTCATTTTTTTCCTAAGTCATTTTACTCACAAAACACTAAGAACTTCATAGTGTTCTTGCTAAGTTCATCATAGTTCTTCATTTCTTCTCAAGTTCTTGATCAAACTTTTTCATTCCAAGGTGGGGAATCTCTTACTCATCATCTTAGCTTCATTAATCTTCCATCAATATTCATTTTCATCAACTATTTTATGAATTTTTATTCTTAGATCTAGAACTTCAAATAATTCTATAAAATTGTATAAAAATCATTTTAATGTGAAACCAATTTCTATGATCTTGATATGTCTTCTACTTTCAACATCTAAGAGCATGTAAGCAAAAGAATTTTCCTTCCTATTTTTCCTCATAAGACCGAATCTATGTAGTTGTAGACAAAGGAGATTTTGTTCAATTTTTAACTTTAGATGAGGTTGGTTCTAAGCTATCTAGGGTTTTTATACTCTTAATCCTCAACTAATTTTAAGTTTCATCAAGTTTTTCTCTATTTCAAGTCTTAGATCTATTTCTTCAAAAATCATGCAAAACTACTTAGAAAAATGTTTGATGAGTTATGACTTTTGTTTTCATCTCTCTTATACCTATACTTTCCTTATCCAAGAGCTTGAAATCAAAAGAAATTCCTAACCTTATTTTACTCTCTTGGCCGAAACCCTAACCCTCGAGGTTAAAGGATTTTGTTTCATATTTTTGAATTGTAACACTTGTTTTATGTTAGTTAATACTCTAGGAACTAGAATCCAAAAGATGGAATTGAGAAAATTTGAATTGATGGCCTAACCCTAGTTATTTTTGGTTAAAGTGGATTTTGTTTGATTAATATATTTTATATTGATTTCATTGAAGATTAACCATTAATCGTGGTAGAGTAACAAGGATTGGAAAGTTCGAGACTTCGGTGATAAGTTCAGGTGGGGGAAAGAATCAACCTGTCGCCGGAATTGATAAGTAGTATATATTATAATAATTGTGTAGGACGACCTAAACCCTATTAGTGGTCGAGTAATCGACAAGACCAAAATCGCATTGGAATCTTTTCCGTAATACCAATGATGATTCAGGGATTGTAGGTTTATCGACGTTAAGATAATGTTAGAATATTTGAGGATGTCTGACTTTATTTTTATTGATTGTTTGTGATATGTTGGTTGAGGTATTCTACTGCATGTGGCGTTTTATTTTGATTTTTAAATATTTTATTGATTATTGTGTTATGCATGATTTGTCTGGTTTGATAATATGCTTAGTTGACTTTTAAGTAAAGATATGTGTTGTTCAGGGGATGTTCATGCGGGTGAGAGAATGAAAGTGACTTAGAGGTGCTTAGCCAAATTAAAGTATTTAATAGATGAGATATGACATGGAATGTGTGTGGATACTGTGTTGGAATGTTGAGGTAATAGGTTGTAACAGATGCGGGTTAGTGAGATTTACATGTATATGCATTGTTATTCACAACTGTATGAGTGGAACACACAAGGTCAGGATATCCTATTTTTGGATATCGGATATTGCGGGTGAGTACCCTACAGATGTGGTTGCCGAGGTAGACTACCGTAATACTCTTTTAGTTCTTGACGCGTTCGAATGTTCTTGGCACTGGACCGTTCTTGACTGATATTCCTTGATGCGTTCGCATATTCTTGGCACTGGATCGTTCTAGACTAATACTTGTTTAGTCCTTGACGCGTTCGAAAGTTGTTGGCACTGGACCGTTTTAGAGTAATACTTGTTTAGTCTTTGATGAGTTCGAAAGTTATTTGTACTGGACCGTTCTGGACTACTGACTAACGTGATAGGAATCAAGATGGCCAAGTCAGCATAAAGGTTTAGTTGCATGAGTTTGAGGGTGGAGGAAGATATCGTGATTTGATGATGATTGTTAGTTATGAGTGATACGCGTCTTTGACTGTTATTATATTATATGCTATGTATTCCTTTTCCGCTTTTGATGATAAAATTGTTTCTTATCCCCTATATTTTCTGTATGTTGTACTTCCCCTATATTTTATGTATGTTGTACTTTAATGCTTATGTGATCGTACGAGAAGACCCTATGGAGGAGCCAAATGCGGAGGAGTTGGATGGATGGATGGAACTCATTATGAGCTAGAAGCTGGAGGTCGAGCTGTGGACCCAAGTGGTAGAGTTTAGTTAGTTAAGGCCAGTGCGTCTTGTGAGACGTTTTATATTTTCCGCTGAGTATAATAGTTTATACAAATATGTGCTTGTAAGGGATTCTACTGATATGATACCCTAAACTGTGTTTTGATAACTTTGATGCAAGACATATGCGTGTATGTATTTATTACATAAGGTGTGATACGTTAATTTGTAGAAGTTATATGATTATTAAGTTTTAATTTTTAAGTGTTTTCGGAATATACATTTAACGTTAATTACATGATTAAGTAAATAATTAATAAGATTTTAATCTAATAATACAATGGGACACAACGGGTTATCTCAGGAGTTCATAACACCATCACATATGTGAATAATAACATAAAGCATCTAACCAAAATTAAATTGCCATCATTCAACAATGAAAATAAAGACTGAGGGCACAATGTCATAAACATCCATGGTCATAAGTAGTTAAGCCCTAAACAGTTAAACTAGTCATTCAAGGCATAACAAGTCTTAGAACATTGCAAAATAAGAGTACAAACCAAGTTCGTGAACTAGAATCTAAACAACACAAGATGAAAAACATAGAAAACAGGATAATGTTATCAATCCAAAAAGCTATCCCCAGGTGCTGCAGGCATATCAGCCGGAGCAACAAAATCATCTTGCGAAGAGTTGTCACGTTGTTGCTCAAGCGCGGTAAGACGTGTCTCAACAGCACCAAAGCGCTCTCGCATCTCTAGTGCATCTCCCGTATCTCAATGAATACCCGCTCCCAAGGCTCAACCTCAACACTCGATGCTGCAGCTTGTTTCCCCGTAAAATCTCTCTGTGCAGCTTCCTTAAGCCTTCACTCCAATTCTCCAAGCGACATATTTGGGGTCCATTCTTCATTGAAGATGGAGCCAAGGTGGACATAACACCAAACACCATCTATCTGCTGCATTGACATGTGATTGATGGAACCAGCAATGAATGTGAGATTTTTCTGTTTTGATCTTTGATTTATCCCTACAATGGAACATTGAAGTGTTCCAAAATCCTAGTGACATGTGGAGCATATGGCAGTTTGCTCCCCTTCTTTATTTTGGCTTCATGCATATGATATGCAACAAGATGTGCCCAATTAACTCACTTTTGACTTTTGATAATCTATATTGCCAGGATTTGTTTTTGGTTAAATCTATTTTGAACAGTGAGTGATTGAGCGAGAACAGGTTTGGTGAAACGAGCCTCTAAGTGCCTGAAGCTCTCAAGTATCTTATCAGAATCAAAATCAGTCCAATGCTCTGGGGTTTAAAGCCTCTTGACTTTAGACACTAAAGTACCAACACCTTCCATAAATCTGAGATTAGTATAAAAGGCTTTGACTGGTTCCTCATAATAGGGTCCCTTGAATTTCATAATGTCAATGAGGCCTAAATCTGCCAGTTTGTCTAAAAAATGGATGACCTCTCGACAATCCACGATAGACCATGGTTCGAACTGAGTAGATGGCATTGATGAGGCTATAAACTCATCCCCCATCTACCCCAGTCCATAAACATACCCTTTTTTGTTCTTCGTTCTTCCCTCTAGCCGCCTTCGAGAAGAGGACATCGTCACAAACAACAAAGTGCTCTTTCCCTTTATTACCAGCCTCTTCTAGGAGGCGATGAAACATATCCTACATAATTCACAAACATTAGCACTTTTGCAATTATTATTAAAAATAATAAATAAGAAAATGAAATAATCACTACTACAGAAAAGGGCTTCAATAGTGTTTTTTTGCCTTTAGTAGCACTTCAAAGCATTATCTATTCACCCGCTCCTGAAGGTGGGGGAGATTCAATAGCGCTTAAAAAAACGCTACTGAAAGTAGGAATAGATAACGCTTCCATGAGAAATCGCTGTCTAAAGTTGGTAATAAGACAATCTACTACATACTTTAGACAGTGCTTTCTCAAGGAAGTGTTGTCCTAAGTTTGCAATAGATAGCGCTTTCTCAAGGAAGCGCTATTTATTTGTCACTTTAGGCAACACTTTTTCAAGAAAACACTACCTATCCCCCCCCCCCCCCTTTTTCATTATTCACTGTTTTTCTATATTTCCCACCTGCACAACCATCCCTCATCAATTCACAGTAACACTGCATTTAGGTACATCACACACATACACAATATTGGTAAGCATATATATATATATATATATATATATATATATATATATATATATATATATATATATATATATATATATATATATATATATATATATATAAACCAAACCAAATATCAAAATCATACATATATAACCAATTAATTAAGTAATATACTTTAACACAATTCACAGTAACGCTTACACATAACCAATTTTATTATTTAAGTTCATAAACCAAAAGGTCGCTAACCTACACTAGATAATAACCATGCATACTAATAATGTGTACAAGCTAATCAACACACTAGTAATTATAAACAATTTGTGCATGCTGCTTCCATCCTCTACTTGATCGCACAAAGTCTTTGTTGTCGGCCTGCATAAGATACACATACAGATCACTTGCACATACATACAAGTCTAATAATATAGGAGAGATACTAGCTAGCATAATATCAGAGTATGTCGTACCTTTTAATTGTTGATAAATTTCATAACCACATAACGACACCACTTGTCTTTAAGTTGAGTAAGTTGATCGTCGGAGTATGTGATGCATTTACATTCAGGAAAATACTTCAAAATGAAAATTAAATCAAATTAGAATGACTAAATCTGAGTTATTAAATTATATAAGCTAGAACTGAAATTAAATACCGTGGTTGGGATTTGTATTTGGTTTTGAATGATGATATCCTTGATAAATTTCAGAACGTAGTAGCCACAGTCGTTGTCATTCGGTTGACGGGGACACTATAAAACCAAACATAATAAATTAATTCTTTTAATTTTTTAATTTAAATTAAAAAATTGCATAAGGATTTTCGCAAATACCATTATAGATATCCATTTAGTCGTCCTGGATGATTTAAAAATTCGAGACTTGCCTCCATGTAATCCTCGATGAATTAGCAAAGCCCTGAGTGCAAAATCAAACAATTTCATTGAAGTAAAGGTTTCGAACCATCATATATATGAAGATAACAATAAATGCATATATATACTTACTGATTGTACATATCCCTCAATTTTTTGTGATTGTTAAAATGCATATGCAAGGGATCTAAATAGTACACCGTGTCCTCTTTGGGATTGATCACTAACAATACCCAATGACCCCTACAAAAATGTGGTCAGTTAGGAAATCTTAAGCAGCTAATCACATTTCATAAAAGTTACTATCGTTAATTAAATTAAATGACTCACACTACATTGCAAGGTGACAAAAACAAGGTCTCATCCTCTGGCTTTTCCAATGCCAAGCGTTCAGCTATATACTCTTTTATTTCCACAGATTCAAAGTGCATATGTGTTCGCTGTGGGCATAGAAACACAAACCTCCGAGTCCGTTCTTCTGGGATCAGTATCTCACGGTACAAGTACCTTAAATTAAAACATGTATATAACGAAATGAAAAAGAGAAAAACTGAAAATGAAAAAGCAGGACAAAGTTTGATGTAGTTGTATAGGTTGTATACTTCAAAGTTGTATAGGTTGTATACTTCAAAGTTTGATGTAGTACCTGAGATATACGCTAATGACAGTATGTGATAACCATTCATGATTAAGAATTTCTCCAATCTCGGAACCTTCACCACCGAGCTCTAATGTGTGCTCATAACCCAGAATTTCTGGCTCCATTGATATGACAATGTTTCCTCTATCTGCCATCCTTGTTAACACATGGACTCTAAGAAAGGTTATAAAATCTGCACTACCATGAGTTATAGGAGACTGAGAAGACTGATGTTTGCTCTTGTTCTTTAACGGGGATGTAACTGACCCTTTTGTTTGCTCCTTGCCAACTATCGGAGGTCTAGGGGAAGGTTGGGGTTTGCCCACATTATTGCCCACATTCTTGCTAGCTTTGTGCTCTGGCACTTTGCCCTTGTCCTTGACTTTGGATTTTACGGGTATCTACATTTTTTTCATTGCAACACATTAATTAGTTAGTGACCACCTAATTTAATAAATATATGCAGTAAATGATAATGGATCACTTACAACTACGAAGTGGCTTGACCATGCCACATAGGTACCTATTGCTTGTTCCACTATCATCACATCTGCATTCACAAGTGGTACAGGCAATGGTGCATCACCCTCAATTGCAAACTCAACCACAACTTTTACATGACCTGCATGTATTGGTAGGTTGTGCAGTGTGCCACCTAATTCGTTATAGATTGTCCCCCTAGAGACCAAGCGATGAGTTGGGCTTGCCAAATATAGGTTTCACATATTATTGCCCTAAACCAATGATAAACAAAAATATTAATATGTAAATTGTCAATCCAATATGTACAGGTAAAGAAAGCGATTAATATAATGATTATTGCCTCGGGTGGCACAAGAGTGCAACTATCTCTGGCACTATATGGGATAGGGGTAGGGTTAGGGGAAGGTAAATTAGGCTCATGCCCCTCCACTGGTTCCTTGTCCTGCTTGCTGTTTTTCAATTCCTAGACTTCTTTAAACAGTTGGGTGACCATCCTCCTCAACTCTATTATTTCTTCTTGTTTTGCACGCTTTTGTGATTCGAAGATAGTTTTCTGAGTGACACCAAAACCCACACCCCTATAGCGACCAGAATACTCTCTGGCAGGTAAGGCTTGGGCTAGGATATCTTCACGACCACCACAATCTGTTATCTCCCCCCTGTGATACAGCCTGTGTTAGGGTCTCCTGAAACACATATTATTGACAAAGATGTTAAACATAATTATCATAAGAAAATTACAAATAAAAATGTTAATTAATGCTATCATACTTACAATTCTTTCAGCCACTTCCCTAGTGGGGGATGGTCTATCACACCCTCCTCGTTTTTACGGCCTTCCATCCACAAAATATGACGTTCAATTGAATCAACTTCTGGATCTCCACCCGCCTCCAACAGCTGTACATTTAAACAAACAAATTAAAATTCATCATCTTACTAAGAAAAAAACCAAAACGTGTTAAATAAACCAAGTTATAATTAAGGATATTATAAATACCATATCTTCCTCAATGCCATCATACCCCTTAACCCCTCCTTTGAAAGGGTAGTCAGGTTCTAACGCTCTCTGCCGATTTTCTTCGCTTATTCTCTATATAGACATAGAAATATATCAATATGACCTTTGTCACACTCAAAAGGTCTGAACTCTGGATAGTTGCATGCAGTGCTAGTAAATGTGTATAATCAGAAAGGCATATAATTAGTAACACAAAGGCTGAGTGTTGGATATTCACATTACACATGTATAGTGGGTTCATTCCCCAACACTTTCTTCATGAAAGTTGTACAAGTTAATAATGATAATGCTTTTCTTAATTAATATTCCTTTTCAATCACTTCGTAGTTCTTGTTTCCTTGATTATTAAGTCTAATAAATGCATAGGATCAAACTTTTCTTATTTTAAAATTATAACATTTCTTAAAAGCCAAACAAACCAGCATGTTAAGATCTATGTATACAAGTTCCAAGGGTACATACCAGAAATTCCTCATCTTCCGTGCGTTTTGCTACAAAAGCTATCCAATCTTCCATGCTTATAAAATCTTTATATTCTGGTGGAGGCTCAAGTCTGACATTCTCGTTGTCGTCTCTAAGGTACTCTCTCGTCAAGTTAGTTCGAAATGTCCGGTGCATTTTTCCGGCACGCTGAATTAGAGTACTCCGCCGAGTCTCATCAACCACAAAAGTCATCTTCAACGCCAATATAAATAAAATCTCAGAGTACAAGTATGTCTACATAATTAAGAAACAATATAACTAACTCTTGTTAATTAATTTACCTGTACATCACGCCAGATCTCATCTTTGAGATTGTTCCAAGCTTGACTCCTCCAACTATTGCAAGTAATAGGGACTGTTTGCTGTACTTTGGACCCAATGTAACTAATAAAGTCTCTACCATTTCTACCAAAGGGCTGACCTTTAACATTCCATTTAACCTAAAAAAATTTGATTAAGTGTGTACATTTAGATAACAAACAATTAATATAATGAAACAATTAATTAGATTAATTAGTAAGTATTTTACCACAATTTTAGGTCCTTTACTCCTATGGTGGATAATCTTCTTCTTAAAGGTTGGCCCACGACGCCTCACCTTTTGTGTGGCCTCCTCGCCCTCATCCAACACTACCTCAGTAGGAGGTATTTCTGGTACTACTATCTGAAGCGGATTCGGCTGAGGTGGCAAATCTAGTAACCCGTGCTCAGCCAAATACTGTAGGTATAGCCATACCGAAGGTAGAGATACCTCAACAGTCTCAACAACGTGTGTCCTTTGCTGCCGTCCTTCTTCTACCGTGCCAATGACTTCTCTACTGGGACCATGATAGGTGGCGCTGAGTGCCCCGGGGTTAATCTCCTAGGCAACACCAAACTGAGCTCGATCAAACGTGATCGATCGGATCCTCGAATGTACCAGGGGTATATCCGGTTCCATCTAAACACGTAAGAGTGAGAAATCAATATATGGATTTTACTCGACAACTACATGCTAGACACCACATAAAACACATACACATTTACCAAACATAAGCATTCATAAGCAAATAGTTTATCAATGGGTTCAACACCCCAAACATCATCGTGTGAAAAATTATGCATGAACACTTCAAATTCGTCATTTAATTTCGTCCTAATCTCATGAGATATCCCAACACGTGATGAGTTGATCAGGCTCAATTGCCACCACTAGGCAAACAGGCACACAGCCACATGCACACAGCCAAAACCCATCGCACATTGTCCACACCCAGGGCATCAGTGATAACAACATAGATGGGGTCTCATTGTCCAACCCGAGCACAATGAGGAAATCATAGTATGAAATACCTGACGCCGCAAGGTAATCACACATAGAACCGCGGGCACGTCTGCCAATGCATGCAAAACACTTTTGCTCATAACTCTTTTCTTTGTGTTCAATCTTTCTTTGCCGAAGCTCAAAATGGCTTACGACTCACATAGTTTTAACATCTTTAAAACTTTCATTACAACACAGGACCTCACAGTCCGAGTGCTCAATCACGACACCTCTTGACCGATGCACCAGTCATAGGTTCGTGGTAATAAAAAAACATCTTTAATGTTTAAATACAGTATACACCACGTATACAGTACAGGACCCGAAAGTCCAAAGGACCCCAAGTCCGTAACAACAAAGAACCTTAGTACCCCGACGCCTCGGTTACTAAGTTCAACAGCACTTTCAGCACGGTTGAATAAATTTTTGTTTTCAGAAAATCTTTTAAAATTGGAAATTCATTAATAAAATCTTTAAATAATAAAGCTTAGCTTTCACGAAAATGAGTCACTTCAGGTTTTAACTTACTCAAAATATACACTGCCGTTTCAAAATACTTGCCGTCTACACTTTTCCAAATTTGCCGTCAATTATCATTTTTTAAAGCTTTTTAAGCCAAAATTTATCTTTTTCCACTTAAACAATTTTCTAAAATCATAATTAACTTATTTTCACCAATTAATTTCATAAAATAATATTTTATAATATTCCAGAATTTCTTACGTAAAAATTAGCAGTGCAAAAATATTTTCACGGTTTCGCTCTCATTGTGACTCAGAATACACTCTTACAGTAATAAATCATTAAAATAATAATATTTTCCAAAATTCCTTATTTTTCCCAAATAAAAATTTCCATTAATATTATATATCAATATTTTACCGTTAAAACATTGAATATAATTTATGAAGCTTCTTAAAGCTTTTATCCCATTAATTTAATTGGGTACTGACCACTGTCAGGCTTCTCAAACTTCAACCAACAATAATATCAGAGATATTTCCAGGTAGATCATGCATCACAGCAGCATAATATAATTACAAATAAACAATTAAACGCAATTAAACAAATACAGATACAAATACCATAACTTAAACTATTTAAATAAATACTAACAGACAAATAATTACAAACAAACACAAGATAGCATATAGCCATCGAATATATCCCTCAGGTATTCCCCTCTTACCTTTTGTAGAGTTTCTTGTGAATTAGTGAATTTCTTCGGAAGTCCAGATATCGCGTATACGTCGCACTCACTCAACCTTCAACCATTAAAATCAAATAATTACAAATCAAGAAACTAAAAACATTCAAAACCCTACTACATGGTCACGACCTCTAGGGGTTTTGAGTGACTAAAATTTCTAATCATGATTAAGTCATGGATTAATGGTCCTTAATCAACCAAGATCATGGATTAGTGGCTAAACAACTAAATTTTAAACTCAAAACTTCCTAACTCTCATATACTTAGATTCGGCCTTGACATGTTCATGGGGATAGGGTTTTTAGTTTGATAAACCAACTTGGATTTATTAAGCATACATACTAATAGCTTGATTACCAAGATCATTAATGAAAACTTTGAACAAAACTCATCAAATATCATCCACCTAGGGTTCGGCCAACATAGAGATTTTGAGTAAGGCTTTTCATTTTAATAAACTAACATGGATTAGAGTGTGTAGACATACATGTCATATGAAATACATGATCATACATGACAACACATGAACAAAATCCTATCAAACCTATTCTCCTAGGTTCGGCCAAAGCTAGTTTATTAGGAAGGAAATTTTTTGTTACATCATGCTCTTGGATTTAGATAGTATGCATGATATCAAGAATATAGAAAGTGGTTTCAACATCATGACACTAGTGCAATAAGTGCTTTTTACGTCAGTTAAAATTGATTTTTTACGTCAGTATACTGACTGCTGTAAATACAGCTAAAAGTTAAATTTTTAACGTCAGTTGAGAACTGACGTTAAATATAAAACTATTAACGTCGGTTCTTTAACACAACTGACATTAAACATAAAACTATTAACGTCAGTTCTTTAAGACAACGGACGTTAATTTTGTTAAACTAACGTCAGTTGTTATAGAGAAACTGACCTTAAAGGTTTTAATTTTAACGTCAGTTGTTTTACACAACTGACGTTAATAGTGTACTGTATATTTTATAAAATACTATTAACGTCAGTTGTTTGATACAACTGACGTTAATAGATTTTTTTTTTAAATTCACTTTTAAAATATCACTCCCCTCAACTATCCCTGCATTCAGTAAATATCCCAGTAACACAGAATATCACACACATTACAGAATTGCAAAGGAAAAATGGAACAATGATCCATATGTATTCATGTTCAGAAACAATATATATTTATTAACATAGGTTATAACTCAAAATAAATAAAGAAATATAAATAAAAATAAATGTATACTAAGTTTAAACTACTTATATCAATATCACTTCGTGATGATCATCATGAGTGGCATGTACATCGTCCACCTGTGTCTCCTTGATTATAGTAGGCATGTTTGTTGAAAAAGAAGGAGTCTCAGGAATATCAAGATTTGAATCTTGATTTTCATCACTACCATTATACATGCTTTTTCCTTGGAGAACCACGGACAACCTTTTGTTAGAAGGATCAGTGATGTAGAACACTTGTTTTGCTTGGGAAGCCATTATGAAAGGCTCATTTATATGACCTAACTTGTTGAGGTCTACCAATGTGAACCCCAATTCGTCGGTTTGTACACCACCGTTACTATCAACCCACTTACATTTAAAAACCGGCACCGTAAGCTTAGTGTAATCGAGCACCCAAATATCTTCAATATATCCAAAGTAAGGTGTCGGTGCTTTAACGGGTTTTGTGTCCTTTGCACTAGAGAAGTGCATTGCTTCGGCCACGATCATAACCCCACTATTTTGCATGGTACTCTTGTTATCTTGTTCCTTTGTATAAAAGGAAAATTTATTTATGTCGTATCCGCTCCAACATATGACATTGAAGCTAGGCCCACGTGCTAGCCATCTTATGTCATCAGAAGCAGTACTACCATCCTTAAGCATTTCTTCCTTGAACCATGGTAAGAAAGTCTTGTTATGCTTGTTCAACAACCACCTTTCACTCATTCGAGGGTTTTCTTGATTGACTTTTCTTTTATGTTCAAATAAGAAAGGCTGAACACAATCGATGTTGTTCAATACATACAAATGTGCTTGAAGCACTTACTCCCGATCCTTGCTATTAATTCTTAAGCCATGTGTACCCTTACCTTGACATATGATCTCATCATGCCGAGGCTTAGGAACCCCTATAGGATCCGTGTTATGAAGATAGTCCGAACAAAACTCAATAGCTTCTTCTGCAACATACCTTTGAACAATAGATGCTTCCGGACGATGAGGATTCTTCACGTACCCTTTCAAGATCTTCATGTAGCGCTCAACTGGGTACATCCATCTCAGAAAAACCGGCCCACATAATCTAATCTCCCTCACCAAATGAACAATTAAGTGAACCATTATGTCGAAAAAGGAAGGAGGAAAATACATCTCCAATTGGCACAAGATTGTAGCAGCCTCAACTTCCAAGTCATCCAACATACGGGGGTCAACGACTTTGCTACATATAGCATTGAAGAATGAGCACAACCGAGTAATGGCATGTCTCACATTTTTTGGAGCAATACCACGAATAGCAACGGGCAGAAGTTGTTGCATCAAGATGTGACAATCATGAGACTTTAAGCCAACCAATTTAAGATCACTAGAGACAAGCCTCATCATATTTGAAGAGTAACCATGTGGAACTTTGATGCCCTGAAGACACCCGCAGAAACTTTGTCTCTCTTTTTTTGACAAAGTATGACATGCTGGCGCCAAATAAGTCCGCTTACCATCCTCAACAACTGGAGCTAACTACTCTCGTATACCCATAGCAACAAGGTCGAGACGAGCATTCACACCATCCTTTGTCTTGCCCTGAATGTTGAGAAGCGTCCCGATCACACTATCACACACATTTTTCTCCACATGCATCACATCAATGCAGTGTCTGACATCAAGCTTGCGCCAGTATGGAAGATCAAAGAATATCGACCTCTTCTTCCATATATTTTTCTCAGCAGCTTTACCTTTCTTTTTGGACTTGCCGAATATAACATCGATGCCCTTTACCCTCTGATAAACCTGCTCTCCAATTAAGGCCGCCGACGCTTCTTCTGTCTCTTGGCATCCATTAAAAGCTTTTTTCATCTTACAATATGGGTGATCACGTCTAAGAAATCTCCGATGCCCAAGGTAAACCGTCTTCTTTCCATGATGCAACTGAGTGTAGCATGTGCCTTCTTCACATATAGGGCATGCTTTATGCCCCTTGACACTGTACCCGGACAAGTTACCGTATGCTGGAAAGTCGTTGATGGTGCAAAATAACATGGCACGAAGTTTGAAAGTCTCATGAGAATACCCATCAACTACATCAACACCTTCCACCCACAGCGTTTTCAAGTCTTCAATCAAGGGACGTAGATAAACATCTAAGTCATTTCTCGGTTGCTTTGGGCCCGAAATCATCATAGACAACATCATGTATTTGCGCTTCATGCACAACCAATGGGGCATGTTGTAAATTACCAACAGAACAGGCCATGAACTATGAATACTACTCATGTTACCATAAGGATTCATTCCATCCGTAGCAAGTCCAAGCCTTAGGTTTCTTGGCTCATCGGTGAAATCCGGAAACATAGTATCGATATTCTTCCATTGCATAGAATCAGCAGGATGACGAACCTTTCCATCACGTTTCCTCTCATCATTATGCCATCTAAGATTCTTCGCATCTTTCGCATTGGCAAACAATCGCTTGAACCTTGGAATTATTGGAAGATACCACAACACATTCGCAGGAGGACCCTTTTTTCTCACATCATCAAGATCATCATCATCATCACCACCCTTCACTTTGTATCGTGATAACCCACATTTGGGGCAATCGTGATTGTCTTCATGAACACCGGTGTACAATATGCAATCATTGGGGCATGCATGTATCTTCTTATACTCCATACCCATAGGACACAATACCTTCTTGGCCTCATAGTTACGGTTAGGTAATGTGTTGTCCTCCGGAAGCAAGTCTTTCAACACTTCAAGCAATTCCGTGAAGCTTTTATCGATTCAACCATTTCTCGCCTTCACACAAACCAATTTTAGCACCGCCGACAACCGTGTATGAGTAGTACACCCTAAATATAAAGGCTTATCCGCATCACCGCACAACCAATCATACATATGAGCTCGATAAAAAGATTATTGTCCAATATCACGGATCATGTCCTCTACTCGATCATCCTCCATATCTACGTCAACATCCTCACTTTGGGAGACACTTGCTGTACTACTCAACAATACATCACCATGCCATATCCATCTTGTATAACTCAAGCAAATCCCTTCACAAATCAAATGAGTACATATATCCTTCACCGTACATTTCCTCGTATTCAAACACTTGACACAAGGACAACAGAACATTCCATTACTATTAGGAACATTCCTTTGAGAAAATTCTATAAATTCTCCCACCCCCTTCAAATACTCAGCACTAGTGCGCTTACAAACCATCCAACTACGATCCATAACTAAATAGGTCCTGTAGATATACAAAACATATATCCAATATAAGGACAATACGGGAGATTGAAAACTATAGTTTTTGAAGATTGCCAAGCACTGGTCACGGCCTGGCAGTGATGTCCATCACGGCCGTAACGTGCCAACTGAACCAGACCATCACAGGCAGAACTGATCACGGCCTAGCCGTGATGAGCATCACGGCCGTGACAGATCAACCAGTAGAGCAACATGCACTCAAAACCAAAAATAGAGACATTCCAAACAACTCAAACTCAAGGTTTCAAGTTTCAACTACTGAGACTACAGTTTCAACATACACTCAAAACCAAAAATAAAAAAAAAATGTGCCCTAAAGACTCACCAGAAATAGGTGCTCGCATGGTGGTGGGGAGGGGAGCTCGAGTGGTGGCCAATGTTCGATGTGGTTACTGAGAGCAGAGGGACAAGGAGAGTTAGTGCACGGGAAGGGGAAAGAGAGATGTCAAGTTATTGCAAAGAATGAATGGAAAGACAGAGTTAGGGTTAAGAGTGTACCTCACGGTGGTGGCGAAGAAGCCCTCGCGGTGGTTGCGGTGGAGATGAGCTCGTGATTAGGGCAGAGTGAGAGTGAGAGTGGGGGTTGAGAGTGAGGGTTGAGCGTGATGAAAAGAGAAAAGAGACGCACAGAGCGAAGTACAGAAGGCACGCGGGTGTAAACCAAAATAAAACAACATTTGACGTCAGTTGTTTGTAAAAACTGACGTTAAAGGTCATATATTTAACGTCAGTTGTCTTAAGAAACTGACGTTAAAAGTGTATACGTTTATCCAAAAACATTAATTCCTTTGACTATTTATTTAATTAAAGTAAAAAATCAAACTTTTAACGTCAGTTGTATTAAACAACCGACGTTAAAAATAAATATTTTTTATTTTAAAAGCACTTTTAACGTCAGTTGTTGAAGACAACTGACGTTAACAGGGTATAAGTTTATGTGGAAAAAAATTCGTTCCTTTAATTTGACTACTATGCTAACTCATGCACCTTGTAACTTAATCCTCTTAATGAGCATTAAGTTTATAGATTAGTTTTCAAGAAAATCAGAGAGACTCTATTCTCTATATAAAGTGCCATAATCTGTATCAGTCTGTAAATACCCCCTATTCTTTTCCTCTATATTTCGTGCATTTTCTATTCCTTCACAATATGGTTCTATCACATTTGAGACTTTTGTTATTTCTTCCTATACCTAGACTTAAAGGTCTCTATCTTAATGGTCAAAAAACTTCTGAGGTTGAGTAAATCACATAATATGACTCCCTCACTTTATTCCATCTCCTCCCCAAGCGACTGTGGATAAAGCACAGATGGAGCATCAAGGACTTCAAATGAGGGAGGGGATCGATGCATCCATTAATGGAGTTTGAGGACAGAACTGAGAAGAAATTGATGTTGAAGCAGAAACTTTTTAATATTTTAGTGCTATGTTGCAGAAATTTTTTATCTTTTAATCATGTAATTGTAACTTATGAATCGCTTCAATGAGATATGATTTGATTATACATATAACACTTTTATGTTAAGTGTTTATTTATTTTAATTTTCAAAAGAATATGTTTACTAATTCAAGCTAATTAATGAAGATTAAAAATAAACTTGTTTATTATTTACACAAGTTTATTTTTAATCTTCATGACTGCCAAGTTCCCGTATATCACATTATTTCCAATATTCATTCGATCTGCACGTTTATAATATGTAGGATTATTTACATCAGCTATTTATTATACCGAAGTAAAAATCACACTTTTAACGTCAGTTGTATAAAAAACTGATGTTAAAAATAAATATTTTTTATTTTAAAAACACTTTTAACGTCAGTTATATTAAACAACTGACGTTAAAGGTGTATAAGTTTCTGCAACAACATTCATTCCTTTGACTACTGTGCTACTTACCCATGCACCTTGTAACTTAATCCACTTTTAACGTCAGTTGTATTAAACAACTGACGTTAATGTATAAGTTTCTGCAACAACATTCATTCCTTTGACTACTGTGCTACTTACCCATGCACCTTGTAACTTAATCCACTTTTAACGTCAGTTGTATTAAACAACTGACGTTAAAGGTGTATAAGTTTCTGCAACAACATTCATTCCTTTGACTACTGTGCTACTTACCCATGCACCCTTGTAACTTAATCCTCTTAATGAGCATTAAGTTTATAGATAAGTTTTCAAGAAAATCAGAATAGCTTAGTAACTTCATCCCCTGCTCCTATAAATAGCTTCCTTCCATCCTTTTAATTTTCTGCTTCACAATATGGCTCTGCCATGGAGATTAACTTCATCACTCTTTCTTCCTATTCCTAGACTCAAAGGTCTTTGTCTTAATGGTCAAACAACTTCTGAGGTTGTGTAAATCACATAACATGGGTGATAAGGTTGTGTAAATCACATAGTGTGAGTTGCTCACCTTATCATCTTTCCGGAGAATCGGCAGCTTTGGAAGCAAATGACTGCTCCAAGACCATTGCTGAAACAGATCGGGTGCACCCTTGCTCAGCCGCTCTGGAAAACTCAGTCGCTCGACTCTCCTCTCTTGCTCACCCGTGAAGGGAACGAAGCCTCAACAAATGTTTAGGATTTTAAACCCTTTCAATGTAACTTTTTATAGGATTTTAAACCCTTTCAATGTAAATTTTTATAGGATTTTAAACCCTTTCAATCTTCTGTATCAGTCTGTATTACACTTCATGAATGAGATCCGGTTTGGGTTATTGATTCAACTTATACTACGCACATATATTTTAGTTTTCAAAACAGAAACACAAAACATCAAAGCAATTGTGAAACTGAAACTTTGAGGAAGGCAATGCGGAAGGGTATGTATACTAGATAAAAAAATTATTAAAATAACCTTTAACGTCTGTTGATGAAAGAACAGAAGTTAAAAGTCAAGTGACTCACTTTTAACGTAAGTTCAATGAAGAACTGACGTTAAAAGGTTCACTTTTAACGTCAGTTGTTTATTAAACTGACGTTAAAAGTGAGTCACTTCACTTTTAACGTCAGTCCTTAAAACAACTGACGTTAAAATTGAATTAATGAACTCTGATATTTACAAAACTGCCACCGCCTCATTTTTAACGTTAAACATATGGTCAACTAACGTAAAACGTTCCCGTATATTACATTATTTCCACTAGTGTGAGATTTTTCTAGAATTTGTTATGAATTTTCAAAGTTCTAGGCTTAGAAACATAAAAGTGATGAACATAAATGAGATAAACTTTGAATCATGAAACTTATTGAAGAACATAGATATGATTAAGGAAGAAGAATAGGATTCACCTCTTGAATATCAAAGACAAGTGAAATCCAAGAACTTGCTTCACAAAGTGATGCTAGAAAAGCTTATGAACTTATGAGTTTTTGAAACAAAAAGGAAATAGGAAGAAAATGAAATGTGAGGGAGGGTATTTATAGAGATGTGACTGCGCCACTTTGGAGGGATTTGGTAGAAAGGAGGTGACTTTTCTAAGGATTTAAGTGCAATTAATTCCTAGGGATCATTTTGCAAAGATTCTAAAAGTATAAGGACTATTTTGCAAATTGCCCATAGTTTGAAATGATGACCATGTGCAACATTTAATGTGTTCACATGTGACTCATCTTGTTGAATTTTCTTGAGGCTTTTTGGGAAGCATCTAGAATACTTTGGGACTTGTTAGATTTGTGTGGAACTTTGGAGAATAATGGAGAACATTGTGGAAGATTCAAGAATAAACTTGACTCATCCAAGTTAAGGGCAGCCCCCACTCCTCCTTGGGCTTGCGCATGGGCCTTGGATTTAATTATTTTGGCCCACCAAAATGCATAAGGCATAACCATAAGCTAGGAAACTTACATGATTTCTAATGGGCTTCATGGAATTAAATTCATGGACAAGGAATTTGGGCTTCAAGTCCACGGTCCTCTAATGGGTTTGGAACAAAGATTTTGGCCCAATTCACTTGGAAAAACATAAGAACTAACTTAGGGCCCAAAGTGATAATAGAAAGTTCAAGGACTTAAGTGCAAAAATCCATAAATTGCCACTTTAACCTTGTAGAATCTTCTAGACTCAAAAGTGTGATTCATCCCCATGAATCATCTCAAAATTCTAAGATAACCTCTTTATCTACTCTTGGAAACTCCGAAATCCACTCTGTCGTTCACCCGATTACGTATTTCGTCCGTAAAACGTATATTATTTTATTTTTTTCTGAAATAATTCTAAAAATACACAATTGTAGGAAATAAAATAAAAACATTAAGTCTTTCATTCACGAATTAAAATTAGGTCTTTTGAGCAGTATAATTATACTGTCAATGGAATTCGCGGGACGGGTTTCGCCTCACTTTCCAACCTAAATTTTAATTGTAGCTTCCTACATTCAAGTAGAATTGAGTGGTAAACTCCGTTTAGTTAAAATAATTTTATAAAACTCCAATCAACCTATAAACATATTTATATGTATTACTATTATTTAAAACAATGAAATACAGGGTGTTACATTACTACCTTACTATAAAAAATTTCGTCCTCGAAATTACATACCTGTAAATAGATCAGGATATTGTAACTTCATTTTGTCTTCTACTTCCCATGTTGCTTCTCCAGTCACGTCATCCCAAATAACTTTGACCAATGAGATCTGTTTACCTCTGAGCTGCTTCATCATCTTATTCGCGATTCGTACAGGTAACGTCTCATAAGACAAGTTTTCTTTTAGTTGTACTAAATTAGGTTCAATTACGTGAGATGGATCAGGAACATACTTCCTTATTTGTGAAACATGAAAAACATTATGAAGATTGGATAGAAAAGGCGGTAAAGAAATTTTATAAGCTACTGGACCTACTCGACGAAGAATTTGGTAAGGTCCGATGAATTTTGGAGTGAGTTTCCTGGATTTAATTACCATGCCAACACCATTCGTTGGCGTGACTCTCAAAAACACATGCTCACCTTCCTCAAACTCAAGAGGTCGTCGTCTCTTGTCAGCATAACTTTTCTGTCGACTATGAGTTGTCCGCATTTTCTCTTGAATCATTTTCACCTTTTCCATCGTTTGTTGCACGATATCTGGTCCTACCATTAAACTCGCACCATCCTGGTACCAACATAAAGGCGTCCTGCACCGTCGACCATACAAGGCTTCATAGGGTGCCATTCCTATGCTCGAGTGAAAACTGTTATTGTAAGTGAATTCTATCAATGATAGATATTCATCCCAACTTCCAGCATTTTCTAGCACACAGGCTCTCAATAAATCTTCAAGAGAATGAATAGTTCTCTCCGATTGTCCATCCGTTTGAGAATGATACGCAGAACTTAATATGAGTTTCATTCCCAATGAATCTTGCAGACTTTACCAAAATCTTGACGTAAATCTCGGATCACGAACTGAGATAGTACTCAAAGGTACTCCATGTAATCTAACGATTTCATTGATGTATAACTGGGTTAGTCTTTCTAGTGGGTATTTCATATTTACTGGTAAAAAGTGAGCTGATTTAGTCAGTCGATCAACTATTACCCATATAGAGTCATACCCTTTTCGAGTCTTTGGCAAACCTGACACGAAATCCATCGCAATACCATCCCATTTCCATTCACGAATGTCCAAGGATTGTAGCATTCCGGCCAGTCTTTGATGTTCCACTTTAACCTTTTGACAAGTTAGACACGCAGCTACAAACTCCATTACATCTTTCTTCATGTCATACCACCAATACAATTTCTTTAAATCCTTGCAAACTTAACTTACTCCTATGAGCTTCTTCAAGAATTAACTTTCTCAGCTCGACATCATTTGGTACGCAAATCCTTTAACCAAACCTTAATATTCCATCATTTCCTTCTTTAAATTCCGACACCGCTCCCTGTCGCACTAATTCTCTTTCTCCTTGTAGGTATTGATCACTTCCTTGTTTTTCTTTAATTTGCTCCATCAGTTCATTTGAAACAGTAATCATACCTAAACACAATTTTCCTGGCAATGTCTTAATCGTCAATCTCATATCTCGGAATTGTTCCAATAACTGTTGTTCTTTAACCATCATTGCCGATATGTGCATTGATTTCATACTCAAAGCATCTGCTACTAAGTTTGCTTTTCCAGGGTGATACTGTAATTGGAAATCATAATCCTTTAGAAGTTCCAACCAACGCCTCTGCCTCATGTTAAGCTCCTTTTGATCAAACAGGTATTTCAAACTTTTATGGTCACTATAAACATTAAAAGTCGCTCCATACAAATAATGTCTCCAGATTTTTAAAACGAATACCACTACTGCTAGCTCCAAGTCATGTGTAGGATAATTCCTTTCATGAATCTTCAATTGTCTTGAAGAATACGGCACAACTTTTCGGTCTTGCATCAATACACATCCTAATCCTTGATGTGAAGCATCACAATAAACCTCAAATGGTTCATGAGGATCAGGTAGTATCAACACCGGTGAAGTAGTCAACCTTCGTTTTAACTCTTGAAAACTTTCTTCACATGCTTCAGTCCATATAAATGCTTGATCCTTTCGAGTTAATTGGGTAAAGGGTCCTACTATTTTGGAAAATCCCTCAATGAATCTTCTATAGTATCCCGCTAAACCCACAAAACTACGAATCTCGATCACCATCTTAGGCCTTTCCCATTGTAAAACAGTCTCAACTTTCGACGTATCAACGGCAATTCCTTCACTTGAGACTATGTGTCCTAAAAATTGAACTTGGTCTAACCAAAATTCACACTTTTCAGGTTTCGCGTAAAGCTATTTCTCCTTTAAAATTTGGAGGACCACACTGAGATGTTCAGTGTGTTTTTCATTACTGGGAGAATAGATTAGAATATCGTCTATGAAAACAATGACAAACTGATCTAAGTAAGGACGAAAAATCCTATTCATGTAATCCATGAATATAGCTGGAGCATTGGTAACTCCGAACGGCATCACAAGGTACTCGTAATGCCCGTAACATGTTCTAAATGCTGTTTTAAGAACATGCTCCACATTCACGCGAATCTGATGATAGCCCGAACGTAAATCTATCTTTGAGAAAACGGCTGCTCCACGTAACTGATCCATTAAGTCATCTATCCTTGGAAGTGGATAGTTATTCTTAATCGTCACTTTATTCAACTGACGAAAATCTACGCATAAATGAGAAGTTTCGTCTTTCTTTTTCACTAATAAAATTGGAGCTCCCCAAGGTGATACACTGGGTCTAATGAATTCTTTCCGCATCAGTTCCACTAGTTGTCCTTTCAATTCCTCAAGTTCTGATGGTGACATTCGATATGGTGCTATGGATATTGGTCGAGTGCCTGGAACCAGATCAATCGCGAACTCAATCTCCCGAACTGGTGGTAATCCAGGTACATCTTCAGGAAAAACTTCCAGAAACTCGTTGACAATGGGTATACACTGCAAGTCTAACTCACTCTTAAGGTCTAAGGAAAATAATAGCTTGTATCCTTGCGCTCCCTCTTTTAAAGAAGCGTTTACTTGATTAGCAGTTAAAAATCCAGAAATCTCATCCGTAGGAAAAACTAGAGTTTTACGAGCACAGTCTATCAAGATATGGTTGGAAGACAACCAATCAATGCCTAAAATTACATCTAACTGTATTAAAGGCAAGCAGATCAGGTTAACAAGAAAATGTTTATCCTGAATAATGATAGGACAATTCAGGCAAACAGAAGTGACTAAAACCAAGGTTTTCAAAACCGGATCGGACCGGCCGGTCCGACCTGGTTAACCGGGAACCGTGACCTTGGCCGGTCCGGTTTACAGGGAAAACCGTCCTTGTACTGAACCGATGGAAAAACCGGAGAACCGGTTCAAAACCAGTCATAACTGGTAGTGGACCGGCCTGAACCGGTTTCCTAAAAAAAATAAAAATTAGTATAAAAGGATTTGGGTCATCCTAGCCAAAACCCAATTCTTTTGTTTTCTAACATATGTGGGATGGTTGTAGATTTTGGGTTGGTTTTCCCTATGAAGATGATTTTGGTTTAGTTTAATTTCAAAATAAAAAAAAATTGTGCTTAATAATTTTAGTTGTTATGTTTTTTTTTTTGTTTAATATTGTTACAAATATTATATTAAAAATTAAAATAATAATATTTAATTATAACCGGTTCAACCATGGTGCAACCTCGGTTGGACCATTGAACCTCGAAGGTGGCCTTCACCGGTTCGATGGCTGGTCCGGTTTTGTAAACCTTGACTAAAACTGGCTTAGCAGTAGGAGTTGAAACAATAAGATCACACAACAAGGAAGAAACAGGCAATTTTAGCAGTTTCACACAATCCATCGAGATAAAAGAATGTGTCGAACCTGAATCAAAAAGTACAGTTAAAAGATTATCGTTTCTCGTACTTACCCTGTATGAGATCGTCAGAGTTTGAAGCCTCAGCTCCGCTCATCGTATAAACTCTCCCTTTGGCTGTCGGTTTATTTGCTCTGGCGTGATTCACAGTCGGTTCATGCTT
The DNA here is from genome assembly GCA_030762895.1 of Sophora flavescens. NCBI lineage: Eukaryota > Viridiplantae > Streptophyta > Magnoliopsida > Fabales > Fabaceae > Sophora > Sophora flavescens. The sequence goes on along the minus strand of CM061065.1, from coordinate 46,277,859 downwards.
TTGTGCATTACAGTCCTTCGCCATGTGTCCTAATTGATTACACTTAAAACATCTTACTCCCCTCGTAGGGCAAGTATTTAACATGTGTCCCGTATCTCCACAGTTAAAGCATCTCCTAATCTGACCTTGATTCTGATTCCTTTGGCCTCCATTCCCTGATGTAGCAAAATTCGAACGGTATTGTTGTCGATTCTGATTATTTCCCTGTGGACGAAAATAAGGTTTCCTCTGATTCTGTTTTCCTTTCCAATTATGAGTCTGGTTCTTGAAATGAGAGGATCCACCAACACTCCCTCTATTATCCTTTCCTTTCCTCATTTGCTCGATCTTACGACTCATTTCCACTAGAGCTTGGAAATTACGAAGTTGCAGAGGTAAAACGGACTCCTTAATATCAAATCGTAGTCCTGCTTCAAACCTTTCACACTTCCAACTTTCATTCGGTTGTGCTTGAAAGAAACGGAAGTATTTGGCAAGCGATTCAAACTTCGTTGCATACTCCCCTACAGAAAACTCTCGTTGTTGTAACACCAAAAATTGTTGTTCTTTCTCGATCCTTATGCTCTCCGGAAAATATTTGTCCATGAATGCAGTTCGAAAGTAGTTCCAAGTAATGTCTTGATGATCAGCCTCTAACAGTAGCCTAGCACCTTTCCACCAATACTCTGCATCTCCCACCAGTAGGAAAGCAGCATAAGTAACCCTAACTTCTGCCGGCGTGACCACCAACTCGAAGATTTTTTCCAGCTCCTGAATCCACAAATCAGCCTTCTCATGATCAGCATCCAGACCAAACTGTGAAGGATTTTGACTTCGAAATGCAATCAAAGCCTTGCCTTCCGCAGCTTGCATATTATGAGCATTCATAACTGCAGTTTGATTTGCAATCGCCACTGCCACATTTTCCATTGCTTGAGCCGCATAATCTACTCCTCCTTCATACTCCTCATTCATGTTACCACGACCGCCAACACGACTACCTCTACGGCCTCTTCCACGACCGCGTCCACGTCCACGTCTAGCTTCTGGTTCAACCACAGGTTCCATAACTGACCTACAAATCACAATCAGTTAAACCAAAACCAAAGACTGAAACACAAACTTACTCGTTACCACACAATACCTCTAAGAAGTAATTAAAACAAGTCTAAGTCAGAGATCACACAACATAGACATAACAGACCTATTTCCCAACATTCCCGAAAGACTCGACCAGCTCTGATACCACAAATGCGACACCCCTTATAGGGTCATCACATAGTTACCCAAATAAGCGGAAAATTAAATTATTAATTGCTTGTTACTTTCGAAAAATATACTTTTAAAGTAAACGTCCCTTACGAAAATAGTGCTGAATTTTTTTTTTCTTTAACATCGAACCATTGTAAACATAAACAAACATATATGTATATCTATATATATACATCACCTTTTAAATGCACTATATACCTAATATGAGATAACAAAAGAGCCCTCATAAGTATAGGCTATTCTCCTTCCAACTAAGTAAAGAAAATAAAGACATATACATATAAGCAACGAGTAGTCTAGAACCATACCAAAACTCAGGGCTCTCAGTAGCCAGATCAAAAACTGACAAGACTCGCTACCCCAGAACTATACCTATAGCTGGTCAAGCTAATGAAACCCATTGGGGAGATCATGATGATCAACCCCGCCTACAACAGATGTATCTGATGAAGTAACCTCCATTCCCGCTCCCTCGTCGGAAGAATCATCATCATCAACAACTGGAGGGTGAAACTCAAGATCGTCCTCGACGTACTCATCGGGGTCCTCCTCGCCCTCATCCAACACTACCTCAGCAGGAGGTATTTTTGGTACTACTATCTGAAGCGGATTCAGCTGAGGTGGCAAATCTAGTAACCCGTACTCAGCCAAATACTGTAGGTATAGCCAAACCGGAGGTAGAGATACCTCAACAGTCTCAACAACGTGTGTCCTTTGTTGCGGTCCTTCTTCTAACGTGCCAATGACTTCTCTACTGGGACCATGATAGGTGGCGCTGAGTGCCCCAGGGTTAATCTCCCAGGCACCACCAAACTGAGCTCGATCAAACGTGATCGATCGGATCCTCAAATGTACCAGGGGTATATCCGGTTCCATCTAAACACGTAAGAGTGAGAAACCAATATATGGATTTTACTCGACAACTACATGCTAGACACCACATAAAACACATACACATTTACCAAACACAAGCATTCATAAGCAAATAGTTTATCAATGGGTTCAAAACCCCAAACATCATCGTGTGAAAAATTATGCATGAACACTTCAAATTTGTCATCTAATTTCGTCCTAATCTCATGAGATATCCCAACACGTGATGAGTTGATCAGGCTCAATTGCCACCACTAGGCAAACAGGCACACAGCCACATGCACACAGCCAAAACCCATCGCACACTGTCCACACCCAGGGCATCAGTGATAACAACGTAGATGGGGTCTCATTGTCCAACCCGAGCACAATGAGGAAATCATAGTATGAAATACCTGACGCCGCAAGGTAATCACACATAGAACCGCGGGCACGTCTGCCAATGCATGCAAAACACTTTTGCTCATAACTCTTTTCTTTGTGTTCAATCTTTCTTTGCCGAAGCTCAAAATGGCTTACGACTCACATAGTTTTAACATCTTTAAAACTTTCATTACAACACAGGACCTCACAGTCCGAGTGCTCAATCACGACACCTCTTGACCGATGCACCAGTCATAGGTTCGTGGTAATAAAAAAGCATCTTTAATGTTTAAATACGGTATACACCACGTATACAGTACAGGACCCCAAAGTCCAAAGGACCCAAAGTCCATAACAACAAAGAACCTTAGTACCCCGACGTCTCGGTTACTAAGTTCAACAGCACTTTCAATACGGTTGAATAAATTTTTGTTTTCAGAAAATCTTTTAAAATTGGAAATTCATTAATAAAATCTTTAAATAATAAAGCTTAGCTTTCACGAAAATGAGTCACTTGAGGTTTTAACTTACTCAAAATATACACTGCCATTTCAAAATACTTGCCGTCTACACTTTTCCAAATTTGCCGTCAATTATCATTTTTTTAAAGCTTTTTAAGCCAAAATTTAGCTTTTTCCACTTAAACAATTTTCTAAAATCATAATTAACTTATTTTCACCAATTAATTTCATAAAATAATATTTTATAATATTCCAGAATTTCTTACGTAAATATTAGCAGTGCAAAAATATTTTCACGGTTTCGCTCTCATTGTGACTCAGAATATACTCTTACAGTAATAAATCATTAAAATAATAATATTTTGCAAAATTCCTTATTTTTCCCAAATAAAAATTTCCATTAATATTATGTATCAATATTTTACCGTTAAAACATCGAATATAATTTACGAAGCTTCTTAAAGCTTTTATCCCATTAATTTAATTGGGCACTGACCACTGTCAGGCTTCTCAAACATCAACCAACAATAATATCACAGAGATATTTCCAGGTAGATCATGCATCACATTAGCATAATATAATTACAAATAAACAATTAAAATCAATTAAACAAACACAGATACAAATACCATAACTTAAACTATTTAAATAAATACTAACAGACAAATAATTACAAACAAACACAGGATAGCATATTGCCAACGAATATATCCCTCAGGTATTCCCCTCTTACCTTTCGTAGAGTTTCTTGTGGATTAGTGAATTTCTTCGGAAGTCCAGATATCGCGTATACGTCACACTCACTCAACCTTCAACCATTACAATCAAATAATTACAAATCAAGAAACTAAAAACATTCAAAACCCTACTACATGGTCACGGCCTCTAGGGGTTTTGAGTGACTAAAATTTCTAATCATGATTAAGTCATGGATTAATGGTCCTTAATCAACCAAGATCATGGATTAGTGGCTAAACAACTAAATTTTAAACTCAAAACTTCCTAACTCTCATATACTTAGATTCGGCCTTGACATGTTCATGGGGATAGGGTTTTTAGTTTGATAAACCAACTTGGATTTATTAAGCATACATACTAATAGCTTGATTACCAAGATCATTAATGAAAACTTTGAACAAAACTCATCAAATATCATCCACCTAGGGTTCGGCCAACATAGAGATTTAGAGTAAGGCTTTCCATTTTAATAAACTAACATGGATTAGAGTGTGTAGACATACATCTCATATGAAATACATGATCATACATGACAACACATGAACAAAATCCTATCAAGCCTATTCTCCTAGGTTCGGCCAAAGCTAGTTTATTAGGAAGGAAATTTTTTATTACATCATGCTCTTGGATTTAGATAGTATGCATGATATCAAGAATATAGAAAGTGGTTTCAACATCATGAGATTTTTCTAGAATTTGCTATGAATTTTCAAAGTTCTAGGCTTAGAAACTTAAAAGTGATGAACATAAATGAGATAAACTTTGAATCATGAAACTTATTGAAGAACATAGATATGATTAAGGAAGAAGAATAGGATTCACCTCTTGAAGATCAAAGACAAGTGAAATCCAAGAACATGCTTCACAAAGTGATGCTAGAAAAGCTTATGAACTTATGAGTTTTTGAAACAAAAAGGCAATAGGAAGAAAATGAAATGTGAGGGAGGGTATTTATAGAGATGTGGTTGCGCCACTTTGGAGGGATTTAGTATAAAGGATGTGGCTTTTCTAAGGATTTAAGTGCAATAAATTCCTAGGGACCATTTTTCAAAGATTCTAAAAGTATAAGGACTATTTTTCAAATTGCCAATAGTTTGAAATGATGACCATGTGCAACATTTAATGTGTTCACATGTGACTCATCTTGTTGAATTTTCTTGAGGCTTTTTGGGAAGAATCTAGAATATTTTGGGACTTGTTAGATTTGTGTGGAACTTTGGAGAATAATGGAGAACATTGTTGAAGATTCAAGAATAAACTTGACTCATCCAAGTTAAGGGAAGCCCCCACTCTTCCTTGGGCTTGCGCACGGGCCTTGGAAATTTGGGCTTGGATTTAATTATTTTGGCACACCAAAATGCTTAAGGCATAACCATAAGCTAGGAAACTTACATGATTTCTAATGGGCTTCATGGAATTAAATTCATGGACAAGGAATTTGGGCTTCAAGTCCACGGTCCTCTAATGGGTTTGGAACAAATATTTTGGCCCAATTCACTTGGAAAAACATAAGAACTAACTTAGGGCCCAAAGTGCAATTAATAGAAAGTTCAAGGACTTAAGTGCAAAAATCCATAAATTGCCACTTTAACCTTGTAGAATCTTCTAGACTCAAAAGTGTGATTCATCCCCATGAATCATCTCAAAATTCTAAGATAACCTCTTTATCTACTCTTGGAAACTCCGAAATCGACTCTGTCGTTCACCCGATTACGTATTTCGTCCATAAAACGTATATTATTTTATTTTTTCTGAAATAATTCTAAAAATACACAATTGTAGGAAATGAAATAAAAACCTTAAGTCTTTCGTTCACGAATTAAAATTAGGTCTTTTGAGCAGTATAATTATACTGTCAATGGAATTCGCGGGCCGGGTTTCGCCTCACTTTCCAACCTAAATTTTAATCGTAGCTTCCTACATTCAAGTAGAATTGAGTGGTAAACTTCGTTTATTTAAAATAATTTTCTAAAACTCCAATCAACCTATCAACATATTTATATGTATTACTATTATTTTAAACAATGAAATACAGGGTGTTACATTACTACCCTACTAAAAAAAAATTCGTCCTCGAAATTACGTACCTGTAAATAGATCAGGATACTGTAACTTCATTTTGTCTTCTACTTCCCATGTTGCTTCTCCAGTCACGTCATCCCAAATAACTTTGACCAATGAGATCTGTTTGCCTCTGAGCTGCTTCATCATCTTATCCGCGATTCGTACAGGTAACGTCTCGTAAGACAAGTTTTCTTTTAGTTGTACTAAATCAGGTTCAATTACGTGAGATGGATCAGGAACATACTTCCTTAATTGTGCAACATGAAAAACATCATGAAGACTGGATAGAAAAGGCGGTAAGGAAATTTTATAAGCTACTGGACCTACTCGACGAAGAATTTGGTAAGGTCCAATGAATTTTGGAGTGAGATTCCTGGATTTAATTACCCTGCCAACCCCAGTCGTTGGCGTGACTCTCAAAAACACATGCTCACCTTCCTCAAACTCAAGAGGTCGTCGTCTCTTGTCAGCCTAACTTTTCTGTCGACTATGAGTTGTCCGCATTTTCTCTTGAATCATTTTCACCTTTTCCGTCATTTGTTGCACGATATCTGGTCCTACCATTAAACTCGCACCATCCTGGTACCAACATAAAGGCGTCCTGCACCTTCGACCATACAAGGCTTCATAGGGTGCCATTCCTATGCTCGAGTGAAAACTGTTATTGTAAGTGAATTCTATCAATGATAGATATTCATCCCAACTTCCAGCATTTTCTAGCACACAGGCTCTCAATAAATCTTCAAGAGACTGAATAGTTCTCTCCGATTGTCCATCCGTTTGAGGATGATACGCAGAACTTAATCTGAGTTTCGTTCCCAATGAATCTTGCAGACTTTACCAAAATCTTGACGTAAATCTCGGATCACGATCTGGGATAATACTCAAAGGTACTCCATGTAATCTAACAATTTCATCGATGTATAACTGAGTTAGTCTTTCCAGTGGGTATTTCATATTTACTGGTAAAAAGTGAGCTGATTTAGTCACTCGATCAACTATTACCCATATAGAGTCATACCCTTTCCGAGTCTTGGCAAACCTGACACGAAATCCATCGCAATACCATCCCATTTCCATTCAGGAATGTCTAAGGATTGTAGCATTTCGGTCGGTCTTTGATGTTCCACTTTAACCTTTTGACAAGTTAGACACGCAGCTACAAACTCCATTACATCATTCTTCATGCCATACCACCAATACAATTTCCTTAAATCCTGATACATGTTAGTTGCTCCGGGATGCAAACTTAACTTACTCCTATGAGCTTCTTCAAGAATTAACTTTCTCAGCTCGACATCATTTGGTACGCAAATCCTTTCATCAAACCTTAATATTCCATCATTTCCTTCTTTAAATTCCGACACCGCTCCATGTCGCACTAATTCTCTTTCTCTTTGCAGGTATTGATCACTTCCTTGTTTTTCTTTAATTTGCTCCATCGGTTCATTTGAAACAGTAATCATACCTAAACACAATTTTCCTGGCAATGTCTTAATCGTCAATCTCATATCTCGGAATTGTTCCAATAACTGTTGCTCTTTAACCATCATTGCGGATATGTGCATTGATTTCATACTCAAAGCAGTTGCTACTACGTTTGCTTTTCCAGGGTGATACTGTAATTCGAAATCGTAATCCTTTAGAAGTTCCAACCAACACCACTGCCTCATGTTAAGCTCCTTTTGATCAAATAGGTATTTCAAACTTTTATGGTCACTATAAACATTAAAAGTCGCTCCATTCAAATAATGTCTCCAGTTTTTTAATGCGAATACCACTACTGCTAGCTCCAAGTCATTTGTAGGATAATTCCTTTCATGAATCTTCAATTGTCTTGAAGCATACGCCACGACTTTTTGGTCTTGCATCAATACACATCGTAATCCTTTATGTGAAGCATCACAATAAACCTCAAATGGTTCATGAGGATCAGGTAGTATCAACACCGGTGAAGTAGTCAACCTTCGTTTTAACTCTTGAAAACTTTCTTCACATGCTTCAGTCCATATAAATGCTTGATCCTTTCGAGTTAATTGGGTAAAGGGTCCTACTATTTTGGAAAATCCCTCAATGAATCTTCTATAGTATCCCGCTAAACCCACAAAACTACGAATCTCGATCACCTTCTTAGGCCTTTCCCATTGTAAAACAGTCTCAACTTTCGACGGATCAACGACAATTCCTTCACTTGAGACTATGTGTCCTAAAAATTGAACTTGGTCTAACCAAAATTCACACTTTTCAGGTTTCGCGTAAAGCTATTTCTCCTTTAAATTTTGGAGAACCACACTGAGATGTTCAGCGTGTTTTTCTTTACTGGGAGAATAGATTAGAATATCGTCTATGAAAACAACGACAAACTGATCTAAGTAAGGACGAAAAATCCTATTCATGGAATCCATGAATATAGCTGGAGCATTCGTAACTCCGAACGGCATCACAAGGTACTCGTAATGCCCGTAACGTGTTCTAAACGCTGTTTTAAAAACATCCTCCGCCTTCACGTGAATCTGATGATAGCCTGAACATAAATCTATCTTTGAGAAAACGGCTGCTCCACGTAACTGATCCATTAAGTCCTCTATCCTTGGAAGTGGATACTTATTCTTAATCATCACTTTATTCAACTGACGAAAATCTACGCATAAACGAGAAGTTTCGTCAACCAAAATTTCTAATCATGATTAAGTCATGGATTCATGGTCCTTAATCAACCAATATCATGGATTAGTGGCTAAACAACTAAATTTTAAACTCAAAACTTCCTAACTCTCATATACTTAGATTCTGCCTTGACATGTTCATGGGGATAGGGTTTTTAGTTTGATAAACCAACTTGGATTTATTAAGCATACATAATAATAGCTTGATTACCAAGATCATTAATGAAAACTTTGAACAAAACTCATCAAATCTCATCCACCTAGGGTTCGGCCAACATAGAGATTTTGAGTAAGGTTTTTCATTTTAATAAACTAACATGGATTAGAGTGTGTAGACATACATGTCATATGAAATACATGATCATACATGACAACATATGAACAAAATCCTATCAAACCTATTCTCCTAGGTTCGGCCAAAGCTAGTTTATTAGGAAGGAAATTTTTATTACATCATGCTCTTGGATTTAGATAGTATGCATGATATAAAGAATATAGAAAGTGGTTTCAACATCATGAGATTTTTCTAGAATTTGTTTTGAATTTTCAAAGTTCTAGGCTTAGAAACTTAAAAGTGATGAACATAAATGAGATAAACTTTGAATCATGAAGCTTATTGAAGAACATAGATATCATTAAGGAAGAAGAATAGGATTCACCTCTTGATGATCAAAGACAAGTGAAATCCAAGAACTTGCTTCACAAAGTGATGCTAGAAAAGCTTATGAACTTATGAGTTTTTGAAACAAAAAGGCAATAGGAAGAAAATGAAATGTGAGGGAGGGTATTTATAGAGATGTGGCTGCGCCACTTTGGAGGGATTTAGTAGAAAGGAGGTGACTTTTCTAAGAATTTAAGTGCAATTAATTCCTAGGGACCATTTTGCAAATATTCTAAAAGTATGAGGACTATTTTGAAAATTGCCCATAGTTTGAAATGATGACCATGTGCAACATTTAATGTGTTCACATGTGACTCATCTTGTTGAATTTTCTTGAGGCTTTTTGGGAAGAATCTAGAATACTTTGGGACTTGTTAGATTTGTGTGGAACTTTGGAGAATAATGGAGAACATTGTGGAAGATTCAAGAATAAACTTGACTCATCCAAGTTAAGGGCAGCCCCCACTCCTCCTTGGGCTTGCGCATGGGTCTTGGGAATTTGGGCTTGGATTTAATTATTTTGGCCCACCAAAATGCTTAAGGCATAACCATAAGCTAGGAAACTTACATGATTTCTAATGGGCTTCATGGAATTAAATTCATGGACAAGGAATTTGGGCTTCAAGTCCACGGTCCTCTAATGGGTTTGGAACAAAGATTTTGGCCCAATTCACTTGGAAAAACATAGGAACTAACTTAGGGCCCAAAGTGCAATTAATAGAAAGTTCAACGACTTAAGTGCAAAAATCCATAAATTGCCACTTTAACCTTGTAGAATCTTCTAGATTCAAAAGTGTGATTCATCCCCATGAATCATCTCAAAATTCTAAGATAACCTCTTTATCTACTCTTGGAAACTCCGAAATCCACACTGTCGTTCACCCGATTACGTATTTCGTCCGTAAAACGTAGATTATTTTATTTTTTTCTGAAATAATTCTAAAAATACACAATTGTGGGAAATAAAATAAAAACCTTAAGTCTTTTGTTCACGAATTAAAATTAGGTCTTTTGAGCAGTATAATTATACTGTCAATGGAATTCGCGGGCCGGGTTTCACCTGACTTTCCAACCTAAATTTTAATCGTAGCTTGCTACATTTAAGTAGAATTGAGTGGTAAACTTCGTTTATTTAAAATAATTTTCTAAAACTCCAATAAACCTATAAACATATTTATATGTATTACTGTTATTTAAAATAATGAAATACAGGGTGTTACATACAAGAATTGGTAGAAACTACAAATGTGTTGTAAGTGCTCATTATGTAATTTCAGGAAATAATGATACAATACAAATAGGAGCTATATATATTTCATATGTTGATTGACCTCATTTAAATGTCTAATATAATATCTTAAAACTGGATATTGGAAATAAGATCCTAAAACAATAAAAATATAATGCATTAATTCAATATAAAACTTATGCGCACATTAAATTGTCTTAGAAATTAATCAAACTCACATAGTGATTCAAATTATTAGTTATTAGCATACATTAAAACTAAACTTACAACCGATCAACCTCCATTCTATACACACTAAACTTTCGTATAAAAACATTAAGGGAAAGTCGTAAATTACTAATGAGCTAGAAAGTGGAAAGCTACAAGATGACGATCCAAATCAAACTATTGAATAAAATACTAAAAAAATATCTTCACCAAAATTAAAGCTATATATAAATTCAAAATAAATTATAATAACAGATATGAAGTTGAATATAAATTATTTTCATATTTACGGTTAATAAATTAATTAATTTACCTTTACAATGATAAAGTTGTGTGCCGATAATACATAGCCCTTCACCCATGTTTTAATCAAGGAAATCATAGTCGATAAACATCCAATCTGATGATCGCTTGGGACAGAAGAGCAAAGCATAACAAGGAAGGTGAAGAAATATAAGACATCATCAACGGCTTCCATCTATCCAGACCAGCATCAATAATCCACTGATAGAGATCAACGGCCTTGCTCATAATCTAATGAGGACAGCACACCATTTTAAACAACAAAAAGATGCCAACAAAATAAAAAGCATATTAATCAACAACGGAATCTAGATAAATGATATGGAATTACAAGAATATATAGTATTGAACTATTGATCTTAGTAGAAGAAGCAGTAACAGATCCCAACATCATTATAATCATCATGATACTAGTATGTTTGTGAATATACCTTCTTTTAATCGGTGACGGATAGCATAAGGAAATCGTATTGCAACTTTCTGCTGAACCAACTTGGCGGCGCAAAGACAATTGCAGCTTTAGGGAAACCCTATTTAGTTGTGTGAGAAAGTGTCGAAGGCAGGTATCTATTTATAAGAGGCCAAAGACACGGGATGGATTGTGTTCCCACGTGAGAAGGGGAAGTGTCGGTCAGGGTTGTCATTGTGTTGGTTGCTGATGTAAGCATCTAATGTCTCTAGGACAATCCACTTCCACTTCTTTCTTGTCTAAAAGGAATTAGTTTTTAACATAGAATCACAACACGCATAAGATGGCCAATTTTCTTATATATGTAATGTAATGTAATATGTAATAACTAGTATCATGCGGTAGGGGTGTTCATCAATAGATCCAAACCGATTTAAACCGTAAAAATCGAATCAAAAAAACGAAAATCGAATAAACCAAAAAAATTGAAAATCGAAAAAACCGTAATTTATTGGATTGGATCGGATTTTGGATCCTCTAGTGAAATCCAATCCAAACCGATCTATTATATACATATATTATTATTCTTGAAATTATAGTATTACTCGTACTTAACATTGTTTTTCATACTTTTATGTCCCTCATTCTTTTTAATATTTTTGTTGAAATGACATATATGAGACTATTTAGAATAAATATTAATGTCTTGAAGTTATATTTTGCTAAAATTTTTGATGCATAACATATATATACTTGATTGAGTCAAGATGAAAAATATGAAATCAATTAAGTAAGTTTGAAAAATAATTAGTTACAATTTATCTATAGTCAATTCAAGGAAAAAAATATGATAAGTGAGAGTAGATATAGAGAATTTACATAAAAGCACGTCTTAAAAAATATCAATAATTATTTTTTCTCAAACTCCCAAATTAAAATGAAGATTATCCTTTGTTCACTATTAAATAAGAAGCAAGGACACTTAGCATAAGAAAAAAAAGTAAAGTATGATAAAAATCGAATTATCCAATCCAATCCAAACCACATTTAATTGGATTAGATCAGATCGGATATTTTTAAGGAAGCAGACCGATCCAATCCAAATCGCACGTTGTTTTCATCATTGGATAATATGACTTTTTAGCTTAAAACCGATCTAATCCGCGAACACCCCTATCATGCAGTGCAACACATGCGTCTATGTATGTTTTTATTTAAATAATAAATAATAAAGGCAAAACTAGTGTTTTGGTATCTTAAGTTAATTTATTTTTTCAAGTTGGTCTCTTAAGTTTTTTTTGTGTCAAATAGGTCCCTTAAATTTTTTTGTGACATCATAATTCACTGATTTAATAGCAAAAATATATATTGTAATAAAAACTTAAGGGACTTATTTGACACCCAAAAAGACTTTAAGGACCTATTTGACAAAAAAAAAACTTAAGGACCAACTTAAAAAAATTAAATTTACTTAAGCGACCAAAACACTAGTTTTGCCCATAATAAATACATTTGAATTTTCTTACATATGTAATATATGTAATAACTAGTATCAGGCGGTGCATGCAATACATGCATCAATATGTATATTTTTATTTAAATAATAAATAATAAACAATAAAGGCAAAACTTGTGTTATGGTTCCTTAAGTTAATTTAATTTTTCAAGTTGATCACTTAAGTTTTTTTTGTGTCAAATAGGTCCTTTAAGTTTCTTTTTTTTATGTCAAATAGGTCCCTTAAGTTTTTTTTGTGACATCATAATTCACTGATTTAATAGCATAAACATATATTGTAATAACAACTTAAGGGACCTATTTGACACCCCAAAAAACTTTAAGGGACCTATTTGAACAAAAAAAATTAAGGGACCAACTTAAAAATTAAATTAACTTAAGAAACCAAAATACTAGTTTTGCCGGTAATAAATACATTTGAAGACTCCAAATAATATTTTAATATTTATTACCTACCTTCTTATTATTATTCAGGGTTATATATATCTTTTGTCCTCGTAAATAGTAAAAAATCGTTTTTAGTTTTTTATTTTTAAAATGTTTATTTTTGGTCCTTTAATTTCCAAAATAACTCACATTTGGTCTCTAACATTAACTCTATTTCATATGGTTTGTGAAATGCAATTATACGTCCCTTTTCCATATCCCCCACTTCACTAATATCGAATGTACTTTCACGTAGAAATATGGACATGAAACTTCGTTTCACAGATTAAATTCTGATGAAGTTAGGGACCAAAAGTGAGTTATTTTGAAAATTGAGGATAAAAACATACTTTTAAAAATGAGGGACTAAAAATAATTTTTTACTATTTTACAGGGATCAAAAATATATTTAACCCTAATATTAAATATTCAAATTAATACAAATATGCATTTAAATATGATTCGTTAAGTTTGAAATAAAGACATTTTAAAAGATTTTTGAATTGAACTAATGGAATTTTAGAATTCCTTATTAAATATTTCTCATAAAATGTATGAAAGTCAATACTACAATAAAAATTCGCATATTCAAATGCAATCAATCAATAGCAAAACATGTTATATTATACATGTCAAATATCACCTAAAAAAACACACGTTTAGTTGACCGAAAATAGCGACCACCATTCATGAAAGGTTACAGTAAAGACTCAAATTTCATTAGTAAAAAATATGTTTTATATATCAGAGATTCTATAATGATTGCTCTATAACTATTGTAGAAAGTAATGTGGTGATATTTTTATAATAAAATATAATTTATAAATGATTTTTTATATCAATTATATTATGAATCATTGTACAAAGTAACACGATAACAGTTTTATAATATTATAATAAATTCTAGGATCGACTTTCTACATCGGTTACATTATGAATCATCGTAGAAAGTAGTCACGTCTCTTTGTAATATTCTGGATCTTTCTACAATGTTTATACATGCATGTAGAAAGCCTAATCTGAATGCAAAACCCTAAATCTTATATGTTCCCTCCCACGCAAAACCCTCACTCGTTCACGACACCTTCTTCACGGCGGAGCTCCTCCTCACGTCTCCATCTCAAAGCCGCTATTCCATCTCGCCGCAATCAGAGCTCCTCCTTGCGTCTCCTTCTCGCCGCGAACAGAGCTCCTCCTTGCGTCTCCATCTCTCCGCCGCCTCGTGTTTCACTGCTCTCCCTGTCTTCCTCCCTGCTCGCTGCTCCCTGCTCGTGACTGACTGGTGAGTGTTTCCTGATGATGCTCTTTGATTTTTGAAATTTCCACACACTCTGAATTTTTTTTTTGGTATAACACTGATTTTTTAAATTAGCAGTAACAATGCCCTGTGTGTTCTCGCCGAATAATAGTCCAAATTAGCAGTAACAATACCCTATTCTGTGAACAAGCATTTGGGTTGTCAAACCCAGTAGCCCCGTCAAGATATTTATCTCCATAACAACTATGACCTGAGTATTTTTTTTCCCAATCGTGGGGAAATCCAAACATGAAGTGGTGAAATACCTGTTATTAAAAGTATATAGGCAATGATTAGTACTAACTTGAGTGTGAGTAAATGGCATTCTTCCTGGTTTGTAAAGGAAGTTGTATCTTGATAGTTGATAGTACTCCAGTTATCTCTACCTGATGTTTCTGCAACAATTTTTCAAGCTCGTGAACTTATTACTATTTAGCTTTTGTGCCTGTCTTATTTCTGCAAAAAATAAAAAAAATAACTATAGCTAAATGAAGGCATGTGCATATTAAGGGTCATGAGCCTGTCTTATTAGAATTTAAGGACTTTGTTGCATATTTTAAAATTTAAAGGATCAAATTGTGCATTAACTTAAAATGGGATTTTTGGATTTTTCTCTAAAAAAAAACTCTAGGCTCTAGATAATATCTTCTTGTGAAGGTGTCATTTTGTCAATTATGAACTAAACCGTACCACTACCTGAATGCTGATAATTTCATGACCCATTTATGAACTTTGATTCTATTATATGTGCATGCTCCAAAATGATGAGTGGTGGGTAGCACTTGGCACTTGCTTTTTGGTACATAATTTTCTAAACGTGTGAATCCCCTTGAAAATTGCATCCTGTCTTAGATTATGGATCAGTCTTGCTGGAAATAAATATGTTTCTGAAAGACAGGGAAACATGTCAAAGATAATGTCTGCTTTTTCAAAACTACACACATGATTCTGTCCCTGCAATTCTCCTATCTCTTACGAAGTTCTATTTTTCCATCATTCTTGTAACTTTGAAGCAACTTGCATGCCAAAGCTTGTTGTTATTGTTGGAGATTGTGTAGAGTAATCCCAGTGTCACACACAGTGCATGGATTCTCTTGAGCTGGTCAAGGTTTGCAAAATTGTGCAGTGTTTTATAGAAGGATTTGCAGTTCATCAAAATCAAAGTGGATGATAGTACATCATCTTGTTATAGCTGTGCATATAGAAAATGATTTGATCTCACCCCATGTGGCTTTGCTTCAGCTTTCACTTGGTGATTAGTGACTAGTGAGTGATTGTTGCAGGAATCTAACTACATAGTATACAATTCAACAGTGAAATGTGTATAAGGTACTAGGATAAAGTCAGTTATTACAAAAACTTATTATAATTAAAATTTCTGCTCATCATGATTTGCCAGTGAAGCATCTTCTTTTATCAGCATGCATTGAATGTTTGACACGTGAAGGATATAAAGAGACTAGAGAGATTCTTCTATTGCCTTTCTTGCTAGTGAAATTGCTATTGAGATGATCATATATATTTTTTTGTATTCAAAATGGGTAATGGCAGGTTAGTGTTCCATCCAGCAGTCTGCTAACCATAGTGACGGTTAGATGTGGGCATTCTGCTAATTTGCTATCAGTTAACATGGGAGCATCACTTCAAGCATTTCCTCCTCAAGACCCTCAGGTATTTAAATTTCGCCCTCTTTTTTGTTTCTCTCTTTTTGGACATACTTATACATACCTAGATATAACCTTCTGGGCAATTACTGTAATACTTTTATTATATATATAATATGATCGAGTGAAAATGCATTTTGGTTTTGTGTGAAAATACTGTTTTTGTTTTGGTCTTACTTTCCTATATTTAGCACATAACCACTTGCAGAGAGTTTTTTCTCTCCATCTCACACACAACACAAGCACGTGGTTTATTTGCCAGGAGTGAATGGAGTATGGTCTGTTCTAAGATATATGGAAGGAGAGTTTTGGGAGAAGTGCATTCCTATTTAGTTAGGTGGGACAATAGGTTCATGGGGTGGTGGTAGAATACAGGAGGCAAAAAATAATTATGACTTGGGCAAAACTAGTTGATAAAAAGAGGGAGGGAATTCCCTACAAAATAAATCACATAGCTTTCCTGTTGTACAAAGTCTTGTTGTTGGAACCCTTGCTCTTTATGTTGCTAGTATATTCTTCCCCAAAAGAAAAAAGAAAAAAAAAGGAGAATGCCTGTTAGCTCATGTTTTTATAATTGCATTTATAATAGCTAGAGTATAAATTTTGGAAATATAAGATTTATAAATGTGTAAGTTAGATTTTGCACTGTATGGATACTTGAAGCAAATGTAATATCTTTATTTGTAATTGTAATCTTGGGTCAGATAAGTTTGATCCTTTGTTGTTCACTATCTCCAATATTGCAAGTGAAATGAAAGAAGCAATGGATCCATGGTTTGATCAGCTTATTCATTTGTTCCATTTTTATAGTGTAAAAGGATTGTTATTACTAATATTTCATTTTAAAGACCTTTATAATTATTATAGCGAGTTGGTTTCTTTATTACATATTGTTGAGCCCTGCCAGCCTCCTAGAAACATGACTGACCGAGAAAGGTGTGTTTTTACTTTTTATTAGTTTTTGGTCTTATTATTATTTTCCCCCAAGCTTTTATCTCTATGGGGGTCCTAAATGAAGGTTGAGAATTTTTTTTCGAAGTGACTTTTTATTTTTATTTTTATATTAATGTGTGCTACTAGACTTTTGCAAAGGTTACAAAGATCTGAATATGATACAGGTTTTATATCTTAGAGTCATACCTCTAATTGCATCATTGTTTTCCTTATTCATCCCTGCTTGATTGAAACTACACCATAAAAGGTCATTTATGCACTCTTTACTTTTTGGAGGAAGAAAGTGCCTTTTAATATATTTATATGTTTACTTATTATTGTCTACAATTTGTAGTCTAATCGAGAACGAGGCGTCTGGGAGTGTGGATAGTTTGTCTTGAGACATAGTATTACTGATCGATGGACGGAGGTAACTAATAGTGTTTTTAAGTACAAAAGTTAGTTATTATGTTTGTTTTACTTGATTTGGTAATATTGTTTATCTTATGTTATTGGAACTTGCAGAATTTCAACAATGCGGAACCATTATCTGATGATGAAATTGAGGACATCAAGGAGCGTTGGGCAAGCTTCTTTCTTGATTATAGTAAACCATTTGTATCTTAGATGTATTTAGTTTGACATTCATATAGGGTTAATTTTTTTGTTGGTATAGCTAGATTAATTAGTACTGATTAATCATATGGATATTGAATTATATATATGGATGTTAATGTTAATTGTTGAGTTTTTGTTGATTTTGTGTTGTTGTTGATTTTGTTGATGTGTATTGAAAACTGAATGAAAACAGCGAAAGAAAGTGATGAAAGAAACAAACGAGGTTTTTTTAAAAAAAATTACAAGACTTTCTACAACGGTTGTGACCTTAACCGATGTAGAAAGTCCATCAGTAGTTTATGAAGTGCACTTTCTACATCGGTTGGTCAATAAACCGATGTAGAAAGTTACAATGGTTGGTCAAAACAACCGATGTAGAAAGTCCACTAGAGTCTTCAAACTGGATATAGAAATCATACTTTCTACCACGGTTGTGTCTTTCAACAGATGTAGCAAGGAACTTTCTACAACAGTTGGACAACCGTTGTAGAAAGTCCCTACTTTCTACATTGAGGCTATCTACAACGGTTGGTCAACCGTTGTAGAAAGTCTTTTTCAATCGTTGTAGAAAGGATTTTTTGCACTAGTGTTGATTCCTAAAAAATTCAGGACACCCACTTTTGATCCCTAAAAAAAATAAATTAACCATTTAGTCCCTCAAATTTACAAACGCGGGACACACTAGTCTCCTTCCACTTTCAATGCCCATTTACTTGTCTATGTGTCTTGTTAACCATCCCACCTGACTCTTTAGTGGTCATGCATAGTCTATGACAACGAATAAAAAGTGAAAAACATGCACATTTTTCAGGTACTTGGGTTTTAAAATTTTCCACGCATTTTTACACTTTCGTCCATTTTTCACGATGGAAAAATGGCATAGGTCACACATGACAACTAACAAGTCAGGTAGGATGGTTAACGAAACACATAGGCAAGTAAACAAACATTGGAAGTGGAAGGGAGACTAATGTGTCTCGCATTTGTAAATTTGAGGGACAAAATGATTAATGTATTTTTTTAGGAACCAAAAGTGGGTCCCCTAAATTTTCCAGAGTTCTACTTGGGTCTTTGATCTTAATATTAAATATTCAAATAACACATATATGCATTTTAATATAATTCTCTAAGTTTGAAACAAAGACATTTTAAAAGATTTTTTAATTTAACTAATGGAATTCTAAAATTCCTTATTAAATATTTATCAATAAATTTATGAAAGTCAATACTACAATAAAAATTGAGACATTAATGTACCAACTTTTTTTTTTGAGATAGTCAAATGCAATTAATCAATAGGGAAAAAAGTAGATTATACTACCTTCGGACTCAATTATAAGTAAAATTAACTATTTTCACACTTATTAAGGAAGTTATTTAATTTAGTTTAATTGTCTTGATTTATGTAAAAAAAATGAGTTACAATTATTAAACTACCCTTTAATTGTCTTGGGAGTGTGCAATGCTCTAGGAATTAGTTTGATTGTCTTGACTTTTGGAATACTGACATTAAATAGAGTTGAATTAGTTGTCTTTTGCTTATATTTGAGTCCACAAAATATAAGTACTTTTTTGCTTATAATTGAGTCCAGGAGAAGTACATATTAAATTTCTTTTTCAAATATTGTATTGAGGTAATCAATTATCAGTCACATGTATATATTTCAATATGCTTATAATAATGATTTTTTTGATAAGCAATGATATTTTAATTTAATATCATCAAATTCAAAATTTTAAAATCAATAGTCACCTCAATGCTAGAAGTCAAAACAATGGTGGTGTTGAAAAATTCTAAATATGGAGCAGTGTTAGAGCCATAATTTGGGCAGCAGAAGTTAGATGCACATGGGGCCAAAACCATTTGAAACAGAACACATTGAGCTACAACTTTTATGTAGATCACAAATAAAAAATAGGTGGTTTAGGATGTCATTTCTGTCTTGGAAATTTGCTTGCAAATTTTGTAGTTTAGTGGGCTTTACTTTCTCATTTAAGGCCCTATTAGAGCATTTGTGGATTCTTTTTGCAATTTCTTTCTTCCATTTTTTGTTTTCTACGGTTTTAATTTCATTTTTTTTTCTTCTTGTTCTTCCCACCCATTCATGAAAGGTTAGGCCTTATTAATAAAGCCTTGGGATTTGTACCTTTGATGATTAATTGTGAAATTATGTTTTGTTTTGTTTTTTGTTATTTTTTGTTCTTAATTTTTTCCCTCTTAACTGTTTGAATCTAGATTGGATAGCTTCATTTTGCTTGTAATTTTTTTATATGATGCTTAATTATCACAGTTTTGAGGCTAAATTTTTGGAGATTAAAAAATGTACTGAAGGTGTTTGTTGTATTGTTTAATGTGAAACTTGTCCCTATTTTTAATAATATCTTGTGTAGCCTTTACTTTTAGGGAGATATTAGTCTATCATTTTTGGGTTTTATCAAATACTAGCCATTTATATATAAGATCAATCTCTTTGGGTAACTAGTATAAAAACTTTTGGAAATGTAGTCATTCCCGAAATTCAGAGTTAAATATTAAATGGTAGGCAATGACCAATGAGAATTTTCATTTACACTACTTGTTGGATGCCTGAATCTTTTTCAAGTGAGAAAGGATGATATAGGTCTTGGAATAATTTAGATTATTGCTAAACCAGTATGCATATATAAGGCATAAGGAATGTTTAAAAGAGTGGATATTTGATATTTTGATGCATCATATCTTATTGTATAATAGTAAACCCATACAAATAGGCACAAAAGGAATACAATACTTTAGAGGTGGCTTCTAAGGTGAGGGCCCAAAAAAATCGCTCACCCACGAGGGCCCATTATGACTTGGTATAAGAGGTAAATTACTCTAATTCCTTATAATAATAGTGATTTTGGTCTTAATTTGCCATGAGTCTTCAACATGCTATTACCTGTAAATCACGTAACATTGATGACTTTCTATTCTAATAATCAGGAAATTACTGACTTCTCTAATTTTTTTTGTAAAGTAGAAGGGAGGTCAGTTTTTGCCATGTCGACTTCCCAATGTTCTCTTTTTATTTTGTTAACAAGTTTAGGTACATTCAAACATGGTTTCTCACCATCAGGCCAAATGAACTATTTTTGAAGATGGAGTTGTTCTGCTGAGAATTGAGGAATAAAAAACCATGGTTGTTCACCATGTGTGTGGTCTTGGTGGTTGAGGCATGATTTGTACGTATACTTGTTATGGGTTGGCTAGTGGGGATCCATTATGGCTTGTGACTACGTTGGTACGGGTGAATTACCATCAAGCCTCTTTTATAGCGGTATTACTATCAAAGACAACAATTCAGATATTCTCGTTATCAAGATTCAATGATATTCCTTTCACACGGTTGGCAAATTCAACCATTATGGCCATTGCATTAAAAATGGAAAACTTGTTTTAACAAGTATGTTTGAGAGAGAAATGCAGCAATGAAAACCAAAGATAGAGATAACAATGGGAACAGAGGGGAAGAGATGGTGAAATAAGTCTGAGAAAGTAGAGGAAAGAGACAACTCAATATCGTACATTAATTAAGTTTGAGAAAGGGGATGAAGAGAGAAGTCGGCACTGTATATTCCTAGGGCACCGAGAATTGACAAAATTGAGGGGATTTTTTTTTTACAACCGGGAATAGCAAGTTTAGATGTGAAATCTCAACCATCCATCTATGTTAATAATATATCCAATGAAGTCACCTACTTTCGAATTGTCATTCGGCCAATGGACATTCGGCCAATGAGTTCAAATTTGAAACTCAAATTACGTCAAGATCACAAAAAGTAATGATAAATGGAATAAAAAATAGAACTTAATCCAGTAAAATAAAATGGATATTAATGAGAACTTGATAGCACCTACAAACTATGTGAAAAAAGAAAGATATAAAGGAGAAAGTACTCTTGAGCCTAGCAGCGTGTAAATCGGAGTCAGGGTGGTGCCAAGCAAGAAGTCGATTTGAGGATTCAGGAATAATTACAAGAGACACTGTAATTTGATTGAGTTAAAAGGAAGAAACTGTAGAACTGTATTCTACAGTAATAATCACAACATGTTATTGGAAATTGGTATTCCAAGTTGCTTCTGCATTTTATTCACAACAAACACTTCTTGATCTTCACATATGGTTAGTACTATACCATTCCTACCATGCCGACCAGTTCGTCCAGATCGATGTGCATAGTGAATTGATTATGTGGGTAAGTCAAGATTAACCACAAGATCACATTCTTCCACATCCAAACCCCTAGCTGATAATTCATTTGTCACCAGAACTCTAAAAATAACAGTATAAAAGTTCCTGAAACATTTCAGGCAATCGGGTTGACCCAACCTGTCACGGAGCTATCTATGGCGGGTCGATGATTTTTCGAATCAGGTCGGGCCAGCCTAGATCTGTTCAGACCAATGTTTTAAAAACCGAACCGAAAATCGAACCGACAAGATATCTGGGTCATGGTTCAATTGGTTCAACCGGTTCAACCCTTGATTGAACCTTGTGATTAATAAATTATTAAAAAATTATTAATTACTAAACTGGGTAAAAAAGTAAAAAAGTAAATAAAAATTCATTTCAAACGATTCAACCCAGTCCGACTGACGGTTCAAAGCGGTTCAATCCAGTTCAATCTGGTTCAACCAGATCACGTTTCAAAAACACTGGACTGATCCGCCGAACTGACCGGTTCATGGTTGAACTGATTGACGAGGCTTTAGAAGGGGTCGACGTCCCTTTTCTGGTCGGTCATGGATGCCGATTGTGGCTTGTGACATCTAACTTGATCGAATTTGGACTTTTAGGTTGATTTTTGTTAATAATCAGATGCTTAGTTTAATTTTCCTCAATTATATTTGTCAGCTCTTATTTAGTGGTGAATTTTTGGATCATGTTTCTCTACAAGTAGGGTTTTTGGCTCAATTTTATGACTTTGGTGGATTCGACACCCATTAATAACACAGTTCACCGTATAAAGAATACGATACATATGGCATACAACATACAACCAAAATATTTGTACATTGTTTCATTTTAAAATTGGCTTGAGTTTTTGACAAAAATATAATCAAAAGACGACAAGTGACTTTTAAATTTGTCCCTCGTTTAATCAAGGGACAAAACATTGTCCACATCACTAAAATGTAAAATGACCAAGACATTCAAACACTTACCATGTTGGAACAACTTGAATGAGTTCTCATTTCTCATTCTCATCTTCATAGAGCCGACAATCACATGTATACTTACTTCTTCTGTGTTCCTTCTCTCTTTTCCACTTCATCCATTTCTTCTCTGTTTTCATTCTGTAACACCCCGATTTTCACTGTTTTCTAGTATCGGTAATTAATATATAAAATATATTTTTATCCGAGACTTAGAAAATTATTTTGGGTGAAATACTGTTATTTTCTTGTTATGTTTTATATCTTAGGGTTACGATGAAATTTTGGGTTGAAAATTCAGACGGAACCCGGTCTGCATTTTCACTGACAGTAAAAGTTTACTGCTCAGAAGACCTAATTTTGAGTCGTGAACGAGATGAAAAATGTTTTTATCGTATTTACTACGATACTGGAAGTTTTGAAAATTTTGGTAAAAAAATTAAAATATTATATTTGTTGCGGGCATATACGTCGAGATGTCTCTAGGAAAAGCTTGCGCCAGATGAATCGAGGAGTCGGCAACGTAGCAGAGATGTTGGATTGACCGACTTGACGAGCATTTATGACGAGTTTATCCGTATCATAATGGCCATAATGGCACATTTATGACAAAGTTAATTTTTCCTATGAAATGACCAAATTGCCCTTGTCTTTTTATGACAATTTCAAGCAAATGCAATTGGACAAGTTGACCAAACCTTGCCCAACCCTCACGGTTTCAATAGTGTCTTCTTCATTAATTTAGTTGTCTTCTTCATATAAATACTTTCCTTCCATTTCCATGTCTTTCTTCTTCAAAAAGCTCTTAAATTTGCCATAAGAACACCATAAGAAATCTTGAAGAACATCATCCAAACTTTGTTTTTCTTGGATCATCAAGAGGTAATAACTTATTCTCCTGTCATTTGAATCATTTATCTTCATCACTTTGGTAGATTTAGGACTTAAATCCATATGTTCTTCATTGGTTCAAAGTTCATGAAACTAGATTCAAAAATTCATAACTAATTCTAGAAAAATCCTTTTGACATGAAACCAATTGCTATGATCTTATAATCATCTCTATTTTCATCATCTAGAAGCATAAGATCATGAGAAAATTCTTTCCCTAAAATCTGGTTATGGCCGAACCTAGGGTAGATTTGTGTTTTTAGGTTTTGTTTCATTTTCATGTCTTGATTCATGATTCAATCCTTTTGTATCTTGCTAGTTCTTGTATTCAAGTATATAGAAGATCAAAAAAATCAACCTTTAACCTATTTATCTCATCAAAACCGAAACCCTAGATTTGTGTACTTAAGGGCTTTGTGATTCAAAAGTTGTTTGTAACACTAGAATCAAACTCTAACCTTTGTATGTTGATTTAATCCAAGAGTTGATGAAATTTCAAAATTTCCAGCCTAAAAATATTGAGAAAACCGAACCTTAGTTCTTAGAACTAGATGAGTTTAGTTCATGTTCTTAGTTCATAATCATGGTTAAAGTGTTTAATCATGCTTAATTAACTTATGGATCATTAATCCTTAAGTTAACCAAATTTTAACTTTCTTAACCTAGAAAATTGGTTGAAGCCGAACCCTAACTTTCATAAACTAAGTGTATTGTTGTTTGATTTGATTTATTTTGGTTGTAATTCGTTTGAAGGGAATAATTGAGTTAGCTGAGTCAAGCTGACGGAGAAAAATCAGATCAGGATCAGAAAATTAAACAGGAACTATAGTGTAGTCTTCAAGAGGTAAGGGGGGTATGCCTGAGGAGTTGAGATAATCTCATGTTTATTTGTGGAGTCATGTATTAATTTTATGTATGAAATATTTTATTTTATTATACTGTTTACTATTAATTTCTAGATTGATGTGATGTTTATCTGAGTAATTGAATTGAAGTGATGTGTGAACTTACATGATTATGATTATTTGTTTATATTATAATTGTGATGCATGTCATAAATTGATATATGCCATGTTATGTAGTGATTGGAATTTATCTGCTGTTGAGTGTTGGACTGAGTAACCTGACATTGGTCAGTGTTAAAAATTTTAATTAAGAATAAAAACTTAATAAGCTTGGATAATTAATCAGAGGGATTAATTTGGGAGATTTAAAAAAAATGAAAAAAATTATTATTTTAATAATATTTTGTGGAAACAGTGTAAATAAGCAATAGTAAGGGCGAAACCATGAAATTTTTCACAGGCTCTAATTTTTATATAATAAATTCAATTTTATTATAAAATGTTATTTAAAGTGATAAAGTCCCGAAAATAATATTTACAGCAGTCAGAACAATTACTTTTGACAGAGAAGTGATATTAGTTATTTAATATTATGTATTTAATATTATTTAATTAATATTATTTATTTAATATTATTTAATATTAAATATTTAATTATTTAAAATTTTCGAAATTTATTTATTTAATCTTTTTATTTATTAAAATTTTTGTTTTGTTGACCTTTATTGAAAATTATTTCTTAAAGTGAAATAATTTAGAAATCAAAGGAATTTATAAATGATTTTTAAAATCTATTAACGTTTTAACAGAAAATGATTTCTGTAAAAATGTTTTTATTCAGTGAAAGTATTCCGTTAAACTTGGATGAGTTTTCAAAGCTTTTGTTTTGTTTTACACTGAGCAAAATGTTTTACAAGCAGATAAATAAGCCTAGAAACCGAGACGTCGGGGTTCTAGTGTTGTATGGACACGTAGATCAAGGATCTGTGTCATGGGACGGAGTGTCCTGCAAGTTTTGTTTTTGGACGGCGTGTCCTCAGTTGATGTGGACAGTGTGAGTTCCATATCCGCGAGCCTAAAACTGGTGCATCAGTTTAAGGGCATCGTGATTGAGCATTCGGACTGTATGTCCTATGTTGAGATTAAAAGATTTGGACTGTGTGTGTCCTGTATTTGTTTTAAAGTGAAAAGTCTTAATTAAAAGAATTAAGCATGGTCGTTAAGCTTTGTGCTTCGACAGGGAAAGATTATTACGACAAAGAAAACAAAACGAGAATAAAAGTTTTTCTCATGCATTCAATGGCAATTGTGTCATGTAAATGGCATTGAATCCAGAGTGGATCAATGTATATGACAGACGTGTCAGGTGGTGATGATCATTGAGTTCCGGAGTGGATCAATGTATCTTTTATGGACTGTGTTCCATTTAAATATTGGGCCTCTATATGTGTGAGCCAATATATAGGACCGTGTGTCCAGATTTAATATATGTGCCGCTATTTCCTAACTGGAATGGGGGAATAGTGTCATTGCTTTGCATGAGCATCCTAACGGGAATGGGGATGTGCACAATTGTGTCGTTGCTTTGCATGAGCATCCTAATGGGAATGGGGATGTGCACAATTGTGTTAGGTGCTGGCATGAACATCCTATCGGGAATGGGGATGTGCACCATTGATTTTTCTTGGCCATTGTTTTGTTCGTTTTTACAATGCGCCATGTGCGAGCCTGATCAGCTTGAAACGAAACAGAAAGTTGTGGGATCTCCGGAGATTAGGTATCAAATTAGAAATTGAACATAGAAGTGTCATGCATTTTTATAAAATGACGATGACTGTCGGGCATGAAGCCCTGTGAATTATATCATTCTACTGTTATAATTGATGTTATTATATTGTGAATACTTGGTAATTGCTATTTGAGAGTCGTGCATGGGGTTGTCTTATAAAACTCATATATTGGAAACTCACCCTTACAAACATTTTAGATGGATCCGGACGAGGTGGATTTGAACTACTCGGGGGTACGATCCCTGACGTTTGACAACGCTGATAGAGGAGACGCCTGGGTTATTAACCCAGGAGCTCGAAGTGCTACTTATATTGGTCCTTTAAGAACACTCCGAGGTACAGTTGCTGAAGGACCACAACAGTTAGTTCATAGCAGGGAAACAATTGAAGTATCGCTACCACCCATCTGGATGATATTATAGTATTTAGTACAACACGGGAGTTTGGAGCACCAACCGCCTCAGTTTATTCAACCATTACAACAAGTTGCACCAGGATCACCTCCTGCACCCATTATATTAGTTCCAGAACACATTCCGGAGGAGATGGAGGAAGACCCAGAGGAGAATTCGGTGGAAAATCCTGACTATGTTCCTTTAGCAGACGAAGGGTCTGGAGCTGCTGGAGAGGGGGCTGTTGTATCCTCTCCAGACACATCTTCCGGGGGTGGGAGAGTGTACACTGGGCTTCCCAATGGTTTTATATAGTGGTGACCAGCTTAGGATGTAGTTGTAGGAAGAGTGGGAATTTTAGGATAGTCTGACTTAGTGACTCCTGAGAGTCATCTGTTGCGTAGTATTTTCAGACACCCACTATGACTTAGTTGTAAAATTTCTGATGATGTAAAATATGTGTGACAAGTGGATGGTGACCTAGTAAAAGAAAAAAAGGGTCAGTTGTAAAATAGAGAAGTATATGTGAAATATATATAGTGGTGTATATTATATTATGAGTGTTTGAATGCATGTTCATAAAAAGAAAAAAATTTATCACTATTTTTAAAAAGAAGTATAGATAATTAGAAAATTAATCTTATTTTCCGAAGAAAACCAACAACTTAATATTTTATTTAGTTTGATGTTTGAGTAATGTTACGTAAATGTGATACCTGAAAATGGGGGTCTTTCGGGAAATCCTTGGGAGTAGGTCTGTTGTGTTGATGTTGTGTGATCTCTGAAGAGAATTATTTGAATTACTTCTTAGAAGTAATATGTGTTAGTTATTAGGTTAAAGTCTTATTTTCTGGTTGCCATTAACTGATTATGTTTTGTAGGTCAGTTATGGAACCAGAGGGTGGATTTGGACGTGGACGTGGACGCGGTCGAGGAAGAGGACGTAGAGGTGGTCATGTTAATGGTCAAGAGAATTTTGAGGAAAATTATGAAGAAGGAGGAGGTATGAACTTTGCTGCACAAGCAATGGCGGATGTAGCTGCTGCTATTATACAACAAACTGCAACGATGGCGGCCCAGAATTTGCAGGAACAAATTCGAGCGGAACAGGCTGCTGAAGGTAGAGGTCTTACTGCTTTTAGACGCCAGAATCCTCCACAATTTCATGGAGATGTGGATCCTGTTAAGGCTGACTTATGGATTCAAGAAGTGGAGAAGATTTTCGAGTTGATTAATAGTCCAGAAGGAGTGAAGGTACCGTATGCTACTCATTTGCTGTTAGGGGATGCTGAGTATTGGTGGAGAGGCACTAAGCAACTACTAGAAGCAGAAAATCAGGTGATTACTTGGGAGATATTTAAGAACATGTTTCTGAACAAGTATTTTCCACAAAGCGCTCGAGCAGAGAAGGAGCAGGAATTTTTACGTCTATCTCAAAGGGATTTATCTGTAGGAGAGTATGCAGCCAAATTTGAGTCATTGGCCAAATACTTTCGTTTTTTTCAAAACAATCCGGATGAAGATTGGAAGTGTGAACGTTTTGAAGCAGGATTACGGTTCGAGATTAAGGAATCTGTACTTCCGTTGGAAATCAGGAATTTCCAAGCTTTGGTTGAGAAGTGTAGGAAGATAGAGCAAATGAGAAAGGGAAGAGATAACAGAGGATATGCGGGAGGACCATCAAAATCCAAAGGTCAATATCAGATCCAGAAAGGGAAGCAGGTCCAGAGTAAACCGTATTATCGAGCACCGGGAAATAATCGTTATCAAAAACCCTATCATCCTGTAGCTACTGCATCAAGTGGTGGAGACCAGAAGAATCAAAATCAAAACACAATCAGGAAATGTTTCAAGTGTGGAGACCCAAATCATATGGCGAATAATTGTCCAGTGAAAGGACCCAGGTGTTATACTTGTGGTAAGGTGGGACATATGGCTAGAGACTGTGGTAAGCCAAGGACTGCACCAGTTGCCAATACTGTCAAGACCAATAAACCGATAGCTAAGGGGAGAGTTTACACCATGAGTGGTGCTGAGGCTTCTGAATCTGACGATCTCATACAAGGTAGTTGCGACATAACTGGTAATCTCTTAACTGTACTTTTTGATTCGGGTGCGACACATTCCTTTATTTCGATGGATGCTGTGAAACATTTGAAATTGCCTATTTCTTCTTTGTCCTATGACTTGATTGTTTCAACTCCAACTGCTAAGCCAGTTGTTGTGAATTCTATATGTCTGAACTATCCTATTGTTATTCAGGATATACATTTTCTTGTTGATTTGATATGCCTGCCTTTAATACAGTTAGATGTAATTTTAGGCATGGATTGGTTATCTTCCAACCATATTATGTTAGATTGTGCGAATAAGACTCTAATTTTTCCTAATCCTGAGATTTCTGGAATTTTATCTACCAACCATATAAGAACTTTTTCGAGAGAAAGAGATCAGGGATACATGCTTTTAACTAACTTAGAAGTCGAGAGGGAGATCGATTTGAGTACTCTGCCTATTGTGAAAGAATTTCCGGATGTGTTTCCTAATGACGTCCCTGGATTGCCGCCAATAAGAGAAATTGAATTCTCCATCGATTTGATACCAGGAACAGGGCCAATTTCTATTTCTCCATATAGGATGGTGCCTACAGAGCTTGCAGAATTGAAAACTCAACTAGAGGACCTTTTGTCAAAACAATTCATTCGACCAAGTGTTTCCCCGTGGGGAGCACCAGTTCTGTTAGTGAGAAAGAAAGACGGAGGTTCGAGACTTTGTGTGGATTTTCGACAACTAAATAAAGTGACGATTAAGAATAAGTATCCGTTACCGCGTATAGATGATCTGATGGATCAATTGCGAGGAGCTGTTGTGTTCTCGAAGATTGATTTGAGAACAGGTTATCATCAGATTAGAGTAAAAAGTGAAGATATTCCAAAAACTGCGTTCAGAACTCGTTACGGACATTATGAATATCTCGTAATTCCATTCAGAGTGACAAATGCACCAGCCATTTTCATGGACTATATGAACCGGATTTTTCGTCCGTTTCTTGTTAAGTTTGTTGTGGTGTTCATTGATGACATTCTTATTTACTCTAAGAGTAATGAGGAAAATGAAGAACATTTGCAACAAGTTTTACAGATTTTGCGTGAGAAAACTCTGTATGCAAAATTGTCTAAGTGTGAATTTTGGCTTAAAGAAGTAAAGTTCTTAGGTCATGTGATTACCGAGGAAGGTATTGTTGTCGATCCTGCAAAAGTAGAAGCAGTACTTTCTTGGGAAAGACCAAAGACAGTCACAGAGATCAGAAGTTTTGTGGGTCTAGCCGGTTACTATAGAAGATTTATTGAAGGATTTTCTAAGATAGTTGCGCCATTAACTTTGCTTATGAGAAAAGATCAACCTTTTGTATGGGAAGACAAATGTGAAGAAAGTTTTCAGAAGATTAAGGAACAGTTGACAACTTCACCAGTTTTAATACTGCCTGAACCAAATGAACCTTACGAAGTGTACTGTGATGCTTCTTATCAAGGTTTAGGATGTGTGTTGATGCAACATAGGAAAGTTGTAGCTTACGCATCTCGTCAGTTGAAAACACATGAAAGAAATTATCCGACGCATGATCTGGAGTTGGCTGCAGTGGTTTTTGCACTGAAGATCTAGAGGCATTACTTGTACGGAGCAATATTTGATGTCTTCAGTGACCACAAAAGTTTAAAGTATCTGTTTGATCAGAAGGAGCTTAATATGAGACAAAGACGTTGGGTGGAATTTTTTAAAGATTATGATTTCAAATTGCAGTATCATCCTGGAAAGGCTAACGTTGTAGCTGACGCACTTAGCAGAAAAGCCATTCATATTTCAGCTATGATGGTAAGAGAATTAAAATTAATAGAAGAGTTTCGTGATCTCAATTTGATTATGGAATTTGATGAGGAGAAGATCAGTGTGGGAATGATCAAAATTTCTAGTGGATTAATGAAAAAAATCCGAGAACGACAAATTTCGGATGTCTATCTTCAAGAAAAGAGGGAATTGATGAAACAAGGAAAGGTTGCAGAATTTAGTTTGGGATCAGATCATATATTAAGGTGCAATGGACGAATATGTGTACCTGATAATCCTGAGATGAGAAAGATGATTTTAGATGAATCCCATAAGAGTAAGTTAAGTATTCATCCTGGATCGAAGAAGATGTATCAAGACTTGAAACAAAGATTTTGGTGGCCAGGCATGAAAAAGCAAGTAGCAGAATACGTTGCATCTTGTCTGACATGTCAAAAAGCAAAAGTAGAACATCAAAGGCCAGGAGGTATGCTTACATCACTAGATATACCAGAATGGAAGTGGGACATCATATCAATGGATTTTGTGGTAAGTTTACCACGAACTTCTAAAGGCTTTGATTCAATTTGGGTAATTGTTGACAGGCTAACGAAATCGGCACATTTCTTACCTGTTAAGATTAATTATACAGTAGAGAAATTGACGGATATCTATATCAAGGAAGTAATCAGATTACATGGGATACCATCGAGTATTGTGTCAGATAGAGATCCAAAGTTTACTTCACGTTTTTGGGGAAGTTTACATCGAGCCTTAGGAACTAAATTGAGGTTAAGTTCAGCTTATCATCCTCAAACTGATGGACAAACGGAAAGAATGATTCAATCATTAGAAGATTTGCTGAGAGCATGTGTTTTAGATCATCGAGGAAGTTGTGATGATTTGTTACTGCTAATTGAATTCACCTATAACAACAGTTTTCATTCAAGCATAGGGATGGCACCCTATGAGGCTTTGTACGGAAGGAAATGTCAAACACCTTTGTGTTGGTACCAAGACGGAGAGAGCATGATGTTAGGGCCTGAAATCGTACAGCAAACGACAGAAAAAGTAAAACAAATCCGTGAAAGAATGAAAGCGGCACAAAATAGACAGAAGAGTTATTCCAATCAAAGGAGACGACCTCTCGAGTTTGAAGAAGGTGAACATGTATTTCTGAGAGTCACACCAACGACTGGGGTAGGTAGGGTTATGAAATCCAGAAAACTCACTCCTAAATTCATTGGACCATACCAAATTCTTCGTCGTGTTGGTCCAGTAGCCTATCAAATTTCTTTACCGCCTTTTCTTTCAAATATTCATGATGTATTCCATGTTTCACAACTAAGGAAGTATATTCCTGATCCATCACATATAATCGAACCTGATGAAGTACAATTAAAAGAAAACTTGTCTTATGAGACTTCGCCTGTACGAATCGAAGATAAGATGATTAAGCAGCTCAGGGGTAAGCAAATCTCATTAGTTAAAGTTATTTGGAATGAAACTACTGGAGAAGCGACGTGGGAGGCTGAGGACAAGATGAGATCACAGTATCCTGAAATTTTTACAGGTACGTAAGTAATTTCGAGGACGAAATTTTTTTTTAGTGGGGTAGTAATGTTACACCCCGATTTTCACTGTTTTCTAGTATCGGTAATTAATATATAAAAATATATTTTTATCCGAGACTTAGAAAATTATTTTGGGTGAAATACTGTTATTTTCTTGTTATGTTTTATATCTTAGGGTTACGATGAAATTTTGGGTTGAAAATTCAGACGGAACCCGGTCTGCATTTTCACTGACAGTAAAAGTTTACTGCTCAGAAGACCTAATTTTGAGTCGTGAACGAGATGAAAAATGTTTTTATCGTATTTACTACGATACTGGAAGTTTTGAAAATTTTGGTAAAAAAATTAAAATATTATATTTGTTGCGGGCATATACGTCGAGATGTCTCTAGGAAAAGCTTGCGCCAGATGAATCGAGGAGTCGGCAACGTAGCAGAGATGTTGGATTGACCGACTTGACGAGCATTTATGACGAGTTTATCCGTATCATAATGGCCATAATGGCACATTTATGACAAAGTTAATTTTTCCTATGAAATGACCAAATTGCCCTTGTCTTTTTATGACAATTTCAAGCAAATGCAATTGGACAAGTTGACCAAACCTTGCCCAACCCTCACGGTTTCAATAGTGTCTTCTTCATTAATTTAGTTGTCTTCTTCATATAAATACTTTCCTTCCATTTCCATGTCTTTCTTCTTCAAAAAGCTCTTAAATTTGCCATAAGAACACCATAAGAAATCTTGAAGAACATCATCCAAACTTTGTTTTTCTTGGATCATCAAGAGGTAATAACTTATTCTCCTGTCATTTGAATCATTTATCTTCATCACTTTGGTAGATTTAGGACTTAAATCCATATGTTCTTCATTGGTTCAAAGTTCATGAAACTAGATTCAAAAATTCATAACTAATTCTAGAAAAATCCTTTTGACATGAAACCAATTGCTATGATCTTATAATCATCTCTATTTTCATCATCTAGAAGCATAAGATCATGAGAAAATTCTTTCCCTAAAATCTGGTTATGGCCGAACCTAGGGTAGATTTGTGTTTTTAGGTTTTGTTTCATTTTCATGTCTTGATTCATGATTCAATCCTTTTGTATCTTGCTAGTTCTTGTATTCAAGTATATAGAAGATCAAAAAAATCAACCTTTAACCTATTTATCTCATCAAAACCGAAACCCTAGATTTGTGTACTTAAGGGCTTTGTGATTCAAAAGTTGTTTGTAACACTAGAATCAAACTCTAACCTTTGTATGTTGATTTAATCCAAGAGTTGATGAAATTTCAAAATTTCTAGCCTAAAAATATTGAGAAAACCGAACCCTAGTTCTTAGAACTAGATGAGTTTAGTTCATGTTCTTAGTTCATAATCATGGTTAAAGTGTTTAATCATGCTTAATTAACTTATGGATCATTAATCCTTAAGTTAACCAAATTTTAACTTTCTTAACCTAGAAAATTGGTTGAAGCCGAACCCTAACTTTCATAAACTAAGTGTATTGTTGTTTGATTTGATTTATTTTGGTTGTAATTCGTTTGAAGGAAATAACTGAGTTAGCTGAGTCAAGCTGACAGAGAAAAATCAGATCAGGATCAGAAAATTAAACAGGAACTATAGTGTAGTCTTCAAGAGGTAAGGGGGTATGCCTGAGGAGTTGAGATAATCTCATGTTTATTTGTGGAGTCATGTATTAATTTTATGTATGAAATATTTTATTTTATTATACTGTTAACTATTAATTTCTAGATTGATGTGATGTTTATCAGAGTAATTGAATTGAAGTGATGTGTGAACTTACATGATTATGATTATTTGTTTATATTATAATTGTGATGCATGTCATAAATTGATATATGCCATGTTATGTAGTGATTGGAATTTATCTGCTGTTGAGTGTTGGACTGAGTAACCTGACATTGGTCAGTGTTAAAAATTTTAATTAAGAATAAAAACTTAATAAGCTTGGATAATTAATCAGAGGGATTAATTTGGGAGATTTTTAAAAAAAATGAAAAAAAAATTATTATTTTAATAATATTTTGTGGAAACAGTGTAAATAAGCAATAGTAAGGGCGAAACCGTGAAATTTTTCATAGGCTCTAATTTTTATATAATAAATTCAATTTTATTATAAAATGTTATTTAAAGTGATTAAGTCCCGAAAATAATATTTACAGCTGTCAGAACAATTACTTTTGACAGAGAAGTGATATTAGTTATTTAATATTATGTATTTAATATTATTTAATTAATATTATTTATTTAATATTAAATATTTAATTATTTAAAATTTTCGGAATTTATTTATTTAATCTTTTTATTTATTAAAATTTTTGTTTTGTTGACCTTTATTGAAAATTATTTCTTAAAGTGAAATAATTTAGAAATCAAAGGAATTTATAAATGATTTTTAAAATCTATTAACGTTTTAACAGAAAAGGATTTCTGTAAAAATGTTTTTATTCAGTGAAAGTATTCCGTTAAACTTGGATGAGTTTTCAAAGCTTTTGTTTTGTTTTACACTGAGCAAAATGTTTTACAAGCAGATAAATAAGCCTAGAAACCGAGACGTCGGGGTTCTAGTGTTGTATGGACACGTAGATCAAGGATCTGTGTCATGGGACGGAGTGTCCTGCAAGTTTTGTTTTTGGACGGTGTGTCCTAAGTTGATGTGGACAGTGTGAGTTCCATATCCGCGAGCCTAAAACTGGTGCATCGGTTTAAGGGCATCGTGATTGAGCATTCGGACTGTATGTCCTATGTTGAGATTAAAAGATTTGGACTGTGTGTGTCCTGTATGTGTTTTAAAGTGAAAAGTCTTAATTAAAAGAATTAAGCATGGTCGTTAAGCTTTGTGCTTCGACAGGGAAAGATTATTAAGACAAAGAAAACAAAATGAGAATAAAAGTTTTTCTCATGCATTCAATGGCAATTGTGTCATGTAAATGGCATTGAATCCAGAGTGGATCAATGTATATGACAGACGTGTCAGGTGGTGATGATCATTGAGTTCCGGAGTGGATCAATGTATCTTTTATGGACTGTGTTCCATTTAAATATTGGGCCTCTATATGTGTGAGCCAATATATAGGACCGTGTGTCCAGATTTAATATATGTGCCACTATTTCCTAACTGGAATGGGGGAATAGTGTCATTGCTTTGCATGAGCATCCTAACGGGAATGGGGATGTGCACTGTGACACCCTAAACTCGGTCATCACATGGTTACCCGTTTGCAGAAATAAAACTTAATTTGCTGGTTACTTTCGGAAAATGACGTTTTCTCAACGCTCATCTTTTCAAATTATGGTGATAATTTTTTTCCTTTTTCTTTTAACCTCACAACCACAGCAACATAATCAAATCACACTTAAATACATAATGTATAGAAGTCATACAACTATACTGCCTCATATGTTTTCACAACTAGATCATTATCAGATTTATTCTCCTAAACACCGTATATCAAAATAGGACCTAAGCTGGTCGTAACTAACAGACACTACCGCCAACTGGAGCAGCACAGCATGCCTTGAACTAGACAGCCTTCTCCTTCTTGTAGAAATCCTACCCCTTGTATGTCTCTGATATGTGTTGTAAGGGTGAGACACCAATATATAGATTTAACAAAATAACTAAATGCTCGCACAAACGAAGGCACATGTACAATTTCATGTTATAACAACATAAGCATCCATACTATAGCATACAATTTATCAATGGGTTTCACACCCCAAACATCAACGTTGGAAAACTATGCATGAGCACTTCAATACATCATCTAACTTTTTCCTAATCTCCGGAGATCCCACAACACCGCGTAAATGAGTTGATCAAGCTCAATAGCCAAATATATTAGGCACTTCGTGGCATGGAATACTTTATTCATTAAAGCACCACACATAACTTCGTAGCCAAAATACCCTATCATCAAGGTATCCGACATAACTTCGTAGCCAAAATAACCTATCATCAAGGTATCCGACATAACTTCGTAGCCAAAATACCCTATCATCAAGGTATCCGACATAGGACATCATGGGCACGTCTGCCAATGCATGCATATAAAATATTTTGTTTTCGTCGTTTTCTTCGTGTGTAATCTTTCCTTTGCCAAAGCTCAAAAGCTTACGACCAACGTAGTTTTCAATGTCTTAAAGTCTTTCATTAACAACACAGGACACGCAGTTCGAGTGCTTAGTCACGAAACCCTAAACCTTGCAATCAGTCTTAGGTTCGTGGTAATAGAAAACATCATAAATCTTTTACCGTCGTTTATTACGTCGTGAAGTAGACACACAGTCTACCTACTAGACACCAAGTCTTTAACATCATAAGAACACTAGTATCCCGACGTCTCGGTTACTAAGTTCCATATCATCGTTTTACATCGTTTTTGTCCGTGAAACACAAATCCAAAATAGGATAACGTCATAAGAACACTAGTACCCCGACATCTCGGTTACTAAGTTCTATATCATCGTTTTACATCGTTTTTGTCCGTGAAACACAAATCCAAAATAGGATAACGTCATAAGAACACTAGTACCCCGACATCTCGGTTACTAAGTTCTATATCGTCGTTTTACGTCGTTTACGTCGTTTTTCATCTATGAAAACATATCCAAAATAATATCTCCGTAACTTATCCAAGTTACCGAAAATACGTCATTGAGTAAACTCATTTACAGAAAATCTTTTCTACTTGAAATTCGTTTATAAAACGTCCAATCATCAAAAACTTTTTACTGAAACTTCAACTATAAAATTAAATCAATTCAGATTAAACTTCTTATCAAAACAAGTACTGCTATTTTTAAACTTTCACCGTAAATAATTTCAAAACTTGCCATCATTTATCATTTTCCAAGAAAATATTTTTAAAGTCAAACTTTGACTTTTCATTTTATATTATTATTTTATTATTTTTATTTTTTTAAAGTATTTTTGAATATTAATTTCACAAAATAACTTTTTATAATATTTAGGAATTTCTTGCGTAAAAATTAGCAGTACAAAAAAAATTTCACGGTTACGCTCTCACCGTGACTCATAAAATTCTTTTACACTAATAAATCCTTAAAATAATAGTATTTCTCAAAAACTCATTATTTTTTTAAAAATAATATTTTCCACCACTATTATATTCCAACATTCCCCATAAAACGTTGAATATAATTTTCACATCTTATTAAATCTTTTATCTGATTAATCTGTTGTGCACTGACCACTGTCAGGCCTCTCAAACAACATTCAACAACATCACCATAATTATATCACCAGGCAGATCATGCATCATAGCAACATAACATACTACTGCAGATAATTAAATCAATTAAAAACATATTAATCACCGATGCACAGATAAACAACACAACGTAAGCCACATAAACAAATAATCACAACCACATATAAATCATATAAACCACACTACAAGCAAATAGTTATTGAGAAAAATCCATCAGGTAAGCTCCCCTTACCTCTTGAAGACTCGAACTAACGGTTTCAAATAATCTCTCGATTTGATCCGGCTTCCTCCGTCGGCTTTAGGTCAAACCAACCCGATCGATTCCTTCATAACGAATTGCAACCAAAATAAATCAAATCAAACAAAAACATACTTGACTCATGGAGGTTAAGGTTCGGCCTCAACAACTTTTCTAGGTTAGGAAAGTTAAAATTTTGTTAACTTAAGGATTTATGATCCATAAGTAACTTAAACATGATTAAGCACTTAACCCAAGATTATGAACCAAGAACATGAACTAAAACTCATCTAGTTCCAAGAACTAGGGTTTCGGCCAAGGGCTGAGTTTGGGGTTAGAAATCTCTAAAATTTTTAAACTCTTGGATTTAATCAACATACAAAACCTAGAGTTAGATTCAAGTGTTACAAACAACTTTTGAATCATAAAACCAACAAGTGCTCATATCTAGGGTTTCGGTTTTGATGAGATCAATATGTTAAAGTTTGATTTTTTTTGATCTTCTATATACTTGAATACAAGAACTATCAAGTTATAATCATGAATCAAGGCATGAAATCGAAACAAAACCTAAGAACACAAAGTTAACCTAGGTTCGGCCCAGTCCAGATTTTAGGGAAAGAAATTTCTCATGATCTTGTGCTTCTAGATAATGAAAATAGAGATGATTATAAGATCATAGCAATTGGTTTCATGTCAAAAGGAATTTTCTAGAATTAGTTATGAATTTTTGAATCTAGTTCCATGAACTTTGAACAAATGAAGAACATATGGATTTAAGTCATAGATCTACAAAAGTAATGAAGATAAATGATTTAGATGACAAGAGAATAAGTTATTACCTCTTGATGATCCAAGAAAACAAAGTTTGGATGATGTTCTTCAAGGTTTTCTTCTGGAGTTCTTAAGAAACTTAAGGGAGAAGATGAACATAGTTAGGGTTTAGAACAGTTTTAGTATGTTGAGTATATCTCTCAACATGCTTGTCCGTTTTGGATGATCTTTATTTCGTTGGAAAGAAGAGAGAAAGATGAACGACTTTCATGTTGAAAGTTTTTCGAGATTCAAAATAGAAACTGGTCAGAATTGCCAATCAAAATCTGACGAATTATGAACTTTTTGGAGAAAAAGAACATGAAAATGGAAGAAAATGGCTTAATGAAGAAGACAACCTATTTAAATGAAGAAGAAACCAAACTTAATGAAGAAGGCATTGGAGCCGTGGGTTTTGGGCAAGCTTTAGTCAACTTTTCCAATGGCATTTGCTTGCAATTGTCATATAAAGACAAGGGCAAAATGGTCATTTCATAGGAAAATTTCACTTTGCCATAAATGCGCCATTATGGCCATTATGACTCGGATAAGCTCGTCATAAATACTCGGCAAATTGGTCAAATCCAATATCTCTGCTACATTGCCGACTCCTCGATTCATCTGGCGCAGGCTTTTCCTAGAGATATATCGACTTATACGCCCGCAACAAATATAATATTTTAATTTTTTTACCAAAATTTTCAAAAGTTCCAGTATTGTAGTAAATACGATAAAAACATTTTTCATCTCGTTCACGACTCAAAATTAGGTCTTCTGAGCAGTAAACTTTTACTGTCAGTGAAAACGCAGATCGGGTTCCGTCTGAATTTTGAACCCAAAATTTCATCGTAACCCTAAGATATAAAACATGATGGGAAAATAACAGTATTTTGCCCAAAATAATTTTCTAGGTCTCGGATAAAAATATATTTTTATATATTAATTACCGACACTAGAAAGTAGTGAAAATCGGGGTGTTACATGCACAATTGTGTCGTTGCTTTGCATGAGCATCCTAACGGGAATGGGGATGTGCACAATTGTGTTAGGTGCTGGCATGAACATCCTATCGGGAATGGGGATGTGCACCATTGATTTTTCTTGGGCATTGTTTTGTTCGTTTTTACAATGCGCCATGTGCGAGCCTGATCAGCTTGAAACGAAACAGAAAGTTGTGGGATCTCCGGAGATTAGGTATCAAATTAGAAATTGAACATAGAAGTGTCATGCATTTTTATAAAATGACGACGACTGTCG
This sequence comes from Sophora flavescens, assembly GCA_030762895.1. NCBI lineage: Eukaryota > Viridiplantae > Streptophyta > Magnoliopsida > Fabales > Fabaceae > Sophora > Sophora flavescens. Next base: position 46,238,097 of record CM061065.1, on the reverse strand, counting down.
GGTATGAAGCCCTATGAATTATATCATTCTACTGTTATAATTGATGTTATTATATTGTGAATACTTGGTAATTGCTATTTGAGAGTCGTGCATGGGTGGTCGCGCTGTCGCCACGCGCCAAAAAGGAAAAGCGGGTTTAAAAGTATAGTATAGTGCGACAACTCGGATGTCGTCTCTAAGGACTCTGAGAATATTACTTTTCACAAAAATAAGTTTTTGGGGGGGGGTTTGGATTGGAATGCAATTAAGAAACAAATAAAACAGAGCAATCAGAGACAAAGCAGTTGAAAAGGGTTTATCAGTTATCAAACAATGATTAATCTACTGTCAAGAATTCCCAACTATCCCTGGTTAATGTAATCCCAAGCCCTAAGCAGGTTCTAATCCCCTTCCGGTTGTAATAGTAATTTACAAGCTAAACTACTACCACAGATACATGTCCCTATTCCCGAATTAAGCAAACGGGATTAAGCCCTTCGTGAACTAAGCGAACACGAAATGTACACACGCAAATTAAGCAGATGCGATTAATTATAGGAACATGATATCACCAGAGATAAATCAATACAATACAGTATACTCCTGAATTAAGCAAACAGAAATACAAAGTATGGTATTGAAAAGGGAAAAGCAATTGAAATAGGGATTACATAACCTCAAGTATATAGGATCCTCAAACAAGTAGATTAATCCTAGGACTTAGTGCTCCATGGCAATAACGAAATCACAAAGGAAAAATGTATATCGAGAAAGTTAGATGAGCAAAAGTCCCTACAAAATATTCGAAATGAGCCTTTTATACAATTTCAGAATTCGAAGGCTCGCGAGGCGAACAACCATTCGCGAGGCGAATTTCATGAACTGTCGGCAACCCCTGGCATTCTCGCGAGGCGAATTTCTGCTCGCGAGGCGAGGATATGAAGAGTTTTCTCCTTACGCCCGTTATGGCCATCGTGCCCCAACCGTGATGCTCTCCGACTTCCCGGACTCGCGAGGCGAATTGATGCTCGCGAGGCGAGACTTTTCAACTTCAAAATGCGCCACGGCCATGACCTTCTTCACGGGCAAGCCGTGATCGTCTCTCGACTTTTTCAGGTTTGGAAGACTCGCGGGCGAGACCTTCTTGCGAGGCGACCCGGAGACTTAGCAATTTCTTGGAACAGTCAGGCTTCGGGGTCGCGAGGCGAGCATGGCTTTCGCGGGGCGAATCCCCTGTTCTTTATTTTCTCAACTTCTACTTAACCTGAAAACAAGGAAATAAGCATAAGTGTATTATTTTGACTTAAAACTTGCTAAATTAACTTAAAACTACTCTAGAGACTCAATACCTTGCTTGAGGACAATCTAATCTAATTTGGGTGAAAATACGATATAATTTGCACAAAACCCTGGTCATACTAGCTATAAAACTAGATGAGCCAGAGGCTTATCAAAATACCCCAAACTTAAACTTTGCTTGTCCCCAAGCAAACTAAGACTTAAAAATCAAAAAGACTCAGGACCTGGCAAGCTCAAAAGATTCAATCAACATTGCACACATTCAAGCAACTTCAAAGACAATTTTTTTTCTTCATTGTTTCCCCCTTTTCAAACAGAACAATCCCCACATTCATTGATTCCAAACAATTGAGAGTTTCATCATGAAAACAATCAGAAATCTAAGCAGGGAATCTAAGTCACACACAAAAGGGGAATCACCAAATCCAAACAACTGCCTTCCTCACAAGGGCATTATTTGTTCACTCCGTCACTCAGTTTATGTCAGGCTAACAACTTGCACTCAGTTTCACTTTTCAAGTACACTTCCCACAAATTTGCTTTTCATCTCAAAATGGTTCCCACAGAGAACATGCAAGCAACATCAGAAGGTCTTTATTGGGTTGTAATGGGGCCTGGCTAAGGGTAGGATATACAAAAGGAACTAAGCTGAAGACCCTAGGAACTAAGAGAGCATGAACTATATTTACACATAGAAATTCACTTAAGCTCCTTTCTTTATTTTTTTCTTTACACTTCTGGGTGGCTACAGCTCTTTTTATTTCTTTTTGGCATTTTTGTCTTTTTATTTTTCTTTTTTTTTTTTTTTTTTTTTTTTTTTTTTGTACACTTTTTTTTTTTTTTTTTTTTTTTTTCAATCCCAACAACATTTTACACCACGCAGCCACCCCAAACTTTAGTTTCTTGCACCCATTCTAAGATTACATGCTCTCCTAATCCTAAGATCGGGTTAACATGGTTTTCCAGATTTTAGGGCTTATAACATTAGGTTATCAAGAATTAACAGGCTAATAGGCTCAAAAGGGCTAACTAGGGAACATGCATTAGGAATTGGTTTATTCAGGCCAAGTAGCTATTTACAAAGAAACTGCCTAAATCATTTGCTACACACATATAATCATGCAACCCAAAAAGAGATTCAATCAAATCCAGGGAAGTGCAACTTGAAAGTGATTTTCACACATTTTAAAACATGTTGGAGGCTCAAAACCTCACCTGGACATTATTTGCAAATTATTTGAACAGAGATACTATCCCTAGTGTGTGCTCCCTATCACCCCAAACTTATCATTCATCATGCTATCATAACAGAATCCCAAGGTTCAGTTTTCAATTTCACATGGGAATCACAAAAAATTTTCAAATTTTTCAGCCTAGGGGGAATCATCACATATCAATCATGCAAGCAATCTGTGCAACATCAATCAAAATCTAACAAACTTGCCAATCAAAAGACTCAACACACAAATGCTCCTGAGCTTCTCAAATTATTCAGGAGCTTTTATTCAAAGAAAAGAAAACACTATTCTAATTCCCTCCCCCACACTTAAAACATGCATTGTCCCCAATGAACAGCAGAATTATAAGATCATAGTGAGGGAAAGGAAAAGAGTACTCCCTGATCAAGTGCAGTGTAAGCGGGAGCTCACACCGGATCCCATTCCTTGCAGTCTAAGTCCAAAGAGGTAGAGAGGGCCTCCAGTGCTCCTTCATCTTCTTCATGTTTCTCATCCACTGCACTGACAATCTTATCACCTGCTAAACATGCAGCAATCTCAGCATAAACCACAAAATGGTTAGCGTTAGTACAATCAAGAAAAGAAAGAATATCATCACAGCCAGAATTAAGTGGAGAATTTGAAAACAAGTTCTCATGGTTATCCTCAATAGTCTCAGATACCAGCTCAATGTGGAATACAGAGTGCTCTTCCGCTGGATGTTTCATGGCATCAAATATGTTGAACTTTGCAACTATATCCCCAAACTTCATAGACATGGTTCCATCACCCACATCAATGTTAGTCTTGGCTGTCTTCATGAATGGCCGGCCCAGGATGATTGGTGATTTACTGGAATGTGTCTCGCCTGCCATGTCCAAGATGTAGAAATCAGCTGGGAAGATCAGATCATCAACTTGCACTAGTACATCTTCCACCATTCCCATGGGGCGGGCACAGTCCTCTGTTGGCCAACCGAATGGTGATACTGTGTACTTCAAAGGACCAAGATCCAGTTTGTTAAAGATGGAGGTAGGCATGACATTGATAGATGCTCCCAAGTCCAACATGCAGTTTTCAAACTTCTTGTCCCCAATAGTGCATGGGATAGTGAAGGTGCCTGGATCCTTGCACTTCGGTGGCAGTGCCTGAGTGAAAGCAACAACTTCTTCTGGCTTAGACTGGATAAGCGCTGAGACATTTCTTCCCAAGTCAACCCTCTCATTAGTCTTCATCTTCCTCTTGTTGGTGCATAGGTCCTTGAGAAATTTTGCATATCTGGGCACTTGCTTGATCATATCCAACAGAGGGATATTAACACCAACCTTTCTTAACACATCAAGAATTGCCTTCTCTTTATCTTCACCACCACTCTTCAAATTTTTCTGGATTCTGTGTGGGAATGGAATGGGTGGTTTATACACTCTCTCAGTTTCAACTTCAACCACCGGCTCAGGAGTAACTTCAACAAGAGGGCTCGGGAGTAGCCTTCATAGTTTCTTCATTCTTTCCAAGTGGGCCTCAACAACCTTTCCGGACCTCGAGAGATATAGAACTCACATTGGGATTGGAGGCATTAGGATTGATCACCGGGCTGTCTTGGCAGCTGGGTTGTTCCTTGACCTTGCTTTATATTATTTATGTCTCGTAGCCATCTGTCCAATCTGTGTATGCAATGCCTGAATACTCGCCTCGTTCTCTTCTCTGAAATTGTGCCTGTGAGGCCTGGAACTCGTGCCTCGAATCAGAGATTTTGTGCAGCCATTTGTGCAGCCATTTTATTGAGCATGTCATCTACCAAGGTCCGGAGGGTGCTGAAGTAGTCACCGGAGGAGAATTCTCGAGGTGCCATCGGCTGTTGGGATGAGTTCCCATACCGCAGATTAGGGTGATTACTCCAGTTGGGATGGTACCTATTTGTTGAAAGATCCGGAATGTCAGATCTGCTCGGTTATTGCCCTGATTATACTGATGGACTGCAAAGGCTTGAGGTGATTCAAGAATTGATCCTCCTTGCAAAATAGGACAAGCTTCATATGGGTGCTCGGAGAACTGCACATGCCACACAACACCGCAGGCTGAACCCTATCCATCACCAATTTCTCTACCAAGGAAGTGAGCCTCACAATTCTATCATCACCGTCATGGCTGGAAGAGGAAGTGCGGACCTCATGTACACCTCTAGTCTCAACAGAATTTCTTCTTGTAGTGAATTGCTGGGAATTCATCGACATGTTCTCAATAAGTTGCTTAGCAAAGAAGTGGGGTCTTGTCAACCAATGCTCCCCACTAGCAAAGATCCAAAATATTCCTATCCATAGGCTGCAATCCTTCATAAAAATATTGGATGAGGAGCTGTTCGAAAATTTGGTGCTGGGGGCAACTAGATGTCAACTGCTTGAACCTCTCCCAATACTCAGCTAGCGACTCATTTCCTTGCCTTATTCCACAGATTTCTTTCCTAATTGCAGCGGCTCTGGAGGCAGGAAAATATTTCTCCAGGAAGAGCTTCTTCAAGTCGTTCCATGTGGTAATGGAATTCGGCGCAAGGTATAAAAGCCAATCTTTTGCAGCTCCCTGGAGTGAGAATGGAAAAGCCTTCAACTTGATATGATCCTCGCCATTACTCCTTCCGGCCTCAAAGTTGTGGAGCAGACAACTTGGAACTCCTTCAAGTGCTTGTGTGGATCTTCGCCGCAAGACCATTAAATCTTGGCAACAAATGGATTAGCCCAGATTTTAACTCAAAAGGTGTGTCAAAGACCAGGATAAGCAATGCACAAACCATTATAATTCACATCAGGGGCAGCAAGCTGCCTCAAAGTCCTTTGGTCTCCCATGTTTTCAAAAGCAGTTTTAAAATTGGTATCACTACTAGTGCTAGCCCGAAATTCCCTACGGAGTGTGTGCAATGTTCTTTCAATTTCCGGGTCAAAATCACACAGTTCAGGGCAATGAGACCTAGTAGCCAGACCAATTCAAAACAAAACAGAAAATAAAAGAAATAAAAGAAAATAAAATAAAAACAAATTGAGAAAAATAACAACTCAGAGTCCCCGGCAACGGCGCCAATTTTTGGTCGCGCTGTCGCCACGCGCCAAAAAGGAAAAGCGGGTTTAAAAGTATAGTATAGTGCGACAACTCGGATGTCGTCTCTAAGGACTCTGAGAATATTACTTTTCACAAAAATAAGTTTTTGGGGGGGGGTTTGGATTGGAATGCAATTAAGAAACAAATAAAACAGAGCAATCAGAGACAAAGCAGTTGAAAAGGGTTTATCAGTTATCAAACAATGATTAATCTACTGTCAAGAATTCCCAACTATCCCTGGTTAATGTAATCCCAAGCCCTAAGCAGGTTCTAATCCCCTTCCGGTTGTAATAGTAATTTACAAGCGAAACTACTACCACGATACATGTCCCTATTCCCGAATTAAGCAAACGGGATTAAGCCCTTCGTGAACTAAGCGAACACGAAATGTACACACGCAAATTAAGCGGATGCGATTAATTATAGGAACATGATATCACCAGAGATAAATCAATACAATACATAATACTCCTGAATTAAGCAAACAGAAATACAAAGTATGGTATTGAAAAGGGAAAAGCAATTGAAATAGGGATTACATAACCTCAAGTATATAGGATCCTCAAACAATAGATTAATCCTAGGACTTAGTGCTCCATGGCAATAACGAAATCACAAAGGAAAAATGTATATCAGAAAGTTAGATGAGCAAAAGTCCCTACAAAATATTCAGAACAGCCTTTTATACAATTTCAGAATTCAGAAGGCTCGCGAGGCGAACAACCATTCGCGAGGCGAATTTCATGAACTGTCAGCAACCCTTGGCATTCTCGCGAGGCGAATTTCTGCTCGCGAGGCGAGGATATGAAGAGTTTTCTCCTTACGCCCGTTATGGCCATCGTGCCCCAACCGTGATGCTCTCGACTTCCGGACTCGCGAGGCGACTTGATGCTCGCGAGGCGAGACTTTTCAACTTCAAAACTGCCACGGCCATGACCTTCTTCACGGGCAAGCCGTGATCGTCTCCCGACTTTTTCAGGTTTGGAAGACTCGCGGGCGAGACCTTCTTGCGAGGCGACCCGGAGACTTAGCAATTTCTTGGAACAGTCGGGGCTTCGGGTCGCGAGGCGAGCATGGCTTTCGCGGGGCGAATCCCCTGTTCTTTATTTTCTCAACTTCTACTTAACCTGAAAACAAGGAAATAAGCATAAGTGTATTATTTTGACTTAAAACTTGCTAAATTAACTTAAAACTACTCTAGAGACTCAATACCTTGCTTGAGGACAATCTAATCTAATTTGGGTGAAAATACGATATAATTTGCACAAAACCCTGGTCATACTAGCTATAAAACTAGATGAGCCAGAGGCTTATCAATGGGGTTGTCTTATAAAACTCATATATTGGAAACTCACCCTTACAAACATTTTAGATGGATCCGGACGAGGTGGATTTGAACTACTCGGGGGTACGATCCCTGACATTTGACAACGCTGATAGAGGAGACGCCTGGGTTATTAACCCAGGAGCTCGGAGTGCTACTTATACTGGTCCTTTAAGAACACTCCGAGGTACAGTTGCTGAAGGACCACAACAGTTAGTTCATAGCAGGGAAACAATTGAAGTATCGCTACCACCCATCTGGATGATATTACAGTATTTAGTACAACACGGGAGTTTAGAGCACCAACCGCCTCAGTTTATTCAACCATTACAACAAGTTGCACCAGGATCACCTCCTGCACCCATTATATTAGTTCCAGAACACATTCCGGAGGAGATGGAAGAAGACCCAGAGGAGAATCCGGTGGAAAATCCTGACTATGTTCCTTTAGCAGACGAAGGGTCTGGAGCTGCTGGAGAGGGGGCTGTTGTATCCTCTCTAGACACATCTTCCGGGGGTGGGGGAGTGTACACTGGGCTTCCCAATGGTTTTATATAGTGGTGACCAGCTTAGGATGTAGTTGTAGGAAGAGTGGGAATTTTAGGATAGTCTGACTTAGTGACTCCTGAGAGTCATCTTTTGCGTAGTATTTTCAGACACCCACTATGACTTAGTTGTAAAATTTCTGATGATGTAAAATATGTGTGACAAGTGGATGGTGACCTAGTAAAAGAAAAAAGGGTCAGTTGTAAAATAGAGAAGTATATGTGAAATATATATAGTGGTGTATATTATATTATGAGTGTTTGAATGCATGTTCATAAAAATAAAAAAATGTATCACTATTTTTAAAAAGAAGTATAGATAATTAGAAAATTAATCTTATTTTCCGAAGAAAACCAGCAACTTAATATTTTATTTAGTTTGATGTTTGAGTAATGTTACGTAAATGTGATACCTGAAAATGGGGTGTCGCACATTCCAAAAAAAAGGAGAGTTTTAGAGGCCGCAAAATTCTTCGCTAAAATAAAAAAACCGATTGCTAAATTTACTAGGAACCGTTTTTGGAACCGATAGGTGGACGTATCTGAATCCAACACAAACTAATTTAGCCACCGATCATGCATTCACTAAATATTGTCTCTGTCTTTTGTCCTATAGACATGTTATGAGACAACTTCAAAAACTAAATTTTTTAAAAAAATTTAGTGGCCACGAATTTGGTTAGTTTTTAGCAATCAAGATGCAGTCATATATTTGGTCTCTGAATGGAATATTCCTTTTTTAAAACATAAGTAAAATTATATTTTTTTAAAATTTTAAAAAGTAAAATTAAATAAAATACAGAATAATCATTAAACTAAATAATAAAATATTAGTGAATAGTTATTGCATATATAATCCAGAATTATAATACATTGTCTAAATCCATAAAAGACAACTAAATAAAATAAATGTATGGTAACAGGCTAAAATCATCATGAGCGTCCTCAACATCAACATCCTCCTCAGAAGCATCCTCATAATCAACTTCATCATTGTTCACGTGGCGACCTAAACCCAAGCCACTCACCCAAACCACTCACCCAAACTACTCGATCCTAGCTAGCTCTCTCCTAGGTCAACTCAATCAAAATCATCAGGATTTCAATGTCCTTTGCAACTAGCTCTCAGTTCAGGTTTTAGATGACCTCTAGATAGTCCACGATAGGGAAGGGTTCGGATGAGGCCATAAAGCCATCCCCATCTGCCCCGATACATAAACATAACCCCATCTTGTTCTTCCCTCGAGCCGCCTTCAAGAAGAGGGCGTTGTCAAAGGCAACAAATCATTATTGCCCCTGACTATATATTAGACTCTTCTCGAAAGAGATGAAATGCATCCAATATAATATCGTAAACATTAGCGCTTTTGCAATTATTAAACTTTTACAATTGTCCTAATCACAATGAGGTGAGGGAAACAGGCTAAAATATCATGACTGTCCTCATCATGAATGCCCTAATGATGTGCTGCATAGCCACCTTCAAGAAGAGGGTGTTGTTAGAGGCAGCACATCACAAATAATGTCTGACTATTAGCCTCTTCTCGAAGGGGATCAAACACATCCTACATAATATTGTAGAAATTAGGACTTTTTTACAATCATCAAAAATAATAAAACGAATAACTTTTAAATAAAACAACATATTACTTACAACAACTCTGGCAAACTTCTCGTTATCATATTTATATAATTATATCTCTACTTGGTAAGTCAATTCATGGGTAAAGGATGCTAAAAATTATGGCTACTCCAACAACAGCAACACATAACATTGAAGGTAGGAATTGTATGGTCATGAGATCCTCCACCTGAGGAACATCAAATGCAAGTTTGAGTTTGAAAACCAAAAAAAAATATTTGTAAACCATGATTTTGGAAAGATAAAAAACAAACGAATTTGGCAAGTTGTCAAATATATAAGCAATATATAGATATTAAAGTTAAAAACAGAAATGACAAAAGACCTTACAGAAATCGGTTTTAAATCTTTGAATTTCTGAATGAAGATAGGATCATCGGATAGCCTCTTAACTCTGTAAGAATTTGGAAATCAAGAGCTAACTACATTTTTCACCTCAACTTTGAACAGCAAATCCTTGTCGAGCAAGGTACAAATCTCTTCAGGAAAGATGTAACCTCTAGATGGCTGGCCAATGGATAATTAGTATAGTTAGTATTAGTATCACTATTACTATTATGATAATGGATTTATAGAAAAGTAAAATAGGATTTATGTAAAAGATAAAGAAAAGGTACAAGAAAGTAAGAGCCTATAGCTTCCAAGTCTGAGTATCACTCAACACTCCCTAGTTACAACGTAATTTCTCTATGATCATGTTATTCCCTTCTCATCCCATATAAAGGATTCCCCTAACAACTTTCCTAAAAAATCAGCACCTAACAGACTCCTTTATAACAGACCCTCTTTCATCTTTCCCCCTGTGACACCCTTACTCTACGGTTCCTACTACAAGGTATTATTGTTGCTTTGCTTCTTGGGCCTTCAGGTATAAACCAAGAGAGGTTTACGGACTGGTCCGATCCATATTCCTAACAACTTCCATCATAAAACAAGTATTGCTCCTGAATTCAGGAATTGGTAAGCTACAAAAAGATTTCTATTATCTCGTAAGGGGGAAAGAAATATGAAGCATATAAAACATCACAAATCTAATGTACGTTGGTCATATTATATGTCCTGAGTCATAGATAGTCCAAAAACTTCCATTTGAACCAAAACACATTTGAATCAAGCAAATCACACTACAAGATTATATCCATTGAAGATTGTTAGGATTCCTAAACAGAAAATTGTAAAATTGATGAAAAATAGAGAAATGGAAAGAACAATAATATTGAATGAGAGTTAGAACAAAATAGGAGAATGAATTCTCCTCTCAGGGTTACCCTTCACAAAGGGTTTCTCCTTTATCACAAATTAAAATTCTCCGAATGCATGCCTTCCACCCTTATTCCCCCTTATTTATCTAACTTATCCCCTCTAACTAACTAACTGCTCCAAATGTCCCTAACTACTTTACCTTCCCTTCTGTCCTTAAAAAGCTATTCTTCAAATGAGATATTTGTCGTTGTTATTCTCTCAAAGTGCTAAGACGTATTGCCAATTTTCCATCCATGTCCAACCAAGGATTTATTGATGATGTCCTTGAGAATTTGGAAAAATAATGGGAAGGAAATGTGCTTGAAATTGGTTCAAATTTTCATCTCTTACATAGAAATCATCTTTCACAGACATTGCATAAATATCAAAGGCAGAAAGGTAAATTGCTTGGCATCTTTTCATGTAGATTAGACATACAGCAACAAACACATAAGTGATACATAGAAAAGGAAGTTTACAATGATACAGTCCTTACCTCCCCTCCTTGATATTAGCTAGTTTATTAACCATAAAAAAATTAGGAATGAAAATTTTGAAGTATACAAGCTTTGGGTAGTTTATCATAATCAAACTTAATCATACCCGAGAAGGTTCAAATCAAATGCCACACATGCAATGCAGTAACAAAGTTCAGAAGTAGCGGCCAGAAAATAGAGCTTTGGGGTTACACAGCTTTAGGTATACGCCCATTCTTATCTACTGTACTACAAGGGGAAGAGGACTATGGAGAAGAAGAAGAAAGAAGACCCTCACCTCAAAGCCAACTGAATTCAATTGATTCTATTTGTTGTAGTATGGATATCCTTTGGTGAAACTATTCAAAATCAGCAACATGAGTGCTGCACTTCCTATCTGGCAACACCCCCAAACCAAAAAAACCTATTTTTTGTGTGTTCATACAATTAAAGTAGCTTTACCTAAAGTCAAACTCCAAAAATCCATGCATAGGTAATAAAACCCTAAATGCAGGGCTCAAGAGTGTCCCTGCAAAGGTGAGAGGACCCTAAATGCCACACATCCAAAGTTATCAACTGTGAATTCACTTGCTATAAGATCAGAAATACAATTCATTCATTTTCAGTAAGTGAATTAAAGCATTCTGAAAAGAAATAGTAACTGAATTTACATTTAAATTATTTGTAGTGCAATAGCAATTAATGAGTCGGAGACTTCAAAAAGACAAGGGTGAAATAGCAATTAATGAGTCAGAGACTTCAAAAAGACAAGGGTAATTTCCAAGCAACAATTAATTCTGAATGTCTTAAACCACCATCCAAATTCCTTCATCTCAGAAAAAAGCATTGATGAAACAATTACAGTATATTGATATCAATCTTAAAACTAATACCTTTTTATCAAAGTGCTTGTCATGCATGTACAATGCCCATTCTTCCCCACATTCTACGAACCCACTGATTAGTGCTGCCGATACATTTTCTTTACCAATATCCTTTTTGATAGGAGCTTTACATGAATGGTAGATTGGAGCTCCTGTTGAGAATGACCATATCACCTTTATGGAACCAATCTTGTCTGTCCACCATATACATAGTCCAAACTAGGGAAGTAATTAGTGTTGTAGTTGGTTTGCTGTCCAATGAAAATGTATAAAAAAAAATCAGCAAGTAGACTAATATGGTTAGAATGCCACCAACTCATAAACAAAAAGTAACAAGGTTACAAAGCCATGATAACAGCACCATGACATTCAACCATTCAAGAAACCCTATAAGTAGGACTTCTGGACTAGGAAGGATGGATAACATTAAGATAAAAGTACAAGTCTTAAAATAAAATAGAGGAATAATATTTAAAAATTAAAATGAGTCACTGTAAATGCAATAAAATACTAACATTTATCTAATTATTCGGGCATTTCCATCCATAATACTAACATTATCTCCTTTCTCACAAATTAAAATTCTCTTAATGCATGCCTTCCACCCTTATTCCCCTTATTTATCTAACTTATCCCCTCTAACTAACTGACTGCTCCAAATGTCCCTAACTACTTTGCCTTCCCTTCTGTCCTTAAAAAGCTATTCTTCAAATGAGATATTTATCGTTGTTATTCTCTCAAAATGCCAATATGTATTGCCAAATTTCCATCCTCCAATCAAGGATTTATTGATGATGTGCTTGAGAATTTGGAAAAATAATGGGAAGGAATGTGCTTGAAATTGGTTCACATCTTTATCTCTTACATAGAAATCATCTTTCTCAAACATTGCATAAATATCAAAGGAAGCAAGGTAAATTGCTTGGCATCTTTTTATGTATATTAGACATACAGCAAAAACACATAAGTGATACATAGAAAAGGAAGTTTACAATGATACAGTCCTTACCTCTCCTCCTTGATATTAGCTAGTTTATTAACCATAAAAAAATTAGGAATGAAAATTTTGAAGTATACAAGCTTTGGGAAGTTTATCATAATCAAACTTAATCATTCCCGAGAAGGTTCAAATCAAATGCCACACATGCAATGCAGTAGCAAAGTTCAGAAGTAGCGGCCAGAAAACAGAGCTTTGGGGTTACACAGCATTAGGTATACCCCATTCTTATCTACTTTACTACAAGGGGAAGAAGACGATGGAGAAGAAGCAGAAAGAAGAAAGAAGAACCTCATCTCAAAGCCAACTGAATTCAATTGATTCTATTTGTTGTAGTATGGATATCCTTTGGTGAATATATTCAAAATCAGCAACATGAGTGCTGCACTTCCTATTTGGCAACACCCCCAACAAAAAAACCTATTTTTTCCCTGTGTTCATACAATTAAAGTAGCTTTACCTAAAGTCAAACTCCAAAAATCCATGCTTAGGTAATAAAACCCTAAATGCAGGGCTCAAGAGTGTCCCTACAAAGGTAAGAGGACCCCAAATGCCACACATTGAAAGTTATCAACTGTGAAATTCACTTGCTACAAGATCAGAAATACAATACTTTCATTTCCAGTAAGTGAATTAAAGCATTCTGAAAAGAAATAATAACTGAATTTACAGTTAAATTATTTGTAGTGCAATAGCAATTAATGAGTCGGAGACTTCAAAAAGACAAGGGTGCAATAGCAATTAATGAGTCAGAGACTTCAAAAAGACAAGGGTAATTTCCAAGCAACAATTAAATTCTGAATATGTCTTAAACCACCATCCAAATTCCTACATCTCAGAAAAAAGCATTAATGAAACAATTACAATATATTGATATCAATCTTAAAACTAATACCTTTTTACCAAAGTACTTGTCATGCATGTACAATGCCCATTCTTCCGCACATTCCACGAACCCACTGATTAGTGCTGCCGATACATTTTCTTTACCAATATCCTTTTTGATAGGAGCTTTACTTGAATGGTAGATTGGAGCTCCTGTTGAGAATGACCATATCACCTTCATGGAACCACTCTTGTCAGTCCACCATATACATAGTCCCATCTGGGATAGTAATCAGTGCTGTAGTTGGCTTACTGTCCAATGAAAATGTATAAAAAAAAATCAACAAGTAGAATAATATGGTTAGAATTCCACCAACTCAGAAACAAAAAGTAACAAGGTTACAAACCATGATAACAGCACCATGACATTCAACCATTCAAGCAACCCTATAAGTAGGACTTCTGGACTGGGAAGCATGGATAACATTAAGATAAAAGTACAAGTCTTAAAATAAAATAGAGGAATAATATTTAAAAATTAAAATGAGTCATTGTAAATGCAATAAAATACTAACATTTATCTAATTATTGGGGCCTTTCCATCCATAATACGAACATTTATATCCTTTCTCACAAATTAAAATTCTCTTAATGCATGCCTTCCACCCTTATTCCGCCTTATTTATCTAACTTATCCCCTCTAACTAACTGATTGCTCCAAATGTCCCTAACTACTTTGCCTTCCCTTCTGTCCTTAAAAAGCTATTCTTCAAATGAGATATTTGTCGTTGTTATTCTCTCAAAATGCCAATACATATTGCCAATTTTCCATCCTCCAATCAAGGATTTATTGATGATGTGCTTGAGAATTTGGAAAAATAATGGGAAGGAAATGTGCTTGAAATTGGTTCACATCTTTAACTCTTACATAGAAATCATCTTTCTCAAACATTGCATAAATATCAAAGGAAGCAAGGTAAATTGCTTGGCATCTTTTCATGTAGATTAGACATACAGCAACAACACACAAGTGATACATAGAAAAGGAAGTTTACAATGATACAGTCCTTACCTCTCCTCCTTGATATTAGCTAGTTTATTAACCATAAAAAAAATTAGGAATGAAAATTTTGAAGTATACAAGCTTTGGGTAGTTTATCATAATCAAACTTAATCATTCCCAAGAAGGTTCAAATCAAATGCCACACATGCAATGCAGTAACAACGTTCATAAGTAGCGGCCAGAAAACAGAGCTTTGGGGTTACACAACATTAGGTATACCCCCTTTCTTATCTACTGTACTACAAGGGGAAGAAGACTATGGAGAAGAAGAAGAAAGATCCTCACCTCAAAGCCAACTGAATTCAATTGATTCTATTTGTTGTAGTATGGATATCCTTTGGTGAAACTATTCAAAATCAGCAACATGACTGCTGCACTTCCTATTTGGCAACACCCCCAACCAAAAAAAACCTATTTTTTCTCTGTGTTCATACAATTAAAGTAGCTTTAGCTAAAGTCAAATTCCAAAAATCCATGCTTAGGTAATACAACCCTAAATGCAGGGCTCAAGGGTGTCCCTGCAAAGGTGAGAGGACCCTAAATGCCACACATCCAAAGTTATCAACTGTGAATTCACTTGCCACACATCGAAAGTTATCAACCGTGAATTCACTTGCTACAAGATCAAAAATACAATACTTTCATTTCCTGTAAATGAATTAAAGCATTCTGAAAAGAAACAGTAACTTAATTTACATTTAAATTATTTGTAGTGCAATAACAATTAATGAGTCAGAGACTTCAAAAAGACAAGGGTAATTTCCAAGCAACAATTAAATTCTGAATATGTCTTAAACCACCATCCAAATTCCTTCATCTCAGAAAAAAGCATTCATGAAACAATTACAATATATTGATATCAATCTTAAAACTAATACCTTTTTACCAAAGTACTTGTCATGCATGTACAATGCCCATTCTTCCGCACATTCCACGAACCCACTGATTAGTGCTACCGATACATTTTCTTTACCAATATCCTTTTTGATAGGAGCTTTACTTGAATGGTAGATTGGAGCTCCTGTTGAGAATGACCATATCACCTTCATGGAACCACTCTTGTCAGTCCACCATATACATAGTCCCATCTGGGATAGTAATCAGTGCTGTAGTTGGCTTACTGTCCAATGAAAATGTATAAAAAAAAATCAACAAGTAGAATAATATGGTTAGAATGCCACCAACTCAAACAAAAAGTAACAAGGTTACAAAGCCATGATAACAGCACCATGACATTCAACCATTCAAGCAACCCTATAAGTAGGACTTCTGGACTGGGAAGCATGGATAACATTAAGATAAAATTACAAGTCTTAAAATAAAATAGAGGAATAATATTTAAAAATTAAAATGAGTCATTGTAAATGCAATAAAATACTAACATTTATCTAATTATTGGGGCCTTTCCATCCATAATACGAACATTTATATCCTTTCTCACAAATTAAAATTCTCTTAATGCATGCCTTCCACCCTTATTCCGCCTTATTTATCTAACTTATCCCCTCTAACTAACTGATTGCTCCAAATGTCCCTAACTACTTTGCCTTCCCTTTTGTCCTTAAAAAGCTATTCTTCAAATGAGATATTTGTCGTTGTTATTCTCTCAAAATGCCAATACATATTGCCAATTTTCCATCCTCCAATCAAGGATTTATTGATGATGTGCTTGAGAATTTGGAAAAATAATGGGAAGGAAATGTGCTTGAAATTGGTTCACATCTTTAACTCTTACATAGAAATCATCTTTCTCAAACATTGCATAAATATCAAAGGAAGCAAGGTAAATTGCTTGGCATCTTTTCATGTAGATTAGACATACAGCAACAACACACAAGTGATACATAGAAAAGGAAGTTTACAATGATACAGTCCTTACCTCTCCTCCTTGATATTAGCTAGTTTATTAACCATAAAAAAAATTAGGAATGAAAATTTTGAAGTATACAAGCTTTGGGTAGTTTATCATAATCAAACTTAATCATTCCCAAGAAGGTTCAAATCAAATGCCACACATGCAATGCAGTAACAACGTTCATAAGTAGCGGCCAGAAAACAGAGCTTTGGGGTTACACAGCATTAGGTATACCCCCTTTCTTATCTACTGTACTACAAGGGGAAGAAGACTATGGAGAAGAAGAAGAAAGACCCTCACCTCAAAGCCAACTGAATTCAATTGATGCTATTTGTTGTAGTATGGATATCCTTTGGTGAAACTATTCAAAATCAGCAACATGACTGCTGCACTTCCTATTTGGCAACACCCCCAACCAAAAAAAAACCTATTTTTTCTCTGTGTTCATACAATTAAAGTAGCTTTAGCTAAAGTCAAATTCCAAAAATCCATGCTTAGGTAATACAACCCTAAATGCAGGGCTCAAGGGTGTCCCTGCAAAGGTGAGAGGACCCTAAATGCCACACATCCAAAGTTATCAACTGTGAATTCACTTGCCACACATCGAAAGTTATCAACCGTGAATTCACTTGCTACAAGATCAAAAATACAACACTTTCATTTCCTGTAAATGAATTAAAGCATTCTGAAAAGAAACAGTAACTTAATTTACATTTAAATTATTTGTAGTGCAATAACAATTAATGAGTCAGAGACTTCAAAAAGACAAGGGTAATTTCCAAGCAACAATTAAATTCTGAATATGTCTTAAACCACCATCCAAATTCCTTCATCTTAGAAAAAAGCATTGATGAAACAATTACAATATATTGATATCAATCTTAAAACTAATACCTTTTTACCAAAGTGCTTGTCATGCATGTACAATGCCCATTCTTCCCCACATTCCACGAACCCACTGATTAGTTCTACCGATACATTTTCTTTACCAATATCCTTTTTGATAGGAGATTTACTTGAATGGTAGATTGGAGCTCCTGTTGAGAATGACCATATCACCTTCATGGAACCACTCTTGTTAGTCCACCATATACATAGTCCCATCTGGGATAATAATCAGTGCTGTAGTTGGCTTACTGTCCATTGAAAATGTATAAAAAAAAATCAGCAAGTAGAATAATATGGTTAGAATGCCACCAACTCAAACAAAAAGTAACAAGGTTACAAAGCCATGATAACAGCACCATGACATTCAACCATTCAAGCACCCTATAAGTACGACTTCTGGACTAGGAAGCATGGATAACATTAACATAAAATTAAAATACAAGTTTTAAATTAAAATAGAGGAATAATATTTAAAAATTAAAATGAGTCACTGTAAATGTAATAAAATACTAACATTTATCTAATTATTGGGGCATTTCCATCCATAATGGTATAAAAATTCAAAAAGTAAAGGTAAAAAGTTATGAAATTAAGAATGTCGGGGAGCAACTACTTTGAAGTGTCTATACTATTGCTTAATGACTTCTAGTAACAAATTAGTAGACCACCAAACCAAAAAAAAAAAAAAAAACAATAACACCCACACTCTGTATCTATATACACAATCTATGATGCACAGACACGATACGAGTATCGGATACGACACGTATCCGATACGGTGATACGTTGTTTATTAAAAAATACAGGATATGATACGTTTATGATACATATAATATATAAGTGTTAGCCTGTTAGTGTATAAATATTCATAAATAAAATGGTCCAGCCCAATTTGGTTGGAGACCCAACACACCTCAGGTCCTCTAGAAATCAAGAAACCCTAGGTATCTTCTTCTCTATCAGCCGCCCACACACTTCTGTCCTGAGAAATACTTGGGTGGACACATACCTAACAGGTCAGATTTGGGCACAACCAATAAATGAAGGACACGTCATTAAAAGTTTAAAATATTAAATATAAAAATTTAATAAAAAATAATAACAATGTTTCACTCGTTCTGACATTCGAGGTGAAATTTCCTTTTTCTCCATTATCCTCTTCCTGCTTCCCTCAATTCTCATCTTTGCAAAGTTGGAAATTTCAAATTAATAACAACTCAATAAAACATAGGTCACGAAAGCATCTCAAACCCATCTTTCAAGTTCTATTCTCTTTCATCATATCAGAAAGAAAAAAAAAGTTCTCTTATCTATCACTTTACGGAGCTAAATCACTTCTTTGGTTTTCTTTTTATAGATTTAATCAGTGTAGTAAGTATCGTACGATACGTATCACGATTCAATACGAATTTCAGACCCTTCGATACATATCGCTATTGTGAATGAAACTGGCCTTGAATCGCGGTTGAATCGCTCGTATCATTTCTTTATCGCTTGAATCGCGATTCTGACCTGTATTGCACGATTCTACGCACAGTGGCTGGAACTTAGAAACTCGGGTCGGGTCGTGCTACCCGGGTACGATTAGGTTGAAAAAAGCCCAAAAATTTCAGAAAATGGGTGAGGGTAAGCACCGAAAAACACACAATACTCACTTTGATTGACTTTCTTTTACATTGCCATTCTTCTCTTCTCCAACGTGAGTGCTCGATCGGCCCCCCCTTCTTCTTCGGTCTTCTTTGTTCCCACGTGAGTGCTCGATCCCCTTTTTGGTTCCACTCCCACTGATAAAGCTTGCACTGTCTTCTTTATTTATCATTTATGTTTTGTCGTGGGGTAGGTTGGTCCCCATCTGTCTTCTTTATTATCATTCAGTATTTGTTCTCTTTTTTCCATTACTGTTGACCATTGACCATTACTGTTCCACACCCCATTAACTTTTGTCCCTTCCATTGACCATTACTGTTCTCTTTTTTCTCATCCCACGTGACGTGAGTGCTTCATATAGGCTTATGGTAAAGTGCAAGTATTGTACACATTCTTGTTGGGGTGGGATTACAAGAATGAAACATCATCTTGCTAGTACAAAGGAGAATGTCACAGCCTGTCCACCAGTTCCTGATGATGTGAGACAAATGATTTTGAAGCTGTTGGATGAGAAAAACAAAGCCAAACAGGCCTGCATAGAAGAAGTGGTTGTTGCTGAAGATACTACAAAAAAAGGAACAAAGTCATTAAGGCAAACAACAATGAATGAGGCTATCAAAGATAGAGAGCAGGTCATTGAAGATATCTGCAAGTGCATCTATGGCAATGCTTTGCCATTTAGGGTGCGTTTGGGTAAACAACTTAATTAAGAGCTTATCACATAAGACCTTATCGCATGAGAGCTTATGCCATAAGCGCTTAAAGAAAGAAAAAGAAAGTCATGCTTTTCTTTCTTAGGAGCATTCCCTTAAAACCAGCTAAAGTGAAGCTATTACCAATTATTTTGATGCTCTGCTAGCTTTTATTGCAATAGGTAAGATGTATCACCCTAAATCACCTCCGTTAGAGCCAACCCCAACCGCAGTTATAAGAACAACTTTCCCTCCATACAATAGATGTTGAAACTTATAAATAAAAGATTTATGAATAGATGTTTGTATTTTTCAACCTTGAAACATAGATAAACAAATGAGATTGAGAAAATAGTCATGGTTAAAACTAAATAAATAAAAGACTAAAAATTAACCTGCTCATCCATGATAACCAACTCCAACGAAAATGGTATTCTAGAACTATTTAAACTCGGAACAGACCATTACAGCAGAGACCAAATCATACATTGCAGCCATGATGAACAATTTGCAGAAGAATATTTATAGACGGAAAAGAGGTAGTTGGCCGGATTTTGGTAATAATGAATTCTAATGAATACTGCATGTTTCTATGTACACTTATGAAATCTGCAGGTTAATTTCCATGTACATAGGGAATATATTGATATTGAAAATCAAAATTTATATTGATAGTTGCTGTTTATTTATTGTTCCATCTGTGTTCCTTAAATTTTGCATGGAAATGTGAATTGGCACATTGATTAGGGAAGAGAAATCACTTGGAAATTGAAAGAAAAAATATAACTAGGTAGAAGACAACTAAATTTAAAGGATTGTGGTTGTTTTCAATTTTTTTTTGAAAATTAACTATGAAAGAAAATTAAAAATAAATTCCACTTAAGCAAAGGCTAATACAGGTTTCTTTCTTTCATAAGTTTTCTTGACGTGGTGACACAAGTCTAAACTTTCCTCGTGATGGACCCTTTTTTATATATAGTATAGATAGATTTAGCATATATTTATATAACTAAACTTATAATCGATCCACCTCCATTCTATACACTCTAAATTTTCTAACAAAACATTAGGGAAATTAAGAAGCAAAATACAAATGAGCTTTTTTTTTAAGTGTGGAATGCTTTTTAAAAGACTACTAGAATCAAATCATGGAATAAAACACTATAAATTAAAAAAAAAAACAATCACCATCGTAATTAAAGCTATAAATTCAAAATTCAAAATAAATTATGTTCACAAATATGAAGTTAAATATAAATTATTTTCATAGTTACGATGATTAAATTGATTAATTTACCTTTGCAATGACAAAGTCGTGTTACCGTTAATACATAGCCTTTCATCCATTTTAATCAAGGAAATCATAGTCGTCTGACAATAGCTTGGGACAGGAGAGCAAAGCATAACAAGGAAGACAAAGAAATATAAGACATCATCACTGGCTTCCATCTATCCAAACCAACAACAATGATCCACGGATAGGGATCTACTTCCTCGCTCATGAATCTAATGAAGACAAGACAACACAACATTTTAACCAACATAAAAGATACCAATAGAAGAAAAAGCATATTAATCAACGACAGAATCCAAATAAATGATATGGAATTACAAATATATATAGTATTGAACTACTGATCTTTGTAGAAGAAGCAGTAACAGATCCCAACCTCATCGTAATCATCATGATACAAGTATGTTTGTGAATATACCTTCTTTTAATCGATGACTGAAAGCATAAGGAAATCCTATTGCAACTTTCTGCTGAACCAACTTGGCGGTGCAAAAAAAATTGCAGTTTTAAAGAAACCCTATTTAGTTGTGTGAGAAAGTGTTGAAGGCTGCTGTAGATTTATAAGCGACTAACGACACGGGATAGATTGGGTTCCCACGTGAGAAGGGGTAAGTGTCGATCAGGGTTGTTGTGTTGGTTGCTGATGTAAGCATATAATGTCTCGAGGATAATCCACTTTCCGGTCTAAAAGGAATTTATTTTTGGTGATTTGCTTATGTGTTCAAGAGACAGCAAATGATTGTAATGAAAAAAAAAAACAGCAAAAGATGTCCGATTTTCTTATTTAATCGGTATCTAAGAATGACGATGAATAGGGTCTAGGTAGGGCACTATAATATTCATTCCCATACCCGTCTTTGAAAAATTACTCGTAGTCGCGTGGGTAGCGACTTTAATACCCTTACCCCTATCTTCTCGGTATCTAAGTACCCGCATCCATTACCCACACTTTAACTATGAAAAAGCAATATATAAAAAAAGTTATAATAATTAAATAACAGTTCAAATGTCTTTTAAATCTACTTATAAAACATTACAAATCAAAATATTTAAATAAATAAAAACATTCAAAAAGGAATTATAGATGCAACTAGGTTCAGATAGTTTTTTTATATAGATTTAGAAAGTTAAGAATCTTTAGATTAATTTTGGTTTTAAAATTTGTATATAATTAAAATTATATGTAATATTAATATAAATAAAATCATATATACAAATACATATGTGCGGGTGGGGTGCGGGGCGGGGTGGGTACCATACCACCCATACCCGCACCCATACCCATTCAAATTTGTGGGTAAATTATCCGGACCCGAACCCTTACCCAATATGTGGGTAATTACCCTACCTATCGTGGGTAATTTTTGCGGGTATCCAATGGGTAGGGACAAATTAACATCCCTAATCAGGTCGTGCAAAACACGGGTCAAAAGGTAAATTTCGATTAAAATAATAAATACATTTGAAGATTTCCCAAAAAAAAGTATAATAATATGGATGTGTTTCATTTGCATTGAGGTATAAGAGAAGAATAACAGCACATGACGAAAGCTTGAGTCATAGCACAACTTCTTATCCTGTAGACTACTTAATGCGTAATGGACAGCACAGATAAAACAATAAAAAATTTATTACAATACCATTTATAACATATTATATAAATAAATAAATATATATATATATATATATATATATATATATATATATATATGGAAGAATAATTTCCATTATAAACAAAACAGGTTTACAATTCTGCACAGATATATCAAACAGACGATCCACAAATTAAATTAGCAATGTTAGAAAAATATAAAGAATTAGAAACACAAGAAGTAACAACCAAAGAATTTACAGGGTATAATTTACAAGATATCCTGAATCAAGAATCTTCATCTATACAAGAACCAGTAACACACCCTTTATTATATAGAGAAGTAAGGAGGGGTTAATTTTTCATAACCAAATTGTTCACAGAAATTTCCTAGTTCTTTATTATTATATTTTATATTATTTAGCTCTTTGGTTTTTATTGGATTTATAAATTCAAATAATATTTCTTGATTGTATTTTAAGTTTTTTATCCCTTCTTCCGTAATTTGAAGGGGATAAAGTTGTGTTAGGAATGGAGTTCCTAAAATTATTTGTTCTGAAGTATTTTTAACAAATTTACAAGGTATAATTTACAAGATATCATGAATCAAGAATCTTCATCTATACAAGAACCAGTAACACTCCCTTTATTATATAGAGAAGTAAAAAATTTAAAGTCAGAAGTTGCAGATTTAAAACAAAAATACAAAATTTTGCAACAAAATTTTGAAAAATCCTTGGGGAAGGGAAAGGCTAAAGCCACTCCCTCAAAATCATCTTCCACCCATTTTGAAGAGGAAAAAGAATTTGATACCCTTTACAATGAAGAAATAAATTTCTTTTACCGAATAAAAACCATGCAACAGAAATGGCATGTAAAAGTAAATCTAAAAATTAATAAGTCTTTTCATCAACCATTCATTGCATTAGTAGACTCAGGAGAAGACCTTAATTGTATTTAAGAAGGTCTTATCCCAACACAATATTACCAAAAGACACTCCAAAAGTTATATACAGCTAATAATCAAAAGCCACAGGTAAGTTACAAATTAGAAGATGCTAGTATCTGTAACAAAGGAATTTGCTTCAAAAGCTCATTCCTCCTTGTTAAAGATACTTCAGAGCAAATAATTTTAGGAATTCCATTCCTAACACAACTTTATCCCCTTCAAATTACAGTAGAAGGGATAAAAACCATAAAAGACAATCAAGAAATATTATTTGAATATATAAATCCAATAAAAACCAAAGAGCTAAATAATATAAAAGATAATCTTGAAGAAAAGAATTTCCTATCAATTATTCGCAGAAAAGAAAATCAAATAGGATTTCTCCAAAAAGAAATTTTATATGCAAAAATATAAAAATGGATTCAAGATCCTCTAAAAAAAGAAAAAAATAATCAATCTACAAAAGGATTTTGAAAAAGAAGTTTGCTCAGATGTTCCCAATGCCTTTTGGGAAAGAAAAACTCATATGGTGTCCCTACCATATGAAGATGATTTTCATGAAAGTAAAATACCCACTAAAGCTCGACCTATTCAGATGAATAACGAGACTTTAGAATTTTGTAAAAAGGAAATAAAAGGATTTCTTGATAAAAAATTAATTAGGCCAAGCAAGTCTCCTTGGAGCTGCACAGCCTTTTATGTAAATAAACAATCAGAAATAGAAAGAGGTGAACCTAGAATGGTTATAAATTATAAACCATTAAACAAAGTATTAAAATGGATTAGGTATCCAATTCCAAATAAAAGAGATTTACTTAAAAGATTGCATGATGGAGTTATCTTCTCAAAACTTTGATATGAAATCAGGATTTTATCAAATAAAATTGAAAGAAGAAGATAAATACAAATCTGCTTTCACAGTTCCTTTTGCCCATTTTGAATGGAATGTTATGCCAAGGGGATTAAAAAATGCTCCATCAGAATTCCAACATATAATGAATGATATATTAAACTCTTATTCAGAGTTTACTATTGTTTACATAGATGATGTTTTAATTTTTTCCCAATCCTTAGAACAACATTTTAAACATCTAAATATTTTTAAAGAAACGATAAAAAGAAATGGCATGGTGATTTCTGCCAAAAAGATAAAATTGTTTCAAACAAAAATAAGATTTTTAGGACATGAAATTTATCAGGGAACAATAACTCCGATTAGCAGAAGTATTGCTTTTGCTGATAATTTTCCAAATGAATTAACTGATAACAAACAATTACAAAGATTTTTAGGTTGTTTAAATTATGTGTCTGAGTTTATCCCAAATATTAGGATAAAGTGTAAACCTCTTTATTCTAGGCTTAGGAAGACAAAAAATCCTAAACCATGGTCTTTAGATTTATCCAAGTTAGTCTAGAAATAAAAAAGGATGTTAAGTCACTTCCTTGTTTAGGCATTCCTCATCCCGATGCTAGTCTAATTGTTCAAACAGATGCATCAGATAAAGGATATGGTGGTATCCTACTCCAGATCCTTCCAGAGTCAAAAGTCGAACAGGTTGTTCGATATCATTCTGGTCTTTGGATCGCATCCCAAGAAAAATATGGTACTTTTAAAAAAGAAATTTTATCTATAGTACTATGTATTACAAACTTTCAAGATGATTTAATAAATAAAAAGTTTTTACTTCGAATTGATTGCAAAGCAGCCAAGGATGTTTTGGAAAAAGATGTTAAAAATTTAGTTTCCAAACATATTTTTGCAAGATGGCAAAGTTTATTAAGCTGTTTTGATTTTGAAATTGAATATTTAAAAGGAGATAATAATTTTATCCCTGATTTTTTAACCAGGGAATTTCTACAAGGAACAAAATCAGTATGACATCCCGATCCCGAGGTGGATCAATTAGAGGAGGAGCCTCCTCTTCCTCTCCAAATAAACCTATTTCTTCCCCAATTAAATCCAAAGAATTAACCATAGATTCCTTTGCCCCTTCGGCAGCCCAAATAGCCAAAACAAACATCCCTCAAACAAGCCCTACAAAAACCCAAATTCAAAGCCCAAATAAATTTGCCTCTTTATCTGAAGAAGAAGAACATCCTGATCAAATAACTATTCCAAGAGAACCTCTGAGTTCTAAAATAAAGTCTTGTTGTACGAGACATGCTCTGGTGGAACAGGAAATGGGTAACCCCTCTAGTCAAGAACCTTGGGAGCTACTCAAACAATTAATACCAAAAGGATTTGTATGGGTCCATGCTTATGGTACTGACAAGGATCTTTCCTTTTATCAATATGTTTTAATTGATACTCAATCAGTCACAATTGAGCAGAATACAAACCCTAGTGCTCCAGAAATAATTGCTTATTCCCAACACACCTCAGGTCCTCTAGAAATCAAGAAACCCTAGGTATCTTCTTCTCTATCAGCCGCCCACACACTTCTGTCCTGAGAAATACTTGGGTGGACACATACCTAACAGGTCAGATTAGGGCACAACCAATAAATGAAGGACACGTCATTAAAAGTTTAAAATATTAAATATAAAAATTTAATAAAAAATAATAACAATGTCTCACTCGTTCCGACTTCCGAGGTGAAATTTCCTTTTTCTCCATTATCCTCTTCCTGCTTCCCTCAATTCTCATCTTTGCAAAGTTGGAAATTTCAAATTTCAAATTAATAACAACTCAATAAAACAAGGGTCACGAAAGCACCTCAAACCCATCTTTCAAGTTCTCTTCTCTTTCATCATATCAGAAAGAAAAAAAAGTTCTCTTATCTATCACTTTATGGAGCTAAATCACTTCTTTGGTTTTCTTTTTATAGATTTAATCAGTGTAGTAAGTATCGTACGATATGTATCACGATTCGATACGAATTTCAGACCCTTCGATACATATCGCTATTGTGAATCGAAACTGGCCTTGAATCGCGGTTGAATCGCTCGTATCGTTTCTGTATCGCTTGAATCGCAATTCCGACCTGTATCGCATGATTCTATGCACAGTGGTTGGAACTTAGAAACTCGGGTCGGGTCGCGCTACCCGGGTATGATTAGGTTGAAAAAAGCCCTAAAATTTCAGAAAAGGGGTGAGGGTAAGCACCGAAAAACACACAATACTCACTCTGATTGACTTTCTTTTACATTGCCATTCTTCTCTTCTCCAACATGAGTGCTCGATCGGTCCCCCCTTCTTCTTCGGTCTTCTTTGTTCCCACGTGAGTGCTCGATCCCCTTTTTGGTTCCACTCCCACCGATAAAGCTTGCACTGTCTTCTTATTTATCAATTATGTTTTGTCGTGGGGTAGGTTGGTCCCCATCTGTCTTTGTTATTATCATTCAGTATTTGTTCTCTTTTTTCCATTACTGTTGACCATTGACCATTAGTGTTCCACACCCCATTAACTTTTGCCCCTTCCATTGACCATTACTGTTCTCTTTTTTCTCATCCCACGTGATGTGAGTGCTTCATATAGGCTTATGGTAAAGTGCAAGTATTGTACACATTCTTGTTGGGGTGGGATTACAAGAATGAAACATCATCTTGCTGGTACAAAGGAGAATGTCACAGCCTGTCCACCAGTTCCTGATGATGTGAGACAAATGATTTTGAAGCTGTTGGATGAGAAAGACAAAACCATAGAGGCCTGCATAGAAGAAGTGGTTGTTGCTGAAGATACTACAAAAAAAGGAACAAAGTCATTAAGGCAAACAACAATGAATGAGGCTATCAAAGATAGAGAGCAGGTCATTGAAGATATCTGCAAGTGCATCTATGGCAATGCTTTGCCATTTAGGGTGCGTTTGGGTAAACAACTTAATTAAGAGCTTATCACATAAGACCTTATCGCATGAGAGCTTATGCCATAAGCGCTTAAAGAAAGAAAAAGAAAGTCATGCTTTTCTTTCATAGGAGCATTCCCTTAAAACCAGCTAAAGTGAAGCTATTACCAATTATTTTGATGCTCTGCTTGCTTTTATTGCAATAGGTAAGATGTATCACCCTTAATTACCTCCGTTAGAGCCAACCCCAACCGCAGTTATAAGAACAACTTTCCCTCCATACAACAAATGTTGAAACTTATAAATAAAAGATTTATGAATAGATGTTTGTATTTTTCAACCTTGAAACATAGATAAACAAATGAGATTGAGAAAATAGTCATGGTTAAAACTAAATAAATAAAAGACTAAAAATTAACCTGCTCATCCATGATAACCAACTCCAACGAAAATGGTATTCTAGAACTATTTAAACTCGGAACAGACCATTACAGCAGAGACCAAATCATACATTGCAGCCATGATGAAAAATTTTCAGAAGAATATTTATAGACGGAAAAGAGGTAGTTGGTCGGATTTTGGTAATAATGAATTCTAATGAATACTGCAGGTTTCTATGTACACTTATGAAATCTGCAGGTTAATTTCCATGTACATAGGGAATATATTGATATTGAAAATCAAAATTTATATTGATAGTCGCTGTTTATTTATTGTTCCATCTGTGTTCCTTAAATTTTGCATGGAAATGTGAATTGGCACATTGATTAGGGAAGAGAAATCACTTGGAAATTGAAAGAAAAAATATAACTAGGTAGAAGACAACTAAATTTAAAGGATTGTGGTTGTTTTCAAATTTTTTTTGAAAATTAACTATGAACGAAAGTTTAAAATAAATTCCATTTAAGCAAAGGCTAATATAGGTTTCTTTCTTTCATAAGTTTTCATGACGTGGTGACACAAGTCTAAACTTTCCTCATGATGGACCCTTTTTTATATATAGTATAGATAGATTTAGCATATATTTATATAACTAAACTTATAATCGATCCACCTCCATTCTATACACTCTAAATTTTCTAACAAAACATTAGGGAAATTAAGAAGCAAAATACAAATGAGCTTTTTTTTTTAAGCGTGGAATGCTTTTTAAAAGACTACTAGAATCAAATCATTGAATAAAACACTATAAATTAAAAAAAAACAATCACCATCGTAATTAAAGCTATAAATTCAAAATTCAAAATAAATTATGTTCACAAATATGAAGTTAAATATAAATTATTTTCATAGTTACGATGATTAAATTGATTAATTTACCTTTGCAATAACAAAGTCGTGTTGCCGTTAATACATAGCCTTTCATCTATTTTAATCAAGGAAATCATAGTCGTCTGACAATCGCTTGGGACAGGAGAGAAAAGCATAACAAGGAAGACGAAGAAATATAAGACATCATCAATGGCTTCCATCTATCCAAACCAACAACAATGATCCACGGATAGGGATCTACTTCCTCGCTCATGAATCTAATGAAGACAAGACAACACAACATTTTAACCAACATAAAAGATACCAATAGAAGAAAAAGCATATTAATCAACGACGGAATCCAAATAAATGATATGGAATTACAAATATATATACTATTGAACTACTGATATTAGTAGAAGAAGCAGTAACAGATCCCAACCTCATCATAATCATCATGATACAAGTATGTTTGTGAATATACCTTCTTTTAATCGGTGACTGAAAGCATAGGGAAATCCTATTGCAACTTTCTGTTGAACCAACTTGGCGGAGCAAAAAAAATTGCAGTTTTAAAGAAACCCTATTTAGTTGTGTGAGAAAGTGTTGAAGGCTGCTGTAGATTTATAAGCGGCTAACGACACGGGATAGATTGGGTTCCCACGTTTGAAGGGGTAAGTGTCGATCAGGGTTGTTGTGATGGTTGCTGATGTAAGCATATAATGTCTCGAGGATAATCCACTTTCCGGTCTAAAAGGAATTTATTTTTGGTGATTTGCTTATGTGTTCAAGAGACAGCAAATGATTGTTATGAAAAAAAAAAACAGCAAAAGATGTCCGATTTTCTTATTTAATCGGTATCTAAGAATGACGATGAATAGGGTCTAGGTAGGGCACTATAATATTCATTCCCATACCCGTCTTTGAAAAATTACTCGTAGTCGCGTGGGTAGCGACTTTAATACCCTTACTCGTATCTTCTGGGTATCTAAGTACCCGCATCCATTACCCACACTTTAACTATGAAAAAGTAATATATAAAAAAAACGTTATAATAATTAAATAACAGTTCAAATGTCTTTTAAATCTACTTATAAAACATTACAAATCAAAATATTTAAATAAATAAAAACATTCAAAAAGGAATTATAGATGCAACTAGGTTCAGAAAGTTTTTTTTATATAGATTTAGAAAGTTAAGAATCTTTAGATTAATTTTGGTTTTAAAATTTGTATATAATTAAAATTATATGTATTATTAATATAAATAAAATCATATATACAAATACATATGTGCGGGTGGGGTGCGGGGCGGGGTGGGTACCATAGCACCCATACCCGCACCCATACCCATTCAAATTTGTGGGTAAATTATCCGGACCCGAACCCTTACCCAATATGTGGGTAATTACCCTACCTATCGTGGGTAATTTTTGCGGGTATCCAATGGGTAGGGACAAATTGACATCCCTAATTAGGCCGTGCAAAACATGGGTCAAAAGGTAAATTTTGATTAAAATAATAAATACATTTGAAGATTTCCAAAAAAAAATTATAATAATATGGATGCGTTTCATTCGCATTGAGGTATAAGAGAAGAATAACAACACACGACGAAAGCTTGAGTCATAGCACAACTTCTTATCCTGTAGACTACTTAATGCGTAATGGACAGCACTGATAAACCAATATATAATTTATTACAATACCATTTATAACATATTATATAAATATATATATATATATATATATGTGTGTGTGTGTGTGTGTGTGTGGAAGAATAATTTCCATTATAAACAAAACAGGTTTACAATTCTGCACAGATATATCAAATAGGCGATCCACAAATTAAATTAGCAATGTTAGAAAAATATAAAGAACTAGAAACACAAGAAGTAACAACGAAAGAATTTACAGGGTATAATTTACAAGATATCCTGAATCAAGAATCTTCATCTATACAAGATCCCGTAACACTCCCTTTATTATATGGAGAAGTAAGAGGGGTTAATTTTTCATAACCAAATTGTTCACAGAAATTTCCTAGTTCTTTATTATTATCTTTTATATTATTTAGCTCTTTGGTTTTTATTGGATTTATAAATTCAAATAATATTTCTTGATTGTATTTTAAGGTTTTTATCCCTTCTTCCGTAATTTGAAGGGGATAAAGTTGTGTTAGGAATGGAGTTCCTAAAATTATTTGTTCTGAAGTATCTTTAACAAATTTACAGGGTATAATTTACAAGATATCCTGAATCAAGAATCTTCATCTTTACAAGAACCAGTAACACTCCCTTTGTTATATAGAGAAGTAAAAAATTTAAAGTCAGAAGTTGCAGATTTAAAACAAAAATACAAAATTTTGCAACAAAATTTTGAAAAATCCTTGGGGAAGGGAAAGGCTAAGGCCACTCCCTCAAAATCTTCTTCCACCCATTTTGATGAGGAAAAAGAATTTGATACTCTTTACAATGAAGAAATAAATTTCTTTTACCGAATAAAAACCATGCAACAGAAATGGCATGTAAAAGTAAATCAAAAAATTAATAAGTCTTTTCATCAACCATTCATTGCATTAGTAGACTCAGGAGCAGACCTTAATTGTATTCAAGAAGGTCTTATCCCAACACAATATTACCAAAAGACACTCCAAAAGTTATATACAGCTAATAATCAAAAGCTACAGGTAAGTTACAAATTAGAAGATGCTAGTATCTGTAACAAAGGAATTTTCTTCAAAAGCTCATTCCTCCTTGTTAAAGATATTTCAGAGCAAATAGTTTTAGGAACTCCATTCCTAACACAACTTTATCCCCTTCAAATTACAGTAGAAGGGATAAAAACCATAAAAGACAGTCAAGAAATATTATTTGAATTTATAAATCCAATAAAAACCAAAGAGCTAAATAATATTAAAGATAATCTTGAAGAAAAGAATTTCCTATCAATTATTCGCAGAAAATAAAATCAAATAGGATTTCTCCAAAAAGAAATTTTATATGCAAAAATAGAAAAACAGATTAAAGATCCTCTAAAAAAAGAAAAAAATAATCAATCTACAAAAGGATTTTGAAAAAGAAGTTTGCTCAGATGTTCCCAATGCCTTTTGGGAAAGAAAAACTCATATGGTGTCCCTACCATATGAAGATGATTTTCATGAAAGTAAAATACCCACTAAAGCTCGACCTATTCAGATGAATAGCGAGACTTTAGAATTTTGTAAAAAGGAAATAAAAGGATTTCTAGATAAAAAATTAATTAGGCCAAGCAAGTCTCCTTGGAGCTGCACAACCTTTTATGTCAATAAACAATCAGAAATAGAAAGAGGTGAACCTAGAATGGTTATAAATTATAAACCATCAAACAAAGTATTAAAATGGATTAGGTATCCAATTCCAAATAAAATAGATTTACTTAAAAGATTGCATGATGGAGTTATCTTCTCAAAATTTGATATGAAATCAGGATTTTATCAAATAAAATTGAAAGAAGAAGATAAATACAAATCTACTTTCACAGTTCCTTTTGGCAACTTTGAATGGAATGTTATGCCAATGGGATTAAAAAATGCTCCATCAGAATTCCAACATATAATGAATGATATATTAAACCCTTGTTCAGAGTTCACTATTGTTTACATAGATGATGTTTTAATTTTTTTCCCAATCCTTAGAACAACATTTTAAACATCTAAATATTTTTAAAGAAACGATAAAAAGAAATGGCATGGTGATTTCTGCCAAAAAGATAAAATTGTTTCAAACAAAAATAAGATTTTTAGGACATGAAATTTATCAGGGAACAATAACTCCAATTAGAAGAAGTATTGCTTTTGCTGATAATTTTCCAAATGAATTAACTGATAACAAACAATTACAAAGATTTTTAGGTTGTTTAAATTATGTGTCTGAGTTTATCCCAAATATTAGGATAAAGTGTAAACCTCTTTATTCTAGGCTTAGGAAGACAAAAAATCCTAAACCATGGTCTTTAGATTTATCCAAGTTAGTCTTAGAAATAAAAAAGGATGTTAAGTCACTTCCTTGTTTAGGCATTCCTCATCCCGATGCTAGTCTAATTGTTCAAACAGATGCATCAGATAAAGGATATGGTGGTATCCTACTCCAGATCCTTCCAGAGTCAAAAGTCGAACAGGTTGTCCGATATCATTCTGGACTTTGGATCGCATCCCAAGAAAAATATGGTACTATTAAAAAATAAATTTTATCTATAGTACTATGTATTACAAACTTTCAAGATGATTTAATAAATAAAAAGGTTTTACTTCGAATTGATTGCAAAGCAGCCAAGGATGTTTTGGAAAAAGATGTTAAAAATTTAGTTTCCAAACATATTTTTGCTAGATGGCAAAGTTTATTAAGCTATTTTGATTTTGAAATTGAATATTTAAAAGGAGATAATAATTTTATCCCTGATTTTTTAACCAGGGAATTTCTGCAAGGAACAAAATCAGTATGACATCCCGATCCCGAGGTGGATCAATTAGAGGAGGAGCCTCCTCTTCCTCCCCAAATAAACCTATTTCTTCCCCAATTAAATCCAAAGAATTAACCATAGATTCCTTTCACCCTTCGGCAGCCCAAATAGCCAAAACAAACATCCCTCAAACAAGCCCTACAAAAACCCAAATTCAAAGCCCAAATAAATTTGCCTCTTTATCTGAAGAAGAAGAACATCCTGATCAAATAACTATTCCAAGAGAACCTCTGAGTTCTAAAATAAAGTCTTGTTGTACGAGACATGCTCTGGTGGAACAGGAAATGGGTAACCCCTCTAGTCAAGAACCTTGGGAGCTACTCAAACAATTAATACCAAAAGGATTTGGATGGGTCCTTGCTTATGGTACTGACAAGGATCTTTCCTTTTATCAATATGTTTTAATTGATACTCAATCAGTCACTATTGAGCAGAATACAAACCCTAGTGCTCCAGAAATAATTGCTTATTCCCAACACACCTCAGGTCCTCTAGAAATCAAGAAACCCTAGGTATCTTCTTCTCTATCAGCCGCCCACACACTTTTGTCCTGAGAAATACTTGGGTGGACACATACCTAACAGGTCAGATTTGGGCACAACCAATAAATGAAGGACACGTCATTAAAAGTTTAAAATATTAAATATAAAAATTTAATAAAAAATAATAACAATGTCTCACTCGTTCCGACTTCCGAGGTGAAATTTCCTTTTTCTCCATTATCCTCTTCCTGCTTCCCTCAATTCTCATCTTTGCAAAGTTGGAAATTTCAAATTTCAAATTAATAACAACTCAATAAAACAAGGGTCACGAAAGCACCTCAAACCCATCTTTCAAGTTCTCTTCTCTTTCATCATATCAGAAAGAAAAAAAAGTTCTCTTATCTATCACTTTAAGGAGCTAAATCACTTCTTTGGTTTTCTTTTTATAGATTTAATCAGTGTAGTAAGTATCGTACGATACGTATCACGATTCGATACGAATTTCAGACCCTTCGATACATATCGCTATTGTGAATCGAAACTGGCCTTGAATCGCGGTTGAATCGCTCGTATCGTTTCTGTATCGCTTGAATCGCAATTCAGACCTGTATCGCACGATTCTACGCATAGTGGTTGGAACTTAGAAACTCGGGTCGGGTAGCGCTACCCGGGTATGATTAGGTTGAAAAAAGCCCTAAAATTTCAGAAAAGGGGTGAGGGTAAGCACCGAAAAACACACAATACTCACTCTGATTGACTTTCTTTTACATTGCCATTCTTCTCTTCTCCAACGTGAGTGCTCGATCGGTCCCCCCTTCTTCTTCAGTCTTCTTTGTTCCCACGTGAGTGCTCAATCCCCTTTTTGGTTCCACTCCCACCGATAAAGCTTGCACTGTCTTCTTATTTATCAATTATGTTTTGTCGTGGGGTAGGTTGGTCCCCATCTGTCTTTGTTATTATCATTCAGTATTTGTTCTCTTTTTTCCATTACTGTTGACCATTGACCATTAGTGTTCCACACCCCATTAAATTTTGTCCCTTCCATTGACCATTACTGTTCTCTTTTTTCTCATCCCACGTGACGTGAGTGCTTCATATAGGCTTATGGTAAAGTGCAAGTATTGTACACATTCTTGTTGGGGTGGGATTACAAGAATGAAACATCATCTTGCTGGTACAAAGGAGAGTGTCACAGCCTGTCCACCAGTTCCTGATGATGTGAGACAAATGATTTTGAAGCTGTTGGATGAGAAAGACAAAGCCAAAGAGGCCTGCATAGAAGAAGTGGTTGTTGCTGAAGATACTACAAAAAAAGGAACAAAGTCATTAAGGCAAACAACAATGAATGAGGCTATCAAAGATAGAGAGCAGGTTATTGAAGATATCTGCAAGTGCATCTATGGCAATGCTTTGCCATTTAGGGTGCGTTTTGGTAAACAACTTAATTAAGAGCTTATCACATAAGACCTTATCGCATGAGAGCTTATGCCATAAGCGCTTAAAGAAAGAAAAAGAAAGTCATATAAAGAAAGTCATGCTTTTCTTTCTTAGGAGCATTCCCTTAAAACCAGCTAAAGTGAAGCTATTACCAATTATTTTGATGCTCTTCTAGCTTTTATTGGAATAGGTAAGATGTATCACCCTTAATCACCTCCGTTAGAGCCAACCCCAACTGCAGTTATAAGAACAACTTTCCCTCCATACAACAAATGTTGAAACTTATAAATAAAAGATTTATGAATAGATGTTTGTATTTTTCAACCTTGAAACATAGATAAACAAATGATATTGAGAAAATAGTCATGGTTAAAACTAAATAAATAAAAGACTAAAAATTAACCTGCTCATCCATGATAACCAACTCCAACGAAAATGGTATTCTAGAACTATTTAAACTCGGAACAGACCATTACAGCAGAGACCAAATCATACATTGCAGCCATGATGAACAATTTTCAGAAGAATATTTATAGACGGAAAAGAGGTAGTTGGCCGGATTTTGGTAATAATGAATTCTAATGAATACTGCAGGTTTCTATGTACACTTATGAAATCTGCAGGTTAATTTCCATGTACATAGGGAATATATTGATTTTGAAAATCAAAATTTATATTGATAGTCGCTGTTTATTTATTGTTCCATCTGTGTTCCTTAAATTTTGCATGGAAATGTGAATTGGCACATTGATTAGGGAAGAGAAATCACTTGGAAATTGAAAGAAAAAATATAACTTGGTAGAACACAACTAAATTTAAAGGATTGTGGTTGTTTTCAAATTTTTTTTGAAAATTAACTATGAACGAAAGTTAAAAATAAATTCCACCTAAGCAAAGGCTAATACAGGTTTCTTTCTTTCATAAGTTTTCATGACGTGGTGACACAAGTCTAAACTTTCCTCATGATGGACCCTTTTTTATATATAGTATAGATAGATTTAGCATATATTTATATAACTAAACTTATAATCGATCCACCTCCATTCTATACACTCTAAATTTTCTAACAAAACATTAGGGAAATTAAGAAGCAAAATACAATTGAGCTTTTTTTTTAAGCGTGGAATGCTTTTTAAAATACTACTAGAATCAAATCATTGAATAAAACACTATAAATTAAAAAAAAAACAATCACCATCGTAATTAAAGCTATAAATTCAAAATTCAAAATTCAAAATAAATTATGTTCACAAATATGAAGTTAAATATAAATTATTTTCATAGTTACGATGATTAAATTGATTAATTTACCTTTGCAATGACAAAGTCGTGTTGCCGTTAATACATAGCCTTTCATCCATTTTAATCAAGGAAATCATAGTCGTCTGACAATCGCTTGGGACAGGAGAGAAAAGCATAACAAGGAAGACGAAGAAATATAAGACATCATCAATGGCTTCCATCTATCCAAACCAACAACAATGATCCACGGATAGGGATCTACTTCCTCGCTCGTGAATCTAATGAAGACAAGACAACACAACATTTTAACCAACATAAAAGATACCAATAGAAGAAAAAGCATATTAATCAACGACGGAATCCAAATAAATGATATGGAATTACAAATATATATACTATTGAACTACTGATATTAGTAGAAGAAGTAGCAACAGATCCCAACCTCATCATAATCATCATGATACAAGTATGTTTGTGAATATACCTTCTTTTAATCGGTGACTGAAAGCATAAGGAAATCCTATTGCAACTTTCTGTTGAACCAACTTGGCGGAGCAAAAAAAAATTGCAGTTTTAAAGAAACCCTATTTAGTTGTGTGAGAAAGTGTTGAAGGCTGCTGTAGATTTATAAGCGGCTAACGACACGGGATAGATTGGGTTCCCACGTGAGAAGGGGTAAGTGTCGATCAGGGTTTTTGTGTTGGTTGCTGATGTAAGCATATAATGTCTCGAGGATAATCCACTTTCCGGTCTAAAAGGAATTTAATTTTGGTGATTTGCTTATGTGTTCAAGAGACAGCAAATGATTGTTATGAAAAAAAACAGCAAAAGATGTCCGATTTTCTTATTTAATCGGTATCTAAGAATGACGATGAATAGGGTCTAGGTAGGGAACTATAATATTCATTCCCATACCCGTCTTTGAAAAATTACTCGTAGTCGCGTGGGTAGCGACTTTAATACCCTTACCCGTATCTTCTGGGTATCTAATTACCCGCATCCATTACCCACAATTTAACTATGAAAAAGTAATATATAAAAAAAAAGTTATAATAATTAAATAACAGTTCAAATGTCTTTTAAATCTACTTATAAAACATTACAAATCAAAATATTTAAATAAATAAAAACATTCAAAAAGGAATTATAGATGCAACTAGGTTCAGAAAGTTTTTTTTATATAGATTTAGAAAGTTAAGAATCTTTAGATTAATTTTGGTTTTAAAATTTGTATATAATTAAAGTTATATGTATTATTAATATAAATAAAATCATATATACAAATACATATGTGCGGGTGGGGTGTGGGGCGGGGTGGGTACCATAGCATCCATACCCGCACCCATACCCATTCAAATTTGTGGGTAAATTAACCGGACCCGAACCCTTACCCAATATGTGGGTAATTACCCTACCTATCGTGGGTAATTTTTGCGGGTATCCAATGGGTAGGGATAAATTGACATCCCTAATTAGACCGTGGAAAACATGGGTCAAAAGGTAAATTTTGATTAAAATAATAAATACATTTGAAGAATTCCAAAAAAAAATTATAATAACATGGATGCGTTTCATTCGCATTGAGGTATAAGAGAAGAATAACAGCACACGACGAAAGCTTGAGTCATAGCACAACTTCTTATCCTGTAGACTACTTAATGCGTAATGGACAGCACAGATAAAACAATAAAAAATTTATTACAATACCATTTATAACATATTATATAAATAAATATATATATATATATATATGGAAGAATAATTTCCATTATAAACAAAACAGGTTTACAATTCTGCACAGATATATCAAATAGACGATCCACAAATTAAATTAGCAATGTTAGAAAAATATAAAGAATTAGAAACACAAGAAGTAACAACGAAAGAATTTACATGGTATAATTTATAAGATATCCTGAATCAAGAATCTTCATCTATACAAGAACCAGTAACACTCCCTTTATTATATGGAGAAGTAAGGAGGGGTTAATTTTTCATAACCAAATTGTTCACAGAAATTTCCTAGTTCTTTATTATTATCTTTTATGTTATTTAGCTCTTTGGTTTTTATTGGATTTATAAATTCAAATAATATTTCTTGATTGTATTTTAAGGTTTTTGTCCCTTCTTCCGTAATTTGAAGGGGATAAAGTTGTGTTAGGAATGGAGTTCCTAATTATTTGTTCTGAAGTATCTTTAACAAATTTACAGGGTATAATTTACAAGATATCCTGAATCAAGAATCTTCATCTATACAAGAACCAGTAACACTCCCTTTGTTATATAGAGAAGTAAAAAATTTAAAGTCAGATGTTGTAGATTTAAAACAAAAATACAAAATTTTGCAACAAAATTTTGAAAAATCCTTGGGGAAGGGAAAGGCTAAGGCCACTCCCTCAAAATCTTCTTCCACCCATTTTGATGAGGAAAAAGAATTTGATACTCTTTACAATGAAGAAATAAATTTCTTTTACCGAATAAAAACCATGCAACAGAAATGGCATGTAAAAGTAAATCAAAAAATTAATAAGTCTTTTCATCAACCATTCATTGCATTAGTAGACTCAGGAGCAGACCTTAATTGTATTCAAGAAGGTCTTATCCCAACACAATATTACCAAAAGACAATCCAAAAGTTATATACAGTTAATAATCAAAAGCTACAGGTAAGTTACAAATTAGAAGATGCTAATATCTGTAACAAAGGAATTTTCTTCAAAAGCTCATTCCTCCTTGTTAAAGATACTTCAGAGCAAATAATTTTAGGAACTCCATTCCTAACACAACTTTATCCCCTTCAAATTACAGTAGAAGGGATAAAAACCATAAAAGACAATCAAGATATATTATTTGAATTTATAAATCCAATAAAAACCAAAGAGCTAAATAATATAAAAGATAATCTTGAAGAAAAGAATTTCCTCTCAATTATTCGCAGAAAAGAAAATCAAATAGGATTTCTCCAAAAAGAAAATTTACATGCAAAAATAGAAAAACAGATTCAAGATCCTCTAAAAAAAGAAAAAAATAATCAATCTACAAAAGGATTTTGAAAAAGAAGTTTTCTCAGATGTTCCCAATGCCTTTTGGGAAAGAAAAACTCATATGGTGTCCCTACCATATGAAGATGATTTTCATGAAAGTAAAATACCCACTAAAGCTCGACCTATTCAGATGAATAGCGAGACTTTAGAATTTTGTAAAAAGGAAATAAAAGGATTTCTAGATAAAAAATTAATTAGGCCAAGCAAGTCTCCTTGGAGCTGCACAGCCTTTTATGTCAAAAAACAATCAGAAATAGAAAGAGGTGAACCTAGAATGGTTATAAATTATAAACCATTAAACAAAGTATTAAAATGGATTAGGTATCCAATTCCAAATAAAAGATATTTACTTAAAAGATTGCATGATGGAGTTATCTTCTCAAAATTTGATATGAAATCAGGATTTTATCAAATAAAATTGAAAGAAGAAGATAAATACAAATCTACTTTCACAGTTCCTTTTGGCAACTTTGAATGGAATGTTATGCCAATGGGATTAAAAAATGCTCCATCAGAATTCCAACATATAATGAATGATATATTAAACCCTTGTTTAGAGTTCACTATTGTTTACATAGATGATGTTTTAATTTTTTCCCAATCCTTAGAACAACATTTTAAACATCTAAATATTTTTAAAGAAACGATAAAAAGAAATGGCATGGTGATTTCTGCCAAAAAGATAAAATTGTTTCAAACAAAAATAAGATTTTTAGGACACGAAATTTATCAGGGAACAATAACTCCGATTAGCAGAAGTATTGCTTTTGCTGATAATTTTCCAAATGAATTAACTGATAACAAACAATTACAAAGATTTTTAGGTTGTTTAAATTATGTGTCTGAGTTTATCCCAAATATTAGGATAAAGTGTAAACCTCTTTATTCTAGGCTTAGGAAGACAAAAAATCCTAAACCATGGTCTTTAGATTTATCCAAGTTAGTCTTAGAAATAAAAAAGGATGTTAAGTCACTTCCTTGTTTAGGCATTCCTCATCCCGATGCTAGTCTAATTGTTCAAACAGATGCATCAGATAAAGGATATGGTGGTATCCTACTCCAGATCCTTCCAGAGTCAAAAGTCGAACAGGTTGTCCGATATCATTCTGGTCTTTGGATTGCATCCCAAGAAAAATATGGTACTATTAAAAAAGAAATTTTATCTATAGTACTATGTATTACAAAGTTTCAAGATGATTTAATAAATAAAAAGTTTTTACTTCGAATTGATTGCAAAGCAGCCAAGGATGTTTTGGAAAAAGATGTTAAAAATTTAGTTTCCAAACATATTTTTGCTAGATGGCAAAGTTTATTAAGCTGTTTTGATTTTGAAATTGAATATTTAAAAGGAGATAATAATTTTATCCCTGATTTTTTAACCAGGGAATTTCTGCAAGGAACAAAATCAGTATGACATCCCGATCCCGAGGTGGATCAATTAGAGGAGGAGCCTCCTCTTCCTCTCCAAATAAACCCATTTCTTCCCCCAATTAAATCCAAAGAATTAACCATAGATTCCTTTGCCCCTTCGGCAGTCCAAATAGGCAAAACAAACATCCCTCAAACAAGCCCTACAAAAACCCAAATTCAAAGCCCAAATAAATTTGCCTCTTTATCTGAAGAAGAAGAACATCCTGATCAAATAACTATTCCAAGAGAACCTCTGAGTTCTAAAATAAAGTCTTGTTGTACGAGACATGCTCTGGTGGAACAGGAAACGGGTAACCCCTCTAGTCAAGAACCTTGGGAGCTACTCAAACAATTAATACCAAAAGGATTTGGATGGGTCCATGCTTATGGTACTGACAAGGATCTTTCCTTTTATCAATATGTTTTAATTGATACTCAATCAGTCACAATTGAGCAGAATACAAACCCTAGTGCTCTAGAAATAATTGCTTATTCCCAACACACCTCAGGTCCTCTAGAAATCAAGAAACCCTAGGTATCTTCTTCTCTATCAGCCGTCCACACACTTCTGTCCTGAGAAATACTTGGGTGGACACATACCTAACAGGTCAGATTTGGGCACAACCAATAAATGAAGGACACGTCATTAAAAGGGTAAAATATTAAATATAAAAATTTAATAAAAAATAATAACAATGTCTCACTCGTTCCGACTTCCGAGGTGAAATTTCCTTTTTCTCCATTATCCTCTTCCTGCTTCCCTCAATTCTCATCTTTGCAAAGTTGGAAATTTCAAATTTCAATTTAATAACAACTCAATAAAACAAGGGTCACGAAAGCACCTCAAACCCATCTTTCTCATTCTCTTCTCTTTCATCATATCAGAAAGAAAAAAAAGTTCTCTTATCTATCACTTTACGGAGCTAAATCACTTCTTTGGTTTTCTTTTTATAGATTTAATCAGTGTAGTAAGTATCGTACGATACGTATCACGATTCGATACGAATTTCAGATTCTTCGATACATATCGCTATTGTGAATCGAAACTGGCCTTGAATCGCGGTTTAATAGCTCGTATCGTTTCTGTATCGCTTGAATAGCGATTCCGACCTGTATCGCACGATTCTACGCACAGTGGCTGGAACTTATAAACTCGGGTCGGGTCGTGCTACCCGGGTACGATTAGGTTGAAAAAAGCCCTAAAATTTCATAAAAGGGGTGAGGGTAAGCACCGAAAAACACACAATACTCACTCTGATTGAATTTCTTTTACATTGCCATTCTTCTATTCTCCAACGTGAGTGCTCGATC
The DNA here is from genome assembly GCA_030762895.1 of Sophora flavescens. Taxonomy (NCBI): domain Eukaryota; kingdom Viridiplantae; phylum Streptophyta; class Magnoliopsida; order Fabales; family Fabaceae; genus Sophora; species Sophora flavescens. Next base: position 46,196,135 of record CM061065.1, on the reverse strand, counting down.
GGTCCCCCCTTCTTCTTCGGTCTTCTTTGTTCCCACGTGAGTGCTCGATCCCCTTTTTGGTTCCACTCCCACCGATAAAGCTTGCACTGTCTTCTTTATTTATCATTTATGTTTTGTCGTGGGGTAGGTTGGTCCCCATCTGTCTTCTTTATTATCATTCAGTATTTGTTCTCTTTTTTTGATTACTGTTGACCATTGACCATTACTGTTCCATACCCCATTAACTTTTGTCCCTTCCATTGACCATTATTGTTCTCTTTTTTCTCATCCCACGTGACGTGAGTGCTTCATATAGGCTTATGGTCAAGTGCAAGTATTGTACACATTCTTGTTGGGGTGGGATTACAAGAATGAAACATCATCTTGCTGGTACAAAGGAGAATGTCACAGCCTGTCCACCAGTTCCTGATGATGTGAGACAAATGATTTTGAAGCTGTTGGATGAGAAAGACAAAGCCAAAGAGGCCTACATAGAAGAAGTGGTTGTTGCAGAAGATACTACAAAAAAAGGAACAAAGTCATTAAGGCAAACAACAATGAATGAGGCTATCAAAGATAGAGAGCAGGTCATTGAAGATATCTGCAAGTGCATCTATGGCAATTCTTTGTCATTTAGGGTGCGTTTGGGTAAACAACTTAATTAAGAGCTTATCACATAAGACCTTATCGCATGAGAGCTTATACCATAAGCGCTTAAAGAAAGAAAAAGAAAGTCATGCTTTTCTTTCTTAGGAGCATTCCCTTAAAACCAGCTAAAGTGAAGCTATTACCCATTATTTTGATGCTCTGCTAGCTTTAATTGCAATAGGTAAGATGTATCCCCCTTAATCACCTCCATTAGAGCCAACCCCAACCGCAGTTATAAGAACAACTTTCCCTCCATACAACAGATGTTGAAACTTATAAATAAAAGATTTATGAATAGATGTTTGTATTTTTCAACCTTGAAACATAGATAAACAAACGAGATTGAGAAAATAGTCATGGTTAAAACTAAATAAATAAAAGACTAAAAATTAACCTGGTCATCCATGATAACCAACTCCAACGAAAATGGTATTCTAGAACTATTTAAATTCGGAACAGACATGATGAACAATTTGCAGAAGAATATTTATAGACGGAAAAGAGGTAGTTGGCCGGAATTTGGTAATGATGAATTCTAATGAATACTGCATGTTTCTATGTACACTTATGAAATCTGTAGGTTAATTTCCATGTACATACGGAATATATTAATATTGAAAATCAAAATTTATATTGATAGTCGCTGTTTATTTATTGGTCCATCTGTGTTCCTTAAATTTTGCATGGAAATGTGAATTGGCACATTGATTAGGGAAGAGAAATCACTTGGAATTTGAAATAAAAAATATAACTAGGTAGAAGACAACTAAATTTAAAGGATTGTGGTTGTTTTCAATTTTTTTTGAAAATTAACTATGAACGAAAATTAAAAATAAATTCCACTTAAGCAAAGGCTAATACAGGTTTCTTTCTTTCATAAGTTTTCATGACGTGGTGACACAAGTCTAAACTTTCCTCATGATGGACCCTTTTTTATATATAGTATAGATAGATTTAGCATATATTTATATAACTAAACTTATAATCGATCCACCTCCATTCTATACACTCTAAATTTTCTAACAAAACATTAGGGAAATTAAGAAGCAAAATACAAATGAGCTTTTTTTTTTAAGCGTGGAATGCTTTTTAAAAGACTACTAGAATCAAATCATAGAATAAAACACTATAAATTAAAAAAAAATCACCATCGTAATTAAAGCTATAAATTCAAAATTCAAAATAAATTATGTTCACAAATATGAAGTTAAATATAAATTATTTTCATAGTTACGATGATTAAATTGATTAATTTACCTTTGCAATGACAAAGTCGTGTTGCCGTTAATACATAGCCTTTCATCCATTTTAATCAAGGACATCATAGTCATCTGACAATCGCTTGGGACAGGAGAGCAAAGCATAACAAGGAAGACGAAGAAATATAAGACATCATCAATGGCTTCCATCTATCCAAACCAACAACAATGATCCACGGATAGGGATCTACTTCCTCGCTCATGAATCTAATGAAGACAAGACAACACAACATTTTAACTAACATAAAAGATACCAATAGAAGAAAAAGCATATTAATCAACGACGGAATCCAAATAAATGATATGGAATTACAAATATATATAGTATTGAACTACTGATCTTAGTAGAAGAAGCAATAACAGATCCTAACCTCATCATAATCATCATGATACAAGCATGTTTGTGAATATACCTTCTTTTAATCGGTGACTGAAAGCATAAGGAAATCCTATTGCAACTTTCCGCTGAAACAACTTGGCGGCGCAAAAAAAATTGCAGTTTTAAAGAAACCCTATTTAGTTGTGTGAGAAAGTGTTGAAGGCTGCTGTAGATTTATAAGCGGCTAACGATACGGGATAGATTGGGTTCCCACGTGAGAGGGGGTAAGTGTTGATCAAGGTTGTTGTGTTGGTTGCTGATGTAAGCATATAATGTCTCGAGGATAATCCACTTTCCGGTCTAAAAGGAATTTATTTTTGGTGATTTGCTTATGTGTTCAAGAGACAACAAATGATTGTTATGAAAAAAAAAAAAGCAAAAGATGTCCGATTTTCTTATTTAATCAGTATCTAAGAATGACGATGAATAGGGTCTAGGTAGGGCACTATAATATTCATTCCCATACCCGTCTTTGAAAAATTACTCGTAGTCGCGTGGGTAGCGACTTTAATACCCTTACCCGTATCTTCTGGGTATCTAAGTACCCGCATCCATTACCCACACTTTAACTATGAAAAATCAATATATAAAAAAAGTTATAATAATTAAATAACAGTTCAAATGTCTTTTAAATCTACTTATAAAACATTACAAATCAAAATATTTAAATAAATAAAAACATTCAAAAAGGAATTATAGATGCAACTAGGTTCAGAAAGTTTTTTCATATAGATTTAGAATGTTAAGAATCTTTAGATTAATTTTGGTTTTAAAATTTGTATATAATTAAAATTATATGTATTATTAAAATAAATAAAATCATATATACAAATACATATGTGCGGGTGGGGTGCGGGGCGGGGTGGGTACCATAGCACCCATACCCGCACCCATACCCATTCAAATTTGTGGGTAAATTATCCGGGCCCAAACCCTTACCCAATATGTGGGTAATTACCCTACCTATCGTGGGTAATTTTTGCGGGTATCCAATGGGTAGGGGCAAATTGACATCCCTAATCAGGCCATGCTAAACATGGGTCAAAAGGTAAATTTTGATTAAAATAATAAATACATTTGAAGATTTCCAAAAAAAATTATAATAATATGGATGCGTTTCATTCATATTGGGGTATAAGAGAAGAATAACAGCACATGACGAAATCTTGAGTCATAACACAACTTCTTATCCTGTACACTACTTAATGCGTAATGGACGGCACAGATAAAACAATATAAAATTTATTACAATACCATTTATAACATATTATATATATATATGGAAGAATAATTTCCATTATAAACAAAACAGGTTTACAATTCTGCATAGATATATCAAATAGACGATCCACAAATTAAATTAGCAATGTTAGAAAAATATAAAGAATTAGAAACACAAGAAGTAACAACGAAAGAATTTACAGGGTATAATTTACAAGATATCCTGAATCAAGAATCTTCATCTATACAAGAACCAGTAACACACCCTTTATTATATAGAGAAGTAAGGAAAGGTTAATTTTTCATAACCAAATTGTTCACAGAAATTTCCTAGTTCTTTATTATTATCTTTTATATTATTTAGCTCTTTGGTTTTTATTGGATTTATAAATTCAAATAATATTTCCTGATTGTATTTTAAGGTTTTTATCCCTTCTTCCGTAATTTGAAGGGGATAAAGTTGTGTTTGCAATGGAGTTCCTAAAATTATTTGTTATGAAGTATCTTTAACAAAGTTACATGGTATAATTTACAAGATAACCTGAATCAAGAATCTTCATCTATACAAGAACCAGTAACACTCCCTTTATTATATAGAGAAGTAAAAAATTTAAAGTCAGAAGTTGCAGATTTAAAACAAAAATACAAAATTTTGCAACAAAATTTTGAAAAATCCTTGGGGAAGGGAAAGGCTAAGGCCACTCCCTCAAAATCTTCTTCCACCCATTTTGATGAGGAAAAAGAATTTGATACTCTTTACAATGAAGAAATAAATTTCTTTTACCGAATAAAAACCATGCAACAGAAATGGCATGTAAAAGTAAATCAAAAAATTAATAAGTCTTTTCATCAACCATTCATTGCATTAGTAGACTCAGGAGCAGACCTTAATTGTATTCAAGAAGGTCTTATCCCAACACAATATTACCAAAAGACACTCCAAAAGTTATATACAGGTAATAATCAAAAGCTACAGGTAAGTTACAAATTAGAAGATGCTAGTATCTGTAACAAAGTAATTTGCTTCAAAAGCTCATTCCTCCTTGTTAAAGATACTTCAGAGCAAATAATTTTAGGAACTCCATTCCTAACACAACTTTATCCCTTCAAATTACAGTAGAAGGGATAAAAACCATAAAAGACAATCAAGAAATATTATTTGAATTTATAAATCCAATAAAAACCAAAGAGCTAAATAATATAAAAGATAATCTTGAAGAAAAGAATTTCCTATCAATTATTCGCAGAAAAGAAAATCAAATAGGATTTCTCCAAAAAGAAATTTTACATGCAAAAATAGAAAAATAGATTCAAGATCCTCTAAAAAAAGAAAAAAATAATCAATCTACAAAAGGATTTTGAAAAAGAAGTTTGCTCAGATGTTCCCAATGCCTTTTGGGAAAGAAAAACTCATATGGTGTCCCTACCATATGAAGATGATTTTCATGAAAATAAAATACCCACTAAAGCTCGACCTATTCAGATGAATAGCGAGACTTTAGAATTTTGTAAAAAGGAAATAAAAGGATTTCTAGATAAAAAATTAATTAGGCCAAGCAAGTCTCCTTGGAGCCGCACAGCCTTTTATGTCAATAAACAATCAGAAATAGAAAGAGGTGAACCTAGAATGGTTATAAATTATAAACCATTAAACAAAGTATTAAAATGGATTAGGTATCCAATTCCAAATAAAAGATATTTACTTAAAAGATTTCATGATGGAGTTATCTTCTCAAAATTTGATATGAAATCAGGATTATATCAAATAAAATTGAAAGAAGAAGATAAATACAAAACTGCTTTCACAGTTCCTTTTGGCCACTTTGAATGGAATGTTATGCCAATGGGATTAAAAAATGCTCCATCAGAATTCCAACATATAATGAATGATATATTAAGCCCTTATTCAGAATTCACTATTGTTTACATAGATGATGTTTTAATTTTTTCCCAATCCATAGAACAACATTTTAACCATCTAAATATTTTTAAAGAAACGATAAAAAGAAATGGCATGCTGATTTCTACCAAAAAGATAAAATTGTTTCAAACAAAAATAAGATTTTTAGGACATGAAATTTATCAGGGAACAATAACTCCGATTAGCAGAAGTATTGTTTTTGCAAATAATTTTCCAAATGAATTAACTGATAACAAACAATTACAAAGATTTTTAGGTTGTTTAAATTATGTGTCTGAGTTTATCCCAAATATTAGGATAAAGTGTAAACCTCTTTATTCTAGGCTTAGGAAGACAAAAAATCCTAAACCATGGTCTTTAGATTTATCCAAGTTAGTCTTAGAAATAAAAAAGGATGTTAAGTCACTTCCTTGTTTAGGCATTCCTCATCCCGATGCTAGTCTAATTGTTCAAACAGATGCATCAGATAAAGGATATGGTGGTATCCTACTCCAGATCCTTCCAGAGTCAAAAGTCGAACAGGTTGTCCGATCTCATTCTGGTCTTTGGATCGCATCCCAAGAAAAATATGGTACTATTAAAAAAGAAATTTTATCTATAGTACTATGTATTACAAAGTTTCAAGATGATTTAATAAATAAAAAGTTTTTACTTCGAATTGATTGCAAAGCAGCCGAGGATGTTTTGGAAAAAGATGTTAAAATTTTAGTTTCCAAACATATTTTTGCTAGATGGCAAAGTTTATTAAGCTGTTTTGATTTTGAAATTGAATATTTAAAAGGAGATAATAATTTTATCCCTGATTTTTTAACCAGGGAATTTCTGCAAGGAACAAAATCAGTATGACATCCCGATCCCGAGGTGGATCAATTAGTGGAGGAGCCTCCTCTTCCTCTCCAAATAAACATATTTCTTCCCCAATTAAATCCAAAGAATTAACCATAGATTCCTTTGCCCCTTCGGCAGGCCAAATAGCCAAAACAAACATCCCTCAAACAAGCCCTACAAAAACCCAAATTCAAAGCCCAAATAAATTTGCCTCTTTATTTGAAGAAGAAGAACATCCTGATCAAATAACTATTCCAAGATAACCTCTGAGTTCTAAAATAAAGTCTTGTTGTACGAGACATGCTCTGGTGGAACAGGAAATGGGTAACCCCTCTAGTCAAGAACCTTGGGAGCTACTCAAACAATTAATACCAAAAGGATTTGGATAGGTCCCTGCTTATGGTACTGACAAGGATCTTTCCTTTTATCAATATGTTTTAATTGATACGCAATCAGTCACAATTGAGCAGAATACAAACCCTAGTGCTCCAGAAATAATTGCTTATTCCCAATGCAAAATAATGAAAGTCCTTACACTCTCAGATTGGGGCCAGGGTCCTTCAAAGCCCAAAAGATTCTCAAGGGTTTTTGACCCACCTATCTATAATTATTGGAACTATCAAAAAGCCTGGGAATACGTCCTATTTCAACCTAATCCCCGACATTCCTGGTATTTTAATTTCCTCATATGTCAAGCCAGATATCCAAACTGGTTTATGGAATGGTTCTGGAATTATGGTTTATCTGCTGAAATCTCCCAAATTCACTTTACAAAATTTACTGGGAATACAAGCAATTAACCCCATGAATTCCAAGTACTGATTCAGCTTCTGTTGCCTCAGCATCCTTGGTCTTCCTCTTAGGAGACAGCTTCTTCAGTTTGAACCTCAAAGGTTCAGTAGTCTCTTCAGTCTCATCAAAGACTGGGGGCTTCTGTAATCATGTCTCTGATCATGTCTGGCTACCTTTCCAGCAGGTCTCCAGAACTTTTCTGAGATGGGAAACTCAAATTCATCAGTAGAAACTACTAGTTCCTTCTGCTGCTCACCAGCAGTCTTCTTCTTCTTCTTCTTCTTCAGCAGCTTCGGCTTTATGTTCTTCCTCTTCCAGAGAAATTCTAGGAATATTCATCATAGACAAGTTCTTCTTGTCTATGGGAAAGGTTATGTCCACAAACTTTCCATCTCCAGGAACAAACAACTTGTTCCTAAAGAGCCTTGTAAGCAGCATTCCATAAGGAAATGTCTGCATGTTGGTTCTCTTGACCAGAGATTCCAGGTGGGTGAAGATTAGATCATTGATGTTCACCTTGATCTTGTGAATCAGATGATATAGAGCGAATATGTCCATCTTAGTCATATTGTCCCTCGAGCCTTTCCTAGGCAAGACACGCTCTAGTAGCAGCTTGTGGATGAATCTTCACTTTGTGACCATGTTCACTGGCTTCAAGTTGGTAGGATTTGGAACACCGTAGATAGCAATATTGATGTCAGCAATTCCAATCTCATCTTCCCATTCGAACCTGAATCCAGCTCCAAGTCTGGGGCAACCAGTGACAAGTTCTAGAGAACTTAAAGAGACCAAGAAGGTCGAATCCAGTACGCCAGCTGAGACACCCCGTTGTGCCCCTTTGTGTCATTTAGTTTAAAACCTCATTATTTAATTACTTAATCGCACGATTCTACGCACAGTGGCTGGAACTTAGAAACTCGGGTCGGGTCGCGCTACCCGGGTTTGATTAGGTTGAAAAAAGCCCTAAAATTTCAGAAAATGGGTGAGGGTAAGCACCGAAAAACACACAATACTCACTCTGATTGACTTTCTTTTACATTGCCATTCTTCTCTTCTCCAACGTGAGTGCTCGATCGGTCCCCCCTTCTTCTTCAGTCTTCTTTGTTCCCACGTGAGTGCTCGATCCCTTTTTTGGTTCCACTCCCACCGATAAAGCTTGCACTGTCTTCTTTATTTATCATTTATGTTTTGTCGTGGGGTAGGTTGGTCCCCATCTGTCTTCGTTATTATCATTCAATATTTGTTCTCTTTTTTCCATTACTGTTGACCATTGACCATTACTGTTCCACACCCCATTAACTTTTGTCCCTTCCATTGACCATTACTGTTCTCTTTTTTCTCATCCCACGTGACGTGAGTGCTTCATATAGGCTTATGGTCAAGTGCAAGTATTGTACACATTCTTGTTGGGGTGGGATTACAAGAATGAAACATCATCTTGCTGGTACAAAGGAGAATGTCACAGCCTGTCCACCAGTTCCCGATGATGTGAGACAAATGATTTTGAAGCTGTTGGATGAGAAAGACAAAGCCAAAGAGGCCTGCATAGAAGAAGTGGTTGTTGTTGAAGATACTACAAAAAAAGGAACAAAGTCATTAAGGCAAACAACAATGAATGAGGCTATCAAAGATAGAGAGCAAGATATTGAAGATATCTGCAACTGCATCTATGGCAATGCTTTGCCATTTAGGGTGTGTTTGGGTAAACAACTTAATTAAGAGCTTATCACATAAGACCTTATCGCATGAGAGCTTATGCCATAAGCGCTTAAAGAAAGAAAAAGAAAGTCATGCTTTTCTTTCTTAGGAGCATTCCCTTAAAACCAGCTAAAGTGAAGCTATTACCAATTATTTTGATGCTCTGCTAGCTTTTATTGCAATAGGTAAGATGTATCACCCTAAATCACCTCCGTTAGAGCCAACCCCAACCGCAGTTATAAGAACAACTTTCCCTCCATACAACAGATGTTGAAACTTATAAATAAAAGATTTATGAATAGATGTTTGTATTTTTCAACCTTGAAACATAGATAAACAAATGAGATTGAGAAAATAGTCATGGTTAAAAATAAATAAATAAAAGACTAAAAATTAACCTGCTCATCCATGATAACCAACTCCAACGAAAATGGTATTCTAGAACTATTTAAACTCGGAACAGACCATTACAGCAGAGACAAAATCATACATTGCAGCCATGATGAACAATTTGCAGAAGAATATTTATAGACGGAAAAGAGGTAGTTAGCCGGATTTTGGTAATAATGAATTCTAATGAATACTGCAGGTTTCTATGTACACTTATGAAATCTGCAGGTTAATTTCCATGTACATTGGGAATATATTGATATTGAAAATCAAAATTTATATTGATAGTCGCTGTTTATTTATTGTTCCATCTGTGTTCCTTAAATTTTGCATGGAAATGTGAATTGGCACATTGATTAGGGAAGAGAAATCACTTGGAAATTGAAAGAAAAAATATAACTAGGTAGAAGACAACTAAATTTAAAGGATTGTGGTTGTTTTCAAATTTTTTTTGAAAATTAACTATGAACGAAGGTTAAAAATAAATTCCACTTAAGCAAAGGCTAATACAGGTTTCTTTCTTTCATAAGTTTTCATGACGTGGTGACACAAGTCTAAACTTTCCTCATGATGGACCCTTTTTTATATATAGTATAGATAGATTTAGCATATATTTATATAACTAAACTTATAATCGATCCACCTCCATTCTATACACTCTAAATTTTCTAACAAAACATTAGGGAAATTAAGAAGCAAAATACAAATGAGCTTTTTTTTTAAGCGTGGAATGCTTTTTAAAAGACTACTAGAATCAAATCATGGAATAAAACACTATAAATTAAAAAAAAAACAATCACCATCGTAATTAAAGCTATAAATTCAAAATTCAAAATAAATTATGTTCACAAATATGAAGTTAAATATAAATTATTTTCATAGTTACGATGATTAAATTGATTAATTTACCTTTGCAATGACAAAGTCGTGTTGCCGTTAATACATAGCCTTTCATCCATTTAAATCAAGGAAATCATAGTCGTCTGACAATCACTTGGGACAGGAGAGAAAAGCATAACAAGGAAGACGAAGAAATATAAGACATCATCAATGGCTTCCATCTATCCAAACCAACAACAATGATCCACGGATAGGGATCTACTTCCTCGCTCATGAATCTAATGAAGACAAGACAACACAACATTTTAACCAACATAAAAGATACCAATAGAAGAAAAAGCATATTAATCAACGACGGAATCCAAATAAATGATATGGAATTACAAATATATATAGTATTGAACTACTGATCTTAATAGAAGAAGTAGTAACAGATCCCAACCTCATCATAATCATCACGATACAAGTATGTTTGTGAATATACCTTCTTTTAATCGGTGACTGAAAGCATAAGGAAATCCTATTGCAACTTTATGCTGAACCAACTTGGCGGAGCAAAAAAAATTGCAGTTTTAAAGAAACCCTATTTAGTTGTGTGAGAAAGTGTTGAAGGCTGCTGTAGATTTATAAGCGGCTAACGACACGGGATAGATTGGGTTCCCACGTGAGAAGGGGTAAGTGTCGATCAGGGTTGTTGTGTTGGTTGCTGATGTAAGCATATAATGTCTCGAGGATAATCCACTTTCCGGTCTAAAAGGAATTTATTGTTGGTGATTTGCTTATGTGTTCAAGAGATAGCAAATGATTGTTAAGAAAAAAAAACAGCAAAAGATGTCTGATTTTCTTATTTAATCGGTATCTAAGAATGACGATGAATAGGGTCTAGGTAGGGCACTATAATATTCATTCCCATACCCGTCTTTGAAAAATTACTCGTAGTCGCGTGGGTAGCGACTTTAGTACCCTTACCCGTATCTTCTGGGTATCTAGGTACCCGCATCCATTACCCACACTTTAACTATGAAAAAGTAATATATAAAAAAAAGTTATAATAATTAAATAACAGTTCAAATGTCTTTTAAATCTACTTATAAAACATTACAAATCAAAATATTTAAATAAATAAAAACATTCAAAAAGGAATTATAGATGCAACTAGGTTCAGAAAGTTTTTTTATATAGATTTAGAAAGTTAAGAATCTTTAGATTAATTTTGGTTTTAAAATTTGTATATAATTAAAATTATATGTATTATTAATATAAATAAAATCATATATACAAATACATATGTGCGGGTGGGGTGCGGGGCGGGGTGGGTACCATAGCACCCATACCCGCACCCATACCCATTCAAATTTGTGGGTAAATTATCCGGGCCCGAACCCTTACCCAATATGTGGGTAATTACCCTACCTATCGTGGGTAATTTTTGAGGGTATCCAATGGGTACGGACAAATTGACATCCCTAATCAAGCCGTGCAAAACATGGGTCAAAAGGTCAATTTTGATTAAAATAATAAATACATTTGAAGATTTCCAAAAAAAAAAATTATAATAATATGGATGCGTTTCATTCGCATTGGGGTATAAGAGAAGAATAACAGTACATGACGAAAGCTTGAGTCATAACACAACTTCTTATCCTGTACACTACTTAATGCGTAATGGACAGCACAGATAAAACAATATAAACAAAACAGGTTTACAATTCTGCACAGATATATCAAATAGACGATCCACAAATTAAATTAGCAATGTTAGAAAAATATAAAGAATTAGAAACACAAGAAGTAACAACCAAAGAATTTAAAGGGTATAATTTACAAGATATCCTGAATCAAGAATCTTCATCTATACAAGAACCAGTAACACTCCCTTTATTATATAGAGAAGTAAGGAAAGGTTAATTTTTCATAACCAAATTGTTCACAGAAATTTCCTAGTTCTTTATTATTATCTTTTATATTATTTAGCTCTTTGGTTTTTATTGGATTTATAAATTCAAATAATATTTCTTGATTGTATTTTAAGGTTTTTATCCCTTCTTCCGTAATTTGAAGGGGATAAAGTTGTGTTTGGAATGGAGTTCCTAAAATTATTTGTTCTCAAGTATCTTTAACAAAGTTACAGGGTAAAATTTACAAGATATCCTGAATCAAGAATCTTCATCTATACAAGAACCAGTAACACTCCCTTTATTATATAGAGAAGTAAAAAATTTAAAGTCAGAAGTTGCAGATTTAAAACAAAAATACAAAATTTTGCAACAAAATTTTGAAAAATCATTGGGGAAGGGAAAGGCTAAGGCCACTCCCTCAAAATCTTCTTCCACCCATTTTGATGAGGAAAAAGAATTTGATACTCTTTACAATAAAGAAATAAATTTCTTTTACCGAATAAAAACCATGCAATAGAAATGGCATGTAAAAGTAAATCTAAAAATTAATAAGTCTTTTCATGAACCATTCATTGCATTAGTAGACTCAGGAGCAGACCTTAATTGTATTCAAGAAGGTCTTATCCGAACACAATATTACCAAAAGACACTCCAAAAGTTATATACAGGTAATAATCAAAAGCTACAGGTCAGTTACAAATTAGAAGATGCTAGTATCTGTAACAAAGGAATTTGCTTCAAAAGCTCATTCCTCCTTGTTAAAGATACTTCAGAGCAAATAATTTTAGGAACTCCATTCCTAACACAACTTTATCCCCTTCAAATTACAGTAGAAGGGATAAAAACCATAAAAGACAATCAAGAAATATTATTTGAATTTATAAATCCAATAAAAACCAAAGAACTAAATAATATAAAAGATAATCTTGAAGAAAAGAATTTCCTATCAATTATTCGCAGAAAAGAAAATCAAATAGGATTTCTCCAAAATGAAATTTTACATGCAAAAATAGAAAAACAGATTCAAGATCCTCTAAAAAAAGAAAAAAATAATCAATCTACAAAAGGATTTTGAAAGAGAAGTTTGCTCAGATGTTCCCAATGCCTTTTGGGAAAGAAAAACTCATATGGTGTCCCTACCATATGAAGATGATTTTCATGAAAGTAAAATACCCACTAAAGCTCGACCTATTCAGATGAATAGCGAGACTTTATAATTTTGTAAAAAGGAAATAAAAGGATTTCTAGATAAAAAATTAATTAGGCCAAGCAAGTCTCCTTGGAGCTGCACATCCTTTTATGTCAATAAACAATCAGAAATAGAAAGAGGTGAACCTAGAATGGTTATAAATTATAAACCATTAAACAAAGTATTCAAATGGATTAGGTATCCAATTCCAAATAAAAGATATTTACTTAAAAGATTGCATGATGGAGTTATCTTCTCAAAATTTGATATGAAATCAGGATTTTATCAAATAAAATTGAAAGAAGAAGATAAATACAAAACTGCTTTCACAGTTCCTTTTGGCCACTTTGGATGGAATGTTATGCCAATGGGATTAAAAAATGCTCCATCAGAATTCCAACATATAATGAATGATATATTAAACCCTTATTCAGAATTCACTATTGTTTACATAGATGATGTTTTAATTTTTTCCCAATCCTTCGAACAACATTTTAAACATCTAAATATTTTCAAAGAAACGATAAAAAGAAATGGCATGGTGATTTCTGCCAAAAAAGATAAAATTGTTTCAAACAAAAATAAGATTTTTAGGACATGAAATTTATCAGGGAACAATAACTCCGATTAGCAGAAGTATTGCTGTTGCTGATAATTTTCCAAATGAATTAACTGATAACAAACAATTACAAAGATTTTTAGGTTGTTTAAATTATGTGTCTGAGTTTATCCCAAATATTAGTATAAAGTGTAAACCTTTTTATTCTAGGCTTAGGAAGACAAAAAATCCTAAACCATGGTCTTTAGATTTATCCAAGTTTGTCTTAGAAATAAAAAAGGATGTTAAGTCACTTCCTTGTTTAGGCATTCCTCATCCCGATGCTAGTCTAATTGTTCAAACAGATGCATCAGATAAAGGATATGGTGGTATCTTACTCCAGATCCTTCCAGAGTCAAAAGCCGAACAGGTTGTCCAATCTCATTATGGTCTTTGGATCGCATCCCAAGAAAAATAAGGTACTATTAAAAAAGAAATTTTATCTATAGTACTATGTATTTCAAAGTTTCAAGATGATTTAATAAATAAAAAGTTTTTACTTCGAATTGATTGCAAAGCAGCCGAGGATGCTTTGGAAAAAGATGTTAAAATTTTTGTTTCCAAACATATTTTTGCTAGATGGCAAAGTTTATTAAGCTGTTTTGATTTTGAAATTGAATATTTAAAAGGAGATAATAATTTTATCCCTGATTTTTTAACCAGGGAATTTCTGCAAGGAACAAAATCAGTATGACATCCCGATCCCGAGGTGGATCATTTAGAGGAGGAGCCTCCTCTTCCTCTCCAAGTAAACCTATTTCTTCCCCAATTAAATCCAAAGAATTAACCATAGATTCCTTTGCCCCTTCGGCAGCCCAAATAGCCAAAACAAACATCCCTCAAACAAGCCCTACAAAAACCCAAATTCAAAGCCCAAATAAATTTGCCTCTTTATCTGAAGAAGAAGAACATCCTAATCAAATAACTATTCCAAGATAACCTCTGAGTTCTAAAATAAAGTCTTGTTGTACGAGACATGCTCTGGTGGAACAGGAAATGGGTAACCCCTCTAGTCAAGAACCTTGGGAGCTACTCAAACAATTAATACCAAAAGGATTTGGATGGGTCCCTGCTTATGGTACTGACAAGGATCTTTCCTTTTATCAATATGTTTTAATTGATACGCAATCAATCATAATTGAGCAGAATACAAACCCTAGTGCTCCAGAAATAATTGCTTATTCCCAATGCAAAATAATGAAAGTCCTTACACTCTCAGATTGGGGCCAGGGTCCTTCAAAGCCCAAAAGATTCTCAAGGGTTTTTGACCCACCTATCTATAATTATTGGGACTATCAAAAAGCCTGGGAATACGTCCTATTTCAACCTAATCCCCGACATTCCTGGTATTTTAATTTCCTCAATAATCAAGCCAGATATCCAAACTGGTTTATGGAATGGTTCTGGAATTATGGTTTATCTGCTGAAATTCTCCCAAATTCACTTTACAAAATTTACTGGGAATACAAGCAATTAACCCCATCAATTCCAAGTACTGATTCAGCTTCTGATGCCTCAGCATCCTTGGTCTTCCTCTTAGGAGACAGCTTCTTCAGTTTGAACCTCAAAGGTTCAGTAGTCTCTTCAGTCTCATCAAAGATTGGGGGCTTCTGTAATCATGTCTCTGATCATGTCTGGCTACCTTTCCAGCAGGTCTCCAGAACTTTTCTGAGATGGGAAACTCAAATTCATCAGTAGAAACTACTAGTTCCTTCTGCTGCTCACCAGTAGTCTTCTTCTTCTTCTTCTTCTTCTTCTTCTTCTTCTTCTTCAGCAGCTTCAGCTTTATGTTCTTCCTCTTCCAGAGAAATTCTAGGAATATTCATCATAGACAAGTTCTTCTTGTCTATGGGAAAGGTTATGTCCACAAACTTTCCATCTCCAGGAACAAACAACTTGTTCCTAAAGAGCCTTGTAAGCAGCATTCCATAAGGAAATGTTTGCATGTTGGTTCTCTTGACCAGAGATTCCAGGTGGGTGAAGATTAGATCATTGATGTTCACCTTGATCTTGTGAATCAGATGATACAGAGCGAATCTGTCCATCTTAGTCACATTGTCCCTCGAGCCTTTCCTAGGCAAGACACGCTCTAGTAGCAGTTTGTGGATGAATCTTTACTTTGTGACCATGTTCACTGGCTTCAAGTTGGTAGGATTTGGAACACCGTAGATAGCAATATTGATGTCAGCAATTCCAATCTCATCTTCCCATTCGGACCTGAATCCAGCTCCAAGTCTGGGGCAACCAGTGACAAGTTCTAGAGAACTTAAAGAGACCAAGAAGGTCGAATCCAGTACGCGAGCTGAGACACCCCGTTGTGCCCCTTTGTGTCATTTAGTTTAAAACCTCATTATTTAATTACTTAATCGCACGATTCTATGCACAGTGGCTGGAACTTAGAAGCTCGGGTCGGGTCGCGCTACCCGGGTATGATTAGGTTGAAAAAAGCCCTAAAATTTCAGAAAAGGGGTGAGGGTAAGCACCGAAAAACACACAATACTCACTCTGATTGACTTTATTTTACATTGCCATTCTTCTCTTCTCCAACGTGAGTGCTCGATCGGTCCCCCCTTCTTCTTCAGTCTTCTTTGTTCCCACGTGAGTGCTCGATCCCCTTTTTGGTTCCACTCCCATCGATAAAGCTTGCACTGTCTTCTTTATTTATCATTTATGTTTTGTCGTGGGGTAGGTTGGTCCCCATCTGTCTTCGTTATTATCATTCAGTATTTGTTCTCTTTTTTCCATTACTGTTGACCATTGACCATTACTGTTCCACACCCCATTAACTTTTGTCCCTTCCATTGACCATTATTGTTCTCTTTTTTCTCATCCCACGTGACGTGAGTGCTTCATATAGGCTTATGGTCAAGTGCAAGTATTGTACACATTCTTGTTGGGGTGGGATTACAAGAATGAAACATCATCTTGCTGGTACAAAGGAGAATGTCACAGCCTGTCCACCAGTTCCTGATGATGTGAGACAAATGATTTTGAAGCTGTTGGATGAGAAAGACAAAGCCAAAGAGGCCTGCATAGAAGAAGTGGTTGTTGCTGAAGATACTACAAAAAAAAGGAACAAAGTCATTAAGGCAAACAACAATGAATGAGGCTATCAAAGATAGAGAACAGGTCATTGAAGATATCTGCAAGTGCATCTATGGCAATGCTTTGCCATTTAGGGTGCGTTTGGGTAAACAACTTAATTAAGAGCTTATCACATAAGACCTTATCGCATGAGAGCTTATGCCATAAGCGCTTAAAGAAAGAAAAAGAAAGTCATGCTTTTCTTTCTTAGGAGCATTCCCTTAAAACCAGCTAAAGTGAAGCTATTACCAATTATTTTGATGCTCTGCTAGCTTTTATTGCAATAGGTAAGATGTATCACCCTAAATCACCTCCGTTAGAGCCAACCCCAACCGCAGTTATAAGAACAACTTTCCCTCCATACAACAGATGTTGAAACTTATAAATAAAAGATTTATGAATAGATGTTTGTATTTTTCAACCTTGTAACATAGATAAACAAATGAGATTGAGAAAATAGTCATGGTTAAAACTAAATAAATAAAAGACTAAAAATTAACATGCTCATCCATGATAACCAACTCCAACGAAAATGGTATTCTAGAACTATTTAAACTCAGAATGCATACGATTCTGAGAGACCAAATCATACATTGCAGCCATGATGAACAATTTGCAGAAGAATATTTATAGACGGAAAATAGGTAGTTGGCCGGATTTTGGTAATAATGAATTCTAATGAATACTGCAGGTTTCTATGTACACTTATGAAATCTGCAGGTTAATTTCCATGTACATAGGGAATATATTGATATTGAAAATCAAAATTTATATTGATAGTCGCTGTTTATTTATTGTTCCATCTGTGTTCCTTAAATTTTGCATGGAAATGTGAATTGGCACATTGATTAGGGAAGAGAAATCACTTGGAAATTGAAAGAAAAAATATAACTAGGTAGAAGACAACTAAATTTAAAGGATTGTGGTTGTTTTCAATTTTTTTTTGAAAATTAACTATGAACGAAAGTTAAAAATAAATTCCACATAAGCAAAGGCTAATACAGGTTTCTTTCTTTCATAAGTTTTCATGACGTGGTGACACAAGTCTAAACTTTCCTCATGATGGACCCTTTTTTATATATAGTATAGATAGATTAAGCATATATTTATATAACTAAACTTATAATCGATCCACCTCCATTCTATACACTCTAAATTTTCTAACAAAACATTAGGGAAATTAAGAAGCAAAATACAAATGAGCTTTTTTTTTAAGCGTGGAATGCTTTTTAAAAGACTACTAGAATCAAATCATGGAATAAAACACTATAAATTAAAAAAAATAAACAATCACCATCGTAATTAAAGCTATAAATTCAAAATTCAAAATAAATTATGTTCACAAATATGAAGTTAAATATAAATTATTTTCATAGTTACGATGATTAAATTGATTAATTTACCTTTGCAATGACAAAGTCGTGTTGCCGTTAATACATAGCCTTTCATCCATTTTAATCAAGGAAATCATAGTCGTCTGACAATCGCTTGGGACAGGAGAGAAAAGCATAACAAGGAAGACGAAGAAATATAAGACATCATCAATGGCTTCCATCTATCCAAACCATTAACAATGATCCACGGATAGGGATCTACATCCTCGCTCATGAATCTAATGAAGACAAGACAACACAACATTTTAACCAACATAAAAGATACCAATAGAAGAAAACGCATATTAATCAACGACGGAATCCAAATAAATGATATGGAATTACAAATATATATAGTATTGAACTACTTATCTTAGTAGAAGAAGCAGTAACAGATCCCAACCTCATCATAATCATCATGATACAAGTATGTTTGTGAATATACCTTCTTTTAATCGGTGACTGAAAGCATAAGGAAATCCTATTGCAACTTTCAGCTGAACCAACTTGGCGGAGCAAAAAAAATTGCAGTTTTAAAGAAACCCTATTTAGTTGTGTGAGAAAGTGTTGAAGGCTGCTGTAGATTTATAAGCGGCTAACGACACGGGATAGATTGGGTTCCCACGTGAGAAGGGGTAAGTGTCGATCAGGGTTGTTGTGTTGGTTACTGATGTAAGCATATAATGTCTCGAGGATAATCCACTTTCCGATCTAAAAGGAATTTATTTTTGGTGATTTGCTTATGTGTTCAAGAGACAGCAAATGATTGTTATGAAAAAAAAACAGCAAAAGATGTCCGATTTTCTTATTTAATCGGTATCTAAGAATGACGATGAATAGGGTCTAGGTAGGGCACTATAATATTCATTCCCATACCCGTCTTTGAAAAATTACTCGTAGTCGCGTGGGTAGCGACTTTAGTACCCTTACCCGTATCTTCTGGGTATCTAAGTACCCGCATCCATTACCCACACTTTAACTATGAAAAAGTAATATATAAAAAAAAAGTTATAATAATTAAATAACAGTTCAAATGTCTTTTAAATCTACTTATAAAACATTACAAATCAAAATATTTAAATAAATAAAAACATTCAAAAAGGAATTATAGATGCAACTAGGTTCAGAAAGTTTTTTTATATAGATTTAGAAAGTTAAGAATCTTTAGATTAATTTTGGTTTTAAAATTTGTATATAATTAAAATTATATGTATTATTAATATAAATAAAATCATATATACAAATACATATGTGCGGGTGGGGTGCAGGGCGGGGTGGGTACCATAGCACCCATACCCGCACCCATACACATTCAAATTTGTGGGTAAATTATCCGGACCCGAACCCTTACCCAATATGTGGGTAATTACCCTACCTATCGTGGGTAATTTTTGCGGGTATCCAATGGGTACGGACAAATTGACATCCCTAATCAGGCCGTGCAAAACATGGGTCAAAAGGTAAATTTTGATTAAAATAATAAATACATTTGAAGATTTCCAAAAAAAATTATAATAGTATGGATGCGTTTCATTTGCATTGAGGTATAAGAGAAGAATAACAGCACACGACGAAAGCTTGAGTCATAGCACAACTTCTTATCCTGTAGACTACTTAATGCGTAATGGACAGCACAGATAAAACAATATAAACAAAACAGGTTTACAATTCTGCACAGATATATCAAATAGACGATCCACAAATTAAATTAGCAATGTTAGAAAAATATAAAGAATTAGAAACACAAGAAGTAACAACCAAAGAATTTACAGGGTATAATTTACAAGATATCCTGAATCAAGAATCTTCATCTATACAAGAACCAGTAACACACCCTTTATTATATAGAGAAGTAAGGAAAGGTTAATTTTTCATAACCAAATTGTTCACAGAAATTTCCTAGTTCTTTATTATTATCTTTTATATTATTTAGCTCTTTGGTTTTTATTGGATTTATAAATTAAAATAATATTTCTTGATTGTATTTTAAGGTTTTTATCCCATCTTCCGTAATTTGAAGGGGATAAAGTTGTGTTTGGAATAGAGTTCCTAAAATTATTTGTTCTGAAGTATCTTTAACAAAGTTACAGGGTATAATTTACAAGATATCCTGAATCAAGAATCTTCATCTATACAAGAACCAGTAACACTCCCTTTATTATATAGAGAAGTAAAAAATTTAAAGTCAGAAGTTGCAGATTTAAAACAAAAATACAAAATTTTGCAACAAAATTTTGAAAAATCCTTGGGGAAGAGAAAGGCTAAGGCCACTCCCTCAAAATCTTCTTCCACCCATTTTGATGAGGAAAAAGAATTTGATACTCTTTACAATGAACAAATAAATTTCTTTTACCGAATAAAAACCATGCAACAGAAATGGCATGTAAAAGTAAATCTAAAAATTAATAAGTCTTTTCATCAACCATTCATTGCATTAGTAGACTCAGGAGCAGACCTTAATTGTATTCAAGAAGGTCTTATCCCAACACAATATTACCAAAAGACACTCCAAAAGTTATATACAGGTAATAATCAAAAGCTACAGGTAAGTTACAAATTAGAAGATGCTAGTATCTGTAACAAAGGAATTTGCTTCAAAAGCTCATTCCTCCTTGTTAAAGATACTTCAGAGCAAATAATTTTAGGAACTCCATTCCTAACACAACTTTATCCCCTTCAAATTACAGTAGAAGGGATAAAAACCATAAAAGACAATCAAGAAATATTATTTGAATTTATAAATCCAATAAAAACCAAAGAGCTAAATAATATAAAAGATAATCTTGAAGAAAAGAATTTCCTATCAATTATTCGCAGAAAAGAAAATCAAATAGGATTTCTCCAAAATGAAATTTTACATGCAAAAATAGAAAAACAGATTCAAGATCCTCTAAAAAAAGAAAAAAATAATCAATCTACAAAAGGATTTTGAAAAAGAAGTTTGCTCAGATGTTCCCAATGCCTTTTGGGAAAGAAAAACTCATATGGTGTCCCTACCATATGAAGATGATTTTCATGAAAGTAAAATACCCACTAAAGCTCGACCTATTCAGATGAATAGCGAGACTTTATAATTTTGTAAAAAGGAAATAAAAGGATTTCTAGATAAAAAATTAATTAGGCCAAGCAAGTCTCCTTGGAGCTGCACGGCCTTTTATGTCAATAAACAATCAGAAATAGAAAGAGGTGAACCTAGAATGGTTATAAATTATAAACCATTAAACAAAGTATTAAAATGGATTAGGTATCCAATTCCAAATAAAAGATATTTACTTAAAAGATTGCATGATGGAGTTATCTTCTCAAAATTTGATATGAAATCAGGATTTTATCAAATAAAATTGAAAGAAGAAGATAAATACAAAACTGCTTTCACAGTTCCTTTTGGCCACTTTGAATGGAATGTTATGCCAATGGGATTAAAAAATGCTCCATCAGAATTCCAACATATAATGAATGATATATTAAACCCTTATTCAGAATTCACTATTGTTTACATAGATGATGTTTTAATTTTTTCCCAATCCTTAGAACAACATTTTAAACATCTAAATATTTTTAAAGAAACGATAAAAAGAAATGGCATGGTGATTTCTGCCAAAAAGATAAAATTGTTTCAAACAAAAATAAGATTTTTAGGACATGAAATTTATTAGGGAACAATAACTCCGATTAGCAGAAGTATTGCTTTTGCTGATAATTTTCCAAATGAATTAACTGATAACAAACAATTACAAAGATTTTTAGGTTGTTTAAATTATGTGTCTGAGTTTATCCCAAATATTAGGATAAAGTGTAAACCTCTTTATTCTAGGCTTAGGAAGACAAAAAATCCTAAACCATGGTCTTTAGATTTATCCAAGTTAGTCTTAGAAATAAAAAAGGATGTTAAGTCACTTCCTTGTTTAGGCATTCCTCATCCCGATGCTAGTCTAATTGTTCAAACAGATGCATCAGATAAAGGATATGGTGGTATCCTACTCCAGATCCTTCCAGAGTCAAAAGTCGAACAGGTTGTCCGATCTCATTCTGGTCTTTGGATCGCATCCCAAGAAAAATATGGTACTATTAAAAAAGAAATTTTATCTATAGTACTATGTATTACAAAGTTTCAAGATGATTTAATAAATAAAAAGTTTTTACTTCGAATTGATTGCAAAGCAGCCGAGGATGTTTTGGAAAAAGATGTTAAAAATTTAGTTTCCAAACATATTTTTGCTTGATGGCAATGTTTATTAAGCTGTTTTGATTTTGAAATTGAATATTTAAAAGGAGATAATAATTTTATCCCTGATTTTTTAACCAGGGAATTTCTGCAAGGAACAAAATCAGTATGACATCCCGATCCCGAGGTGGATCAATTAGAGGAGGAGCCTCCTCTTCCTCTCCAAATAAACCTATTTCTTCCCCAATTAAATCCAAAGAATTAACCATAGATTCCTTTGCCCCTTCGGCAGCCCAAATAACCAAAACAAACATCCCTCAAACAAGCCTTACAAAAACCCAAATTCAAAGCCCAAATAAATTTGCCTCTTTATCTGAAGAAGAAGAACATCCTGATCAAATAACTATTCCAAGAGAACCTCTGAGTTCTAAAATAAAGTCTTGTTGTACGAGACATGCTCTGGTGGAACCGGAAATGGGTAACCCCTCTAGTCAAGAACCTTGGGAGCTACTCAAACAATTAATACCAAAAAGATTTGGATGGGTCCCTGCTTATGGTACTGACAAGGATCTTTCCTTTTATCAATATGTTTTAATTGATACTCAATCATTCACAATTGAGCAGAATACAAACCCTAGTGCTCCAGAAATAATTGCTTATTCCCAATGCAAAATAATGAAAGTCCTTACACTCTCAGATTGGGGCCAGGGTCCTTCAAAGCCCAAAAGATTCTCAAGGGTTTTTGACCCACCTATCTATAATTATTGGGACTATCAAAAAGCCTGGGAATACGTCCTATTTCAACCTAATCCCCGACATTCCTGGTATTTTAATTTCCTCAATAATCAAGCCATATATCCAAACTGGTTTATGGAATGGTTCTGGAATTATGGTTTATCTGCTGAAATTCTCCCAAATTCACTTTACAAAATTTACTGGGAATACAAGCAATTAACCCCATCAATTCCAAGTACTGATTCAGCTTCTGATGCCTCAGCATCCTTGGTCTTCCTCTTAGGAGACAGCTTCTTCAGTTTGAACCTCAAAGGTTCAGTTGTCTCTTCAGTCTCATCAAAGACTGGGGGCTTCTGTAATCATGTCTCTGATCATGTCTGGCTACCTTTCCAGAGGTCTCCAGAACTTTTCTGAGATGGGAAACTCAAATTCATCAGTAGAAACTACTAGTTCCTTCTGCTGCTCACCAGCAGTTTTCTTCTTCTTCTTCTTCTTCTTCTTCTTCAGCAGCTTCAGCTTTATGTTCTTCCTCTTCCAGAGAAATTCTAGGAATATTCATCATAGACAAGCTCTTCTTGTCTATGGGAAAGGTTATGTCCACAAACTTTCCATCTCCAGGAACAAACAACTTGTTCCTAAAGAGCCTTGTAAGCAGCATTCCATAAGGAAATGTCTGCATGTTGGTTCTCTTGACCAGAGATTCCAGGTGGGTGAAGATTAGATCATTGATGTTCACCTTGATCTTGTGAATCAGATGATACAGAGCGAATCTGTCCATCTTAGTCACATTGTCCCTCGAGCCTTTCCTAGGCAAGACACGCTCTAGTAGCAGCTTGTGGATGAATCTTCACTTTGTGACCATGTTCACTGGCTTCAAGTTGGTAGGATTTGGAACACCGTAGATAGCAATATTGATGTCAGCAATTCCAATCTCATCTTCCCATTCGGACCTGAATCCAGCTCCAAGTCTGGGGCAACCAGTGACAAGTTCTAGAGAACTTAAAGAGACCAAGAAGGTCGAATCCAGTACGCGAGCTGAGACACCCCGTTGTGCCCCTTTGTGTCATTTAGTTTAAAACCTCATTATTTAATTACTTAATCGCACGCTTAACGTGAAAATTATGTAAAAATTAAAACTTAATTTCTTAAGCAAATAGATTCATATAGAACAGAATATGAAAATCATAAATATATTAAACATACTTAAAGAATCAGAGTTATCAAAACACTATTTCAGGGCATCCCACCAATGGGATCCCGAATTGGTGCATAGTTATACAAAACATAAGCGGAAAGATAAAGCTTAACGACACAGACGCACTGGCCATAACTAACTAGACCCTAATCACCATGGGTCACAGCTCGTCCTCCGACATCCGGTTCTTAGGGAGTTCCATCCAACTCCTCCTGGTTACGATCATCCACAGGGTCTTCTCGTACGGTTCCACAAGGAGACAAAATACAATATACAGAAATCTACAGGGGATAAGAAACAGTTCTATCATCAAAAGCGGAAAAGAGTCATAGTAAACTATACACTAATTATCACAGACACAACATCAGTCAAGTCATCCATCTTCCTTAAAATTCTTATATCCATCCTACCCTCACTCCTGCAACTAAAACTTGATACTGAAAATGGCTATGGTTTCCTTATCATAGTTATGGTTATTGGTCAGTCGTCCAAGCGACACGTCCCATTCCCGGTGCACATCCTTAGTCATGGTGAGAATGCTCATGCAAAGCAATGACACTATAGCTGCACATTAAACCCGGTGCACACCCCAGACCGTGGGTGCTCATGCAAAGCAATGACACTATAGCTGCACGATTATCCCGGTGCACACCTTCACCATGGTAAGAATGCTCATGCAAAGCGTGAAGGTACAACTGCACGATGATCCCGGTGCACACCTCGTCCCCTCCCAGAGGTGCTCGTACAAAGCAATGACACTCGTAGCTGCACAAGTTATGTTTACCCTTTGGACGGTCCCACAAGGACTTCGGGTCTTATATGTGTCCCATATACGGTTATAGAAACAACACAACTTATGAACCTCGCAGACTCCTATGGTGATAATCTAGTGCCTTAACCTCTCATCAAGACCTCAACACATGCTTTATGTCACAACACCTCTTTAATTAAGTTGGAGAAAGGGGATGAAAGAGAGAAGCCAGCATTGTACAATCCTTGTCCACCAAATATTGTCAAAACCGAGGGTTTTTTTTTACAACCGGAAATAGCAAGTTTATGTGTGAAATCTCAACCATCCATTTATGTTAATAATAGGGATCTTGCTAATGAGTGTCCTAAGAGTATTGGTTAAGGATCCCACAAAGGGAACATTTGTATTGGAAAACTAACTATTACAGTTTTCCAAATGCTAAATATATCATTTTTCATACAAATTTTCCTTTTTTTATTCCGTAAACAATGCTCCAAGGACACTTATTAACATTATCTTAATAATATATCCAATGAAGTCACCTACTTTCGAATTGTCATTCGATCAATGAGTTCAAATTTGAAACTCAAATTACTTCAAGTCACCAAAAGTCATTAAATGGAATAAAAAATTAGAAAGCAATAGATATTAAAAAGTAGAACTTAATATAGTAATAAACAAAGTAGATATTAATTACGAGAACTTGAAAGCACCTACCAACATGGAAACAGGAGTATGGGTGCAGGTTCTAAGCAAGAAGTCGATTTGAGGATTCGGGAATAATTACAAGCAGTAGTGGATCCAGGACCCCGAGGTAGTAGGGGCAAACCAAAATTCAAACCTATCAATATTTACAATTAATCATCATCAACAAAAAAATTTACTTCACAAACATTTTCCTTACATAACCAATCAACCAAATTGATAGAAATAGACTTATATATAAAACCCCAAATTTGATTCTGACAACATAATCACTCCAACCCCACATTTTTTCTTAAAAAAAGAAAACCATGTCAATTTCATCAATTACAAAAATCCCATTACAAAGACCCCATATGAGTTTCATCCATGGTGAAGCCCATTATTCCATTTTTGTATTGCAGACTTTATGGAACCCACTGTTCCATTTCAACCTTCTCCCTGAATCGCATATATCAAGTATATGGAAAGCTAAACCAATTTCAAAAATCAAATGGGTACAAAATTAGCTCAAAGAAGAACACGACGAAGAACCACATAACGACGATGGCGGTGGATGGCGATGGGGAAGTGATGAATCGCTGAAGGTTAGACAAAGAAAGGGATTGGAAAGAGATGAACGATGCGATACCGAGGGTTGGCCGGTAGGTGGGTGAGTGGCGCCGGCGCGTACGTAAGGATGCAAGGCGGATGAACAACAGTCTAGTATGACTGTGGTGATCCTGCTGCTGCGTGGAGGGGGTCAATGAAAGAAAGAAGGGTAAGGTGCCGCGCATGAGAAAGAAGGGAGGCAGTGGCATAGGTTCAAATATGTAATGTGGGAAAATAAAAAATATATAAGGTATTCATGATTTTTCTTTGAATTTGAGAAGTTGCATGTGCATACCCTAGGGTACACGTGGGTTTGCCACTAATTACAAGGAGACACAGTAATTTGATTAAGTTAAAAGAAAGAAATTATACAGTAATAATCAAAATGCTATTGGCTGTTGGTATTCCAAGTTGCTTCTACATTTTATTCCCAACAAACACCTCTTGTCCTTCACATATGGTTAGTACTGTACCATTCCTACCATGCCGACCAGCTCGTCCAGCTTGATGTGCATAGTGAATTGATTATGTGGGTAAGTCAAGATTAACCACAAGATCACATTCTTCCATATCCAAACCCCTAGCTGATAATTCATTTGTCACCAGAACTCTAAAAATAACAGTATAAAAGTTATTGAAGCATTTTGATCTAGCGGGTTGGCCTAACCCACCACGGGTCAGTTATGGTGTACCGATGGTTTTTCGAATCAGACCAGGATGGGCTGAAATCTGTTCATACTCTAATTTATGCAACACAACCCACCTTTTATAATGGATCAAATGGGCCAACCCATCGGACCGTGATCATTTTGACTGCTCTATCCTTGGTGAAACACATGAAAGTGTGTATGTTAATATTATTTTGAGAAACATCAATGGATGTTATCATTATTAACGATAGTATGATTGAGAGTAAAGAGGATTTTTGGATGGAAAAAGCAAGATTTGATTGGCATTCCTTTGGAGATAGGAATCATGCCTTCTTTCATAAAATAACTAGAATAAGGCATGCTTCTCAGCAACTCTCTATGCTTAGGATAGCTGATTCTGTTTTAGATACTCATGATGATATTGAGAGACATGTTCTTCAATATTATAAAGATCTTTTTGCTAGTAACAATGCCTGTCAAAATAACTCCTTTATTGAGAATGCTATCTCTCATGAAGTCTCATTAGAATAAAACTTAATGATTACCAATCTTCCATCCAAAGAAAAAATTAGGAATGCGGTTTTTTCTTTAAATGCATCTGGTGCCCCAGGGCCAGATGGTTTTAGTGGCTACTTTTTTTAGCACTTTTGGAATATTGTTGAGAATGATGTGTTTAATAATGTGCAGCAGTTCTTCACTAAGAGTTGGATTATGCCTGGAATGAATTCTAATCCAGTTGCGCTCATTCATAAGTTCAAGAATGCTGATAAGATCCAACACTATAGGCCGATAGCTTTAGCAAACTTCGAGTTTAAAATAATTTCTAAAATCTTGGCAGATAGGTTAGCTGAAATTGTTCCTTGCATTATATCTGAGAAACAAAGAGGTTTTATCAAGGGTAGAAGTATAATTGAGTGTAGATGCACTACATCTAAGGCAATTAACTTGATTGATAGAAAATCCTTTGGTGGAAACATTGCTTTAGAATTTGACATTAGGAAAGCATTTGACATCTTAGATTGGAGTTTTTTGCTTAAAGTTCTAAAGTCTTCTGGTTTTAATGATAAGTTTTGCCATTGGATTGAGTAATCTTATTGTCAGCCAAACTATCAATTTCTGTATATGGCCATTCAGTTGGTTACTTTAGTTGCAAAAGAGGGGTTAGACAAGGTGACCCCTTGTCTCCCTTGCTATTTTGTATTGCTGGAGAAGTGCTAAGTAGAAGCATCTCTAAAATGGTGCTTGAAGGCAAGTCAAAGCCTATGGCAGGTCCTAAAGGCTATATTACTCCTAGTCATGTGCTGTTTGCTGATGATATAAAGATTTTTTGTAAAAGCACAAAGCAAAACTTGAAGAATATCATGTCTCTGTTTCAAGAATACGGTTCTGCTTCAGGACAGTTAATTAGTCCAGATAAATGCAAATTTTTCCATGGCCCTCTGTCCTCTAGAAGACTTGTTGAGATAACTGAATTGTTAGGGTTTTCTAGTGGTAATTTGCCTTTTGTGTATTTAGGTGTCCCAATATTTAAAGGTAAACCTAGAGCGATCCATTTACAACCTCTAGCTGATAAAATAAAGCCAAAATTGTCTAGTTGGAAAGGCTCTTTACTTTCAATCAAGGGAAGAGTCCAACTTGTAAAATCTGTCTTTCATAGTAGCCTTCTCGATAGTTTTCAAGTGTATGCATGGCCTATCTCATTAATTAAAACTATAGATAAGTGGATTAGAAACTTTATATGGTCTGGAGATGTATCAATTAGAAAATCAGTTACTGTTTCATGGGATAAAGTATGCAATCCTTTTGAAGACGGTGGATTAGGCATTCGGCCTATTAGAGCAATAAATGAAGCAGCTTCTCTAAAGTTTTGCTGGGAGTTCCTTACTTCAAAAGGGAAATGGGTAGAATTTTTAAGGGCTAGGTTTCTAAAAGACAACATGTCTAGATCATCATATATTAAATCTTCAATATGGACAGCAATTAAAGGAAAGTTACAGATTGTTTTAGATAAATCTGGTTGGCTTTTAGGTGATGGCTTGAATATTAACTTTTGGCGTGACAAATGGTTGTCTTCTAAGCTAGTTGACATGTTGGTCTTTCCAGAATTTATGCATTCTTCTTTAAAAGCCAAAGTCTGTCACTTCATCAATAATCAAAAATGGCGTTTACCAAGCTTTTTAGAATTGAATTTTCATGAAGTTGCTAAGGAAATTCACAAAACTGTAATTCCCAACTTTAATACTCAGGATAGGAGAAACTGGTTTGACTCTGATACAGGGGAATTGTCCTTCAAACTTCCATACTTAACTATTAAACCTAAAAACAATCTTTTGGTTGGTGTAAAACTATTTGGAACAAGTTCATTCCTCCATCAAAGTCTTTTATAATTTGGAGATTTCTTCAGGATAGGATGCCAACAGATGATAAACTTAGTCTAAAAGGTTGTATCATTGTTTCTGCATGTAGTTTATGTATGCATGATTGTGAAAACCTCTGAAAACTTGTTTCTGAAATGTCCCTTTGCTGTTGACTTATGGAATTGGTTTAATAATCGGTTTGAATGTAATCTTGACTTAAGTTCTGTTCAATCAATTCTCCCCTTATGTGTCAAAGATTGGAGTTCACAATTACATGATACTATTTTAGCTGCTATTGTCAATGTACTGTGGGTTATTTGGATTTGCAGGAACAGGGTGAGATTCGAGGATAAAGCTGCATCTAAATTCAGGGTAAGCAGCATCAATTAATGAGTTGCCAATTCCGAAGAAGTTCCCAATCAAAATTCATCATGCTGCGGCTCCTTCAATCAAGCAGGTTTCGTGGTTCCCCCTTCCATACTATTGGGTAAAGTGCAATTCAGATGGTACTTCTAGAGGATCTCCAGGATTTTCAACTTGTGGAGGATTGTTTAGAGACTATAGAGCTTCTATTTTGGGATGCTTTGTTGTGAACCTAGGAATGGGTAACTCATTGATGGCTGAATTCAATGGTGCAATGTATGCAATTGAGTTAGCTGTTGAAAAAGGTTGGAAACACTTTGGTTGGAATGTTCTCGCAAATAGTGGTTAATGCTTTTAATGGAGAAGATGTTCCATGAAAATTGAAAAATAGATGGTTAAATTGTATGTTGTTAGTTAGGCAAATGTCTTTTGTTGTAACTCATATTTTTAGAGAAGGAAATTCATGTGCTGAGCTGATGGATTGACCATCCAGGATTTTATTTGGTGGGACTTAGTTCCCAATTTTGCTAGGACATATTTTAACCATAATAAGTTAGGTCTTCCTTGTTATAGGTTTAAGTAGTTTCATGGGTTTGGTTTGGCCCCCCATGTCTCTTGTAATTTTTTTTTTTTGTATCTTTTTTTAATAAAATGTAAGGTATGCTGCAAATGATTGATAAGGTATGGGGTGCTAACCTAGTTAGGATGCCTTACCTTATAGTGATGATTTTGCATACATTTTGCTTAAAAAAAAGTGTTATAGATGTAGGTGTGGAAGTTGTTGGATCATCCCAATTTGTCCAACTCCTAGTCGCAGCATTGAAGTGACATATCACGATCTCTGATGATGTATTTATTTAATTCAATAGTTATATGATTAATCATTATTGGTTATATCACTAGTGCAGAAAACGCTTTTAAACTCGGTTAAAATTGACTTTCAAAATCAATTTTTGAACCGACGTTGAAAAGGGAGATGTTGAATGTGGACACTTTAGACATCGATTATTAGCAAGAACCGATATCTAAAATTATCTTCAGAACTGATGTTAAAAGTCTTTTATTTATAAAAAAAAATTGGAGTTTGTCACATCAATTTCACCACATATTCAACAAATCAAACATTGCACTGATTTAAACCTATCGTAACCGCATAAAGTTATAACTACTCCTTATTTAAAAGAAAAAATGCATCATAAAATTTTAAAAGGGAAAAAACGTTGCAGACAGACACATTATATTTAATTACTGAGACAACTCAAATATTCGAAATGAAATATCTAGTAACATTCCTTCTCATGGAATAACTCCAAACTAAAAAGTGAAACACACAATCTAATAAGCATCTTGCAACTGAGTGAGATTTCACATGCTGCAGCACAACATTACAGGCTTCGTGTTCCTCCCCAAAATCCTGCAAGAAGCCAATAGTTAAACAATGATAGAGCAAGGCAAGACACCGTAACAAACAATTCCATTTCTATACAAAATCATACCTTGACAAATACAGGAGCAACCAGTTACCTTCCTAGCTTTTCCTTCGGAATCAATCTTGCACAACTGATAGGAGAAGGCATGGCAGAATTAATACAAGAAAACAATGTAAGATGACTATCCAAAGAAAAATTTGGGCACATAAATAAAGAATAATCAATGACATTTGAGATTGAGTTAATGGTTGGCTTTGAAAACACCACCATAGGGGCTTAAAGGACGTCATGCAAATGAGCACCAACTCCCAGTAGAACACACTAAAGAAACTGAAGAAAAAGAAAGCCAGCAGCCACAAAGAAGATTTGGCATATCCAAAGAATTTTGGATATCAACTATACAGATAGGATGACTAGGAAACAATAACATTCATTAATGCACCAGTATCCCCATAGGACTGTAATGAAAACTTAAATGAAAACAACGCCCTCTGGGTTCAGAGTAAAATAGAGGTCAGAGAATTACCTTTATAAGAACCAAACTTCCAATTGAGTAGTACTCTCTCCCTCCGGTCCTATATATAAGAGGCAAAACCCTAAAACATACAGATCAAGAAAATACATTAAAATAAGTTACTTGTAATTAATATTCGTATAAATTTACAAAGTTATCCCTTCTAATCTTAATAAATATTCTAATATCCTATAATTAATGTATTGTTTGGAACTTGTAAACAGTGTATTAAATAAGGGTAAAATTGGAAATGAACATTTAATATTTGTTAAAATACATGCACATCTCTTATATTTTGGACCAATAAAAGGTAGTCATTTACCTCTTATAATAAGGACCGGAGGGAGTATACGTCAAGCAAAGTACTTGCATCGTTCACAGTGGCTATTTAAGACTCTGAAGTCAGAGCTGGATAAAAACATTAATCACCCAGCCACCTTTGAAAGAATAAAATTAAGACTCAGAGCTGGATGAGATAGTTAGTGCCCTCATCAGAATCAGACAAGTAAGCCTACAAATTTACTAACACAAATTCCTGCATAAAACTGAAAACCAAACCAAAAAGTTAAAATGGAAAAATATTTGAGTTAAATGAAGCAGACTGAATGGTTGAGTAGGACCGTGAATCCAAGATTTGTGAATGTAACATTACGCTACTCAAGTAGATTGTGGTCACTGTCTCATCCTGATTCTCATCTTAGAAATAAATCAAGTGATGCCAATTAAGAAGATACCAGAAACTTTGGAAAAGCACCAAGTGATTGAGTTCGAGTTCTCTAATTAACCCTCTACACTACAAGAAAATTACCTTACAATGACAGACATTTTTACCTATGGTTCATTTTCTGTCAGCAAAGGTAGCTTTTACCTGTGGTTTTGAAAACAGGTCGCCGGATATCAAAACTTCTACCTACACTTGCATTATGTACATAGCTATTTCTCCTTTAATTTTTTTTAACTTTTCTAGGCATTTTCTCCTCTTCTTCATAGTGCCTCCTTCCCCTGTTTCCTTTTCTCCTCGACCCTCCTTTTTCTTAACGCTTGTTCACTTCCGTCTGGAATCTCATGATTGTTGTGTAAAGGGAACCCTAGCGCTTTGGTGTAGTGTCCATTTGATCTTTTTCGACGCCATCATCGTGTGAATCGTTTGAGTTATTTTTACTTTCGAATTTGAAAACTGATTTGAAATTGATTTCTCTTTCTATTTTCGCCTTAAATCTTTCAAGAATCAGAGATATGCATGTTTGTTGATCGGATTTGATTTCATTTGAGCGAAGGAAAAAAAAAAGTACAAAGATAAAGTTGTGCTAGATTTTCTCGGAAACCATTGTACCAAGAGTTTTGGACAATGTGCCATTTCAGACTGATCAGCTCATTTATTTGTTGAGTGAATCTCCAGGAGATTAGGTATAAAGATTAGACGATTATCTGTGAAATATCATTAATCTTTTTATGAATGATATTGATTGTTCCAATGTGGAACCCATTGGTAAATTACTTGTGATTTCTGAGAAATTTATATTGTTATGACTATATATGTCTATATGCTGTTTTGGTGTGTCACACATATAGTTATCGTGCTTATATCCATATATTGGTGTCTTACCCTTACAATATATTAGGTTTTACTCGTTTTTACCATTGTACCTTGGTACTAACAGTAGATGGTGCGGAGGAAGTCTTAACTTTAATCGGGGATACTAATCTTGATCCTTGAAGAGGTCGTTGTCGCGACCAAAGATTACAGCAGGAACGGCGATAAAAAGAGATTTTAAGAAAAATGTAGAGTCGCCACCAATTTTATTTAATTTAGGAAAAATTGGAAAACCTTTAAAAATGGTCTTTGGAACCAAGTTGAGTTCGGGAGTCGGTTACGAGTAGGGAAGGTATTAAACACCATACAACGCCCATTCTACGAATGATACCTTAAATTAATTGTGCAAAATTAATAACTTTTAAATTATTTATTTTACCCCAAAGATTATTTATGCGAATAAAGAGATTACTAATTAATATTTTCAGTTGAACACGACACATAAATCCATAGGGCATCCCTAAATAACACAGTTTTTATTATTTTGATTAACTATATTAACAAATTAAAAAAACACAAAAATAAAGGAAAAATAAAATTTTGGCTTGACGAGATGATTAATCCCGCTCCTACGTATTCCCTGCTTCGATGGGGAAACTCAAAGCCACGTAGTTCTTATAGAAAATATTTTATTTGTTGGTTGATTTTAATTTTATGAAAAAGGGTTTTTTTTTAGTTTAGAAGAGGTTTTTATATATTTAATTTTTTTTTTTAATAAAAAAAAACTCCTAAGCGAGATAGAACATGGCAGATACGCCACAGAGCTATCCTGCATCTAAGGAATTGAGTGTGAAACCACTCACAAAGCAATCCCAAAATTATTTTTCAGTATTTCCTTTTTATATCATTCTATTTATCTGTTTTAAAATAAATATTTCACAAGAAAATCACAAAAGAAAAGATATATTTTTTCCCCTTTTTTAAAACCTGCTAAGACTAATACATTGTATCAGCACATCAAGCTAAAACAAAAGTAACATTGCAGAACAGAGTATAGAGGTAACCAAGAGCCACTTGACCATTCACCTACGCGTGAACGGAGGAAATAAGCGGAGGCCGGTGGTGTGACGGAGGAACTAGCGGAACTCAGAGCAGCGGCGTTTTCGTCTCGAGGCGACGGTACAGATCGCGAAGCGAGGCGGCGTCGGGGATGGGTCTTTTATTGAGAAGAGATCCGAATCCAGATCTGGACAGAGTGAGGGTGGTGGTTGCGGCTGACAACGTTACAAAACACGGACGTTGTTCTGGACGGTTGCCGGCATCGCGATGGTCCGTGGTGGAAGAGTTGGCGATGTACCAAGGAGAGGCGCCTCCCTCTATATTTGTTTGTATTTTTTATTTTTTCTCTCTTTTCTCTATTGATTTTCTTTCTGCTCTCAGTAAAAAAATTGATCTTCTCGCTGCCCTCACTCCCGTTCTCCTCAATTTTTCTTCCCCTCATTCTGTAGCCCCATGTTGTGATTTTATAATGCCAATTCGCTCTGATCTTGATCCTAAAAATCTGCCAAGATTAAGATTTATATCTATGATTTGACATAGAATCAAAAACTGCTGAGCCTCATCTGCAAAAATTAAGGGATTTGCCAACTAGATTCAAAATTCAAAATAAAGTGGCTGCTAGGGTTTGTTGGAGGAGGATGGAATGGGTTCAACTAGTCTGGCCCAATTAAAAATCTTTTTATTATTTTTATATTCTTTTGCAATTTTTTTATTTTTTTATTTTTTTGAAAATTTTAGTGAAAACTAAAAGACCCGGTCAAAATGGGGTGTTCACAGTCGGTAATAGTGGTGAGAACAATAGTGTTCTTCCATTTGGTGTTTCATAGAGTGACCAGCAGGTTGGGTTGTTTATTTAAAAAGGTAGTTAAATGTAGTGTTGTAAGTTAACTTTTGGTATAATTTTCTCTTTTTGAAAATGGAAACTCCTTGAGAAAACTGTATAGGTCGTGAAGGTTCTTGTTGTGAATGTGAGTATTTCCTCGTGTGAGGAGATGTACAATATGATTTTAGTGTCTCATGTATGTATCTTGGTTTGACAGAGCGTCCTCACAGAACAAAATTTTTTACACTCGAGTTTTCTGACCTAAAGTAAGTTAATTTTCCGGAAACAACCATCAAATAACTTTTTAAGTTATTTCTGCACGGGTTACGAAGTAATGCCCAAGGGGATGTTACAACAATCAGGTTGGGTAATTTTCTAGTCATATCTCATATGTATGAACTAAAAGCTGAAAAGGCCTGTGTTAGAAATCAAAGAATCAACATGTGATTGAATATCAATGCAATTTGCATGCTTTGATTAATTAGTGCTTTATGTTGGTTCCATGAAAAAAATACTGTGATCGAGTCAAAGCCTGATCATTTTTTGGATGACCTCCGGTTAAATAATCCTTGCTCAGAACTCAAGAGGTATAAAGGCATTTTGTTTGATTTATTTTTTCATTTTTGGTTAAGTACCTTTATATTTTGTTTTACCTTCATCAATTTCACATGTCAACCTATGTAATTGTTTTAAACTGAGGCCATAGCCGTGCTCAGAAGGTCCTTCACTATTCCCCATTTGTTCTAGATGCACAAATAACTACAGGTTTGCAGAGGGCTTTGACTTGAATGTGCTAGATCCTATGGCTCATAACTACATACCAAATGTCATCATTTTGTTGCTATCGTTTAACCTTTTCATATGCTGGTCTTCTAGTTATATAATTAGCTATGGCTGTGAACAATGTAGGAGCTTCTTAAGGGTGGGGTGGTTTCACAAGAAATTGGGGGTGAAGTAGAAGTAAGGGTACAAAGTGTGGATGAATTGAAAGAACTATTCCAAAAGGCCTTGAAAGAACTAGAAGATGCTTGAGACTGCAATTTTTTTGCAGGATATGGCAACAAGTGCTTGAAAAGATGTTAATTCTACCCTTGATACCATCCAAGAAATTGTGAGTGAAGAATTTGTTGCCAAAGAAGCTGTTCAAAATGCAATCAGATTATGTGAGTGATTATGAGAATGGACAGTTAAGCTTAGACTTAAAGTTTTTATATGGCTTAATTGAGTATTTAAACATGTTTGTTTGTTATACTTTTAAACACACAGTTTGTGATCAACATCAAAGGCAACTTGCTGCACTTCTCATGTCAAAGGTATTTTTATTCTGCTAATTAGGGGACTAGCATCCTCTTTTGAAACACTTTTGTGTGATTTTTGCTTGATGAAATCTTTTTATTCGAATAACTCAACTGTCATGGTATATTTTTTAAATAGTCTTTGGCTTTCCTACCTTATGATTTTAATTTTGCTCAGCTTTCTATAGCAGTCATTGGAGGACATATGTTTTCTCACTTCCATAACCTTTTATTCTTAGATAGTTAGATACCGAAGTTGGTTTCACGGTTTGTCTTTTGTGATCATTTTTTGTTTCATCCCTGATTTTCAGGTTTTCTACTACTTGGGTGAACTTAATGACTCATTATCTTATGCCCTTGGAGCCGTCCTCTATTTGATGTTTCAGAGGATTCTGACTATGTGCATACTCTTCTCAGTGAGAATTGTCATCCGATCTTAACTTTAGCGTCGGCATATTGATGCCGACACAAAACTGAAGTTAGCGTAAGATTTTAGCAATTAGCATGGGCTTTTGGGCCATGCTAATTGCTGTTTTTCTTGTAGTGGTAATATATAGTTTTCTAAGAGGTTCATGGATGAAACTCAATGTAATTTTGAACTCAATATTTATGTACACAGTTTCATTTATAAATTATTTACAATTTGAGAATAGTTATGACGATTTTAGCATGATCATGTTTTTATGGATCATGTATCCCATATTAAATAAATTTTATATAATTTAATTTTATAATTATAAAATAAATATATTTTATTTAATAACCATTAATGAATAGTGACCGTAGGTAGAATTTTTTTTACTAATATTTGCCGTTTACCTACTACGGTAGGAGGGTGTAGTTACAAATTAATGACTTTTACCTATGCCAAAAGAAATTGTAAGTACAATCTATAGTGACAAATCGATGCAACCGTAGGTATAAGTATATCATCCGTAGGTAAATGTTATAGTGACACACAAATAGCTGTAGCTATTCGCCTCCTTAAAGTTGACGGACATTATGTCCGTAGGTCAATGTCATACTTATATTTACTTACGGATTTTTGACATTTAGTGACAGATTTTGTCCGTCACTGAAAGTCAAATTTCTTGTAAAACACAACTTCAAAATTATCCAAGAGAATAAACCCTCGAGAATTGCTGATGTCAAACATGTTGAAATTAACCTAATTCTATGACTATATATTAACCTTAAATTTCAACAATCATAAACTAGAATGGATAAATCAAAATAACTTGCATTTTAAGTATTACAATAGTAACACAATCCAGGTATGCTAAAGTATTTCACCTATCAATTCAAACTTGTACCACATAAGTTAAGGTCATACAAATAATCGATCCAGATTCAACCTTTTATGCTTTAAATTCAAAGTTAATTCCTTTTATTCATGATGTAAGGATTTTATTTCTTCATATTCACCCCGAAAGAGATTTCACATCCTTATTGTGAATTTCTTTAGTACCAAAAGGTTCTCCATCTCAAATGAGCTGCTACGACTGATATTCATTGGATTATAACCATAAACGTTTAGAGGTGAAGGCTTTGGTGTACCACCCAAAAGTGGCAAAATCTGGACCATCCAAATTGCTACTTGGTTTTTTTTTGACTTTTGAACCTTTATAGAGGGAAATTCTATGATGCATCCTCTTTAAAATGGTGCATGGGTTCCCCTTAAAATGGATCAATATGGTCCATTCCATTTGACACTTGTCACATGTTAAATTTAAATATTTTTTAATTGGTCAAATTAGTCAAAGCAATGATTTAATATTTACAAAAATATTATATTTATTTTAACAAATATAGAATATCTTTTATTTTTTATCAAACTTTTGTTATTTATTATTTATAAATTTTAAAAATTTTATGTTACTAATTTTTTTTTCACGTGGTAAATTCTCAACTGTAATCAACCTTTGGAATAAGCCCTGTACGATGGTGAGGTTTGGTTCAAAATCATCGTAATCATCCGATTCTCAATCATTAGCATGGTTTTGATTTTTTTAAAAGAAAAATATTACATGTATAAATAAAAAAAATTAACATAGTAACAAAAAACATTTTATTATTTATAAATAATAAATAATAAATAATAATAATTATAAATAATAAAAGTTTGATAAAAAAAATAAAAGGTATTTTATATTTGTTAAAATAAATATAATATTCCTTCAAAAAAGAAAATTATATTTTTTGTAAATATAAAATCATTGTTTTTTGACAGATTTGACCAAATAAAAAAATGTTGAAAATTAACTTATGACAATTGACATGATAAGTGTCTAATTGAATGACCATATTGATCCACTTTAAGGTGTACACATGCACTAATTTGAAGAAGATTCATCATTGAGTTTCCTTCTATAAATGTTGAAAGGTAAAAAAAAACAAGTGGCAATCTGGATGGTCTAGATTTTACCACTTGAGCATCTTCCTCTACTCAAGCATTGAAGTAATCACCCAAAATACAAAAAAAAAGAAAATACTCCCACTTCACAATAATCAAACAAAAAAACCAAACCAAAAACCAAAACTAAAATGAAATTTCTTACCAGCAACGAGATACACAACTGATAGCACGAAAACGATCAAGGAGGGAAGGAACATAACCATCAAGTAATAATCAACAGTCTCTTTGGTTGAAAGCGCCAGGTAACAGATCCGAATCAGACCTTTCCTTCATACCTATCTGAATCGGTTGAAGCCTTCGGTCCATACAGAACGGTCTCTTTGGTTGCGTCGCCTATGATCGCCAATAGTGCAAGGGCTTAGCTTTTCCACCTAAAGACCCAAAAGTTAAATAGAATCAAAACAAAATCAATTAGATTTTAAGATTCGTACCGATGTACCTAATAGAGAATGACGGCGCAACGATGAGGTATGGTGCGGCGGTGAACGACGGCCCGATGGTGTGACGTCTGTGGCTCTGTGCAGAGAAGAGCGAGTTCGTAGTTGAGGGATTTGAGAGACAATGGAGAGAGTGAGTTCGTGGTTTGGGAATTGAAGCACTTCCTCTGAAGGCTTTTTTATGGCTTTCAAAATTGGTTGAAAGAACATGATGTTATTTCTTTACTTTTAACACCGGTTAAGAAAACAATCGATAGTTATGCGTGATTTATTAATTATCTTTTATTTTAAGTTTTAACATCGGTTGTTCAAAACAATCGATGTCAAAAGTTTTCAACATCGGTTAATATAGGAACCGATGTCAAAAATTGTCCCTTTAATTTCAAAAATGTCATAGTCTCATTTTCGACATCGGTTAAAATTGAACCAATTTTAAATCCTAATGTAAAAAGCATATTTTGCACTAGTGTATTGTTGGTAAAACCTTGAAATTTGTTGAAAGGCTCTTTGTAAACTACTACTTTAAATGAAGAAAG
Source organism: Sophora flavescens (assembly GCA_030762895.1). NCBI lineage: Eukaryota > Viridiplantae > Streptophyta > Magnoliopsida > Fabales > Fabaceae > Sophora > Sophora flavescens. Next base: position 46,156,485 of record CM061065.1, on the reverse strand, counting down.
GTTCAGTTGTAAACATTTTGTTAACGAGGAAGTATTAATCTGGATGAGGCTTTGGATGGGGTCAACGTCCCTTTTCTGGTCGGTCATGGACACCGATTGTGGCTTGTGATATTTAACTTGATCGAATTTGGACTTTTAGGTTGATTTTTGTTAATAATCAGATGCTTAGTTCAATTTTCCTCAATTACATTTGTTAGATCTTATTTAGTAGTGATTCTTGGATCATGTTGCTACAAGTAGGGTTTTTGGCTCAATTTTATAACTTTGGTGGATTCGACACCCATTAATAACACAGTTCACCACCTAGAAAGAATAACATACATATGGCATATAACATACAACCAAAATATTAGTACCTTGTTTCTTTTTTAAATTGATTTGAGTTTTAGACAAAAATATAATCAAGGGACAACAAGAAGTCACTTTTAAATTTGTCTCCATTTAAACCAAGGGACAAAACAATGTCCACATCACTAAAATGTAAAATGACAAAAAGACACTCAAACACTTACCACGTTGGAACAACTCGAGTGAGTTCTCATTTCTCATTCTCATCTTCATAGAACCAACAATCACATGCTTATTTATTTCTTTCGTGTGTTTGTATTTATTTATTCTTTGTGTTTCTTCTCTCTTTTCCACTTCTTCTATGTCTTCCACTACAAAAAGATAGAGTTTTAGAGGCTGTAAAATTCGTCTCTAAAATAAGAAAATCGATCGCTAAATTTACCAGGAACCAATTTTGCAACCGATAGGTGGACGTATCTAAAACCAATACACAAACTATTTTAGCCACTAAATCTGGTCTTTGTCTTTGGTCCCAGCGACATGCTATGAGACAACTTCAATAACTAATTTTTTTTTTAATTTAGCAGCCATCAATTTGGTCTCTATATATTTTAACGACTAGTTTTCAGCGATCGAAGATGCGGTCACTAATTTGGTCAATGAATGGAATATTTCTTTTTTTAAATAATAAGTTAAATTATATTTTTTAAAAATTCAAAAAAAAAAAAATAAAATACAGAATATTCATTAAACTAAACAATAAAATATCAGAGAATAGTTATTGAATATATAATCTAGAATTATAATACATTGTCTAATCCATAAAACTAACTATATAAAATAAATGTATCTCCTAATCATGATGTGGGTGAGGGTAACATGTTAAAATCATCACGAGTCCTCATCATCAACATCCTCATCATTAGCGTCCTCTTGATCAGCTGCATCGGTGTGCATGTGGCAGCCTAAACCATCACCCGATACATCCAGAAAAGCTCCACGATCCTACCTCTATGGTCGGTCAACTCAATCAGAATCGTTAGGATTTCATTGTCCTCAACTAGCACACGATTCATGTTCTGGATGACCTCTCGACAGTCCATGGCAAGGCAGGATTCAGATGAGGCCATGAATTCATCCCCATATGCCCCAATCCATAAACATATCTCTTCTTGTTCTTCCCTTGAGCCGCCTTCAAGAAGAGGGCGTTGCCTGAGGTAACAGAGTGCTATTTCCTTTGACTATATCAGACGTTTCTCAAAAGCGATGAAACGCGTCCTATATATATAATATCATAAACATTAGTGCTTATGCAATTATATATATCTCCTAATAACATTGGGGTGAGGGTAACAAGCTAAAATCATCATGAGTGTCCTCATCGTGCGTGCCCTAATGATCAGCTGCATCGTCGTGTACATGGAGACCTAGATCGAACAACTCGCCCATTACATCCGAAAAAGCTCCTCGATCCGAGTTCTCTCCTCAATCAACTCAGTCTTAATCGTTAGGATTTTGTTGTCCTTCTCAGCTAGCTCTTGATTCAGGTTCCGGATGACCTCTCTACATATGGCAGGCTAGGGTTCAGAGTGAGTAGATGGCATTGATGAGGCCATGAACTCATCCCCCATCTGCCCCAGTCAATAAACATACCCCTTCTTGTTATTCCCTCCAGCCGCCTTCAAGAAGAAGGCGTTGTTAGAGGTAGCACATCATTCTTGCCCATGACTATCCGTTTTTTTCTCGAAAGCGATGAAACACATCCTACATAATATCACAAATATTAGGATTTTTTTACAATTTTTTAAAATAATAAAATGAATATTTTTTTAAAAAAAACAACATAATACTTACAGCAACTCCCGCATACTTCTTTTTACCATATTGATATAATTATATCTCTACTTGGTAAGTCAATTCATGGGTAAAGGATGCTTAAAATTATGGCTACCCCAACAACGACAACACATGACATTGAAGGTAGGAATTGTATGGTCATGTGATCCTCCACCTGAGAAACATCAAATGCAAGTTTGAGTTTGAAAACCAAAACAAAAATAATATATATAAACCATGATTTTGGAAAGAGAAAAAAGCTCTGTTATACAAGAATTGGTAAAAACTACAAATGTGTTTCAAGTGCTCATTTTGAAATTTTAGGAAATGATGATACAATACAAATAAGAACTATATATATCCTCAAAATCAGAAGATGTTTCTTGAATCTGATAAATTACTTCTTCCTCGTCTTCAGACGAGGTATCTGATGAGTCTTATAGAATTATTTTTGAAATTTGTTCTTTGATGACTTCATCCATATTTAATTCCTTAATTCTTTGTTTTACTTTATAGTCTCGGGTCATGTGACCAGCACGACCACACTTCTAACAAATTATACTTGTGTCGAATGACTTTTTGTTTTTCCTGTAAGGCTTAGACTTATAAGTCTTAGATTTGGAAGGCTTATGATCTTTGTATTTCTTTTTATAACGTTTAATTATTTTCTGAGGTCGATTTCTTTTTTTATTAGAAGGAGGAGTTATCTTTTCATATCCAAATTGTTGACAAAAATTACCTAATTCCTTTCTAGTAGTTTTTTGTTCAAATTTGGCTTTTCTATGGAATTTTTAATCAGTACAAAATTGTAATTCAGTTTTGTTAATAATTGAAATTGTTCGTCCATAAGTTAATTGATCTAGAAGTTTCAGGATATTCTATATTAAGATTATTGCATACTTTTTGAGCAAAATCTTTAGGTAATCCTGAAATAAATCTATCTTTCAAATAGGCATGCCTACAATCTGGTCGAGTATAAACTTTTGTTAAAAAATTATCTTTATACCAACGAAATTCTCCTAATGTTGGGCAATACAAATTATTAAGGATTTCTATAGACCTATCTTTAGAAATTCTATTATCTACTATAAATGCTTGAGAAATAAAAAGTATTAAAGTTTCTACTTGATTTTCAACTGACCACTTGTCCATTTATTGTTTCATATTTTACAGCAGTGTAAAATAAATTTCTTTCTTGTTCAGTGACATCATTATCCCACCATCCTTTTAGAATCCCCGTAAATCCAGAAATTAATATTTTAACGGTAGAGATAGGGGTATTATTTTTAGCTCCAAAGGTAGTGGCTGCCATAGTCATTTCTTCAAGAATTCTAAATATCTGATGATCTATTAGGCCATCTATATTCCATTCATAGATAGCATCTCCATAATAACTAGTAGCAGTTTTTAATTCTTTTTTCTTCATATTGGATATCCACAAGCGAAGGTTGAGGATACCAATTTTTTATAGTAGGGTAATTTCTTGAAGGTATCGCAGTGGATCCGTCCAAAGTTGAAGCTGTTCTAAAATGGGAGAGACCAAAGACGGTAATAGAAATTCGTAGTTTCGTAGGTTTAGCTGGATACTATAGGAGATTCATCGAGGGGTTCTCTAAAATAGTAGGACCTCTTACCCAACTAACGCGGAAAGACCAAGCGTTTGTGTGGACTGAATTGTGCGAGGAAAGTTTCCAAGAGTTGAAGAAAAGGTTGACTAATTCACCTGTGTTAGTATTACCTGATCCTAAGGAATCTTTCGAGGTATACTGTGATGCTTCACATCAAGGTTTAGGTTGTGTGCTAATGCAAAAACCGGAAAGTGGTAGCTTATGCTTCAAGACAATTGAAGATTCATGAGAGGAACTACCCAACGCATGACTTGGAGCTAGCGGCTGTAGTTTTTGCACTAAAAATCTGAGGCATTATTTGTATAGACCAACGTTCAACATTTTCAGTGATCACAAAAGCATGAAGTACTTGTTTGATCAAAAGGAGCTCAACATGCGACAGAGACGTTGGTTGGAATTTCTGAAGGATTATGATTTTCAACTACAGTATCACCCTGGAAAAGCGAATGTGGTAGCGGATGCCTTGTGTAGAAAATCAATGCATGCGTCTGCAATGATGGTCAAAGAGCAAGAGTTGTTAGAGCAATTCCGAGATACGCAGTTGACGATTGAAATGTCACCAGGAAAGCTTTGCTTAGGTATGATTAATGTTTCCAATGAATTGATGGAACGGATACGAGAGAAACAAGAAAGTGATCAATACCTACAAGAAGAAAGGGAGTTGGTGCGACAAGGAGCAATATCAGAATTCAAAGGGGGAACCGATGGAATCCTAAGATTCAGAGAAAGGATTTGTATACCGGATGATTCCGAGCTCATAAAGTTGATTATGGAGGAAGCTTACAAGAGTAAACTAAGTTTACATCCAGGAGCAACAAAGATGTATCAAGATCTCAAGCGGTTGTATTGGTGGTACGGGATGAAAAGAGACGTTATGGAATATGTCACTTCCTATCTAGTTTGTCAAAAAGCTAAGACGGAACATCAAAGACCATCAGGAATGCTACAACCTGTGAACATTCCAGAATAGAAATGGGATAGTATCCCGATGGATTTTGTGACAAGTTTTCCAAAGACCCGAAAGGGACATGATACGATATGGGTAATAGTTGATCGACTAACCAAGTCGGCTCACTTTTTGCCTATCAACATAAAGTATTCAATGGAGAAATTGACTAAGTTATATTTCGGGGAGATTGTCAGATTACATGGTGTACCTTCGAGTATTATTTCGGATCGAGATTCGAGGTTTATGTCGAGATTATGGCAAAGTCTATAAGAATCACTAGGAACAAAACTCAGATTGAGTTCTGCATATCATCCACAAACGGATGGACAATCGGAGAGGACAATCCAATCACTTGAAGACTTACTGAGAGCTTGTGTGTTGGAGCATACTGGAATTTGGGATGAATTTCTACCGTTGATAGAATTCACCTACAACAACAGTTTCCACTCGAGCATAGGAATGGCACCCTATGAAGCTTTATATGGTCGACGATGTAGAACACCTTTGTGTTGGTACCAAGATGGAGAAAGTTTAGTGTTGGGACCAGATATCGTGCAACAGACAATAGAAAATGTGAAAATGATTCAGGAGAAAATGCGGACAACTCAGAGTCGACAGAAGAGTTATGCGCATAAGAGATGATGACCTCTGGAGTTTGAGGAAGGCGATCATGTGTTTTTGAGAGTCACACCCATGATTAGGGTTGGCAGGGTAATTAAATCCAAGAAAATTACTCCTAAATTCATTGAACCCTACCAAATTCTTCGTCGAGTAGGTCCTGTAGCTTACCAAATTGCCTTACCGCATTTTCTTTCAAATCTTCATAGTGTTTTTCATGTGTCTCAATTGCGAAAGTATATTCCTGATCCTAGTCATGTCGTAGTACCTGATACAGTACAATTGAGAGATAACTTAACCTATGAGGCATTACCTGTGAGGATCGAGGAACAAAGAGTGAAACAATTAAGAGGGAAGACAATTTCTTTGGTTAAAGTGATCTGGAATGCAACGACAGGAGATGCTACATGGGAGTTGGAGGACAAGATGAAGGAACAATATCCGCAGTTGTTTTAAGATAACTTTAATTTCGCGGACGAAATTCTTTTTAGAGGGGTAGTGTTGTAACACCCTGTTTTTACGGTTTTTAACGTTTTTTTGTTTTTACTGTTTCTCAATTATCGGTAGAATTTTAATTGTTCGTAATTTTTATATTTGATCTAGAAAATGATTTTTTATAAAATAAAATCATAGTTATACTCTACCTTATGGTAGAAGCTTACGGTAAAAATTTGGGTTTAAAACTCAGTGTTGTTTTGGCTTCAAAGGGGGGGGGGGGGGGATTGGGTTTTCAAAAATTCTTCCTTTTGAAAAAACTTACTGTTCAAATCAGAGTTGACTCAGGATCTTTTACAAAAGGAGTGAAGAGCTTTTTATAAAATCTTAAATAGAAGGTGATGAGGATAAGAAAGGTTGATACAGAATTAATAGATCTCAGAATAGGTTCAGGTTCAAAACTCAATAATAACAAAATACAAAAACTGATTAAGCCTTTAAAGATTAAGAACAAGTAATGCAAGTTTCAGATACAAGCATTAACAATCAAGAACAAACTTGCAGGTTTCAGTTTCAATGATTAAGAAATGGAAATTAAGCTATTCGAGTTTGATCACATATGATGCAAGATTCAATTCAAATATTGATCCTTGACAATAGAATTGAATACACGGTTATTATTATAGTTTACTCGAGGTTCAATATTGGTTATGCAAATCAAGAACTGATATCAATTGAATACTTAGTACATCAAGATCATAGTTATATGCGCAAGACAGAAATTAAAGAGTTTGAGTTTAGAGCTACCACACAACCAGATTTATCCTGGTTCAGTCACCACCACTGTGACCTACATCCAGTCCCCACTCCACCTGTGGGTTTTCACACACTAACAGAACAAGCTTTAGCCAGGTAGCTTGAAAAACCTTTACACCACAGAGCACTCCTTCACCTCGAGATACCACACTATTGTGAAGAGCCTCAATGTTCTTCCTTTGGGATACCCCACCCTAATCACTCAGAGAGACTCCCTCTCTCTTTACAATCAAATAGAACGAAAAATTGATTCCTAACTCTCAATGGTCGGATATACAAATTGAAGTACTTATGAGAATAAAACACTATTTTCATAATAAGCTCAAGAAAGATGATGAATGATTTTCACAATTGATCTCTCAAATTGATTTCGTGAAATTTCTGATTCTGTTCAATATGTTATGATATTTTGTAAGTGTTCCTTTGATCCCTCCATATATAGAAAACAAGTTATAGTCGTTGGGATCAATTAAAACGGATTTGGGTCTGATAACAGAATCTGTTTTCTTGATTCTGATTCTTGAAATAAGATTCTACATCGGCGTCGTCTTCAATCCTTAGGGCTCGTAGTTGCTAGTAGACAAGCTCCATATTCCATGTCATTGGACGGATACCCCTTTAACAGGTTGAATGTAACTTAGTAGACGAGCGCTTCTATCTCTTTAGTGGACGAGCACTTCTGTCAGTTTAGTGGACGTGCACTTCTGTCACTTTATTGGACGAGCGCTTGTATCACTTTAGTGGACGAGCCCTTCTCTCACTTTAGTGGACGAGCACTTCTGTCACTTTAGTGGATGAGCGCTTGTATCACTTTAGTGGACGAGCACTTCTGTCACTTTAGTGGACGAGCGCTTGTATCACTTTAGTGGTCGAGCACTTCTGTCACTTTAGTGGACGAGCGCTTCTATCACTTCAGTGGATGAGCAGGATTAGAATCTTGTGTATTCTGAGTTTATCAGAATAAAAGCACAGGGGATCCATTCCTGATCATAAATCATTTTCATTAACAAAAACTTATTCCTTTTAATGCAGGTTATGAAAATTGATTTTCTTCATGTATCTTTTTAGTTGAGCTATTTTGTGACTAAGAGATTTCTTTCTCTTACAAATCATCTAAGACTTAAATCTAAAATTCTCCTTTAAGATTGGTCTTGATGATCCTTTGATATTTGACTTTGCTCTTTTGATTCCTTCAAGTTCTTCCTTGAATATTTTCCTTGAATTTGCTTAATGATCTTGTTGATCACTGCTTGATACCTGTCTTTGCAATTTGACACAAACATTTGAACACACATTAAATTTTATTTGTCATGTATCAAAATCTCTAAGTCATTGAGTCTTACAAACTCCCCCTTTTTGATTATGACAAACTTTTTAACAAATTATAAGATCAGAGTATAAGTGTAGCAGATGCTAAGTGTTTTTGACAGATTTATATCATGGTATCAGAGCAGAAGTATATCATAGCAAAAAAAATATTATCAGAGCAGAATTTGATTTAGTCTCCCTTAATCATGTAAGCTTATAAGCTCCCCTCAACATATGCATGTATAATTTGTTATTATCCCCTTTCTCTATATCATACTTTTCCCTCCCCTTTTGGCATTATCAAAATGGTAAAGAAAAGAAACATTCAAAGCAATAGAGAAGGCAAGCATTTAAACATTCAAATATAGCATATAAAATTGTTCATGATAGAGGGATAAGTGCAGGGACAAATAAAAAAGAACAGAAACCATCAGCCAAAATTACAAACTAAGGCATTTTACCTTTCAAAAACTAAGTTCTAATTCCTATGAATCCCTAGAACTAATTCTTCCATTTTGATTTTCTTTTGTTTCTTTAGAGATTAGATATAGGATTGACCAATTATGCCCAATTCTCTTCTAATGAAAAAGAAGCTTTGCTTGTTCAAGGGCTTGGTAAAAATATCAGCAAGTTGTTTAGTTGTATCAACATATTCAATCTCAATTTCTCTACTTTGAATAAATTTCTTATGATAGAGATCATGTTCAAAGTTAATTGTTGCATAGCAAGCAAAACAAATCATTCAAGGCTTCATCAATTTTCTTAGATTCAAATTGTGAAACAAAACCCATATGATTATTCCAAGATTGATCAAATAACTTTAATAGAACAATGTAGACATACTATGTTAGACTCCATGACTCAGATTTTGATATATGACAAATACAATTAAATGTGTATGCAAGTGTTTTAGTGTCAAATTGCAAAGATAGGTATCAAGCAGTAATCAACAAGTTCAGTGAGCAATTAAAGGAGAATATTCAAGGAAGAACTTGAAGAAATCAAAAGAGCTACATGGAGGAATCAAAGAGCAAAGATAAAGATCAAGGAATCATCAAGATAAAAGCTTAAAGGAGAAATAGATTTAAGTCTTAGGCGATTTGTAAGAGATGAAATCTCTTATTCATAAATAGCTCATTTAAAAAGACGCATGAAGAAAATCATTTTTCATAACCTGCATTAAAATGAATAAGTTTTCGTTAATGAAAATGATTTTTGGAAATAAGATTTCATAAGAAGCGCTCGTCCAACACTAAATTAATAGAAGCGCTCGTCCAACACTAAAGTAATAGAAGCGCTCGTCCAACACTGAAGTGACACAAGCGCTCGTCCACTAAAGTGACAGAAGCACTCGTCCACTAAAGTGACAAAAGCGCTCGTCCACTAAAGTGACAGAAGTGCTCGACCACACAAGTGATACAGGTGCTCGTCTACTAAAGTGACAAAAGCGCACATCCAATGAAATGGCATATAGAGCTCATCTACTATCAACTACGAGCCCTGAGGATTGAAGACGACGCCAATGTAGAATCTTATTTCAAGAACCAGAATTAAGAAAACAGATTCAGTTATCAGATCTAAATCTGTTTTGATTGATCCCAACGACTATAACCTGTTTTCAATATAAAGAGGGATCAAAGGAACACTTTCAATAGAATATCGAATATCAAGAACATATCAAACAGATCAATTGTGAAAGACATTCATCATCTTGCTTGAGCTTATTATGAAAAGAGTGTTTCAATACTCATAAGTGCTTCAATTTGTTTACCTGACTATTGAGAGTTAGGAATCAATTTTTCGTTTTATTTGATTGTAAAGAGAGAGGGAGTCTCTTTGAGTGATTAGGGTGAGGTATCCCTAAGGAAGAACATTGAGGCTCTTCACAAGAGTGTGGTATCTCAAGGTGAAGGAGTGCTCTGTGGTGTAAAGGTTTTTCAAGCTACCTGGCAAAGCTTGTGTGTTAGTGTGTGAAAACCCACAGGTGGAGTGGGGACTGGATGTAGGTCACAGTGGTGGTGACTGAACCAGGATAAATCTGGTTGTGTGGTATCTCTAAACTTAAACTCCTTACTTTCTGTTTATGATCAAGAACCTGTGATTTTGATGTTTAAAGTTCAATATAATTTCTATTCTTGATCTGTATAAACTGTATTGAAACCCGAGTCTGATTGTCATCAAGTCTGTGTTATCTGCGTTCAAAACTGAGTTGATCAAAACCATTCTTGATTGCTGAAACTGAACTAATACTGAAACTGAAACCTGCAAGTTTGTTCTTGATTGTTAATGCTTGTACCTGAAACTTGCATAACTTGTTCTAAATATTTAAAGGTTTAATCAGTTTCTGTATCTTGTTATTACTGAGTTATTGAACCTAAACGTATTCTGAATTAATTCTAAATCAATCTTTCTTATCTTTATCATCTTACAATTCAAGATTTTATATAAACCCTTCATTGATTTTGTAAAAGATCCTGAGGCCGCAACTCTGATTTGAAAAGTTTTGAAGAGGGAAATATTTTAAGAAAACTCAATTCAACCCCCCCCCCCCCCCCTGAGTCGTTGAAGCCAAAACAACAACTGGCATCAGAGCTAAACTCTTAAGTTTGGCTTAACAACTATAAGAGTATGGCTTCCAATGACTGTTTGAATGAATGGGCTTCCCTTTCACGCCCTCCCGCCTTCAATGGATTTGGGTATATCAATTGGAAGGAATGGATGATAATCTTTCTTGAGGCAGCAGGTGTAGACATTTGGGATGCAGTAGAGAATGGACCATTTGTCCCCTCCACTGTAGATGCTAATGATGCTCCAAGAAATAATCCTAAAACTGAATGGAATAAGGATGATAAGAAAAGAGTTCAATATAATGCACGTGCTAAGAATATTATAACATCTGCTTTAAGCCGCGATGAGTTTTTCAGGGTTTCAAATTGCAAATCAGCAAAGGAGATGTGGGATACGTTGCAAGTAACACATGAAGGAAGCACCTGTAAGACTAAGCCCTCATTCATGTTTTGATATATGACAAACAAAGTGTATTTTACATAAGATTTTTGATTTTGACTATGTACTTATTACGTGTTAAGTTGCAGGCAAGATCACTCATGAGCAGACGTCCAACAAAGTAAAATGAGCAGACGTCCAACAAAGTGAAACGAGCAGACGTCCAACAAAGCAAAACAAGCATACGTCTGACACGTTGTCGCGCACGCGTCAAAAAGCGAGCGATTGGAAAAAAATGTAGATAGGGAGCGACAACTCGAGTATCGTCTCACAAGGACTCTTGGGTTGTTGTTAACAGAAAAAGTCAGATTTGGGGGGTTTTGGATATTTGAAATTAAATAAAGAAAACAAAGCAGAAAAACAATGCAAACTAAATAATTATCAAATAAGCTAAATGATCAACCTACTGCTTTCGGTTTCCCACTATCATTGATTCATGTAATTCCATGCCCTAAGAGGATCTAATCCCTTTTCGATTGTAGCGTCAATTAACAAGCGAAACCGACTTTACGAGACATATGTTCCTAATTCCGAATTAAGAAAACAGATTAAGCCCTTCGTGAATTAAGCAAACACGAATTGAACACACGCGAATTAAGCAAACACGATTAAGTTTAGGAACACACAATCATCGAAACAAATCAATACATATTCTATATAATCCTGAATTAAGCAAACAGAACATACAGAACAAATATTGAAAGAGAATAGCATTAAGTTAGGAATTACAAAACCTCAAGCGTCAATGGAACCCGATTACAGCAGATTGATCAAAGGAGACTAGCTCTCCATTACAAACATAAACCTAAACCTAATTCGTAGCCGTCCTATGAAAAGAAAATAAAAGGAGAAGAGAAGATCTCAGTTCTGCCCTAAAACAGACAATAAATACAGATTCTGGACTGCGCACGCTCGCGAGGCGAGCAGCCTCTCGCGACGCGAATCTTATGAACAAATCTTCAGTGTTTGGCTTTCTCGCGGGGCGAGACATTGATTCGCGGGGTGAGACAGAGAAGATGATATTTCTGGCACAGTGAGGCTTCAGGCTCGCGAGGCGAGTAGCCTCTCGCGGGGCGAAAACTCCAGAACTGCTTCTCTTTATTAACCTGAAAACAAGAAATAACAGTAAGTGCTTTATTCGACTCAAAATCAACTAAATTAACCTAAAAATACTTTACAGGCTCAAAATGTTGCTTGAGGACAATCACGTCTAATTTGGGCGAAAATGGGATATAATTAGCGCAAAACCTCGGTCATACTAGTCATAAAACTAGATGAGCCAGAGGCTGATCAAAATACCCCAAACTTAAACTTTGCTTGTCCCCAAGCAAACTAGAACTCAAAATCTCAAAAAGACTCAAGACCTGGCAAGCTTAAGGGATTCAACCAACTTTGCACAAATATCAAGCAATTTATCAAAACAATTTTCCTTCAATGTTCCCCCCTTTTCAAACAATGTAATCCCCACATTCATTTACTCTAGACATTGAGAATTTCATCATTCAAGCAATCATTAATCTAAGCAAAGGATCCAAGTTACACACAAGAGGGAGATCACCAAATTCAAACAATTGCCTTCCTCACAAGGGCATTTAACATTTCACTCAATCGCTCAATTTTTGTCTAGGCTATCAACTTTTCGCTCAATTCACATTTCAAGACCACTTCCCATGAATTTGATTTTCATCTCAAAATGGTTCCCACGGAAAACATGCATGCAACATCAAAAGGTCTTTAAAGGTTGTAATGGGGCCTGGCTAATGGTAGGATATTGAAAGGTACTAGGCTTAAGTCCCTAGGAACTAAGAGAGCATGAGCATTTTGACATATTGAATTTCCTACTCAAGTTCCTTTTTCCATTTTTATTTTTGCCTTGGGTGACTACAGCCTTTCTTTTCTGATATCCTTTTTAACATTTCTGTTCTTTTTCTTTCCCCTTTTTTTTTCTCTTTTTTTTTTCTTTTCTTTACCTTTGGCTCCAATCTTTTTATTATTATTTTTTTCAACCCAGAATAACATATCACATCCTTGTAGCCACCCCAAACTTAGTTTCTTGCAACCATTCTCTTCCTAAGCTTCATGTTCTCCTAATCCTAAGATCGGGTTAACATGGTTTTTCCAGATTTTAGGCTTGTAACATAGGGTTATCAAGAAGCAATAGGCTAATTAGGCTCAAAGGGCTAACAAAGGAACATGCATTAGGGATGGTTCAATTTAGGCCAAGTGGTTATTTACAAAGAAAATCTGCCTAAATCGTCTGATGCAATCACGTAAGCATGCAAACCAAGAAGAAATTCAAGCAAATTCGGGAAAGTGCAACTCAAAAGTGATTCACACAGTTAAAAACATGTTGGAGGCTCAAATCCTCACCCGGACAATTTTGCAAATTGTTTGACCGAGATACAACCCCTAGTGTGTGCATCCCTTCACCCCAAACTTATCATAAATCATGCAATCACAACAAAATATCTCAAAGTTCAATTTTCAATTTTGCACATGGGGGTCAATTTTCAATTTCAAAACCTAGGGGGAAAATCATCAACAGATATCATGCAATCAATCTATGCAAATTCAATTAAAATCCAGCAAGCTAGCTGACATAAGACTCAACACACAAGCTCTTAATCTTCTCAAATTATTCAAGAGCTAAAATAAAACAAAACAAAAACAAGCAAGGATAACCAAAAAGGAAAGGGTTCAGAGAAAACTCATGGAGGTGGTTCCACCAGGAACCCATTGCTTGTAACATATGGCCCAAGTGATAGCCAAAGGACGGAAGCTCCTTCCATGCTTCCATAACTTGCAGCCTTGATATGGGAGCGAGCACTTGACAGTTATGGTGACCTCACCCAGTGCGGCGGACTTCTCACTCCTTCTTGGGTCAAAGATGACCTCCTTGTCAACCTTGTCAACAAAGTCCTCCCAATAAAAGTGGGGTTCAACCTCTTGGACTGGCCATGGTGCAAAATCCAGTCTCTCTGGCAGAGGCTTGAACTCCATCACCGGTTGTTCCACAGTGGGAGGTGGCAAATAGGTAGAGAGGGTCTCTGGTGCTGCTTCATCTTCTGCACAATTTTTATCCACTGCATTACCAGATTCATCACCTGCTATACATGCAGAAATCTCAGCACACACCACACAAGGGTTAGTGTTAGTACAATCAGTACATATAGTACAATAAACTGAATCAGAAAATGCTTGAATGTCTGGAAATTCAACACACAGTTCATCCATCCCATCACATTCAACACATGCATAGGAACCAATGGAATCATCTAGTTCCTGAATTTCTTCATAATCCTCTAGCATGGCGAAGTAGATGTCCTCCATACATCTCTCCCTCTCAATTTCCTTAGTCGAAGGTTCTGATCCTTGAGCTTACTGCATGGCATTCATCAAAGTAGCAACCTGTCCAATCTGTGTCTATAAGGCATGAATGCTAGCATCCGTTCGCTGCTGAAACTGTCCAACCTGTGTTTGCAAAGTATGAATACTAGCATTTGCTTGCTGCTGAAACTGGAGATTGTTGTCAGCCATTTGCTTGATCCAGTCTTCTAATGAAGGTCCAGAAGGTGCAGAGGTTATCACTTGGGGAGAGTTCTGTGGTGGTATCAGCGGCAACATCAGTTGTTGTTGAGGTGATTCATTGACTTGTCTAATATCCAATATCTCTTTTCTGATTGATGCAGCTCTGAAGGCAGGATAATATCTCTCTATGAAGACTTTCTTCAAATCAATCCAGGTTGAGACGGAATTCGGCTCAAGACAATACAACCAATTCCTCGCAGCACCTTCAAGTGAGAAATGGAAGGCTCTCATCTTGATGTGGTATTATGTTATTCCTTCAGGTCTCAGCATTGTAGAACAAACAACCTGGAATTCCTTCAGATGCTCCTGCGGATTCTCACCTGCAAGACCACTAAACCTTGGCAACCAGTGTATTAAACCAGAAAAGTCAGGATAATATATGCATGGTGGTTGCTCATAATCAACATAAGGCATATAGTTTTGCATATAATTATCCATGGGAAGGTACTAGGATTTGTAAACAGACAAAACAGCCATAACTAATTCATCATATTTTATTTTTTTTTAATTTTATTTTCTGTCAATAACAACAAGAGTCCCCGGTAACGGCGCCAATTTTGACACGCTGTCGCGCACGCATCAAAAAGCGAGCGATTGGAAAAATATGTAGATAGGGAGCGACAACTCGAGTATCGTCCCACAAGGACTCTTGGGTTGTTGTTAACAGAAAAAGTCAGATTTGGGGGGTTTTCGATATTTGAAATTAAATAAAGAAAACAAAGCAGAAAAACAATGCAAACTAAATAATTATCAAATAAACTAAACGATCAACCAACTGCTTTCGGTTTCCCACTATCATTGATTCATGTAATTCCATACCCTAAGCGGATCTAATTCCTTTTCGATTGTAGCATCAATTAACAAGCCAAACCGACGCTACGAGACATATGTTCCTAATTCTGAATTAAGCAAACGGATTAAGCCCTTCGTGAATTAAGCAAACACGAATTGAACACACGCGAATTAAGCAAACGCGATTAAGTTTAGGAACACACAATCATCGAAACAAATCAATACATATTCTATATAATCCTGAATTAAGCAAACAGAACATACAGAACAAATATTGAAAGAGAATAGCATTAAGTTGGGAATTACAAAACCTCAAGCGTCAATGGAACCCGATTACAGCAGATTGATCAAAGGAGACTAGCTCTCCATTACAAACATAAACCTAAACCTAATTCGCAGCCGTCCTATGAAAAGAAAAGAAAAGGAGAAGAGAAGATCTCAGTTCTGCCCTAAAACAGACAATAAATACAGATTCTGGACTGCACACGCTCGCGAGGCGAGCAGCCTCTCGCGACGCGAATCTTATGAACAAATCTTCAGTGTTTGGCTTTCTCGCGGGGAGAGACATTGATTCGCGGGGTGAGACAGAGAAGATGACATTTCTGGCACAGTGAGGCTTCAGGCTCGCGAGGCGAGTAGCCACTCGCGGGGCGAAAACTCCAGAACTGCTTCTCTTTATTAACCTGAAAACAAGAAATAGCAGTAAGTGCTTTATTCGACTCAAAATCAACTAAATTAACATAAAAATACTTTACAGACTCAAAATGTTGCTTGAGGACAATCACGTCTAATTTGGGCGAAAATGGGATATAATTAGCGCAAAACCACGGTCATACTAGTCATAAAACTAGATGAGCCAGAGGCTGATCAACGTCCAACAAAGCAAAACAAGCAGACATCCAACAAGTCAAACAAGCAGACGTCCAACAAAGCAAAACAAGCAGACGTCCAACAAGTCAAACAAGCAGACATCCAACGAAGGATAAAAAGCTGGCGTCCACTAAAGTACCATTTGGAGCGCGTCTACTGAAAATAACAAAAAGAGCTCGTCTAACAAGAAGAGCTTGTCCACTGAAAGTAACAGAAGAGCTCGTCTGCTGACGTGGCACATGGTGCTCGTCTACTGAAAATAACAAGAAGAGCGTGTCCACTAAAAAGTAACAAGAAGCGCTCGTCTGCTGACGTGGCACTTGGAGCTCGTCTACTGAAAGTAACAGAAGCGCGCGTCTACTGAAGTACAAAGGAGAGCTCGTCTACTAAAAATGGCAAATGGAGCTCGTCTAATAAGGCTACGCACTTTGGACTTACTAAGATCTTAACGAGAAGCTCCTTCCACTAACATGGCATATGAAGCTCATCTACTAGTTGAAGCACGTCCAATAACTTGTGTTAGCACTCCCGTCTGCTGACGTGGCAAAATGGACGCGGCTATTTGCTATTCTTTCAGATAGAAATGGATATTTTACTCTTCAACTAGACTTGGCTATCCTTTCAGATGGAAACGGTTATTTTTCAAGAAGGAAGCAAACTCTACAAGAACCAACAAAATCTTATTTCAAGAACAAGAATCAAGAAAATAGATTTTGTTAAATCAGATCCAAATCTGTTTCAAATGATCCCAACGACTATAATTTGTCTTCTATATAAAGAGGGATCAAAGGAACACTTTTCAAGAGAGACAACCTAACTCATTCTGACTGTGAAACTATGAAAGATCCAAAAGTGCTTCATATCTGAGAAAAGTGTGATACTAGTTAGAACTTCAATTTGTATAATCAGACTTTTAGAGGCTTTCTTCTACTCAATTCTTTTCGTGAATTAGTGTGATTAAGAGAGGGTATCTCTTAGGCTTGAACAAGGATAGAAGGGATCCTTGGGTATAGAAAAGCAAGTGTGCTTTCTGGTGAATTTTTGAGCAAGGAGGTTATCCTTGTGTTGCTGTAATTGGAATTTTGTAATTGCTGATTATAGTGGAGAAAACCATAGAGGTGTGGGACTGGATGTAGGCTTACCAGAGGAGGTAGCCGAACCAGGATAAATCGGTTTGCATGTTCGTCTCATCTCTAAACTCCATATACTTGTTATATGCACTTGTGTGTTGTGAATGAGTTTTAAGAATACTTGTTAACTTGAATCTTTGATCTGCAATCTGTGTTAAACCTATTGTTACTTCTTATAATTCTTATTGTCATCATCACTTGTTCCATAACCTGATTCTTGGGAATTAAAATTGAGTGAAAACCAATTTTCTTTAAAGAAACACTGTTTTGCTTTAAATTGTTGAAAAAGTTTTCAATATCTCAATTCACCCCCCCCCCCCCCCTCTTGAGATCGTAGCCACTACCAACAATTGGCATGAGGGCTAAAACTCTTGTTACAAAGCTTAACAGCTTCAAGAGATGGCTACAAATGATATCCTGGGTGATGGGGCTTCACTCACTAGACCCCCTGCCTTTAATGGCTCCCAATACATGTATTGGAAAGAAAGAATGCTTATCTTTCTTGAGGCTGCAGGTTTAGATGTATTAGATGCTATTGAAAACGGTCCCTATGTTCCATTTATTCTTGATGCTAAGGGAAAAAAACAAACTAAACCAAAAGATGACCGGAATGATGATGATAAAAGACGAGTTGGTTATAACGCTAAGGCAAAAAATATTATAACAGCTGCTTTGAATTATGATGAGTTTTTCAGGGTCTCTAATTGCAAAACAGCAAAGCAAATGTGGGATACTCTTCAACTCACTCATGAAGGAACCAACGATGTGAAAAGAGCAAGAATGAATGCACTAGTCCATGAATATGAACTCTTTCACATGAAGAATGGTGAGGAGATAGATGAACTGCAAAAGAGGTTTACACACATTGTGAACCAGCTAGAAGGACTCGGACACACAATCACAGATGAGAAAAAGATTAACAAGATAATGAGATGTTTGAGTCGTGAATGGCAGCCAAAAATTACTGCAATTGCTGAAGCAAAGGATCTTGACACCATGCAGATGGCTACTCTATTTGGCAAGTTGAAAGAACATGAATTGGAACTCAATAGATTGAAAAGTCATGAAGATAAGGAGAAAAAGAAGAAATGACTCTCACTCAAGGCTCATATCTCCAAAGAATCAATAGAAAGTGATGAAGATGAACACCTTGATGAAAGTGAAGAATCCGAAGAAGAAGACATGGGATTGCTTGTGAGGAAATTTAGAAGATTCATCAAGAAGAATAGAAACAAGAAGCAATTCAGTTTTCCCACCAAAAAGAACACGAACAAAGGTGAAAACTCTTCCTCAACAATCAAATGCTTTGAATGTGGAAAGCTTGGACACTATAAAAATAAATGTCCAAAGCTACAAAAGAAAGAAAAGTATGAGAAGAATGACAACAAAGAAAAGAAAGGAAGAAAGCCTAGAAGAGCATACATAGCTTGGGAAGAAAATGATATGGATTCCACTAGTAGTGAATCTGAAAATGAAGAAGCGAACCTATGTCTCATGGAAAATCAACAAAGTGATAGTGAAACCGAGGTAAATGATTCTTCTCCTACCTATGATGAGTTACAAGATGCTTTTGATGAATTGCATGAAGAATATGTTAAAATTGGTAAACAACTTATATCTTCTAGGAAGATCATCGCAAAACAATGTAGTGACTCTGTATCTTTACAAATAAAGCTTAAAGGACTAGAAGCTGAAAATTCAAAATTACTTACATCTAGTTCTATTTGCACCAAATGCACTACACTAGAAAAGGAAGTTGAAAAACTGAATACAACTCTATCTAAGTTTACTTTGGGTAGAGATAACTTGAATGCCATATTAGGACAACAAAAGGGTGTGTATGACAAATCTGGAATTGGATATAAGCCAATGGTACATGAAAAATCTTTTAAGAAGCTTTTTGTTGCACCTATTTCCTCAACTAGTCCTTTTGTTAAATGCTATTATTGTCTAAAGAAAGGTCATACAGCTGCTACTTGTAGACTTAGAAAGAACATTCATGTTGGCATTAAACAAATTTGGGTTCCAAAAGGAACATATGTTGCTACTAACACCAAAGGACCCAACCAGATTTGGGTACCTAAAAGAAAAGTATAAAAAAATCTGTTTTGTAGGTGTGTTTGAAGGCCAAAACCTCAAGCTACACTAGTGGAAATAATGTAATATACGGGAACGTTTTACGTCAGTTGACCATATGTTTGACGTTAAAAATGAGACGGTGGCAGCTTTGTAAATATCAAATCACTATTTGCGTCAGTTGTATAAAGAACTGACGTTAAAAGTGATTTTAACACTTTTAACGTCAGTTGTTTATACAACTGGCGTTAAATGTGTGATTTTTACGGCAGTTAAATAAATAACTGACGCAAATAATTATGAAACTCATTTCTTTCTTGTCATCTCCCTGTTGTCACTCTTAACGCAGATACTCCATATAGTGCAGTTTATTTCTAAACCTTTTTTTTAAACAAGTTTATTTTTAATGTTAATTAATTAGCTTGAATTAGTAAACAATGCAAATTCTTGTGCAAATTAAAATAAATAAACACTTAACATAAAACAAGTCATATATGTATAATCAAATCGTATCTCATTGAAGCGATTCATAAGTTACAATTACATGATTAAAAGATAAAAAATTTCTGCAACATAGCACTAAAATATAAAAAAGTTTCTGCTTCAACATCATTTTCGATCTTCTCAGTCCTGTCCTCGATCAGAAACTCCAATGGATGCATCTCCTCCCTTACTTGAATTCCTTGATACTCCATCTGAATCCACTATCACTTTGGAGCCAAAGTAGAGTGAAGGGATGGGATGAAATAAGGTGAGGGATTCACATTACGTGATTCACCCAACCTTACCATCTATGTTACGTGATTTACTCAACCTCAGAAGTTTTTTGACCATTAAGACAGAGACCTTTAAGTCTAGGTATAGGAAGAAATAACAAAAGTCTCAGAGCCATTTTGTGAAGGAATAGAAAACACGCGAAATATAGAGGAAAAGAAGAGGCTGTATTACAGACTGATATAGAAGAATGGTACTTTATATAGAGAAGAGAGACTAGCTGATTTTATAGAAAACTGATCTATAAACTTAATTCTCATTAAGAGGATTATAGGTTACAATGTGCATGGGTAAGTAGCACAGCAGTCATGGGTAAGTAGCACAGTAGTCAAAGGAATGAATGTTTTTGTAGAAACTTATACACTTTTAACGTCAGTTGTTTAATACAACTGACGTTAAAAGTGTTTTTAAAATAAAAAATATTTATTTTTAACGTCAGTTTTTATACAACAGACGTTAAAAGTGTGATTTTTACTTCAGTTAAATAAATAGCTGACGTAAATAATCCTATATCCCTATCTGAAATGCCCTGTTGTCACCCTTAACACAGGTCACTCCATATATATAGTGCAGTTTATTTCTAAACTTTTTTTTAAACAAGTTTATTTTTTATCTTAATTAATTAGCTTGAATTAGTAAACAAATTCTTGTGCAAATTAAAATAAATAAACACTTAACATAAAACAAGTTATATATGTATAATCAAATCGTATCTCATTGAAGCGATTCATAAGTTACAATTACATGATTAAAAGATAAAAAATTTCTGCAACATAGCACTAAAATATAAAAAAGTTTCTGCTTCAACATCATTTTCGATCTTCTCAGTCCTGTCCTCGATCAGAAACTCCAATGGATGCATCTCCTCCCTTACTTGAATTCCTTGATACTCCATCTGAATCCACTATCACTTTGGAGCCAAAGTAGAGTGAAGGGATGGGATGAAATAAGGTGAGGGATTCACATTACGTGATTCACCCAACCTTACCATCTATGTTACGTGATTTACTCAACCTCAGAAGTTTTTTGACCATTAAGACAGAGACCTTTAAGTCTAGGTATAGGAAGAAATAACAAAAGTCTCAGAGCCATTTTGTGAAGGAATAGAAAACACGCGAAATATAGAGGAAAAGAAGAGGTCAGTACATGATCGATATAGAAGAATGGTACTTTATATAGAGAAGAGAGACTAGCTGATTTTATAGAAAACTGATCTATAAACTTAATTCTCATTAAGAGGATTATAGGTTACAATGTGCATGGGTAAGTAGCACAGCAGTCATGGGTAAGTAGCACAGTAGTCAAAGGAATGAATGTTTTTGTAGAAACTTATACACTTTTAACGTCAGTTGTTTAATACAACTGACGTTAAAAGTGTTTTTAAAATAAAAAATATTTATTTTTAACGTCAGTTTTTATACAACAGACGGTAAAAGTGTGATTTTTACTTGATTAAATAAATAGCTGACGTAAATAATCCTATATCCCTATCTGAAATGCCCTGTTGTCACCCTTAACACAGGTCACTCCATATATATAGTGCAGTTTATTTCTAAACTTTTTTTTAAACAAGTTTATTTTTTATCTTAATTAATTAGCTTGAATTAGTAAACAAATTCTTGTGCAAATTAAAATAAATAAACACTTAACATAAAACAAGTTATATATGTATAATCAAATCGTATCTCATTGAAGAGATTCATAAGTTACAATTACATGATTAAAAGATAAAAAATTTCTGCAACATAGCCCTAAAATATAAAAAAGTTTCTGCTTCAACATCATTTTCTTCTCAGTCCTGTCCTCAGAAATTCCAATGGATGCAAAGTTTCAGCTTCAACATCATTTTCTTCTCAGTCCTGTCCTCAGAAACTCCAATGGATGGATCGATGCATCTCCTCCCTCACTTGAATTCCATGATGCATCGTGAATCCACAGTCACTAGCAGTGAAAGCAAAGTGAAAGGGATCTTTGCATCACCTCCTTCACTGGAATTCCTTGATGCATCGTCTTGAATCCACAGTCACTTGGGGCCAAAGCAGAGTGAAAGGGATGGCTGGGATGAAATAAAGTGAGTAAATCACATTACGTGATTTACACAACCTTACCATCCATGTTACGTGATTTACTCAACCTCAGAAGTTTTTTGACCATTAGGACTGAGACCTTTAAGTCTAGGTATAGGAAGAAATAACAAAAGTCTCAGAGCCATTTTGTGAAGGAATAGAAAACGCACGAAATATAGAGGAAAAGAAGAGGCAGTATTACAAACTGATATAGAAGAATGGTACTTTATATAGAGAAGAGAGAGACTAGCTGATTTTCTTGAAAACTGATCTATAAACTTAATGCTCAATATGGGTAAGTAGCACAGTAGTCAAAGGAATTAATGTTTTTGCAGAAACTTATACACATTTAACGTCAGTTGCTACAAACAACTGACATAAAATGTTGTTTTATTTTTTATTTTTGATTATAACGTAAACAATGACTTTTAACGTCCGTTGCTTAAGACAACTGACGTTAAATAGATTACCTTTAACGTCAGTTGCTACAAACAACTGACGTAAAATGTTGTTTTATTTTTGGTTTTTGATTATAACGTTTACACCCGCGCGCCTTCTGCACTTCTCTCTGTACGTCTCTGTTCTTCTCTTTCACGCTCACTCTCACTCTCAACTCTCACTCTGACTCTCAACTCTCACTCTCACTCTCACTCTGCCCTAATCGCGAGCTCATCTCCACCGCAACCACCGCGAGGGCTTCTTCCCCACCACCGTGAGGTACACTCTTAACCCTAACTCTGTCTTTCCCGCTCATTCTTTGCAATAACTTGACATCTCTCTTTCCCCTTCCCGCACACTAACTCTCCTTGTCCCTCTGCTCTCAGTAACCACATCGAACGTTGGCCACCACGCGAGCACCTATTTCCGATGAGTCTTTAGGGAATATTTTTTTATGTTTGGTTTTGAGTGTATGTTGAAACTGTAGTCTCTTGTAGTTGAAACTTGAAACTGTGAGTTTCAGTTGTTTGGAATGTCTCTATTTCTGGTCGTGGGTTTTGTGTTTTCTCTTGTTTTTCTTCTGCTATCATGACCTATTTCAAAATGGGAAGAAATTTAGAGTTGCTTGTAGCATGTGACATCAACAATATATTGCTCGTTGGAATTCTGTTTTGTTAATTTATCTTCATCTGCTTATTTCTTTTCTATCTTAAGAATCCTGAAAATAGTGTAAATTTGAAATAATTTTTAAACGCCTTGGATATATGTTTTGTATATCTACAGAACCTATCTAGTTATGGATCGTAGTTGGATGGTTTGTAAGCGCACTAGTGCTGAGTATTTGAAGGGGGTGGGAGAATTTATAGAATTTGCTCAAAGGAATGTTCCTAATAGTAATGGAATGTTCTGTCGTCCTTGTGTCAAATGTTTGAATACGAGGAAATGTACAGTGAAGGATATACGTACTAATTTGATTTGTGAAGGGATTTGCTTGAGTTATACTTCTATATTTATTTTGAGTTATAACCTATGTTAATAAATATATATTGTTTCTGAACAGGCATACATATGGATTAGTCGGATAGCTCACATGCACGGGATGACACTGTGGGGCCTACGCAGGACCCGATCACGCCTACGCCTGATTCTAGTGTAAGTTTACATGTTATATACTATCTTTAGTCCTTATTTTTAATGTAAGTTTATAATGTTACAACCCTCTATTTTATCATTTTTTTGTCCATATAGACATCACAGGCTCATAGGAAATGGGGTAGAGGAGCCACGTCGTTGAAGAAACTAGAGAAGGACAGGCAAAGCGGACAGAAGCTTGAGGTGTCCTTCGATGCTAATCTAAATGCCCAGGGACCCCGTGCTAAAGAATTTAATAAGTGGGTGTTTCTACAAGCGAAGCAGCACGTAAGCATCAACTACAACCACTGGAATGACGTTCCACAGAACGTTAAAGATCAGATTTGGGAGGCTATCACGGTATTTTACCTTTACATTCGTTTGATTTACATTATTAGATAATTATCCGAGTTATAATCCATACAGTTGTTATGTATTTAATGTGTAGGTAGCTTGGACTGTGCCAAATGACGAGGATCATCGTCATAAATGTATGAAAATGGCATCAAAGCGTTGGAATGGGTTCAAGCATGATATTACCAGGTACTATGTATCTGGGAAGAAGCGGCTTGATAAAATGTTCTCGGATTATCCCTGGATTGATCAGGATACTTGGGATATGTTTGCTAGGAGTCGACAGGATGGAGAATTTCAGGTTGGTTGATAAAGGTAATTTTGTATGCTTCTTATAGATCATTTAACTGTATTTAATTATGTGTTTTTGTTTGAATAGGCTAAGGCAGATAAGGTTCGGCAGAATCAGGCGAAGAACGTCCATCGCCACACCATGTCTCAGGGTGGGTACCAGACTCGGATCAAGGAGATGATGGCGGATGGGCTGAGGGTGAAGCAGGAAGAGCACTCTGCTAGGATTGAAAGAGGAGAGGTGCCTGAGGGCACACCATCAAGTCCTCTGTCAAACATCTACCGCGAGGATGTCTGGTTAGCCGGCCACATTACAAAGACGGGATCTTTTAAAGTTGATGCCACTCGCGAAGTGGCGGATAAGATTGTAAGTAAATAATTAACTTGATTTCAATTGATATTTGTATATATATTTTTAACACTTTTCACTTGCACGTTTTTTCATTTTTTCATTGTAGGTGGATCTTAAAGCACAATCCTCACAGGGCTCATTCGTCCCTTCTGGACGGCGGGACGTCTTGATGACTGCTCCAGGCAAGAAAGACCATCCTGGTCGGGTTATCGGTGTTCCTGGGAACGTGACCATCAAAGAATATTATGGCAAGTCTGCTTCACGAAAGCGGGTGGTCAATGAAGCATAAATTTTGGATGACATTACTCAGCACCTCATGTCCAACCCTGCTATTACAACACATCTGATGCAAAGCTTAATATCCAACCCAGAATTCAAGCAGGCGCTTGCCAGAGAGTTTCCTCCGTCGATTCATCCCAGGACACCGCAGGGCATGCCAACCCTTCACATGTGAGCACAAAAGAGAGTTATAGTAGGGCACATGTGGAGGACGATAAGTTGGCAGCTAGGGAGCGGGAGTTGGAAGTCCAACTCCATGAGCATGAGTTGGAAATGAAAAGGCGTGAGCTTGAGTTGGACTTCAAACGACGTGAGCTCGAAATGTTAACAAAGGTATGTATTCATTATTAATGTCCAAATTAGTCAAATAATTACTTGTGTTTTTTTTTTAATTATCAACAACTTATCTATTTTATTTTTCCTAAATTGAAGGCCAAGTCGATGTCGGTGTCGCTGTCACCTGTCACTCGTTTGTTCTCACTTGGTGAGGATTATGCGTTTGAGATTTTTGAATGTCCATTGGAGCACGATGGATGGGTGGCACGCCCAGATCAACACAGGATATTTTCCTTCTGTGGTGAAGATCTCGAAGCGCTGCGAAATAACGTCTAGATGGCCAGCACGGTTTTGAGTCTCTGGTGCACGTAAGTTAATTTTAAATTTATAACTTATATATTTTTGGTATTTTTCCATTTAATAATTTATTTTAATTTCAATATATATATATATATATATATATATATATATTATGTAATTAACATCCACCATCTTCAGCTTGATAAGGGCGTTGCATAAGGGTGTTGCATCAGTTTACGGCTTCTTAGAGCCATCAGTCCTTCTGCTCCAATTCTTTGCTGGCGATGCATTTAGTAAATACATAGGGAACTTGTTGGGAGACAATCGGAAAGAATTATATCTTGTTCCCTACTATATGAAAAATCATTGGAAGTTGTTCGTACTTCACCCGTCTAGGCATACTGTCATATTCTTATGCTCTCTCCACCAAAGGCTGCCACAGGAGGTGGTGGAAGCTGTAAATAAGTAAGTAACTAATCTTAAATTTAATTTATGTTTTAATATCAGTTGTTTTTAGTTTATTACACACATGATTTATGAATTTGTTAATTGACATGATTATTTGTTTATGATAGCGCGCTGAAGGCGAGTAGCATAAGTTGCGCCAACGGGAGAAGTAGGGCTTCTAAGGCTAAACCAAATCCTGAATGGACCTACCCCAAGGTTTGGTAGTTTATTTATCAAATAATTAATATTATAATTACTAATTTATATGTATATTCAACTGACATTGAAATTAATTTTGTTTGTAGTCTCGATTTCAAATTGACGGGTGGTCGTGCGGCTATTATGTGATGCTTCATAAGCTGAACATAGTCTCCGCATCTATTATGGATGGATGGAATAAGGTAATATTTAAACAACTTGTTAAATTATATATTATAGTTTTGAAGATGACTTGCGTTAATGTTATTGTTATTATTTGAACATGTGTAGGCATTTAACGACCAATCGCCTCTTCAAGAAGATGAGTTTAGAGAATTGAGGATGCGCTTCGCTGAATTCTTCTTCAAGTATGCGGCTGAAAAAGGAATTGACAAGTTACCTCCGCAATACTTAGATGAATAGTTTTTTTGTTACACATTAGAAACTAATTAATAACATGTATATATATCCTTAGATTGGTAGTTTTGCTTTTAGACATCAGAGACTAAAATTTATATATATATATATATATATATATATATATATATATATATATATATATATATATATATATATACTTGTAGATAGTTATGTTTTTCCTATACATGGGTTTTGGTTTTAAGTTCCCCCATTGTTCCTTTGTATATTTCTTTTCTTTTTGTTAATATTGAAATTTAAGGGTAGTGTTTGCTTCTGTAATGTGTGTGATATTGTGTTACTGGGATATTTACTGAATGCAGGGATAGCTGAGGGGAGTGATATTTTAAAACTGAATTTAAAAAAAATATCTATTAACGTCAATTGTATCAAAAATTGTCGTTAATAGTATTTTATAAAATATACAGTACACTATTAACGTCAGTTGTATTAGGAAACAGACGTTAAAAATAAAACCTTTAACGTCAGTTCTTTAACACAACTGACGTTAGTTTTAACAATATTAACGTCAGTTGTGTTAAAGAACTGATGTTAATAGTTTTATATTTAACGTCAGTTGTTTAAACAACTGACGTTAAATATAAAACTATTAACGTCAGCTGTATTTACGTCAGACAATATTCTGACGTATAAAATCAATTTTAACTGACGTAAAAAGCCCTTACTGCACTAGTGCTAGTTTTTGGACAGTGGCTGCTCCAAACACATGACCGGAGACATCACAAAATTTACATCTTTCACTCCCAAGGAAGGTGGAAATGTCACCTATGGAGACAACAACAAAGGAAGAATTCTTGGTGTTGGAACAATAGGAAAAAGTCGAGCAATCAAGATTGAGGATGTTCTCTATGTGGAAGGGCTCAAGCACAATCTACTAAGTATAAGCCAATTATGTGATAAAGGCTACAAATGTTTTGTGCTAAATAATGGCAAGGATAATCTTGGAAAATTTGATCTCAAAGCTGATGAGGGTATTTTCCTAGGTTATTCATTAACTAGCAAAGCATATAGAGTGTTTAATAAGCGTACTTTATCAATGGAAGAATCTGTTCACATAACTTTTGATGACTCTAACCCTAAAAGGTTGGGAAAAGACATTTTTTGATGATGCAGAAACTCTTGAGGATGAAGTGAAATCTGATGAAGGAAAGGATAGCAACGAGGAAAACGAAGATGAAGAGAGCAATAGAGAACCTCAAGCAAAACTTCAACAAGAAAATCTTCCTAAGGAGTGGCATGTTTCAAAGAATCATCCCCTAGACAATATCATTGGTGAGATCACCAAAGGGGTAACCACTAGAAACTCTTTAAGGAATAATTGCAATACCATGGCATTTGTATCTCAAATAGAACCAAAATTTGTTGATGATGCTATTAATGATGAACATTGGATGATTGCAATGCAAGAGGAGTTAAATCAATTTAAAAGGAACAAAGTTTGGGATTTAGTTCCAAAACCCAAAAGTAACCAAATAATTGGAACTAAATGGGTGTTTAGAAACAAAATGGATGAGAATGGAATAATAGTAAGAAACAAGGCTAGACAAGTAGCTAAGGGATATAATCCAGAAGAAGGAATTGATTATGATGAAACATATGCTCCCGTAGCTAGATTAGAAGCCATAAGAATGCTCTTAGCCTATGCATGTATAATGAATTTTAAATTGTACCAAATGGATGTGAAAAGTGCCTTTTTAAATGCAATAATACAAGAGGAAGTATATGTAAGCCAACCCCCTGGCTTTGTTGATAGTGAGTTCCCTAATCATGTCTATAAACTGACTAAAGCCCTCTAAGGACTCAAGCAAGGTCCTAGAGCTTGGTATGAGAGGTTAAGCAATTTTCTCCTAGAGAAAGGCTTTAAAAGCAGAAAAGTTGATACAACACTATTTACTAAAACAAAAGCACACAATATATTACTTGTTCAAATATATGTTGATGACATTATTTTTGGTGCTACTAATGAGTCTTTATGCAAGGAATTTGGTGAACTAATGCAAAGTGAATTTGAAATGTCCATGATGGGAGAGCTTACCTTCTTTCTTGGACTTCAAATTAAACAATGCCAAGATGGAACCTTCATAAGCCAAGCAAAGTATTGCAAGGAACTACTAAAGAAGTTTGGAATCGAAAGCGCAAAGGAAATGGCAACACCAATGAGTCCAGCCTGCTGCTTGGACAAAGATGAACATAGTAAATCTATAGATGTATCCAAGTATAGATGTATTATCGGATCCTTACTTTATCTCACTACAAGTAGGCCAGATATAATGTTTAGTGTGTGTATGTGTGCAAGGTATCAAGCTAATCCTAAAGAATCACATCTTACTGCAGTTAAAAGAATCATGAAGTATCTTTTAGGAACAAAAGAAATGGGGCTGTGGTATCCCAAGGGATCCACTTGCACATTAATAGGATATTCCGACTCTGACTTTGCTGGATGCAAGTTAGATAGGAAGAGCACAAGTGGAACATGCCATTTATTAGGAAATTCCCTAGTGTCCTGGTTTAGTAAAAAGCAAACTAGTGTGGCCTTATCCACAGCTGAAGCAGAATATGTTGCAGCTGGGAGTTGTTGTGCTCAAATCCTATGGATGAAACAACAATTAATTGACTATGGTGTTTATCTAGATCATGTACCAATAAAATGTGATAACACTAGTGCAATTAATCTAACAAAGAACCCAATTATGCACTCAAGAACCAAGCATATTGAAATTAGGCATCATTTTATCAGGGATCATATTCAAAGTGGTGATGTTGTGATTGAACATATAGATACAACCAAGCAATTAGCTGATATATTCACCAAACCACTAAATAAGGAGAGTTTCTTCTTTATAAGAAGGGAACTTGGCATAATTGATCCTCAAAATAATTGATATCAGATGTTATTTTTGATAATATAATCAATATGGCACGCAAGGCAGCACAAGTTGCTGATAATTATGAAGGACATGGGCAAAATGCTTTTATCTAGTCTCAGTTTAAACTAAGTGTCCTTGGGTGTCTGTAATTCCTGTTTTTTTTAGTGTTTTGGTTGTTTTGATGTATTGCACAAGTTCTGAAATGATTTATTATCAATGAATGCAAGACTGTTTTTCAGTTTGATTTCAATATTCTCCATAGTTTCTTTTTGATAATGACAAAGGGGGAGAAAGATGAACCATACAACGATGAACCATACAACTATTAATTCTATCTTGCATTTGCTGTAAATTTTTTTCTCTGATATGGAAACTTTTTTTCTCTGATACCTGAGTATGAACTGCTTTGAAAAGACATACTTGAACTTATAATAAATGCAAGATGATTACTTTTCATGATAATGATATGATAACACTTGATTTTTTGAAAGATATCAATGACACAGGGGAGGATGAAAAAGACTCAAGAACCATGCTTACTGAACAGCTGCACTCTGATTTCTTAATAACTAAGGTTAAGTATGGTAAGGTTTGTCATAATCAAAAAGGGGGAGTTTGTAAGACTAAGCCCTCATTCATGTTTTGATGTATGACAAACAAAGTGTATTTTGCATAAGATTTTTGATTTTGACTATGTACTTATTACGTGTTAAGTTGCATGCAAGATCACTCATGAGCAGACGTCCAACAAAGTAAAATGAGCAGACGTCCAACAAAGTTAAACGAGCAGACGTCCAACAAAGCAAAATGAGCAGACGTCCAACAAAGCAAAACAAGCAGACGTCCAACAATTCAAACAAGCAGACGTCCAACAAAGGAAAACAAGCAGACGTCCAACAAAGCAAAACAAGTAGATGTCCAAAAAGTCAAACAAGCAGACGTCCAACGAAGGATAAAAAGCTGGCATCCACTAAAGTACCATTTGGAGCGCATCTACTGAAAATAACAAAAAAAGCTCATCTAACAAGAAGAGCGCGTCCACTGAAAGTAACAGAAGAGCTCGTCTGCTGACGTGGCACATGGAGCTCGTCTACTGAAAATAACGAGAAGAGCGTGTCCACTAAAAAGTAACAAGAAGCGCTCGTCTGCTGACGTGGCACTTGGAGCTCGTCTACTGAAAGTAACAGAAGCGCGCGTCTACTGAAGTAAAAATGAGAGCTCGTCTACTAAAAATGGCAAACGGAGCTCGTCTACTAAGGCTACGCACTTTGGACTTACTAAGATCTTAATGAGAAGCTCCGTCCACTAACATGGCATATGAAGCTCGTCTACTAGTTGAAGCACGTCCAATAACTTGTGTTAGCACTCCCCGTCTGCTGACGTGGCAAAATGGACGCGGCTATTTGCTATTCTTTCAGATAGAAACGGATATTTTACTCTTCAACTAGACTTGGCTATCCTTTCAGATGGAAACGGTTATTTTTCAAGAAGGAAGCAAACTCTACAAGAACCAACAGAATCTTATTTCAAGAACAAGAATCAAGAAAATAGAATTTGTTAAATTAGATCCAAATCTGTTTTAAATGATCCCAACGACTATAATTTGTCTTCTATATAAAGAGGGATCAAAGGAACACTTTTCAAGAGAGACAACCTAACTCATTCTGACTGTGAAACTATGAAAGATCCAAAAGTGCTTCATATCTGAGAAAAGTGTGATACTAGTTAGAACTTCAATTTGTATAATCAGACTTTTAGAGGCTTTCTTCTACTCAATTCTTTTCGTGAATTAGTGTGATTAAGAGAGGGTATCTCTTAGGCTTGAACAAGGATAGAAGGGATCCTTGGGTATAGAAAAGCAAGTGTGCTTTCTGGTGAATTTTTGAGCAAGGAGGTTATCCTTGTGTTGCTGTAATTGGAATTTTGTAATTGCTGATTATAGTGGAGAAAACCATAGAGGTGTGGGACTGGATGTAGGCTTACCAGAGGAGGTAGCCGAACCAGGATAAATCGGTTTGCGTGTTCTTCTCATCTCTAAACTCCATATACTTGTTATATGCACTTGTGTGTTGTGAATGAGTTTTAAGAATACTTGTTAACTTGAATCTTTGATCTGCAATCTGTGTTAAACCTATTGTTACTTCTTATAATTCTTCTTGTCATCGTCACTTGTTCCATAACCTGATTCTTGGGAATTAAAATTGAGTGAAAACCAATTTTCTTTAAAGAAACATTGTTTTGCTTTAAATTGTTCAAAAAGTTTTCAATATCTCAATTCACCCCCCTCTTGAGATCGTAGCCACTACCAACACCACCGACGTCAAAAGAGTAAGAATGAACACCCTCACACATGAGTATGTGCTGTTCAGAATGAATCGAGGAGAACCTATGACTAAAATGAAAAAGAGATTCACACACATTGTAAATCATTTGGCTGGTCTTGGAAAAGCTATTTGAAATGAGGATCAAATTAACCAAGTAATGAGATGCTAGAGCAGAGAATCGCAACCTAAAGTCACTGCAATCTCATAATCTAGAGACCTCTCATCAATGACCATTGCCACATTGTTTGGAAAACTGCAAGAACATGAATTGGAGTTGAACAGACTGAATGAGAGTGAAGAAACTGATAAAAGAAAGAAGGGATTGTCTCTGAAATCACATGTCATAGAAGTAGAAGACAGTGATGATGATAATATAGAAAAAGAGGCTGAATCTGAAGAAGAGATGGGAATGCTAGTTAGAAAATTCAAGAAGTTCCTAAAGAAAAGAGGCAACTTCAAAAGAAAGCCAACCACTTTTCAAAGGAGAAATTTCAGCAAAGGTGACAACTCTTTCAACAACATCACATGCTATGAATGTGGAAAGATTGGCCACATGAAGCTTGACTGTCCAAAGCTGCAAAAGAAGGACGAAACAGAAAAGTTTGACTCAAAGGACAAGAAGTGGAAAAAGCCAAGAAAGGCCTACATTGCTTGGGATGATAATGATCTAGAATCCACTGAAGAATTTGAATCCGAGGAGGCAAACCTATTCTTGATGGCTAGTAATCATAGTGATTCAAAAAGTGAAGTAAGTTCTAATTATTAACCTTCTTATGATGAATTGCAAAATGCTTTTGAAGAACTTCATAAAGAATCCATTAGACTTGATAGATTGCTAATTAAGTCTAAGAAAACCATCACACGCCTAGAAGAGAAAAATTATGTTTTAAACAAAGAACTAGATGAATTAAAAACAGAAAATTGTGCTGTAAAAGAAAGATTAGCTACTGTTTTGGAAGCACCTATATGTGATAATTGTCCTAAGTTGGAGAAACATATAAATCATTTGAATGGTGATCTATCTAATTGTTCTAAGTGTTGTACATTGACTAAAGAAGTTGAAACTGAAAATTGACTTAGCCAAGTTCACAAATGGTAGAGATAACTTGAATACTTTATTAGGACAACAAAAATGTGTTTATGATAAGGCTGGAATAGGCTATAAACCTAAGATACATGAGAAATCTTTCAAGAAATTTGTTTCTGCACCTAAGACATCAAACACAGCATTTGTTAAATGCAATTTTTGTGCTAGAAAAGGTCACACGACTTCTACATATCAATACAGAAAATCAGCATCTAATAAATCTAAGTATATATGGGTTTCTAAAGGAACTATTGCTGCAACTAACTCAAAAGGAGCCAAACAGATTTGGGTACCTAAAGCAAAAACATGATTCTGTTTTGTAGGTGTGTTGGAAAGCCAAGAATGTGAAATGGTATCTTGACAGTGGCTGTTCCAAGCACATTACTGGAGATAAAACCAAGTTCATTTCCTTTACCCATAAGTCAAGTGGTAGTGTTACTTGTGGAGACAACAATAAAGGGAGAATACTTGGCATTGGAAACATTGGAAGTGACTCAACAACAATCATTGAGGATGTATTATATGTTGAGGGACTGAAACACAACCTATTAAGTATCAGTCAACTATGTGACAAAGGCTTCAAGGTAAAATTCAATTCCAATAGTTGCTTAATAGAAAATCAGCATGATGAAAATTTGAAATTAATTGGACATAGGACAGATAACATCTATATGTTTGATTTAGATAATATCTCTTCAAATACTACATGCTGTCTTATTTCAAAAGAAAAAGAGAATTGGCTTTGGCATAGAAGAATTGCACACATTCACATGAACCACTTGAATAAACTGATTCGTAAAGATCTTATAGTTAGCTTGCCTAAACTGAAATTTGTGATAGATGGACTATGTGATGTATGTCAAAAAGGAAAGCAAGTTAAGGCCTCTTTTAAACCAAAGAATATTGTTTCAACAACTAGACCCTTGCAACTTTTACACATGGATTTATTTGGTCCGTCTAGAACCAAAAGCTTTGGTGGTAACTCGTATGCATTGGTAATATTAGATGATTAATCTAGATATACATGGACATATTTTCTATCTCATAAGAGTGATTCATTTGCTACATTTAAGAAAATGGCAAAAATTGTGTAAAATGAAAAGGCCATGAAAATTGTTTCTATAAGAAGTGATCATGGGGGAGAATTTCAAAATAAAGTGTTTGAAAACTTTTGTGATGAGCACGACATTCAACATAATTTTTCTGCTCCTAGAACTCCACAACAAAATGAAGTAGTGGAAAGAAAGAATAGATCATTAGAGGAGATAACAAGAACTATGTTGAATGACTCTAGCTTACCAAAACTTTTTTGGGCAGATGCTGTCAATACAACCTGCTATGTGCTAAATAGAATCTTGATAAGACCAATCTTAAAGAAAACCCCTTATGAGCTTTACAAAGGAAGAAAACCAAATATAGCACATTTTCATGTTTTTGGTTGCAAATGCTTTGATCTTAACAATGGAAAGAATAATCTTGGAAAATTTGATGCAAAGGCCGATGAAGGAATTTTCCTAGGTTACTCTCTATCTAGTAAAACATTTAGAATATATAATAAGAGAACACAAACTATTGAGGAATCTGTGCATGTGACATTTGATGAGTCTAACCCCAAAAGGTTGGGAAAGGATTGTGTTATTGATGATCTTGCAGATTCAATTGATAAAATTCTCCTAGAAGAGAAACAGGACAATGAAGAAGATGAAAGCTTGAAGAATGAGTTGCTGCAGCAGGAGCAAATAGAACAACAGCCTGACCTACCAAAGGAATGGAGGACTGTTAGAAATCATCCAATTGATAACGTCATTGGTGAAATTACAAAGGGGGTAACTACTAGACAATCTCTTAGAAATGCTAGTAATCATATGGCATTTGTGTCTTAAGTAGAACCTAAGAACATAGATGATGCTATAATTGATGAACATTGGATGATGGCTATGCAAGATGAGTTAAACCAGTTTGAAAGAAACCAAGTTTGGAAAGTAGTGCCTAAACCCAAGAACTGTCAAGTAATAGGTACAAAATGGGTTTTTAGGAATAAACTAGATGAAAATGGTATGATTGTAAGAAACAAGGCTAGATTGGTAGATAAAGGGTATAACCAAGAAGAAGGCATCGATTATGATGAAACATATGCACCAATAGCAAGATTAGAAGCTATAAGAATGCTACTTGCTTATGCTTGCATAATGGGATTTAAATTGTATCAAATGGATGTTAAGAGTGCTTTCTTAAATGGATTTATACAAGTGGAAGTGTATGTTGGTCAACCACCTGGTTTTGAGAATAATGAATTGTCTAACCATGTTTATAAACTGTCTTAAGACCTATATGGCTTAAAGCAAGATCCTAGAGCTTGGTATGAAAGGTCAAGTAATTTTCTCATTGAAAAAGGATTTAATAGAGGTAAAGTTGTCACAACTTTGTTCACTAAGAAAAAGGCACACAACATTTTACTTGTACAAATATATGTGGATGATATAATTTTTGGTGCCACTAACGAGCATTTGTACAATGAGTTTGCAAGTCTTATGCAGAGTGAGTTTGAAATGTCAATGATGGGTGATCTGAACTTTTTTCTTGGACTGCAAATAAAGCAATCTGAAAATGGAATCTTTGTTAGCCAAACCAAGTACTGCAATGAGTTGATCAAGAAGTTTGGCATGGAAAATGCTAAGGAGATGGCTACTCCAATGAGTACCTCCTGTTATCTGGACAAGGATGAGCAAGGTAAACTTGTTGATGTTTCTAAATTCAGAGGTATGATAGGCTCACTACTTTATCTTACTGCTAGTAGGCCAGATATCATGTTCAGTGTATGCATGTGTGCTAGGTATCAAGCAAATCTAAAAGAATCACACTTAACAGCAGTTAAAAGGATAATTAAGTATCTATTAGGAACAAAAGACATGGGAATATGGTATCCCAAGGGAGCTACATGTACTTTAATTAGCTATTTAGTCTCTGATTTTGCTGGTTGTAAACTAGATAGAAAGAGTACTAGTGGAACTTGTCATTTACTAGGAAACTCATTAGTATCATGGTTCAGTAAGAAACAATCTAGTGTGGCTTTAAACACTGCAGAGGCTGAATATGTAGCAGCTGGTAGCTGTTGTGCACAGGTTTTATGGATGAAACAACAATTAGTTGATTATGATGTGCAACTAAACCAAGTTCCTATTAGATGTGACAATACAAGTACAATTAACCTAACTAAGAATCCCATAATGCACTCTAGAACTAAACACATAGAAATCAGACATCATTTCATTAGAGATCATATCCAAAGTAGAGAAGTTGAGATTGAATATGTTGATACAACAAAACAACTTGCTGATATTTTTACCAAGCCCTTGAACAAAGAAAGCTTCTTTTTCATTAGAAGAGAATTGGGCATAATTGATCAATCCAATATCTAATCTCTAAAGAAACAAAAGAAAATCAAAAAAATGGGAGGAAAAAGAACTAAGTTTTTTGAAAGGTAAAATACCTTAGTTTTGACTGATGGTTTCTGTTCTTTTTGATCTGTCCCTACACCTATCCCTCTATCATGAACAATTTTATATGCTATGTTTAAATGCTTGCCTTCTCTATTTCTTTGAATGTTTCTTTTCTTTACCTTTTTGATAATGCAAAAAGGGGAGGAAAAAGTATGATATAGCGAAAGGGGATAATAACAAATTATACATGCATATGTTGAGGGGGAGCTTACAAGCTTACATGATTAATGGGGAGTAAAATCAAATTATGTGCTGATAATATTTTTTTGCTCTGATATACTTCTGCTCTGATACCATGATATAAATCTGTCAAAAATACCTAGCATCTGCTACACTTATACTCTGATATTATAATTTGTTAAAAGATTTGTCATAATCAAAAAGGGGGAGTTTGTTAGACTCAATGACTTAGAGATTTTTATATATGACAAATACAATTAAATGTGTATGCAAGTGTTTTAGTGTCAAATTGCAAAGACAGGTATCAAGCAGTAATCAACAAGTTCAGTGAGCAATTAAAGGAGAATATTCAAGGAAGAACTTGAAGAAATCAAAGTGCTACATGGAGGAATCAAAGAGCAAAGACAAAGATCAAGGAATCATCAAGACAAAAGCTTAAAGGAGAAATAAATTTAAGTCTTAGACGATTTGTAAGAGATGAAATCTCTTATTCACAAATAGCACATTTAAAAAGATGCATGAAGAAAATCATTTTTCATAACTTGCATTAAAAGGAATAAGTTTTCGTTAATGAAAATGATTTTAGGAAATAAGATTTCATAAGAAGCGCTCGTCCAACACTAAAGTAATAGAAGCGCTCGTCCAACACTAAAGTTATAGAAGCGCTCGTCCAACACTCAAATGGTACAAGCGCTTGTCCACTAAAGTGACAGAAGCGCTCGTCTACTAAAGTGACAAAAGTGCTCGTCCACTAAAGTGACAGAAGCACTCGTCCACATAAGTGATACAAGTGCTCGTCTACTATAGTGACAAAAGCGCTCATCCAATGAAATGGCATATGGAGCTCGTCTACTATCAACTACGAGCCCTGAGGATTGAATACGACACCAATATAGAATCTTATTTCAAGAACCAGAATCAAGAAAAAAGATTCAGTTATCAGATATAAATCTGTTTTGATTGATCCCAATGACTATAACTTGTTTTCTATATAAAGAGGGATCAAATGAACATTTTCAATAGAATATCGAATATCAAGAACATATCAAACAAATCAATTGTGAAAAACATTCATCATCTTGCTTGAGCTTATTGTGAAAAATGTGTTTCAATACTCATAAGTGCTTCAATTTGTTTATCTGACTATTGAGAGTTAGGAATCAATTTTTCATTTTATTTGATTGTAAAGAGAGAGGGAGTCTCTCTGAGTGATTAGGGTGAGGTATCCCAAAGGAAGAACATTGAGGCTCTTCACAAGAGTGTGGTATCTCGAGGTGAAGGAGTGCTCTGTGGTGTAAAGGTTTTTCAAGCTACCTGGCAAAGCTTGTGTGTTAGTGTGTGAAAACCCACAGGTGGAGTGGGGACTGGATGTAGGTCACAGTGATGGTGACTGAACCAGGATAAACTGTAAATTTAAAGTCCTTACTTTCTGTTTATGATCAAGAACCTGTGATTTTGATGTTTAAAGTTCAATATAATTTCTGTTCTTGATTTGTACAAACTGTATTGAAACATGAGTCTGATTGTAATCAAGTCTGTGTTATCTACGTTCAAAACTGAGCTGATCAAAACCATTCATGATTGCTGAAATTGAACTAATACTGAAACCGAAACCTGCTAGTTCGTTCTTGATTGTTAATGCTTGTATCTGAAACTTGCATAACTCGTTCTTAATCTTTAAAGGTTTAATCAGTTTCTGTATCTTGTTATTATTGAGTTATTGAACCTGATCCTATTCTGAATTAATTCTGAATCAATCTTTCTTATCTTCATCATCTTACAATTCAAAATTTTATATAAACCCTTCATTGATTTTGTAAAAGATCCTGAGGCCGCAACTCTGATTTGAAAATTTTTGTGAAAAGTTTTTAAGAGGGAAATATTTTTACAAAACTCAATTCACCCGCCCTCTTAAGTCGTTGAAGCTAAAACAACATACTATACAATGATATATAAGTCAACACAGAATGATTTACAATCACGCATTAATAATGATAATTAGAAAACATATTCAATCAATATTATTTCTTTATTGTTACCCATTTTGTGTATGGTGACGGCTCTATGTCATGATTTCAATTTTTGCTCTTGACCTTGTACCACACCTACAAAACAGAATTTCATGTTTGTGCTATAGGTACCAAACTTTTCTTGGGTCCTTCATGGTTAGAGTATGATAAAGTTCATTTTGGAACCCATATTTACCTTATCTGCATTGAATAATTATTTCTCAAATTGCATAAAGCACCTTTTCTATTGCAATAATGACATCTAGCATATTGTGATGCATTAGCATAATGAGAAACATGAAATTTTCTAAAGGTTTTTGCCTTTCTCTCAATTTTGTACACTAAATCAACTTGGTTATTCATTTCTTTTTGTTGTCTAAGTAATGCATTCAAGTTGTCTTTATCACTAGTAATTCTAGATAGATCACCATTCAAATGATTTATATGTTTCTCCAACTTAGGACAATTATCACATATAGGTGGTTCCAAAACAGTAGCCAATCTTTCTTTTATAGCACGATTTTGTTTTTAATTCATCTAGCTCTTTGTTTAAAACATAATTTTTCTATTCTAGGCATGTGATTGTTTTCTTAGACTTAATTAGCAATCTAGCAAGTCTAATGGATTCTTTATGAAGTTCTTCAAAAGCATTTTGCAATTCATCATAAGAAGGTACTTCATCAAGGTTAGAATCATTTACCTCAGCATCTTCTTTATGAAGATGAGCAGTTAAGCACAAGTTTGATTTTTCATCATTGGAATCATTCGTTGAGCCAAGATTGTTATCCTCCCAACCTATGTATGCACGTTTAAGTTCCTTTTCCTTCTTAAGCTTTCTGTCAACCTCTGTAGATTTTACAGCTTTGAATG
The DNA here is from genome assembly GCA_030762895.1 of Sophora flavescens. Classification (NCBI taxonomy): domain Eukaryota; kingdom Viridiplantae; phylum Streptophyta; class Magnoliopsida; order Fabales; family Fabaceae; genus Sophora; species Sophora flavescens. The sequence continues at coordinate 46,116,964 of CM061065.1, read as the reverse complement.
TGATGATTCTATTGTTCTTGTCTTCTTCTTCACTTAGTACCAATCTAGCCAACTCCATTTCATGTTCTTGTAGCTTTCCAAAGAGTGCTGCAATTGACATTGTTGAAAGGTTTTTGGATTCTGAAATTGCAGTGACTTTAGGCTTCCATTCTCTACCTAGGCATCTCATGACTTTGTTAACTTGATCCTCATTGGAGATTGTCTTTCCAAGTGCAGCCAATTGATTCACAATGTATGAGAATCACATTTGCATAACCTCCATTGGTTCTCCTCAATTCATGAGAAATAACTCATATTCATGCGTGAGGGTGTTCATTCTTGCTCTTTTGACATATGTGGTTCCTTCATGTGTTACTTGCAATGTATCCCACATCTCCTTTGCTGATTTGCAATTTGAAACACTGAAAACTCATCACGGCTTAAAGCAGATGTTATAATATTCTTAGCATGTGCATTATATTGAACTATTTTCTTATCATCCTCATTCCATTCAGTTTTAGGCTTATTTCTTGGAGCACCATTAGCATCTACAGTAGAGGGGACAAATGGTCAATTTTCCAATGTATCCCATATGTCTACACCTGCTGCCTCAAGAAAGATTACTATTCTATCCTTCCGATAGATATACTTAGATCCATTGAAGGCAGGAGGGCGTGCAAGGGAAGCCTCTTCATTTAAACAGTTATTGGAAGCCATACTCTTATAGCTGTTAAGCCAAACTTAAGAGTTTAGCTCCGATGCCAATTGTTGTTTTGGCTTCAAAGACTCAGGAGGGGGGGGGGGGGGTGGATTGAGTTTTCAAAAATTCTTCCTTTTCAAAAAACTTACTTTCAAATCATAGTTGCCTCAGGATCTTTTACAAAAACAGTGAAGGGTTTTTTATGAAATCTTGAATAGAAGGTGATGAGGATAAGAAAGATTGATACAGAATTAATAGATCACAAAATAGGTTCAGGTTCAAAACGCAATAATAACAAAATACAGAAACTGATTAAGCCTTTAAATATTAGGAGCAAGTTATGCAAGTTCCAGATACAAGCATTAACAATCAATAGCAAACTTGCAGGTTTCGGTTTCAGTGATTAAGAAACAGAAATTAAGCTATTCGAGTTTGATTACATATGATGCAAGATTCAATTCAAATATTGATCCTTGAGAATAGAATTGAATACACAGTTATTATTACAGTTTACTCGAGGTTCAATACTGATTATACAGATCAAGAACTGATATCAATTGAATACTTAGTGAAATAGACAACTATAAACATGAGAAAGGGGGGTTGAATTGTGTTTATCAGAATTTAAACAAACTTGAAATCTTTTCGCATACAGAAGCTTAGTTCAGACGAGTTTAAAAGGAAAGAGAGATTGACACAACTATTTATCCTAGTTCACTCTTCAAAGCAAAGAGCTACGTCCAGTCCTTAGCAGCACCAAGTTTTATCCGCTATAACTAATCAGGTTACAGACTCTAAGTATTGTTTGCACACCTAGCCTCTTCAGGATCCAAGAAAAGTTTTCTTTGCACACCTAGCCTCTTCAGGCTCAAGAGAAGTATTCTTTCCACACTTAGCCTCTTTGTTGTTTTGGCTTCAACGACTCAAGAAGGGGGGTGAATTGAGTTTTCAAAAAATATTTCCCTCTTAAAAACTTTTGACAAAGCTTTTCAAATCAGAGTTGCGGATTTGTGGCCTCAGGATCTTTTACAAAATCAATGAAGGGTTTTTATAAAATCTTGAATTGGAAGATGATGAGGATAACAAAAGATTGATTCAGAATAGATTCATGTTCAATAACTCAGTAATAACAGAATACAGAAACTGATTAAACCTTTAAAGATTAAGAACAAGTTATGCAAGTTTCAGTTTCAGTATTAGTCCAGTTTCAGCAATCAAGAATGGTTTTGATCAACTCAGTTTTGAACGCAGATAACACAGTCTTGATTACAATCGAACTTAGGTTTCAATACAATTTATTCAGATCAAGAACAGAAATTATATTGAACTTTAAACATCAAAGTTGCAGGTTCTTGAACATAAACAGAAAGTAAAGACTTTGAGTTTAGAGATACCAAACAACCAGATTTATCTTGGTTCAGTCACCACCAGTGACCTACATCCAGTCCCCACTCCACCTGTGGGATTTCACAAACTAACACATAAGCTTTGCAAGGTAGCTTGAAAAACCATTACACCATAGAGCACTCTTTCACCTCGAGATACCATGTGAAGAGCCTCAATGTTCAAACTGAGGGATACCTCACCCTAATCACTCAGAGACTCCCTCTCTCTTTACAATCAAAAGTAAAACAAAAGTTGATTCCTAACTCTCAATAGTCAGATAAACAAATTGAAGCACTTATGAGTATTGAAACACTCTTTTCACAGTAAGCTCAAGAAAGATGATGAATGATATGTGTATCGTTATGATTGTTATGATATGTTATAATTATGTAGAAAGTGTTCCTTCGATCCCTCTTTATATAGAAAACAAGTTATAGTCGTTGGGATCAATCAAAACAGATTTCGATCTGATTAACAGAATCTGTTTTCTTGATTTTGGTTCTTGAAATAAGATTCTGATTGATCTTGTAGAATTCGCGTCCATATTGAAAATAAATGCGTCCATCTAGCCATTAAGATTTTACATTCGGATGGGCTAGTAGACGAGCTCCATATGGCAGATGAGCTCCATATGCCACTTTAGTAGACAAGCACTTCTGTCACTTTAGTAGATGAGCGCTTCTGTCAGTTTAGTAGATGAGCGCTTCTGTCACTTTAGTAGACGAGCGCTTCTGTCACTTTACTAGACGAGCGCTTGTATCACTTTAGTAGACGAGCGCTTCTGTCACTTTAGTAGACGAGCGCTTGTATCACTTTATTGGACGCCCGTTTAAATCACTTATGTTGGATTTGCGCTTCTATCGCTTCAGTGTTGGACAAGCGCTTCGATTCAAAAAATCTTATTTCCAAAAATCATTTTCATTTAACGAAAACTTATTCCTTTTATCGCAGGTTATGAAAATTGATTTCCTTTCATGCATCTTTTCAAATGAGCTTTTTGTGAATAAGAGATTTCATCTCCTACAAATCATCTAAGACTTAAAACTAATTTCTCCTTTAAGCTCTTGTCTTGATGATTCTTTGATCTTCGTTTTTGCTCTTTGATTCCTTCAAGTTCTTCCTTGAATGTTTTTCCTTTAATTGCTCATTGAACTTGTTGAGCACTGCTTGATACCCGTCTTTGTAATTGATACTAAAACACTTGCATACACATTAAGTTGTATTTGTCATATATCAAAATCTCCAAGTCATTGAGTTTAACAATCTCCTCCTTTTTGATCATGACAAACCTTTTAACAAATTATAAGATCATATTATAAGTGTAGCAGACGCTAAGTGTTTTTGACAGATTTATATCATGGTATCAGAGCAGAAGTATATCGGAGCAAAAAAATATTATCATAGCAGAATTTGATGTACTCCCCATTAATCATGTAAGCTTTTAAGCTCCCCCTCAACATATGCATGTATAATTCGTTTTCTATATCATACTTTTTCTTTATGTATAATTTGTTATTATCCCCTTTCTCTATGTCATACTTTTTCCTCCTCCTTTTGGCATCATCAAAAAGGTAAAGAAAAGAAACATTCAAAGCAATAGAGAAGGCAAGCACTTAAACATTCAAACATAGCATATAGAATTGTTCATGATAGAGGGATAGGTGCAGGGGCAAATCAAAAAGATGCGTCCAACTCGCATTGATATTCCAAAACTCTCTTCTAATCATTCATAGATATTCCAAATTAAATCATACAAGAATCAGAGCATATTTACACAAAGATACAATCATATAATTAGTTTCTTTAGAGATTAGATATAGGATTGATCAATTATGCCCAATTCTCTTATAATGAAAAAGAAGCTTTCCTTGTTCAAGGGCTTGGTAAAAATATCATCAAGTTGTTTAGTTGTATCAACATATTCAATCTCAATTTCTCTACTTTCTATATGAAGGGCTTGGTAAAAATATCATCAAGTTGTTTAGTTGTATCAACATATTCAATCTCAATTTCTCTACTTTCTATATGGTCTCTAATGAAATGATGTCTGATTTCTATGTGTTTAGTTCTAGAGTGAATTACGGGATTGTTGGTTAAGTTAATTGCACTCGTATTGTCACATCAAATAGGAACTTGGTTTAGTTGCACACCATAATCAACTAATTGTTGTTTCATCCATAAAACTTGTGCACAACAGCTACCAGCTGCTACATATTTAGCCTCTGTAGTGGATAAAGCCACACTAGATTGTTTCTTAGTGAACCATGAAACTAATGAGTTTCCTAGTAAATGGCAAGTTCCACTAGTACTCTTTCCGTCTAGTTCACAACCAGAAAAATCAAAGTCTGAATAACTAATTAAAGTACATGTAGCTTCTTTGGGATACCATAATCCCATGTCTTTTGTTCCTAACAGATACTTAATTATCCTTTTAACTGTTGTTAAGTGTGATTCTTTTGGATTTGATTGATACCTAGCACACATGCATACACTAAACATGATATCTGACCTACTGGCAGTAAGATAAAGTAGTGAGCCTATCATACCTCTGATTTTAGAAACATCAACAGGTTTACCTTGCTCATCTTTCTCCAGATAACAGGAGGTACTCATTGGAGTAGCCATCTCTTTAGCGTTTTCCATGCCAAACTTCTTGATTAACTCAATGTAGTACTTGGTTTGGCTAACAAATATTTCATTTTTAGTTTGCTTTATTTGCAGTCCAAGGAAAAAGTTCAGCTCACCCATCATTGACATTTCAAACTTACTCTGCATAAGACTTGCAAACTCATTGCACAACTACTCATTAGTAGCACCAAAAATTATATCATCCACATATATTTGTACAAGTAAAATGTTATCTGCATTTTTCTTAGTGAACAAAGTTGTGTCAACTTTACCTCTTTTAAATCCTTTTTCAATGAGAAAATTACTTAACCTTTCATACCAAGCTCTAGGACCTTGCTTTAATCCATATAGTGCTTTAGACCGTTTATAAACATGGTTAGGCAATTCATTATTCTCAAAACCAGGTGGTTGACCAACATACACTTCCTCTTGTATAAATCCATTTAAGAAAGCACTCTTAACATCCATTTTATACAATTTAAATCCCATTATGCAAGCATAATCAAGTAGCATTCTTATAGCTTCTAATCTTGCTACTGGTGCATATGTTTCATCATAATCTATGCCTTCTTCTTGGTTATACCCTTTGGCTACCAATCTAGCCTTGTTTCTTACAATTATACCGTTTTCATCTAGTTTATTCCTAAAAACCCATTTTGTACCTATTACTTGACAGTTCTTGGGTAAAGGCACTAGTTTCCAAACTTGGTTTCTTTCAAACTGGTTTAACTCATCTTGCATAGCCATCATCCAATGTTCATCAATTATAGCATCATCTATGTTCTTAGGTTCTTCTTGAGACACAAATGCCATATGATTACAAACATTTCTAATAGATTGTCTAGTAGTTACCGCCTTTGTAATTTCACCAATAATGTTATCAATTGGATGATTTCTGACAGTCCTCCATTCCTTGGGTAGGTCAGGCTGTTGCTTTGTTTGCTCCTACTGCAGCGATTCGTTCTTTAAGTTTTCATCTTCTTCATCGTCCTGTTTCTCTTCAAGGAGATTTTTCTCAATTGAATCTTGAAGCATTTGTCACATAGTTGACTGATACTTAACAGGTTATGTTTCAGTCCCTCAACATATAGTACATCCCCAATGATTGTTCTTGAGTCCCTTCCAATGTTGACAATGCCAAGTATTCTCCCTTTATTATTGTCTCCATAGGTAACACTACCACTCGACTTAGGGGTAAAGGAAATGAACTTGCTTTTGTCTCCAGTCATGTGCTTGGAACAACCACTGTCAAGATACCATTTCACATTCTTGGCTTTCCAACACACCTACAAAACAGAATCATGTTTTTGGTTTAGGTACCCAAATCTGTTTGGGTCCTTTTGAGTTAGTTGCAGCAATAGTTCCTTTAGGAACCCATATATACTTAGACTCATTATAAGCAGATTTTCTATAATGACATGTAGAAGCTGTGTGACCTTTTCTAGCATAGAAATAGCATTTAACAAATGGTGTGTTTGATGTCATAGATGCAGCAAAAAATTTCTTGAAAGATTTCTCATGTATCTTAGGTTTATAGCTTATTCCAGGCTTATCATAAACACATTTTTGCTGTCCTAACAATGCATCCAAATTATCTCTACCATTTGTGAATCTTGTTAGGTCATTTGTCAGTTTTTCAACCTCTTTAGTCAATGTACAGCTAGATGCATTCAAGATTTCTTTATCACTAGTAATTCTAGATAGATCACCATTCAAATGATTTATATGTTTCTCCAACTTAGGACATTTATCACATATAGGTGCATCTAAAACAGTAGCTAGTTTTTCTTTTAAAGCACAATTTTCTATTTTTAATTGCTTTACCTCTTTGTTTAAAGCAGAAGTTTTCTCCTCTAAGCATGTGATGGTTTTCTTAGACTTATTTAGCAATCTAGCAAGTCTAATGGATTCTTTATGGAGTTCTTCAAAAGCATTTTGCAATTCATCATAAGAAGGTTGATAATCAGAACTTACTTCACTTTCTGAATCACTATGATTGCTGGCCATCAAACACAGGTTTGCCTCCTCAGATTCAAATTCTTCAGTGGATTCTAGATCATTATCATCCCAAGCAATGTAGGCCTTTCTTGGCTTTTTCCACTTCTTGTCCTTTGAATCAAATTATTCAGTTTTGTCATTCTTTTACAGTTTTGGACAGTCAAGCTTCATTTGGCCAATCTTTCCACATTCATAGCATGTGATGTTGTTGGAAGAGTTGTCACCATTGCTGAAGTTTCTTTTTGGAAAAGTGGATGACTTTCTTTTGAAGTTGCCTTTTTTATTTAGGAAGTTCTTGAATTTTCTAACTAGCAATCCCATCTCTTCTTCGGATCTGCCTCTTGTGATGAATCATCATCATCACTGTCTTCTACTTCTCTGACTTGTGATTTTAGAGCTAATCCCTTCTTCCTTTTATCAGTCACCTCCACTGTGACCTACATCCAGTCCCCACTCCACCTGTGGGATTTCACACACTAACACACAAGCTTTGCCGGGTAGCTTGAAAACATTCACACCACAGAGCACTCCTTCACCTTGAGATACCACACTCTTGTGAAGAGCCTCAATGTTCAACCTTAAGGATACCTCACCCTAATCACTCAGAGACTCCCTCTCTCTTTACAATCAAAAGTAAAATCAAAAGTTGATTCCTAACTCTCAATAGTCAGATAAACAAATTGAAGAACTTATGAGTATTGAAACACTCTTTTCACAGTAAGCTAAATAAAGATGATGAATGATTTTCACAATTGATTTCTCAAAATGATTTCGTAAAAATGTGATATGTTATGATATTCGTATATGTTATTTAAGTGTTCCTTTAATCCCACTTTCTATATAAAACAAGTTATAGTCATTGGGATCAATCAAAACAGATTTGGATCTGATTAACAGAATCTGTTTTCTTGATTTTGGTTCTTGAAATAAGATTCTTATTGTTCTTGTAGAATTCGTGTCCATCTTTAAAATAACCGCGTTCATCTAGCCATTAAGATTTTACATTCGGATGGGTTAGTAGACGAGCTCCATTTAGTAGACGAGCTCCATATGCCACTTTAGTGGACGAGCGCTTTTGTCACTTTAGTAGACGAGCGCTTCTGTGACTTTAGTAGACGAGCGCTTGTATCACTTTATTGGACGCCCGTTTTTATTACTTATGTTGGACGTGCGCTTCTATCACTTCAGTGTTGGACGAGCGCTTCGATTCAAAAAATCTAATTTCCAAAAATCATTTTCATTTAACGAAACTTATTCCTTTTTATGCAGGTTATGAAAATTGATTTTCTTTCATGCATCTTTTCAAATGAGCTTTTTTTGAATAAGAGATGAAATCTCTTACAAATCATCTAAGACTTAAAACTAATTTCTCCTTTAAGCTCTTGTCTTGATGATTCCTTGATCTTGGTCTTTGCCCTTTGATTCTTTCAAGTTCTTCCTTGAATGTTTTTCCTTTAATTGATCACTGAACTTGTTGAGCACAGCTTGATACCTGTCTATGTAATTGATACTAAAACACTTGCATACACATTAAGTTGTATTTGTCATATATCAAAATCTCTAAGTCATTGAGTTTAACAATCTTCAGGCTCACTCATGTTTGTTTGAGAGATTTGGTTTGTAATAAATACAACTTAAGACAGACAGAACTTTCACTAACACTCAAAGAGTGGTTTAAATGTAAAGCTTAGGAAAGTCTGCGTAATAACTTCAAATGATTGAAGAATACATAATGAAATAATGAAGATATTAATACACAGAGTAATGGCTCTTTAATGCTATGTGTGTTCTCTCTACTTTATCTTCAATGACTTCTGTATTTATAGTCTTCAAGCATTTAGGTTCCGTTAGAGACATTCCCTCAGATGTTGGCTTCAAGCAGAACTTCATTAAATGCAATAGAGTCGTTCTGGGCAGCCATTAATGCAATAGGAACGTTGGTTGTACTCTAACATGAAGGATCATGGCTTTATGCATCGTGATACAGCCATATCAGAGTTGTGCGGAGAGCTTTTTGTACTTTGCTGAGTACAATTCCCTTTTCGTGTAAGGACCAGAGGTTTTAGGGAATAAAGCATGTTGGAAGCATTCTTTAACTGGTCTTTGGTTCTGATAACAGAATCTGTTTTCTTGATTCTGGTTCTTTAAATAAGATTCTGATAATTCTTATAGAATTCACGTCCATCTTGAAAATAACCGCGTCCATCTAGCCATTAAGATTTTTCATTCGGACGGGCTAGTAGACGAGCTCCATATGCCATGTCATTAGACAGATACTCTCATTAAGGACTTAGCAATTCCAAAGAACGTAATCCTAGTAGACGAGCTCCATATGCCACTTTAGTGGACGAGCGCTTCTGCTACTTTAGTGGATAAGCACTTTTGTCACTTTAGTGGACGAGCGCTTGTATCACTTTAGTGGACGACTACTTGTATCACTTTATTGGACGAGCGCTTCAATCACTTTTGTTGGGCGTGCGGTTCTATCACTTGTGTTGGACGAGCGCTTCTATTACTTCAGTGTTGGACGTGCGCTTCTATCACTTGTGTTGGACGTGCGCTTCAATCACTTGTGTTGGACGTTCGCTTCAATTACTTGTGTTGGACAAGCGCTTCTATTACTTGTGTTGGACGAGAGCTTAAATTACTTCAGTGTTGGACATGCGCTTCTATCACTTGTGTTGGACATGCGCTTCAATCATTTGTGCTGGATGTGCGCTTCGATCACTTGTGAGCCGATAGATGATTCTTACAGTTTTAATCTGCACACTAGATAGACAGGTTAGCAACCAATATGAAGGTTAATTAAATCATTAACCAATGTTTAGTTCTCATCAAAACTTAGGGAAATGCACATCAGACATTTTAGAGACTTAAAAATCTCCCCCTTTTTGATGATGACAAACATTGAGATGATTTAATGAACCTCAAAAAATATCAACAAAGAAAATAGCATATATCAGACAGGTTGAAATTTTCTTAAGCAAACAGGTCATGCAGATGCTTGATCAGACATTAAGATTAATCATATAATCCGTTTAACTTAGTCACACATAAGTTCGACTTTTTTAACTTTGAAATTATTATCAGAGCAATCTTACTTAAGATTTATCTGAGCAATTATAGCAACTATGAGAGCATACTCATGTCCATGTATTATTTAAGATCATATCATTTCATTCTCCTATTCTTCTATATCACATTTCTATCACATTCTCCCATTCTCCCCCTTTTGTCAACATCAAAAAGGAATAAACTATGAAAACATTAAAGAAATAAAGGAGAAATTTACTTTATTCAACATGAATGTTTACAACTACAAGGTAGTCATTCAACAATGCAATGCATGTTTAGATTATCTCTAATAAATAAAAACCTTTCTTCTGCGAGGGGTTTAGTGAAAATATTAGCCCATTGATTTTCAGTTTTAACAAACTTAATATCAAAGATGCCTTTCTGAACATAATCCCTAATGAAATGATGTTTGATTTCATATTGCTTCGCCTTAGAATGTTGAATTGGATTTTTAGTTAAGCATATAGCACTGAAATTGTCCCACCATACTTATATGTTATGTTCATAAATAGAGTAATCCTCAAGTTGATGTTTTACCCATAAGAGTTGAGAGCAGCAACTAGCAGCAGAGAGGTATTCTGCTTCAGTAGTAGACAGGGCAATGGTTGTCTGCCACTTGCTTGACCATGAGACTAAACTTGCTCTAATGAAGTGACATCATCCACTGGTGCTTTTTCTTTCTAATCTGTCTCCAGCAAAATTAACATCACAATATCCCACTGATATGTATTCTTTTGATCTTAAATACAGCAAACCAGGATTAGTAGTTCCATGCTCTAGGTGCTCGTTTCAAACCATATAATGCCTTTTTAAGTTTGAAAATGTGATCTAGTTTATCAGTATCCTCAAAACCAGGGGGTTGTTTAACATACACTTCTTCTTCAATTATACCATTTAGAAAAGCACTTTTTACATCCATTTGAAACAGGGTAATTTGGTGTTGAGTAGCATATGACATTAAAATGCATATGGCTTCTATTCTAGCTACAGGTGCAAAGGTGTCAATATAATCAATACATTCTTGTTGGTTATAGCCTTGAGCTACTAACCTTGCCTTATTTCTGACAACTTTACAATCTTCATCCAATTTGTTTCTGAAGACCCATCTTGTTCCAATAATCAACTTGCACTAGTGGAAATAATATAATATACGGGAACGTTTTACGTCAGTTGACCATACATTTGACGTTAAAAATGAGGCGGTGGCAGTTTTGTAAATATTAAATCACTATTTGCGTCAGTTGTTTAATGAACTGACGTTAAAAGTGATTATTAACACTTTTAACGTCAGTTGTTTATACAACTGACGTTAAAAGTGTTATTTTTACTTCAGTTAAACAAATAACTGACGTAAATAATCAACTCATTCCTATCTTTCTTTCGTTGTCATCATCTCCCTGTTGTCACTCTTAACGCAGATCATCACTCCATATATAGTGCAGTTTATTTCTAATCTTTTTTTTTAAAAGTTTATTTTTAATCTTAATTAATTAGCTTGAATTGGTAAACAAATTCTTGTGCAAATTAAAATAAATAAACACTTAACATAAAACAAGTTATATGTATAATCAAATCATATCTCATTGAAGCGATTCATAAGTTACAATTACATGATTAAAAGATAAAAAATTTCCGCAAGATAGCACTAAAATATAAAAAAGTTTCTGCTTCAACATCATTTTCTTCTCAGTCCTGTCCTCAGAAACTCCAATGGATGCATCTCCTCCCTTACTTGAAGTCCTTGATGCTCCATCTGAATCCACAGTCAATTTGGAGCCAAAGTAGAGTGAAGGGTGCACTCGATCTGTTTCAGCAATATTCTTGGAACAGTCACTTGGTTCCAAAGCTGAGGTTTTGGAGCTATAGCTGTTGATTCTCCAGAAGGATGATGGTGTGTGCAATTCACATAATGCAATTTACACACCCTTATCACCTATGTAATGCGATTTACACAACCTTAGAAGTTGTTTGACCATTAAGACAGAGACCTTTAAGTCTAGGTATAGGAAGAAAGAGTGATGAAGTTAATCTCCATGGCAGAGCCATATTGTGAAGCAGAAAAATTAAAGGAAGGAAGGAAGCTATTTATAGGAGAAGGGATGAAGTTACTAGGAATCGTAAGTTGCTAAAAAATTAAATTGATCATTAAGAGCATTAGGTTCCAAGGCGCATTGGGAGTTGGCAGTCATATATTATAAACGTGCAGAAAAGAAAACGTCCGAAGGAATAGGAAGAAATAGACCTTTAAGTCTAGGTATAAACTTAGTGCTCATAAAGAGGATTATAGGTTACAATGTGCATGGGTAAGTAGCACAGCAGTAATGGGTAATTTAGTAGCAGAGTAGTCAAATGAATGAATGCTTTTGCAGAAACTTATACACTTTTAACGTCAGTTGTTGAATAAAACTGACGTTAAAAGTGTTTTTAAAATAAAAATATTTATTTTTAACGTCAGTTGTTTATACAACTGACGTTAAAAGTGTGATTTTTACTTCAGTTAAATAAACAGCTGACGTAAATAATCCTATATCCCTATCTGAAATGCCCTGTTGTCACTCTTAACACAGGTCTCAGAGCCATTTTGTGAAGGAATAGAAATATAGAGGAAAAGAAGAGGCAGTATTACAGACTGATACAAAATAATGGTACTTTATATAGAGAATGATTTTTACACAACACTTTTAACGTCAGTTGTATTCAACAACTGAGGTTAAAAGTGTTTTTTTTAAAATATTAATATTTAACGTCAGTTTTTTAATACAACTGACGTTAAAAAATTACGTTTAACGTCAGTTGTTTAATACAACCGACGTTAAATGTTGTTTTATTTTTGGTTTTTGATTATAACGTTTACACCCTCGCGCCTTCTGCACTTCGCTCTATACGTACGTCTATTTTCTCTTTTCATCACGCTCAACCCTAGATCACTCTCAACCCTCACTCTCACTCTCACCCAGCACAGAACCCTAATCGCGAGCTCATCTCCACCGCAACCACCGCGAGGGCTTCTTCGCCACCACCATGAGGTACACTATTAACCCTAACTCTGTCTTTCCATTCATTCTTTTGCAATAACTTGACATCTCTCTTTCCCCTTCCCGCGCACTAACTCTCCTTGTCCCTCTGCTCTCAGTAACCACATCGAACGTTGGCCACCACTCGAGCTCCCCTCCCCACCACCACGCGAGCACCTATTTCTGGTGAGTATTTAGGGCACATTTTTGTATTTTTGGTTTTGAGTGTATGTTGAAACTGTAGTCTCAGTAGTTGGAACTTGAAACCGTGAGTTTGAGTTGTTTGGAATGTACGTCTCTATTTTTGGTTTTGAGTGCATGTTGCTCTGCTGGTTGATCTGTCACGACCGTGATGCTCATCACGGCTAGGCCGTGATCAGTTCTGCCTGTGATGGCATGGTCTGGTTCAGTTGGCACGTTACGGCCGTGATGGACATCACTGCCAGGCCGTGACCAGTGCTTGGCAATCTTCAAAAACTATAGTTTTCAATATCCCGTATTGTCCTTATATTGGATATATGTTTTGTATATCTACAGGACCTATCTAGTTATGGATCGTAGTTGGATGATTTGTAAGCGTACTAGTGCTGAGTATTTGAAGGGGTGGGAGAATTTATAGAATTTGCTCAAAGGAATGTTCCTAATAGTAATGGAATGTTCTGTTGTCCTTGTGTCAAGTGTTTGAATACGAGGAAATGTACGGTGAAGGATATACGTACTCATTTGATTTGTGAAGGGATTTGCTTGAGTTATACAAGATGGATATGGCATGGTGATGTGTTGTTGAGTAGTACGGCGAGTGTCTCCCAAAGTGAGGACGTTGACGTAGATATGGAGGATGATCGAGTAGAGGACATGATCCGTGATATTGGACAAGAATCTTTTCATCGAGCTCATGTGTATGATAGGTTGTGCGGTGATGCGGATAAGCCTTTATATCCAGGGTGTACTACTCATACACGGTTGTCGGCGGTGCTAAAATTGGTTTGTGTGAAGGCGAGAAATGGTTGGACCGATAAAAGCTTCACGGAATTGCTTGAAGTGTTGAAAGACTTGCTTCCGGAGGACAACACATTACCTGACCGTAACTATGAGGCCAAGAAGGTATTGTGTCCTATGGGTATGGAGTATAAGAAGATACACGCATGCCCCAATGATTGCATATTGTAAACCGGTGTTCATGAAGACAATCACTATTGCCCCAAATGTGGGTTATCACGATACAAAGTGAAGGGTGGTGATGATGACGACGATCTTGATGATGTGAGAAAAAAGGGTCCTCCTGCGAAGGTGTTGTGGTATCTTCCAATAATTCCAAGGTTCAAGCGATTGTTTGCCAATGCGAAAGATGCGAAGAATCTTAGATGGCATAATGATGAGTGGAAACGTGATGGAAAGGTTCGTCATCCTGCTGATTCCATTCAATGGAAGAATATCGATACTATGTTTCCGGATTTCGCCGATGAGCCAAGAAACCTAAGGCTTGGACTTGCTACGGATGGAATCAATCCTTATGGTAACATGAGTAGTATTCATAGTTCATGGCCTGTTCTGTTGGTAATTTACAACATGCCCCCTTGGTTGTGTATAAAGCGCAAATACATGATGTTGTCTATGATGATTTCGGGCCCAAAGCAACAGGGAAATGACTTAGATATTTATCTAGGTCCTTTGATTGAAGACTTGAAAACGCTGTGGGTGGAAGGTGTTGATGTAGTTGATGGGTATTCTCATGAGACTTGCAAGCTTCGTGCCATGTTATTTTGCACCATCAACGACTTTCCAGCATACGGTAACTTGTCCGGGTACAGTGTCAAGGGGCATAAAGCATGCCCTATATGTGAAGAAGGCACATGCTACACTCAGTTGCATCATGGAAAGAAGACGGTTTACCTTGGGCATCAGAGATTTCTTAGACGTGATCACCCATATCGTAAGATGAAAAAAGCTTTTAATGGATGCCAAGAGACAGAAGAAGCGCCGGCGGCCTTAATTGGAGAGCAGGTTTATCAGAGGGTAAAGGACATCGATGTTATATTCGGCAAGTCCAAAAAGAAAGGTAAAGCTGCTGAGAAAAACATATGGAAGAAGAGGTCGATATTCTTTGATCTTCCATACTGGCGCAAGCTTGATGTCAGACACTGCATTGATGTGATACATGTGGAGAAAAATGTGTGTGATAGTGTGATCGGGATGCTTCTCAACATTCAGGGCAAGACAAAGGATGGTGTGAATGCTCGTCTCGACCTCGTTGCTATGGGTATACGAGAGTAGTTAGCTCCAGTTGTTGAGGATGGTAAGCGGACTTATTTGCCGCCAGCATGTCATACTTTGTCAAAAAAAGAGAGACAAAGTTTCTGCGGGTGTCTTCAGGGCATCAAAGTTCCACATGGTTACTCTTCAAATATGAAGAGGCTTGTCTCTAGTGATCTTAAATTGGTTGGCTTGAAGTCTCATGATTGTCACATCTTGGTGCAACAACTTCTGCTCGTTGCTATTTGATGCGTGTATTTTTAAGATATAAAGGCAAGTGCACCTCGTCGCAAACAAGTAATAAAACGGTGAGACCGGTTATCATATCCACAGGGATTGGTTGTCAATTACCAATTCACAAATTCAACAACTATTTAGACTAAACTATGGTATGAGAGATTAAAACAGAAAATAAAGAAAGCAAAACAATATTTTTGGTCTTTTGGGAATTTTATCGAACACTTGGAAAGAAAACAGAGATGTGGCTAAGATTGTTAGGGTTAGACTACACTAATCCTCCCTTAATTGCAATGAAATGGTTATCAACACAAGTCCTAATTCAATTATGCCAATCAAGCCTTTTCTAAAGTACTCAAGCCTAATGTCTTAGGTGCATTGAGCCTAAAACCCCAAATTAAACCCTAATGTCTTAGGTGGATTAATGTGTGATTTTGCATTAAGTCAAGACTTATAAGATTGCAAGCATTCAACACCTATGTCTAGATTCTTGAACTGCTTGGCATATGATTCATGAGCATGCCTTAACACCAACCTTTCAGTCATCTATCAAAGCAACATATCATTCCTATGGGTAGCTAATCCAAGGAAAGCATTAAGCACAGAATCACATACTCATAAGGAAATAGAGACTTGCATTAAAACACCAAATCAAATACAACAAGTTCAGAAAAGTTACATCTAACCCCAACAATGGGGGTTTAACTACTCATGATAAAAGGAAATACAAAACAGAATGAGAAAAGGGATGGAAAACACTCATAGACAAGCTTCCTCCATTCCCAGAGCAAGGAAATCTCCCCTTCTAGGGCTGGAACCCTATCTCAGCCGCAGCCTCCAAGTCCCCAAGTGCTCTCTCCACCAAAAGCTCCTTTTTTAGGTTAGAAGTCAGTCCATCTTTTCTGTTCATCGCAGCCCTATTTATAGATCAGTATCGCGTCACGGCCGTGATGGCCATCACGGCCAGGCCGTGATGGCCATCACGGCCAGGCCGTGATGGTTTCTGACTTGGGCAAATTTGCACAAAATGGTCACTCGCGAGGCGAGCCCTTTGTTCGCGACGCGAATCCTAGGTCACGGCCGTGATTCATATCACGGGCATGCCGTGACAGTCTCTGACTTTTGCCTTCTGTTCTGCTTGATCACATCCGTGATGGTCATCACGGCCAGGCCGTGATGGGCTCTGTTTGGCTCATAATCTTCACTTTTCAAGCTCTTTTTCATCCAAGCTCCACCAAGGCTGATTTCTGGGCATTTTTCCATTAAATCCTGCAAAACAACACACAGAAACCACCTCATCCGTTCCAAAGGAAAAACTATACAAAATCAACACTAAATTGGCCTAACTATATGCAAATGCATGCAGAAATGTACATGGAAAATGAGGTGAAATCACACTCATCACTATTCGTGGTATTGCTCCAAAAAATGTGAGACATGCTATTACTCGGTTGTGCTCATTCTTCAATTCTATATGTAGCAAAGTCGTTGACCCCTGTATGTTGGATGACTTGGAAGTTGAGGCTGCTACAATCTTGTGCCAATTGGAGATGTATTTTCCTCCTTCCTTTTTCGACATAATGGTTCACTTAATTGTTTATTTGGTGAGGGAGATTAGATTATGTGGGCCGGTTTTTCTGAGATGGATGTACCCAGTTGAGCGCTACATGAAGATCTTGAAAGGGTACGTGAAGAATCCTCATCGTCCGGAAGCATCTATTGTTCAAAGGTATGTTGCAGAAGAAGCTATTGAGTTTTGTTCGGACTACCTTCATAACACGGATCCTATAGGGGTTCCTAAGCCTCGGCATGATGAGATTAGATGTCAAGGTAAGGGTACACATGGCTTAAGAATTAATAGGAAGGATCGGGAGGAAGTGCTTCAAGCACATTTGTATGTATTGAACAACATCGAATGTGTTCAGCCTTTCTTATTTGAACATAAAAGAAAAGTCAATCAAGAAAACCCTCGAATGAGCGAAAGGTGGTTGTTGAACAAGCATAACAAGACTTTCTTACCATGGTTCAAGGAAGAAATGCTTAAGGATGGTAGTACTGCTTCTGATGACGTAAGATGGCTAGCACGTGGGCCTAGCTTCAACGTCATATGTTGGAGCGGATACGACATAAATAACTTTTCCTTTTATACAAAGGAACAAGATAACAAGAGTACCATGCAAAATAGTGGGGTTATGATCGTGGCCGAAGCAATGCACTTCTCTAGTGCAAAGGACACAAAACCCGTTCTGAAGACCGAGACCTTACTTTGGATATATTGAAGATATTTGGGTGCTCGATTACACTAAGCTTACGGTGCCGGTGTTTAAATGTAAGTGGGTTGATAGTAACGGTGGTGTACAAACCGACGAATTGGGGTTCACATTGGTAGACCTCAACAAGTTAGGTCATATAAACGAGCCTTTCATAATGGCTTCCCAAGCAAAACAAGTGTTTTACATCACTGATCCTTCTAACAAAAGGTTGTCTGTGGTTCTCCAAGGAAAAAGCATGTATAATGGTAGTGATGAAAATGAAGATTCAAATCTTGATATTCCTGAGACTCCTTCTTTTTCAACAAACATGCCTACTGTAATCGAGGAGACACGAGTGGACGATGTACATGCCACTCGTGATGATCATCACGAAGGGATATTGATATATGTAGTTTAAATATAGTATACATTTATTTTTATTTATATTTCTGTATTTATTTTGAGTTATAACCTATGTTAATAAATATATATTGTTTGAACAGGCATACATATGGATCATTGTTCCATTTTTCCTTTGCAATTCTGTAATGTGTGTGATATTACGTATTCTTAGCGGATATTTACTGAATGCAGGGATAGCTGAGGGGAGTGATATTTTAAAACTGAATTTAAAAAAAAATACTATTAACGTCAGTTGTATCATACAACTGACGTTAATAGTATTTTATAAAATATACAGTACACTATTAACGTCAGTTGTTTATTACAACTGACGTTAAAATTAAGACCTTTAACGTCGGTTCTTTATAACAATTTACGTTAGTTTTAACAAAATTAACGTCAGTTGTGTTAAAGAACCGACGTTAATAGTGTTATATTTAACGTCAGTTCTCAACTGACGTTAAAATTTTAACTTTTAACGTCAGCTGTATTTACGTCAGTCAGTATTCTGATGTAAAAAATCAATTTTAACTGACGTAAAAAGCACTTATTGCACTAGTGTTGTTTTTAGGCTGAGACAATAGTCCAGACATCATTTCTAGTGAACTTGTTAAGTTCTTCTAGCATATCAAGAATCCAGATTTCATCCTCAAGAGCTTCTTCAATGCGTTTAGGCTCCAAATTTGAAATAAAGGCCACATTGCTTGATTCTCTTAATGTGGATCTAGTTCTTACTCCTTCAGAAGGATTTCCAATAATAAGATCCTTAGGATGATGAGTGTTGAACTTCCAATCCCTTTTGAGATCAACATGAAGATCTTGACTTGTCTGCTGACTCGTCTGCTCCACTTGTCTTTCAGCCTCAGGCACAGGTTCTGTTTTGGTTAGATCGGGTTGTTGACTTTTTGGCTTGTTTATATCAAGACCTGCAAGATCATCTTCTAGATCTGATAGTTCTTTATAAGTCTTAAATCCATCATTGAATTTAACATGAACAGATTCTTCAATAATACAAGTTCTTGAATTGTCAACTCTGAAAGCCTTAGACATTTTAGAATAACCTATGAAAATACCTTTATCTACCTTAGAATCAAACTTTCCAATATTATCTCTGGTATTCAGAATAAAACATTCACATCCAAAAGCATGAAAATAAGATATGTTGGGGCTTTTTCCTTTCCACAATTCATAAGGAGTCATTTTTTGAAAAGGCTGAATAAGTATTCTGTTTTCTACATAACAAGCAGTGTTTACAACTTCTGCCCAGAAATACTTAGGGAGATTATTTTCATTGAGCATAGATCTAGCCATCTCTTGCAGAGATTTGTTCTTTCTCTCAACCACTTCATTTTGCTGTGGAGTTCTAGGTGGAGAGAAATTGTGAGAGATTCCATTCTCTTCACAGAACTATCTAAACTGCTCATTTTCAAATTCTCCCCCATGATCACTTCTAAGGGTAGTAATACAGAAACCCTGCTCATTTTGTACTCTTTTGCAGAATACTGAGAAAACCTTAAAAAACTCATCCTTGTGTGTTAGGAAGAGTACCCATATGTATCTAGAATAGTCATCAACTATGACAAATCCATATTTTCTTTCAGCCAGGCTGGCAACACTAACTGGTCCAAAGAGATCCATGTGTAACAACTGAAGAGGTCTATAGGTTGATACTTGGTTTTTAGATTTGAAACTTGATTTTATCTGTTTACCTCTCTGACATGCATCACACAAGACATCTTTCTTAAAACTAATATCAGGCAACCCTCTCACGAGATTATTCCTTTTTAATTCAGAAATTAGTTTCATACTAGCATGTCCTAGTTTCTTATGCCATAGCCATCTCTCATCCTCTTTAGACATCAGATAGGTTACACTTTGATCTGAGAGATCAGACAGTTAAATCTTATAAAGATTTTGTTGCCTTCTAGCTGAAAAGAGGGTTTTGCCACAACAGTCTTTAACTATGCATACATCCTTGGTAAAGGAAACATCAAAACCACTATCACATAATTCACTTATGCTAAGCAAATTGTGTCTTAATCCTTTAACCATAAGAACATTAGATATAGAGGGAAGATGGGGTTTACCACCAATAGTACCAATTCCTATAACTTTCCCTTTCTGATTCCCTCCGAAGGCAACGTGTCCTCCTTTCTTAAGTTGGAGGTCTAGGAACATAGACCTTTCTCCTGTCATATGATGCGAGCAACCACTGTCTAGCAACCAGCAGTGGTGTTTTCTTTGTTCTGTTGAGGACATCTGCAACAAAAATTATTTGATTTTTAGGTACCCATATTTTTCTAGGTCCTTTTCTGTTAGGTCTAGGGGTCTGTGAAGACTTCCTTCTCTTCTTATGGATACACTTAGACATAACATGTTCAGTTTTTCCATAGAAGTTACAGATAGGTGTAGACTTGGTTACATTTGACTTAACAGATACTGTAGAAGCTTTAGTTGATACTTTATGATGTGTCTGATGGACATATCCAACACCTTCTTTGTTAAGAGAGTGCCTCTGACTGCCAAGTAGCTTAGTCAGATTGTCTCTACCATTAAAAATTTTGGCAAGATCAGAAGTGAGCTCTTCCACTTTCTATTGAATTTTTTCAACTTCTTCAGATGGTGATGTTTCACTTGAGATCTTAGCTTCATTAGACTTTTCAGTCTTCGGCTCACTGTTCTCTTTAGCCAGCTTCTCACACTCTTGAGATTTCTGTTTATGCTCACTGGTGAGCTTTACATACTCTCTCTTGAGGGATTTGAAAGCCTTAGGTAAGCAGTTGGATTCCTCCAGCAACTCCTCATAGGCATCAAGTAATTCATCATAGTCAGGATGTACCCCATTGTCTGAGTCTGAGTCAGTGGTGGCCATCAGACAGAGATTGGCTTCTTCCTCTATTTCTTAATCAGAAGATGTTGACTCCAGATCCTCCCAAGTAGCCATCATTCCTTTCTTCTTCTTCTTGAAGAATTTCTTAAAAGGGGCCTTCTTGAGTTGAGGACATTCAGCCTTGATGTGACCAGGCTTCTTGCACTCATAGCAGACAATTGGACTTTTGTCTGTAGGAGTGGATTCTTTGAAGTTATTGTCTTTGTTGAACCTTCTGAATGGCTTATCCCTATTGAACTTCTTTTTCTGTAGGAGAACCTACCTTGACTATTGAACTTCTTTTACTGACTTTTGATCAGCTTTCAGAGCAATTGACTTGCCCTTCTTTGGTGCAACTTCATCTCCAAGTTCTTGCTCATGAACAGTGAGTGTTCCAAGAAGTTCATCCATAGTCAAGGTAGTGAGATCCTTGGCTTGAGAGATAGCAGTGACCAAAGGTCTCCACTATTTAGGTAGACTTCTCAGAATCTTTCCAACCTTCTCAACATTGGTATAGACTTTGCCAAGAGATTTGAAACTGTTGACTATAGTTTGAAATCTTCCTATCATTTGAGCAACATATTCTCCTTCCTCCATGACAAACAGTTCATACTTTCTAACAAGTATAGCAATCTTTGACTCTTTGAAATTGGTTGTTCCTTCATGTGTGACAGCTAAAGTGTCCCATATTTCTTTGGCAGAGTCACAAGCATATACCTTCTCAAACTCCCCAGGACTGAGAGCACAAATGGTGTTATATCTAGCTTTGTGGTTCATCTACCATTTTGTCTTTTCTGCAATAGTCCACTAAGCTTTTGGTTTGTCAGTGTTATCATCATTCTTGGGAATGAATCAACCATCTGTAATGACATCCCAAAGATCAGAGTTTGTAGATAGAATGAACCATTGAAATCTATCTTTCCAATAGTTGTAGTTGTCTCCATTGAAGTAAGGAGGTCTGGTTAGGGAAGCTCCTTCAGTCTGGTGCTTCCACTTGAACTAGCTCTAGCAGTCTTGTCTATTCTTCACGACCTTTTACCTCTACACTATTAGATTCTCAACCCAAAGGCTGAGCTCTGATACCAACTGAAATAGACAACTATAAACACGAGAAGGGGGGTTGAATTGTGTTTATCAGAATTTAAACAAACTTGAAATATTTTGGCATACAGAAGCTTAGTTCAGACGAGTTTAAAAGGAAAGAGAGATTAACACAGCTATTTATCCTGGTTCACTCTTCAAAGCAAAGAGCTACGTCCAGTCCTTGGCAGCACCAAGTTTTATCCACTATAACTGATCAGGTTACAGACTCTAAGTATTGTTTGCACACCAAGCCTCTTCAGGTTGCAAGACAAGTATTCTTTGCACACCTAGCCTCTTCAGGCTCAAGACAAGTATTCTTTACACACTTAGCCTCTTCAGGCTCACTCAGGTTTGTTTGAGAGATTTGGTTTGTAATAAATACAACTTCAGACAGACAGAACTTTCACTAACACTCAGAGAGTGGTTTAAATGTAAAGCTTAGGAAAGTCTGCGTAATAACTTCAAATGATTGAAGAATACAGGATGAAAGAATGAAGATATTAATGCACATAGTAATGGCTCTTTAATGCTATGTGTGTTCTCTATACTTCATCTTTAATGACTTCTGTATTTATAGTCTTCAAGCATTTAGGATCCGTTAGAGACATTCCCTCAGATGTTGGCTTCAAGCAGAACTTCATTAAATGCAATAGAGTCGTTCTGGGTAGCCATTAATGCAATAGGAACGTTGGTTGTAGTCTAACATGAAGGATCATGGCTTTATGCATCGTGATACAGCCATATCAGAGTTGTGCAGAGAGCTTTTTGTACTTTGCTGAGTACAATTCCCTTTTCGTGTAAGGACTGAAGGTACTAGGGAATAAAGGTTGTTGGAAGCATTCTTTAACTGGTCTTTGGTTCTGATAACAGAATCTATTTTCTTGATTCTGGTTCTTGAAATAAGATTCTGATAATTCTTATAGAATTCGCGTCCATCTTGAAAATAACCGCGTCCATCTAGCCATTAAGATTTTTAATTCGGATGGGCTAGTAGACGAGCTCCATATGTCATGTCATTGGATATATACTCTCATTAAGGACTTAGCAAGTCCAAAGAACGTAATCCTAGTAGACGAGCTCCATATGCCACTTTAGTGGACGCGCGCTTTTGTTACTTTAGTGGACAAGCACTTCTGTCACTTTAGTGGACGAACACTTGTATCACTTTAGTGGACGGCCGCTTGTATCACTTTATTGGACGAGTACTTCAATCACTTGTGTTGGATGTGTGCTTCTATCACTTGTGTTAGACGAGCACTTCTATTTCTTCAATGTTGGACTTGCGCTTCTATGACTTGCGTTGGACGTGCGCTTCAATCACTTGTGTTGGACGTGCGCTTCAATCACTTGTGTTGGACATGCGCTTCAATCACTTGTGTTGAACGAGTGCTTCTATTACTTGTGTTGGACAAGCACTTCTATTACTTCAGTGTTGGACGTGCGCTTCTATCACTTGTGTTGGATGTGCGCTTCAATCACTTGTGTTGGACGTGCGCTTCAATCACTTGTGACCGGATAGATGATTCTTACAGTTTTAATCTGCACACTAGATAGACAGGTTAGCAACCAATATGAACGTTAATTAAATCATTAATCAATGTTTAGTTCTCATCAAAACTTAGGGAAATACACATCAGACATTTTAAAGACTTAACACTTAGTACATCAAGATCACAGTTATATGCGCGAGACAGAAATTAAAGATACCTGGTTTATCCTGGTTCAGTCACCACCACCGTGACCTGCATCCAGTCCCCACTCCACTTGCGGGTTTGCACACACTAACACAACAAGCTTTAGCCAGGTAGCTTGAAAAACCTTTACACCACAAAGAACTCCTTCACCTCGAGATACCACACTCTTGTGAAGAGCCTCAATGTTCTTCCTTAGGGATACCTCACCCTAATCACTCAGAGAGACTCCATCTCTCTTTACAATCAAATAGATCGAAAAATTGATTCCTAACTCCCAATAGTCAGATATACAAATTGAAGTACTTATGGGAATGAAACACTCTTTTCACAATAAGCTCAAGAAAGATGATGAATGATTTTCACAATTGATCTCTCAAATTGATTTCGTGAAATTTTTTATTGTGTTCAATATGTTATGATATTTTGTAAGTGTTCCTTTGATCCCTCTATATATAGAAAACAAGTTATAGTCGTCGGGATCAATTAAAACAGATTTGGGTTTGATAACAGAATCTGTTTTCTTGATTCTGGTTCTTGAAATAAGATTCTACATCGGCGTCGTCTTCAATCCTCAGGGCTCGTAGTTGATAGTAGACGAGCTCCTTATGCCACGTCATTGGACGGATACTCCTTTAACTGGTTGAACGTAACCTAGTAGACGAGCGCTTCTATCTCTTTAGTGGACGAGCGCTTGTATCTCTTTAGTGGACGAGCACTTCTGTCACTTTAGTGGACGAGCGCTTGTATCAATTTAGTGGTCGAGCACTTCTGTCACTTTAGTGAACGAGTGTTTCTATCACTTCAATGGACGAGCAGGATTAGAATCTTTTGTATTCTGAGTTTATCATACTAAAAACACAGGGGATCCATTCCTGAACCAAAAATCATTTTCATTAACAAAAACTTATTCCTTTTAATGTAGGTTATGAAAATTGAATTTCTTCATGCATCTTTTTAGTTGAGCTATTTTGTGAATAAGACATTTCTTTCTCTTACAAATCATCTAAGGCTTAAATCTAAAATTCTCCTTTAAGCTTGGTCTTGATGATCCTTTGATCTTTGACTTTGCTATTTTGATTCCTTCAAGTTCTTCCTTGAATATTTTCCTTGAATTTGCTTAATGAACTTGTTGATCACTTCTTGATACATGTCTTTGAAATTTGACACTAAAACACTTGCACACACATTAAATTGTATTTATCATATGTCTTACACTCAGATGAAACCCGGTCTACTTTTCCACTGATAGTAAGATTTCACTGGTCATCAAACTTAATTTTGACCCGTGAACGAAATCGTTTAGGTTTATATTTTATTTCCAACCATAGTGGTTATTTTGAAAATTTTCAAAATAAATAAGTTATTATACGATATTCGGGCGAATACTTGACGATCGGGGATCGACGGAATCGAGAACGGAGGTGCAGAGACAAAACCCGACCCCGGACGGATAGGAACAATGACTCATTTGTGATGACTCAAGTGGGTGAGTCATAGGGGTTAGTCACCATGCATTAAATGCATGTAATGATGACTTTTTAAGTGAAAAGTCCAAAATACCATTAATTCCTCATTGTAATTTCAAGTGTGCCATGACATCATTTTACGCATTTCTCCCTAGAAACCCACAGCCCCATCCTCTTAAGACCACACTTGGCATTTGATTTTGCTTATTTGTTCATGTTCTTCAAGTTTCACACAAAAACTCCTAAGTTACTTACACTTGATTTTCAAAGGAAGTATAAGTTGTTGTTGGTTTCTTGAAATTCCAAAGGTAGATTCTTGTGATTCATGATCATACCTTCTTTCCTTTCACAACTTTTCTTCATTTCTCAAGTTTTTACAAATTTCAAATTCCTAGATCTAGAACTTCAAAAATCTCTAGAAAATCATAGAAAAATCCTTTTAACGTGATTCCAATTTCTATGATCTTCATATGACTTCTACTTTCATTATCTAAGAGCTTGACAAATTTAGAGATCTCTAGACTATTTTTCTTGACAAGGCCGAACCATGCTCAAATGGGTTTGGTAGTTTTTCTTCATCATTTAACTTGTTGTTTTGTTGATTGTTCATGGCTGGGTTTTGGTTGTGAAAAACCTTGAGCTATAGGTGAACATCATCCTCTTCTTGCTTGAGTATCAAGTGGTCAACAAAGGTATGGGGGAGATTACCATCATCCTACCTTAAGGTAGATATGTTGGTGGTTTATTAGTGTATAAGGTCTTGTAAATTATTAATATTTAAGTTGTGTAAATTATTGATTTATGTGTGTGTGATCCTCTTGGAGGATGTGGTTGATACTTGATTTTGATTCAATGATTGCTAATTGGATACTTGATGGTTGTTTATTTGGTTTAACATGAAAAATTGCCTAACATGATACTTTTTGTGCCATTCGGCCTTGACTGATTATATGGAATCCATATGGATTTAAATTGTTTGAATAATTTTTATGAGAAGTAAATGAATATATAAGAATATAGAAATTGCTTTGGATTGATTTGGATCTGTACATTGAAAGTTATGGATTTATGAGTCCTTAGGGACTAAATTGAAATTTCTGAGAATTTCAGTGGCTGCACTGAAATTCATGCTCTTGAATGTTAATATTGTAGTCCTTTATGAGACAAAACCATAGAAATTGGTTTGGTGTTAATTGGATTAATACAAAAAAAGTTATAAGCTTTTTGGTGAAAAAGGACCTTTTTGCAATTGTCGAAAAATATTTGGGACAGAAAAGTAATTTCTGGAAAATTTGAGTCCAACTGAAAAATATTTCTAAAGAAGTTGGTTTGATGTGATTTGGAGTTATAAATAAAAAGTTATAAGGTTTTAAGTGAAAAAGGACTATTTTGTAATTAATGAAAGTTTAGGGACTACAATGCAATTTTTGAAAATAAATGTAATTGCACAGTTAGAAACTTTTTTCATGCTTATAAAACTGTTCTAAAACTCCAAAATGAGTTTTGGACTATTAGAGTATAAAATCGTTGAAAAAGGATTTATGCGATTTACAAAATTAATGACGTTCGGTCAAATTCTTAGGAATTTCGTATAAATGATGTAAAATCAGTGTTTCAACATTTTCATATGAGTATTATAACCTAGGAGGATAATAAATTTGAGGTGAAGAACCATATCTTCAAAACTAGGACTTTTTAGGCCTAAATTCAATAAAAAGCGGCGAAACTGTTGTTTAACGTTTTAAACATTTTTGAGGAAATATTTTGGAGAAATTGATACCTAAGTATCTTTGAGGGAAATTATTCTTGAAAATGGATTTGATTTTATATAAAGGTTTTGGTTTTAAGCCAAAAGGATTTTTGTCTTCAAAGACAAGATTTACTGTAAAATGTAAAAACCTAAGTCAAGAACGACTTAGCGAAAATACGAACGTAATAATTTATGATGTGGGGTGGAACACGACCTTATGACATAAAGTATGGATAATTTATTATCCATATTCCATAAAATTTAATGGACTCAGAATGATTTGTTTTATCGAAAGCCAAAGAAAAAGGCTCAACTAGAAAAGTACAGAGAAATAAATAAATGGACCTATGTTCCAATCTCATAATGTTCTAGGTTTCGTAATCAAGTATTCTAAGAAAACTTTGCACAAAGATGAAAGGTTACTTGAGAACTTTAGCTTGATGATTAAGTACCGGTGATTCGGACTTAAGGACATCTAGCATATGTTACAGTACGTTGAAAGGATTCCAATGGAATCAAACTATGTCATCCGATGGATAGACGAGAAGAATGTATTTCCGGAAAAGTTTGCCTAAACACAGAGTGAAACGATGTTCTGTAAGGCCGTTGTGCCTAGGAGATTGAGCTAACACTTTAATGCGGGTGCGAATTTCGTAGTGACGATCTATTGATGCTTAGGGGTGTCAGGGTATGAAATACTCATATAGGCCCAGTTGGTTGCTCTTCTGTGGCATGGTGATCTTGCAATACACCGACATACTCTACTAGACACTATATATTTTCTGATAGTGTAGGATGTTCTCGAAAAAGCCAGTGTGCACGTTGATGACTCCAGACGCATTCTATTGCCCAAGGCTGGCGTAGTCCGGAACAATCCTCCGAACCACTCTCTCCGACTGTTTGTTAAAACCATGGTATAGGGGATCAGAGGTCATTCCTGGAGTCTTAGATGTCTCTTATCTAGGAAAAGCGGTGCCTTGTGATTATGTTGTTGTAAAACATTATTATTTCTATTGTGATGGATGATATAACTGTTTATTGATATTTGTACGTACCTGTGTGTCGTACCACTGCATGTCTGCGTTAAGTGTAAGATGAATGGAAATCTCACCTCATTTATGTATTTTCTGGTTTTCTGTTTTCTATCTTACGTTAGACGAAGATGACGACAACACTGTTTCTCCATCACATCCTGCTGGAGTTTGAGCGTACTTGGAGACATGGACACCATCTCGAGGGCTTTAGTATAATGGATTTTTCTCAGTATTTTGTGTATGGCTAGTCTCGTGTCTATGTTATATTTTGCGGAGCTATGTCTCTAAAGATATTATTATTATAAACATATTTCAGCTTGTTGTTATTTACTGGTGTTGGTATTTCCGTCTTCTTTCTGAATATGTATAACTGGTGATACTTGGAACTTGGTTTGTATAATATTGATGCATCAGTTGATATTATATGTTAAAGACTATGTATGGTATTATTACGAAAGAGAAAAAGGAAAAAAATAAACTCGTATTTTTGGCAAAATAATTATTTTCTGTTTTACTCGGTCTTATAAAAAAATAGAAATGTCATAGACAATGTAGCGCCTGAGAAGGGTGTTACATTATTTGGTATCAGAGCTGGCCGAGACTATTAGGGTTTGTGGTTTAGGTCTGTCTTTGTTTGTGCTGTGTGTACTGTGTGCTTTTGGTATTATTTCTAGAAGAAATGATATTGTTTGGGGTGAGTTTATTGTAATCTGGATGACTAATTGATTTTGGTCTTGCAGGATTATAATGGCTCATGGCGGAGGAACTACGGTTATGAATGCAGCTGTGAGAGCAATGTCACAAATGACTGGATGAATTCTTGCATAGAAATTGATAAGCCTCTGGCTCATCTAGTTTTATAGCTAGTATGACCAGGGTTTTGTGCAAATTATATCGTATTTTCACCCAAATTAGATTAGATTGTCCTCAAGCAAGGTTTTGAGTCTCTAGAGTAGTTTTAAGTTAATTTAGCTAGTTTTAAGTCAAAATAATACACTTATGGTTATTTCCTTACTTTCAGGTTAAGTAGAAGCTGAGAAAATAAAGAACAGAGGTCTCGCCCCGCGAAGGACACGCTCGCCACGCGACCCGAAGCTTTATTGTTCCAAGAAATTGCTAAGTCTCTGGTTCGCCTCGCGAAGAAGGTCTCGCCCCGCGAGTCTTGCAAACCTGAAAAAGTCAGAGACGATCACGGCTTGCCCGTGTTGAAGGTCATGGCCGTGGCAGTTTTGAAGCTGAAGAGTCTCGCCTCGCGAGTCTGGAAGTCAGAGAGCATCACGGTTAGGCCCTGATGGCCATAACGGGCGTAAGGAGAAACTCTTCATATCCTCGCCTCGCGAGCAAGTACTTCGCCTCGCGAGAATGCCAAAGGTTGCTGACTGTTCGTCAAATTCGCCTCGTGAATGTGTGTTCGCCTCGCGAGCCATCTGAATTCTGAATTTGTATAAAAGGCTGTTCTGAACATTTTGTAAAGACTTTTGCTTCTCCATTTTCTGTTTTACGCTTTTCTCTGTGATTTCGTTTGTGTTATGGAGAACTAAATTCTTAGGATTGGTCTATTGTAATTGATTTCCGTATACTTGAGGTTCTTATATTTTCCTGTTTTGTATGTTTTCCCTCTTCAATACCATACTTTGTATTTCTGTTTGCTTAATTCAGGAGTATACTGTATCGTATTGATTTATTCTGGTGATATCATGTTCCTATAATCAATCGCATCTGCTTAATTTGCGTGTGTACATTTCGTGTTCGCTTAGTTCACGAAGGGCTTAACCCCGTTTGCTTAATTCGGGAATAGGGACATGTATCTGTGGTAGTAGTTTCGCTTGTAAATTGCTACTACAACCGGGAGGGGATAAGAATTTGCTTAGGGCTTGGAAATTGTATGAACCTATGATAGTGGGAAATCAAGAGCAATAGATTAATCTGTTTTTGACCATTTGATAATCTCTTTTCAACTGCCTTGTTTTGATTACTCTGTTTTGTTTGTTTCTTATTTGCACTCCAATCCAACCCCCCATTTCTAATTTTTTTTCTGTTAATACTAACAACACCTAAGAGTCCTTGAGAGACGATCCGAGTTGTCGCACTATACTGCATTATTTTATAATCGCTCGTTCTTTTTGGCACGTGGCGACAGCGCGTTCAAAATCCGACGGAATTCAAGGGAGAGTTTAAGCCTGAGAAAGCTGAACTGTGGATTCAATCTTTGGAGAAGATTTTTGCTGCTATGATGTGTACTATAACGACAAGGTTACTTATGCTGCCTACATGCTGGTGGGCGATGCTCGGCATTGGTGGAGAGGAGCTCGCCAAGTTCTTGAGCATGATCAACAAGAGGTGAACTGGGAAGCTTTTCGTAGAAAGTTTCTGGAGAAGTATTTTCCGGCAAGTGCCAGAGATGCTAAAGAAATGGAATTTTTGCAACTGAAGCAAGGCAGTATGACTGTAGCTAAATACGGTGCCAGATTTGAAAGCCTGTCAAAGTTTTCTGCCTATCTGAGTGACAATCTACATGAAGGGTGGAAGTGTCACGGATTCGAAGGAGGATTGCGATATGAACTGAAGGAGGTAGTAGTTCCAATGGAAATATCTGTATTTCCAAGGCTGATGGACAAGTGTAGACAGGTAGAGGATTTGAAGGCGAGTCGTGATGCTAATCAATAGATTTATGGACCGTCTAGGTTCAATAGGGGAAACTACAGGAATAACAATCGATTCCAGAGGAAGCCATACAATAGGCCACAAGGTCAGCAGCAGTTCCAACAACGATCTTTTGGTGGAAGCAGTGGTGGTGCTAGTTCATCTAGGAATGTTCCACAAAAAAGCATGAAGTGTGGCATGGGTCACGCAACCAAAGACTGCAAGATTACGGGAATCATTTGTTTTAAATGTGGACAGCCTGGGCATGTTGCTAGAAATTGTGGACGATCTAATACGGAACCTTCGGTCAACAATGTGCAAGCTGCAAGGCCTAGAGCTGGAGGAAGAGTTTATACAATGAGTGGTACTGAAGCCTCTCAGAATGATGATCTAATTCAGGGACAATGTGTCATAGGAGGTAAATCTTTAACTGTACTGTTTGATTCGGGTGCGACGCATTCGTTCATTGCATATGACTGTGCTAAATTGCTAGGATTACATGTGTCTTCTTTACCTTTTGACTTGACTATATCTACTCCTACTGCTAAACCTGTTTTGACTACTACAGCTTGTTTAAATTGTGTTATCTTTGTAGAAGATAGGAAATTTTTGGTTAATTTAATCTGTTTGACTCTTTCACAAATAGATGTGGTACTAGGAATGAATTGGTTATGTTCTAACGATATCCTATTAGACTGTGCCAATAAATCCTTAATTTTTCCTAAGGATGAGATTTCTGGATTTTTGTCTGCTAACCGAGTAAAAGCTTCTTTGAGAGAGGGAGCTCAAGGATACATGTTACTGTTTTCCTTAGACATCAAGAGTGAGATTGACTTACAGTCCATACCTGTCGTCAATGAGTTTCTCGAAATTTTTCCTGAAGATGTACCTGGACTACCACCTGTTCAAGACATTGTGTTTACGATTGATCTGGTACCGGGCTCTGGACCGATATTTATGGCACCATACCGTATGTCACCATCAGAGCTAGAAGACGTGAAGAATCAAATAGTGGAACTGATGAGGAAAGAATTCATAAGACCTAGTGTATCACCTTGGGGAGCTCCAGTTTTGCTTGTTAAGAAGAAGGATGGAACTTATCGTTTATGTGTAGATTTTTGTCAGTTAAACAAAGTGACGTTCAAGAACAAATATCCACTACCGAGGATTGATGATTTGATGGATCAGTTTCATGGAGCAGTAGTTTTCTCAAAGATTGATTTACGGTCTGGTTATCATCAGATTCGTGTGAAGGCGGAGGATATCCCGAAGACAACGTTTCAAACATGCTTTGGGCATTATGAGTATAGTGTGATGCCGTTCGGAGTGACGAATGCACCTACTATATTCATGGATTACATGAACATGATTTTTCGTCCTTATCTAGATCAGTTTGTCGTTGTCTTTATAGATGACATTCTAATCTATTCTCCTAATCCAGAGAAGCATGCTAAACATCTCAGTATGGTTCTCCAAATCTTAAAAGAGAAACAATTATACGCGAAACCCGAAAAGTACGAATTTTGGTTAGATGAAGTTCAATTTTTAGGACACGTTATCTCGAATGAAGGTATCGCAGCGGATCCGTCCAAAGTTGAAGTTGTTCTAAAATGGGAGAGACCAAAAATGGTAACAAAAATTCGTAGTTTCGTAGGTTTAGTTGGATACTATAGGAGATTCATCGGGGGATTCTCCAAAATAGTAGGACCTCTTACCCAACTAACGCGGAAAGACCAAGCGTTTGCGTGGATTGAAGCATGCGAGGAAAGTTTCCAAGAGTTGAAGAAAATGTCGACTACTTCACCCGTGTTAGTATTACCTGATCCTAAGGAACCTTTCGAGGTATACTGTTATGCTTCACATCAAGGGTTAGGTTGTGTTCTAATGCAAAACCGGAAAGTGGTTGCTTATGCTTCAAGACAATTGAATATTCATGGGAGGAACTACCCAACGCATGACTTGGAACTAGCGGCTGTGGTTTTTGCACTGAAAATTTAGAGGCATTATTTGTATGGAGCAACGTTCAATGTTTTCAGTGATCACAAAAGCTTGAAGTACTTGTTTGATCAAAAGGAGCTTAACATGCGACAGAGACGTTGGTTGGAATTTCTGAAGGATTATGATTTGCAACTACAGTATCACCCTGGAAAAGCGAATGTGGTAGCGGATGCCTTGAGTAGAAAATCAATGCATGCGTCTGCAATGATGGTCAAAGAGCAAGAGTTGTTAGAGAAATTCCGAGATATGCAATTGACGATTGAAATGTCACCAGGAAAGCTTTTCTTAGGTATGATTAATGTTTCCAATGAATTGATGGAACGGATACGAGAGAAACAAGAAAGTGATCAATACCTACAAGAAGAAAGGGGATTGGTGTGACAAGGAGAAATATCAGAATTCAAAGAGGGAACCGATGGAATCCTAAGATTCGGAGAAGGGATTTGTATACCGGACGATTCTGAGTTCATAAAGTTGATTATGGAGGAAGCTCACAAGAGTAAACTAAGTTTACATCCAGGAGCAACAAAGATGTATCAAGATCTCAAGCGGTTGTATTGGTGGTACGGGATGAAAAGAGACGTGATGGAATATGCCGCTTCATATCTAGTTTGTCAAAAAAGCTAAGACGGAACATCAAAGACCCTCAGGAATGCTACAACCTTTGAACATTCCATAATGGAAATGGGATAGTATTGCGATGGATTTTGTGATAACTTTTCCAAAGAACCGAAAGGGACATTATGCGATATGGGTAATAGTTGATCGACTAACCAAGTCGGCTCACTTTTTGCCTTTCAACATAAAGTATTCAATGGAGAAATTGACTCAGTTATATTTCGGGGAGATTGTCAGATTACATGGTGTACCTTCGAGTATTATTTGGGATCGAGATCCGAGGTTTACGTCAAGATTCTGGAAAAGTCTATAAGAATCACTAGGAACAAAACTCAGATTGAGTTTTGCATATCATCCACAGACAGTTGGAAAATCGGAGAGGACAATCCAATGACTTGAAGACTTGCTGAGAGCTTGTGTGTTGGAGCATACCGGAAGTTAGGATGAATTTCTACCGTTGATAGAATTCACCTACAACAACAGTTTCCACTCGAGCATAGGAATGGCACCCTATGAAGCTTTATATGGTCGACGATGTAGAACACCTTTGTGTTGGTACCAATATGGAGAAAGTTTAGTGTTGGGACCAGATATCATGCAACAGACAATAGAAAAGGTGAAAATGATTCAGGAGAAAATGCAGACAACTCAGTCGACAGAAGAGTTATGCGGATAAGAGACGACGATCTCTGGAGTTTGAGGAAGGCGATCATGTACTTTTGAGAGTCACGTCCATGACTGGGGTTGGCAGGGTAATTAAATCCAGGAAACTTACTCCTAAATTCATTGGACCCTACCAAATTCTTCGTCGAGTAGGTCCTATAGCTTACCAAATTGCCTTACCGCCTTTTCTTTTAAATCTTCATAGTGTTTTTCGTGTGTCTCAATTGCGAAAGTATATTCCTGGTCCTAGTCATGTCATAGTACCTGATACAGTACGATTGAAAGATAACTTAACCTATGAGGCATTACCAGTGAGGATCGAGGAACAAATAGTGAAACAATTAAGAGGGAAGACAATTTCTTTGGTTAAAGTGATCTGGAATGCAACGACAGGAGATGTTACGTGGGATTTGGAGGACAAGATGAAGGAACAATATCCGCAGTTGTTTTAAGGTAACATTAATTTTGCAGATGAAATTATTTTTAGAGGGGTAGTATTGTAACACCCTGTTTTTACGGTTTTTACGGTTTTGTTGTTTTTGTTATTTTTACTGTTTTTCAATTATCGGTAGAATTTTAATTGTTCGTAATTTTTATATTAGATCTAGAAAATTATTTTTTATAAAATAAAATCATACTTATACTCTACCTTATGGTAGAAGCTTACGGTAAAAATTTGGGTTTAAAACTCAGACGAAACCCGGTCTGCGTTTTCACTGACAGTTCTTTTCTTTGGCAGTGCAATCGTGATACAGAAGGGGAGAAGATTTTTTTTCAGAGACAGTAGTTTTATCATACATATTTTTTGGAGCACTTTGGAGGTCTTCGAGAGGTGAGCAACGGTATCTTTTAATAACCCTTTCCATGGTACATGTGTTTGTTGTGTTGAGCGATTTACCTATGATTTTGAGGGATTTTAATTGAATGGTGCATGATATTAATAAACTAATTTTTTAGGGGTTTTGAATTAAAATAAAAAAGATTATTAAATTGGGTATTTATTCTTGTTACTGATGGTATGAAATACATGATTGGTATTGTATTAGTTGATTGACGTGCTTATCGGTGTATGCTATGCCATGTGTGTTTATTTGACATGCATGATAAGATCAAACATTTAATTTTTGGTAAATGATTTGTTACACGTATGAGACATGAAATTGTGCCTTATGATGGTTTGTATGATGTCTGTCGCAATACCACCTATGATAGGGGTATCGAAGAGAAATATCGCCTTAAGGGGGTATCGAAAGTAACATCGCCATGTGGTGGGGATGTCGAAAATGAGTAATACTACCTAAAAAGGAGTATCGAAAGTAACACCACCACAGGTGGGGGTGTCAAAAAAGGAAAAATACCACCATGTGCACATGGGAGGTATCGAAATGGAAATGTCCCCGACAGGAGGGTGACATCGAAACACTCCTCGTGAGTAGGGGTGGGCAATGGGACGCCATTGTCGTGTGATGTGTGAATATATGGCATGCCGGCAAGAGGCCAATTTAATTAGGAGGTCTTCGGACCGCTTGGATTAAATTAGAATTCATCTGGTATATGGAGTGTGATGTATTGAGATGAAATTATTATTGATATTAAAAGTATTTTCTTTTATATATATTATTTTGGAAAATTAGCGGGTGCCATGGACAGTTTTTTCAGTTACCGCGCCGGCTGAGAACAATGTTATTTTCGAAAATATTTTTTTAAAACTGTATTGTTGATCACTGGGATTTTATATCTCATTATAAGCGTTTTCAGAGCATGAGGAGGACGTCATTGAAACTGAAGAGGCGTGAAGACTTAGTGGATTCCATTAGTTACTCTTTCTAGTTTGGTTAGTATTTTCTTAAATAAGGAGCCGTATGTGGCTAGACACATTTATTTATCGTTGGGATTATAATTAGACGCCCGGTTTTGAGGCTTTTGATTTTTATTTATATTTATATTCACTACATGGATATTTTATTACTACGTTATTTATTATGAGGTATTTTCAAACTTTAAATAATTTTTTTTAATTTTTCTTTATGAGATGTATGTTTTAATTAAATGCTTTAAAGGATTTTTTTTATTGATTTTACCTTGGGATTACTAATGTAACAAAGGGCATTACATTTTTGGTATCAAAGCAGTTCGATTCTAAATCGGACTGTGGCATTGGGACTTTTATAAAACAAAACTTGGGCACATAGGATGCTTGTTAGAGTTATAAATGCTGCATGCTATTCTTTGGGATATTGGACCTGATCAACCCAGTATTTCATTGGTAGTGAGCAGATTTATGGCGATTAATAGGCGGGGGACGAACGTTGCACTTGCACCAGCTTTGGATTGTATAGCCAGAGTTATGCAAGCGCAGGCGGAGACTCTCCGTCAACTGAATGGGAATGGAGGCCAATCACTAATGGAGTGGTGACAACCTAGGACCCTTAGCACGTGGGACTTTCCGAATTCAAGAAGAACAACCCGCCGTCATTCTGAGGCAGCTTAGATCCGAAGGAGGCTGAATTTCTTGAACTCGTACAGGAGAAAAAGTTACTCTATTGTTCGATTCGGGAGCAACACATTCATTCATTTCATTTAAATGTGCTCAATTCTTAGAGTTACTTGTTACTAAACTGTCATATGATTTGTGTGTTTCTACTCCTGCTAAAGATAGATTGATTACTTCTTCTATCTGCCTGCAATGTCCTTTATTGTGTCAAGACCTGACTTATATTGTTGATCTGATATGTTTACCTATGTCTGGTCTGGATATTATTTTGGGCATGGACTGGTTGTCTCGTAATAATGCTATTATTGATTGTGCTAGTCGAACTATTTCTTTCATTCCACAGTCCATGTCTGTTGACTCTCCTAGGACGGAACACCTTATCTCTGCTGCCTCATGTCATAAGTGCTTAGTCAAGGGAGCTCAGGGATATATACTCATCTTTTCTGCTAAGATAGAGGCTGAAAGTGATATAGCGGCGTTGCCTATTATGTGTGAGTTCCCAGATGTGTTTCCTAAGGATGTCTCTAGTTTACCTCCAGATAGAGAGATTGAGTTTACCATAGATCTAGTACCTGGGAGTGGACCTGTATCAGTAGCACCCTATAGGATGGCACCTCTAGAGTTGAGCGAGCTCAAGAAATAGATAGAGGATATGTTACAAAAGGGGTTCATTAGGCCTAGTGTGTCACCTTGGGGAGCACCAGTACTTCTAGTGGAGAAAAAAGATGGGAGTATGAGGTTGTGTGTTGATTATAGGCAACTGAATAAGGTGACCATCAAGAACAAAAATCCCTTGCCTAGGATAGATGATCTCTTAGATCGGTTAAGGGGAGCGTTAGTATTTTCCAAAATAGATCTAAGATCGGGATACCATCAAATTAGAGTTAGAAGCGAGGACATCCCTAAGACGACCTTCAGGACAAGGTATGGGCACTATTAGTATGTAGTGATGCCCTTTGGTGTGACCAATGCCCCAGCTGTTTTCATGGACTACAAGAATCGGATATTTAGGACCTTTTTGGACAGGTTTGTGGTGGTGTTCATAGATGATATTTTAATATACTCTAGGACACCAGAAGAACATGGAGAATGCTTAAGGTTGGTGTTGCAGATCTTGAGGGACGAGTGCCTTTATGCCAAACCGGAGAAGTGTGAGTTCTGGCTAGAAGAGGTAAAGTTTTTAGGACACACAATCTCAAAGGATGGTGTAGTGGTTGATTCCTCTAAAGTTGGTGCGGTGTTGGGATGGGAACAACCTAAGACAGTAACCGAAGTGAGAAGTTTCTTAGGCTTAGCTGGTTACTATAGGAAGTTCATAGAGGGATTCTCTAGGTTAGCCTTACCTTTGACTCAGTTGACTAGGAAGGGGAAACCTTTTGTGTGGGACTAGGAGTGTGAGGACGGGTTCCAAAAGCTTGAGAGGAGATTGGTGTCATCACCAGTCTTAACTATACCGGATCCCTTAGTGAGTTTTGTGGCACACAACGACGTATCTAAGAATGGCGTGGGATGTGTCCTTAAATGTCTTATGTTTGAAGTTGAATAGGTTGGAAATTAATAGTGACCTTAGAGATGAGGTTAGACGGGAACAACTTTTAGACCAGGAGTTGCAGTCTCGGTTAGGACAATAGGGTTATGAGTTGTCAGTTGATGGGCTAGTGAAGTTTAAGAATAGGATCGTTGTTCCTAAGGAGGGGAGCCTTAGAGAGAAGATATTAGAGGAAGCTCATAAGGGGAAGTTTACCATACATCCTGGAATAACTAAGATGTACCAAGACCTTAAGAGGATGTATTGGTGATGAAAAAAGGATGTGGCTAGCTTCGTAACTAGGTGTTTAGTGTGCCAAAAGGTTAAGATAGAACATCAGAAGCCTTAGGGGTTGTTGCAGTCCTTGGAGGTTCCAGAATGGAAGTGGGAGAGAATTTCTATGGACTTTGTGATGGGGTTACCTAAGACGCGTTTGGGCTTAGACGCTATTTAGGTGATAGTAGATAGGTTGACCAAGTATGCCCACTTCTTACCAATTAAGGCAACCTATAGCTTAGACAAGTTGGCATACCTCTATATCAAGGAAATAGTCAAGCTTCATGGGATACCCACATCTATAGTGTCAGATAGAGACCCGAGGTTTACCTCTAGATTTTGGAAAGCTTTTCAGCAAGCCTTTGGGACTAAGTTGAACCTTACCACGACCTATCATCCCCAAACGGATGGTCAGTCAAAGAGGACCATTCAGACCCTTGAGGACATGCTTAGAGCATGTGTCTTGGGTGAAGGAAGGAGTAGGGATAGGTTCCTACCTCTCATTGAGTTTGCGTATAACAATAGTTATCACGCTAGTATAGGCATGGCACCCTATGAGGCCCTATATGGGAGGAAGTGTAGGTCCCCTTTATGTTGGTGTGAGGTAGGTGAGAGAGCCTTGACAGGACCCAAATTGGTCCAGGAAACCTCTGGGAGAATCAAAATAATTAGGGAGAGGATGCGCATGGCGCAAAGTTGACAAAAGAGCTATGCCGACAAAAGGAGAAAGCCTCTAGAATTCCAGGAAGGTGAGCATGTATTTTTGAGAGTCACTCCTAAGACGGGGGTAGGGAGCTCGATGAAAGTCCGCAAGCTAAATCCTCGTTTCATGGGACATTTCCAAATCCTTAAAAGAGTCGGGCCTGTTGCTTATCAATTGGCTCTTCCGCCACAGTTGGCAAACCTTCATGATGTTTTCCATGTGCCGCAACTCAGAAAATATGTGCCTGATGAATCTCATGTGATAGCTCCTGAGTCTGTACAATTGAAGGATAGATTGATCTATAAGCCAAAGCCTAGTCAAATCATGGACAAGAGCATTAAGACTCTGAGGAACAAGACGATTCCATTGGTGAAAGTGTTATGGGAAGGATTGACCCCTGAGGAAGCCACTTGGGAGATGGAGGAGGACATCGTCCGTCAGTACCCAGATTTTATTATCTAACGTATGGTAACCTTTTAGTTTTGAATATCACATATGTTACAATGGATGCGTGTGTATGAGATGAATTTCGGGGACGAAATGCTTTAACGAGGGGAGAAAATATAACATCCTAAAATTCTAACATAATTAATTTGAAAAAAAAAATAGTACTATTAAGTTATTAAAAAGTATAGCGCAAATAAAATATAAATAAGAGATTTAGTGTAAAGAAGTGATGGTATAAGGATTTATTGAAATTTAGTAACTATTATAAAGAATGTACAATTATATATATATATATATATATATAAGAATTACAGAACAGGGGCGTTAAGCCCAAGGCAATTCCTAATAAAAAAAAACCTAGAAAGCCTGCATGCCGCCTAATGCCTTATATATATATATATATATATATATATATATGCTCTCAGTGACTGCGCGAGGGAATAGCGTTGCGGGACGCACAGTGAGGGATAGGATTCGAGACAGTTCTTTTCTTTGGCAGTGCAATAGTGATACATAAGGGAAGAATATTTTTTTTTTCAGAGATAGTAGTTTTATCATACATATTTTTTTTGAGCACTTTGTAGGTCTTCGAGAGGTGAGCAACAATATCTTTTAATAACCCTTTCAATGGTACATGTGTTTGTTGTGTTGAGCGATTTACCTATGATTTTGAGGGATTTTAATTGAATGGTGCATGTTATTAATAAACTAATTTTTTAGGGGTTTTGAATTAAAATAAAAAGATTATTAAATTGGGTATTTATTCTTGTTACTGATGGTATGAAATACATGATTGGTATTGTATTAGTTGATTGACGTGCTTATCGGTGTATGCTATGCCATGTGAGTTTATTTGACATGCATGATAAGATCAAACATTTAATTTTTGGTAAATGATTTGTTACACGTATGAGACATGAAATTGTGCCTTATGATGATTTGTATGATGTTTGCCGCAATACCACCTATGATAGGGGTATCAAAGAGAAATACCGCCTTAAGGGGGTATCGAAAGTAACATCGCCATGTGGTGGGGATGTCGAAAATGAGTAATACTACCTAAAAAGGAGTATCGAAAGTAACACCGCCACAGGTTGGGGTGTTGAAAAAGGAGAAATACCACCATGTGCACATGGGAGGTATCGAAATGGAAATGTCCCCGACAAGAGGGTGACATCGAAACACTCCTCGTGAGTAGGGGTGGGCAATGGGACGCCATTGTCGTGTGATGTGTGAATATATGGCATGCCGGGAAGAGGCCAATTTAATTAGGAGGTCTTCGGATCGCTTGGATTAAATTAGAATTCATCTGGTATATGGAGTGTGATGTATTGAGATGAGACTATTATTGATATTAAAAGTATTTTCTTTTTTATATATTATTATGGATAATTAGCGGGTGCCATGGACAGTTTTTCCGGTTACCGCGCCGGTTGAGAACAATGCTATTTTCGAAAATATTTTTTTAAAACTGTATTGTTGATCACTGGGATTTTATATCTCATTATAAGCATTGTTTTCAGAGCACGAGGAGGACGTCATTGAAACTGAAGAGGCGTGAAGACTTA
Organism: Sophora flavescens; assembly: GCA_030762895.1. Lineage (NCBI taxonomy): Eukaryota > Viridiplantae > Streptophyta > Magnoliopsida > Fabales > Fabaceae > Sophora > Sophora flavescens. The sequence goes on along the minus strand of CM061065.1, from coordinate 46,076,206 downwards.
TTGGATTCCATTAGTTATTCTTTCTAGTTTGGTTAGTATCTTCTTAAATAAGGAGCCGTATGTGGCTAGACACATTTATTTATTGTTGGGATTATAATTAGACGCCCGGTTTTGAGGTTTTTTATTTTTATTTATATTTATATTCACTACATGGATATTTTATTACTACGTTATTTATTATAAGGTAGTTTCAGACTTTAAATATTTTTTTAATTTTTCTTTATGAGATGTATGTTTTAATTAAATGCTTTAAATGATTTTTTTATTGATTTTACCTTGGGATTACTAATGTAACAAAGGGCGTTACAGTACCGATGATGATATTGGAATTGTATGTTTATCACCGTTATGTATAAAAATATATTTTATTATTAATGCTGGCCGCTTTGACTGCTTGGACTGGTTTGACTGTTATGGGTATGTTGTTGATATATGATGAGTTGTCTGTGTTAGTTGTGCTTATTGGATAATAGATAAAATTATATTATTTTTATTTCTATTATTTTTAAATTTTATTATATATGGAGATGATTGTAATTATGACATGTTGACATGATGGGTGCTTATTGTGATTAGAAATTTTATGAGTATTGATGCATGATGAGTATGGTGATGTATGTGGGGGGTTCATGATACATGAGTTCGAAAGTGTCTAACCGAGATGATTATTGTGATATAGTGATGAGACTGATTGAGATGTGAGTATTGTTGAGGTTATTCATGAGATAGTGATGAGAGGTTCAGGCACTAGGAGATGACCCGAGAGATGGTATGTGATATAGAGTGCATTGACATGAGGGGTCTTATTCCTCGGAGGATGAATTCCCGTGGTTTAGACTATTGGCAGGACCGTCCCAGACATTATTATTTTTAGTCGCAGCTATAGTTCATGCATTGCATAAGCACCCTGACCGAGGGATTAGTGGTGTGCACCGACGTGTATTGTGCAACTATAGTGCCATTGCTTTGCATGGGGCATTCTCCCTCCGCGGACGAGAATGTGAGCCAGGGACTCCCGAGATGTGTCGTTATGGATATCCGGATATGTGTCAAAACCTGATTATACACATTTCATTGCATTGCATCATGATGGAGGGTAGAGGAAAATAATAGGCATTGCCGAGTGTAACGCCCCCCCTTGGGCATTACTTACGTAACACATGCGGAATTTAAATTAAAAGATAATTTGCTGGTGCTTTCGGAAAATAATTTATATAAGTATCCAAGTGTCTGAAATTGGGTATAAAAATTTTGTCACGACTCCTAAGCCTTGATTGGCACACAGACTTGCTATCGTAGTATGGCAAGCCTATTTAATTTAAAGAATATTCTTGAATAAAAGCTAGTATTTTACGAAAATTTCGACAGAGTCTCCTCTGTAATTCGGACATCCCAGGTAAAAGAACACCTGCTAAAATAATTACATTTTCATTCCAGAATTCCAGTTACACCAAATACAATCAAGCAATAACATGCTAAAGATAGTTATATCAATTAGCTTTACAAGACCAAAAGGAAAAGTTTAAGTTTTCTTTCAAAATAACGCTCTCCGAGCCATAAACATTTCATTTTAAAATAAAGGCTCTCTGAGCCATACTCATACATACTTATCAAAATAATCTAAGTCTCAAAACCCTAAGCTGGTCATTCTAAAAGTATTTCCTGAGAAGAACTCACGTGATCGTTCCACAACCAAATACTTCGTCAAGCAACTAGATCTAAGTCTCTGAGTGACTTAGGAAGACTCCTCTGCACATCTGTACTAAAATACCCAAGGTACGATAGCAAACCAGAAGAAACCTGATATGTTTGTAAGGGTGAGATACCGACAAATGGATATATCACACAACAACCATATACATGATACATACATCACATAATCATATAAGCAGTTAAATCATGCATATACATAACATAACAGTGTTATATCAAAGGGTCTCAAACCCGCACAGTCAATCTTTTGAAAATATGCATGACACTTCAATCATCAGGCTCTAACTTAATCTCATGAGATCACAACACCATGTTATCACTGGAGAAGATAGAGTTGGTCAAGCTCTGCCCACCGGGCTGTTGCCACCGCATCCTGATGCACCAGGCCTCTTGGTCAGACAACGCCACATGCCCTTAACGAAACAGCTAGCAATGTGACTGACTCTCAGATACCCCATGGGTATCCTCAATAAGCAAAGGCACGTCTGCATGGTGATATGCATATTAATAAATACTTTCCTTTTAATGTTTTTCTTTGTTTATATATTTCACTGTCAAAGCTCAAAGCTAATGACTTAACATTATTTCTCCATCACTTGAAAACTTAGAAACATAGGACACACAGTCCGAATGCTCAATCACAACACCTAGACTGTGGCCGCAGTCAAGGTTTGTGGTAATGGAAATCAATATACTTTTAGTCATGTTTTACTTATCATGCTATGGACAATAGCCCACAACAACGGAAATCAGAACGAACTGTCCTCGATTCCGCGAATTGGACTTGAAGTCCATAACATTACGAATAGGACTTTACGGTCCCGAATTAACACTGATCCAAGATCACGTGCTAAGCATGGAAAACTAGAGGCGACGTCTCGCGTTCTAGATTCCTATTCTTTTAGTACTTATCTTTCATTTTACGAAAACAATTTTCGAAATCGAAAGCCTCGATAACCTATGCTGGCTATCGGAAAGTTTCTAAAGCATTTGGGAGAAAACCTTTTCTTTTGAAAATCCTTTATAAAACGTTTTTGAAACACTTTTAACTTTGAAAATCCCCCAATAGGATATTGTAAAATATTTTCGAAAGTTTTCACTTAAAACACATAGTTCGAAAAGGATTTTTCTCTTGTATAACAGTAGTACACCAAAACCATTTCAACATTTAAAACAAGTACTTTAAGTTAATGAGCTTTTGGAAAAGAACACCAATCCCTTCATATTCAAAGCTTATTAAGGTTTTTAATCCTTATAACGGTTGAGCACAGACGCACGTCTGGCTTAGCAAACTTCCAATCAACAACAGTATATATATCATCAGTGCAATGCTAATATCACAGTTGAAAGCAGTTCATCACATATATGCATTATATCATTTAGAAACAAGTACAGTTCAACATCAGATAATAGCACAACAGTTCAAGTACATTAGATAATCAACTAAGCTCAATCAACAGGTAAATATCCAATTAAACACTTACACACATGCATACAGTTATTGAATATCCCTAGGCAAACTCCCCTTACCTTTGAAGACAAGTAAAGGATCCTCGTCTTAATACTCACATTAGCTCCAAGAGTGTAACTATCTACTCCATCAAGCAAGCATAGCCGTGTCAAACGTCTCAGAGAGGGAATTCAACAACGCGCAACAACCAAAAATCAAGAAATCAATTTCACATGATCAACCACACATTCTAACTTTATCTAAACACATAATCTAATTACCAAACAAGGTTATTTTTAAAGAAAATCATGTTTGAAGCTCACGCTTCCTAATACCCTTTTAGGAAACTTTGTTTTGATTAAAAGATCTTGAAAAAGAACTTTGGAAATCATCCATTAAGAGTCCTAATTACACTGAATCATAATTAATTTCACAAAAACATACCCAAATTCAAATAAAATCAAATTGGGGGTTTAGGGCTCCTTATTAAAGTTTAGGGAAAACTCAGAATAATGAAATTGGTTTAGGGAAACACAAACTCACAGTCCCAATCTCATAAAACAACTTTAAATTTCAAGATTAAAATCTGAAATCAGAGGGTTAGGGTTAGGGTTTCAAAATCAATTTGAGGATTTACAAAAGAGAAGAGGTTAGAGGTAAAACTCTTACCCAAGGTGAAGAAGAGAGGACATGGTGGCTGAAGGTGGTGGTGATGGCGGCGGCGCGACGGAGTAGCCGTGAACGGAGGAGTTTCGGCCGGGACGCGTGTAGATCGCGACGGTCTTCTCCCTACGCGGCGCGATCGTCGTCCTTTACACGCCAGGCGGTGGTCGACGACGTCGAATGGCGGAGCAAACGGCCGGAATCCGTGTGGGTTGCGCAGCTGTCTTCTCCCTCGTGCTGGTAAGCAGTGACCGGATCTACTCTTTGAGGTGGTGGTTGCGCGGCTTGCAGGTGGCGACGCGAACCAGTCCGCAAGGAAGAAGGAGATGGAGTTGAGGTGGGAGGAAGAAGAAGAAAAGAGAAAAAGAAGGAAAGAAGGAAGAAAAGAGGAGAAGCAGAGAAGATAAGGGAGAAAGAGAGAGATTGCGTCGAGAGAAAGAGAGAGAAAAGAGAGAAAATGGGTTTTTAAACAAATTACTTAGTGATAGGTACAAAATGAGTGATAAATATTAGGCCTAAAATAAACATGTTTTTACTTTTTAGAATCTAAAAATAAAGATTGATAAGGATATGTTTTCGAAATTCAAATTAGAGTAAAGATTAATAGTTGAACTGATCAACTAAGAAAATACTCAGTCCAAAATTTAATCTCCGATTAAGGTCAAACCAAAATATTTTTAACTCTAAAATTAAATTGAATGAGAATATGAAAATGCTTTTCTCTTATTCACATTATTTAAAATATTTTTCTGTACTGGTACAATAGTGACAATAACGTAAATTATTGTCTAATAAACGTGCATTCACTGAAATAAGTCAGTTCTAACGCACCCAATAAAATAATTTGAAAAGAGTAATTTAATTACTCAAACTAAACCACATAACATAATAAATTTAAACATCCAAATAAAATAATTAATCATAGGTGTAAAAACTAGGGTGTTACAGCGAGGATGGTTGTGATATATATATATATATATATATATATATATATATATATGTATGTATGTTCAGTGTACTGTTATAGATTTAAATGTTGCTAAACCCTTTCCATGTTTGACGTTAAATCTTTTCTTATCCCCTTTATTTTGCTATGGTGTTTGTTTTATTTTTACTGTTGTACCTTAGACCCTGAGCGCTAGGATGGCACACTGGGATCACCTATGGATGACTCAGGAGGCAGGGTACCCCCTCACGGGGAATTTTGAGTTGGAGTTTATAGATCCTAACGGGTGGCTTGTGGACCCAGTCACCCGCTTTGCAGTTTATACGGGTCCAGTCTCGATGACCATCGGATTCGAACAGGGAGCTCCTTTGGGTTTGGTTGGCACTTTCCGAGTCGTCCAAATGTTCCACTTCCCTATCGGATTTCATGGTGCACAGTTACCGCTGATGCCCCCTATGCAGGAGATGGCTCCAGTTCCCTTCCTAGTACCCTTTGAGGTACTTGTCCCCGAGCCAGCACCAGCACCCGCACCGGAGCTCATGCTTGCACCAGTTCCAGAGGAGGACCCCATAGTACCAGTTCCTGACCCGATACTTGTTTTGGAGGCACTCGCACCTCCCAAGGTTAGAGCAACAAGGTCGGAGTCTTCCAGAGTACCCTCCAGGCTGCCTTCCAGAGATAGCAGAGTCTACCGACGGATGTCCCAGAGGCCTTCAGATAGGAGCTCTTCCAGCAGCAGCGGAGGAGTAGCAGGACCGTCGAGACCCCAGGGTGGTAGCCAGGGTAGTAGTTTGTGATGGCTCAGGTCAGTGCTATCTGTATAGGTGTGTGTGAGGTTTTCATGTATTTTGAGAGGGGACTGGGTGTTGAGAGTCGGTGAGGCATCTCTCCTTCAGTGTTTTGATGTATTTTTGTCATGTTACCAGTCTGTACATATTGGGATCTTACTGATGGGATTCCCTTTACAGTACTGTACCCAGGATGTGATGTATGTATGTATGTATGTATGTATGTATGTATGTATGTATGTATGTATGTATGTATGTATGTAATTATGTTCTGATGAGTAATTATGTTGTCGAACTAGTGTTCTGATGAGTAATTATGTTGTCGCGGATTTAAGAATCCTACGTTGGCGACTTGACTTCGTGTCAAAAGTGAACAAACCTCATGACCAGTGATTCGGCCTAGAGTTTCGTAAATGAGTACTCCGACTGTATGTCCCGTCCTGTACTAAGAATGAAAGTTGAAAGAAACGAACGAAAAGAAAAACAGCCAAAAAAACTGTTTTGCATGCTTGAAAATGGCAGACGTGCCACCACGTTGACGAGCTACAATCCATAAATGGATTGATAAGTTGGATAGTTAATGGCCAAGGAAACTGGTCTTTAAGGACATCTGGGCTCGAACTCCACGGAAGGTCGGGGCTTTGCAACCTCGAGTCGTGGAAATCGACTACCCTGCACAGATGTACTCAATAGGGAATTATTTAATATTATTTAGGTTTAATGTGATACCTTTGAACAGTTGGGGATCAGACCTAAATTGAGAGGCTGATCTCACATGAAACAATTGTGTTAGGGGTTATTGCGGCCTATCATGCTCGATGAAGAGAAGTTAGGATCTCCAGATCTTACGAAATAGATAGTTGATGTTGAAGTGTCACGCATTCTTATAAACATACGATGGTTATTGGGTATGAATCCATGTTTGAATATTTGTGATATTATGACTATGAGTTATATTATGTCTATAAGTTATTGTTGTCATATGTTATTGTCTGTGAGTCGTGTTTTTGGCTACTTCGATGAACTCATATGTCGGTATCTCACCTTTGCATTATTTCTATTTTGTTTCTATTTGTGGTATACTGTTTTGCGTGTACAGGTGGATCCCTTGAATCACCTGATACCCCCAGGGTTTCTGCGTCTGGCCTTTGAGCATGTTGATGATGGGAGCGCTTGGGTAATCAACCCAGGAGCCCAAAGCGTTACCTACTCCGGGCCAGTGCTGACTACAAAGGGTACTGAAGCAAGACTTACATCATGTTCACATAGTGTGAAGACCATAGAAGTTCCGTTACCGCCTATTTGGCTTTTGCTGAGGACCTTGATGGATCAAGGAAACACTTATCACCAGCCTCCACCCTTACAATCAGCACCTGGAGCAGCACCCTCGTCCCCCTTGCTGGAGTTACCAGCTCCTCTGATCCTTGTCGCAGGGGAGGATGACAAGATTGAAGAGGACCCTCAAGAGCATGATATGATTGAGGAGGATCCTCAAGAGGACGAGGAGGTTACTGTGTATGACCCACTTGATGAGGACATTGACCCCGCGGCTGAGGCGGGAGTAGGAGTAGTTTCACCTGATCATTCTCCTGATAGGGATGACCATGGCAGTCTCCCTAATGGTTTTCAGTAGTTGACCAGCTTAGGACTGTTTAATTCTTCTTTTTGTGGTAGTGGTAGCTTCTGATGGTTTGTATATCAGGTTGATGAGAGCCATTCTTTTTGTAGTAGTGGTTCTTTACTTAGTTTTTGAGTTTTATGGTGTTGAATAATGATGTCTTTATTTTCTTTAATTATGTTTTACTCTGACGAATGACCTATGCTGATAAAGGTCTTGATGTAGAAAATGAGGATGATGTTTATATATATATATATATGTGTGTGTGTGTGTGTGTGTGTGTGTGTGTGTGTGTGTGTGTGTGTGTGTGTGTGTGTGTGTGTGTGTGATGTGTTTTACTTATGTCAAGAAAAAAAATTACACCATTTTCGCACATGAATAATTCGTAAATTATTTTTCCGAAAGTAACCAGCAATTGTTTCTGTTTTATAAGTTCCGCAGAGAGTCTGAAATGTAGCACCGATGGAGCGTTACACTCTTTAACTTTGTTTTCTGCTTTCGTGTTTAATTATTAATTGTTACTTTCATAATCCAATATTTCTCATTTCGTTTGTTCAAATAGTATTCATTTTTGGTAAATGCTGATAGTTGATAACACATCTCGTTGGGAGCGACATCCTTCATACATTTATTAATTGTTGTGATTTGGTATACTTACTTTCATTATTTAGCTTATCTGCTATCAGCTAGCTTATTCGCTGCCAGCTATCAGCCAAACTATCTACTATCACTCTATAAGTTCATCTGTTATCAAATAACTTATCTGCTATCAGCATTTATTATTTTTTACCAAACAAAGTCTTAATATATAGATGTGGATATTATATTTTTAAAAATATTTTTCCAAAGAATTAATGAAAATAAACTAAGATGATGTTCAATTGATTTAATAATAATGACTATTAATTTATAGATTTGAAAGCATGGCTTGAAAAAGAAAAAATTAAATTGAAATAAGTAAATTATATGCAAATTTGTTACTAATAACCTTAATTAGTATATACGAAAATACATTAAAAAGTAAAAATGAAAAAAAAAAACGATGTAGATGATGTCCGTGGCTCACTAAAAAAAGAGAGAAAAAAAAGGTTCTGAAGAATGAAACTTATTTAAAAGTGATTACTCTATTGCCGATGACTGATGCAGCAATTTTAAAATAAAGGATCTTAAACTTTTTTTCTTATCAAAATAATTTTAGGTGCGCTTTAACAAATTTAAGAATGATTCTAAATTCTCCCACAATATCCTTTGCTTTTTAATATTTTTACGAAATCGGATATGTTTAATTTTTTATTTAATAATTTATTTAGTTATTTTGAGAAATACATGAGGATATAACAAAACTCCTAATTAAATTATTGCAATGTTGTAAGACATGAGAAAGACAATTTTGTAAGCTTGGACGTGACATTACAATATATGAAATAAAATTAATTACACATAGTTGTCTTACCAACTATGCAGGTTAATTTAGTCAACTAAAAACCATAATTAAACAAGTGAAAACTTTAAAGACCCATTTGGTGGTCAGAATAAGAGAGACATGATAGGATAAGCTATCATATTCTGTCTGAAACTGTTGTTTGGTGAGCCGGCATGATAGGATAAGTCAATCCTGTCATTTATCCTATCCTGTCAATCTAGTTAAAATTATATCTTGAGGGGAGGGCTGGGTTAGAACTCAACAGGATAGGATAAGGTGGTCTTTTTTTTCAGGTAACAAGTAGGATAGGATGATTTAAAGTATAATAAAATATAAAAATATATAAAATAATTAAAGTATACTAAAATAATAATTTAAAGTATAATAAAATTTAACATGATTACAAAAAAAAGGGTATAATAAAATATAAATATTTAAAATAATAAAATATTAATAATCAATTTTCAAATTTTTTTTTTATTTTATCACAATGCTAAGTTTGTTATTTTATATTATTTTAAAAAACTGTAAAATATAAAAAATTATTCTAATAATTTAACTATATGTAAAGTAAAAACAAAAAATGAATATTTAAAAATATAAAAAATTAATTTTAGTTAGAAAATATTTAAAAAATTTAAAACATTATATGTAATTTTATCATAAGGATAATTTTGTTTTTTTATACAAATTTAAATAATGAAAATTAAAAAAAAAAGTAAATCTAATAAAAGATGAAAACATTGAGAATAACAACGAAAAATTTTAAAATTCATACTTAAACTATAATGATGTCCAGATGGTTATCTGGTGGACACCAAACGTCGGATAGGATAACAGCTTATCATGCTCATATCCTATCCCACTCCTATCCTGTTCTCCCATCCTATCCGTCCTTATCCTATCCTGACCACCAAACGAGCCCTAATGTGTTATCCAATAGTACAACAGAAGGGAGTGATTGCAAACCACAAATCCAAACAAGAGGCTAAACACAATAGATAAAATCCAACTAACCCAACAACACAAACTTTATACTTATTATTTTCAAGGATGCTTATAGAAATATAATGCAACCTTTTCCTACAAATTAAAAAGTTAACAAATCATAAATCAATCAAAATCAAACTCCTAAATGATTAAAACGAAAATAACCTGTACAGTAATTTTTTCCTCATCGTAAACAGCTTCACCAGGAACTAGATTCTTGGTAACAAGGGCATCTACTTTACCCTTAGCAATGAAAATGCCTTCATGTCTGTGAGGCTCATCCACAATCTTGTTCCCTCTCATCATTCCACAAACAATCACCACTCTCGACAAAGATGTTGCTATGTCCCCACAATCTTCTGCCAATAAAAAGTAAAATCTTCAAAAACTACAATATTTATAAAATAAGTAGAAGACATTCCTTTAATCATCTTACTTTTTTTTTTAATGAACAACGGGGCCTAAGCCCATAATCATCTTACCTCCAAACTTAATTATAAGTAAAAAAAACCTAACTTTACACTTATTAAGGAAATTAGTTAATTTAGTTTAATTATATTGATTTATGTAAAAAAATAGCTACAATTACTAAACTAGACTTTAATTGTCTCAGGAGTGTGTAATGATCTTAGAAAAGTAAAATTAAGAGGAATTGGTTCGATTGGTTGATTGTCTTGACTTTTGGAATATTAACATTAATTAAAGTAGAATGGGCTGTCTTTTGCTTATATTTGAGTCCACAAAATATAACTATTTTTTTGCTTATATTTGAGTCCGGAGGGAGTATTTACAACTTTAAAGATGTCCAAACCAATTTTCATTATGCCCCATAAGATAACCTAAAAACGTTCTCATTGAATCCAAAACAATTTTTTTTATTAGATTAGCTAATACGTAATTTAGAAACCCTTTCGATAAAAAGAGAGGGAAAAATCGAAGAAAAGTTGAAAACTTCCGGCTACTCTCAGTCAAAATCAAGTAGTGGGCATCATAGTTTCAAGTAGAGAATGAAAATTTATTTAGTTACCTCGAGAAGGATTCCACCTTCGAAAGAGGAAGATTTGAACACGAAAGAGGATTGCTAGCTAGGTTATGGAATATGTGGATAGATTAGATGAGGTATTTGTAGGTTAAAGTTAGTGTGTGTTTGGATGGGATATTTCAAAATTTCCAGGAATTTGAAATACAAGGCAATTGAATTGCTTTATTTGAATTCCTTTAATTTTGAAAATACTTTGTTTGGATAGAGTAATTCAAATACCTTGTATTTCAAATTCTTTGTTTGGATAAAGCAATTTAATTACCTTCAATTAAAAACTTTCATTTTTGAATATTTATTTTAAAAATTGGAATTTCAATATAGAATATGACAAATAATTAAACATTAGTCAATTTTTAAATAATTTTTAAAAAAAAAAAATCTAAAAATAATTAAAAATGATCTAAAAAATTAACAATTAGACAATTTGTAAAAATATGATTAATTATATCATTTTCACTGAATTCTTTATATGGAACATAATTTGGACCAAAAAGCATATGAAAAATGGTAGAAGATATGTAAAGAACAATACTTGTTATCCTTCCCTAGAAGCTACAAATACTCAACCAACTGGTTTTGTTGTTAATATTTTTGTGCTGCAACATGATAATGATACAATACGAGTAGAGTTCAGATTTGAGCTCAAAAACCACACTTGAGTTGAGATTATATATGAACTACAAATATAATGAGTCGTTTCTTCTTTGTTCAATACTTTCCATGCCACTACTCTTTTATAGGAGATTGGCCTCCCCATGCTGGAAAAGCAAATACTTCATTGGATATAAATAAAACCGTGCACCAAAATAATAACATCTTTAGAAAGTGAAGGCCAACTGCTTGGAGTAATGAAAAATGAACATATTTGAGATAGCCAACACTTATAACTCCGGAAAAATGGAGATCTTACAGAGCTTTGCTTGTTTTTGAGTAAAAATGAACTAATATTCGATAATGCAATTGAGTGAGCTAGCTTTATATTGATAAAAATCAACTAATAATATCAATTTATCATTCTTTTATTGATATTCTATTCAGGAGAAATACTGAAATAGAAAAATACATTGATAAATATATTGCTACACAATGTGTTCCAAACAACACAAAGAGCATATCAATGTACAATAATGAAATTCCAGCTATGTTATTCATCTTCTATGTGAAGTATGTCAAGCATGGAAAATAGGTTACATCTATGATAGCAAACATAGCAAGTAAAATAAGAACCGATCAATATAAATCCTTCAAAGTTAATGGCATGTCAACACTAAGCTCTAGAAATGAAACCTGCTGGTAATAAACATATAAGAATACAGATAAAGAAGAGTGCGTTCACAGTAACAATAAACAAAAAGTAGAAGATGTATCATTTCTTCCACACAGAGAAACAAAAAGAAAACCTGCATACAATAAGAAAACAGACTTCAGTACTATACTACTAGTAACAGGACACATTAAGCAGAACCACCAAAATCATATAAATACCTATATACCAGAAAAACTGACTTTTCTTTTCTTTTTTTTGTTTACAATACTACAACTTTTGCACTTTGTAGTCAATTCCCTTATTCAAGACAGAACAGACAGCTCAAGGTAAACACTAAACAGTGTCTAAATTCTGTCTTATATGAGTCAAGGTTCTAAATTGCAGACCACATCACTTGATCTGTCCTGCCCACATAACTTCAGTAATGATAATTTCAATCTATCCTGCCTAATTTAACTTGTCTCTTCCAAGTCCATACATCTAAAGAGTAAGTAATAATACCTGGCAGTCTGGTATAAGATCTGGTGAGTTAGCAGCACCAAGCTTGCTAGTCAACTTGTCTTCAAGCCCTCAATTTCTGCACACAATGTTAAAACGTAACAAACCATGTGAATAAAACTGGTGTAGCACCTCATAAGCAAGAACAAAGATTTTTGAGCAAGCCATTAGTAATGAATCTCAAATAATGAAGGCTAATCCACACTATAAATGCACAATATGCAAGATTTATACCTCTAACTAGCACCAAACCACCAACTCTTCAATTATATATTATCTCTCTCTCTGATATACATTTCCACAAACACATGGTGCTTGCTACTGAGCTTTAACTCAAACCCAACAAAAGGTGAAAACATACCCCCAATAACCTAATCTGAGATTATCACCCACATATACAAAACAACGAAACAAAAGATTGAAGATAGTATAATTTTTATCTATATCAAACTTTGTAGTTCTCATCACTCTGTACTGCTTCATAAACAAACTGAAGATTGATTGGTGTGAATTAATCCCATGAATTAGAGAAAAAGCAGGAAGTTATTGGAAAGAGAATTGAAGAATCGGTTGTGTATAGAGAGAGAACAGAAGGAAGATCAATGCTTACCTTTTGAGGATCGAAATGGAGATGGGAGAAGAGATATGATATTATGATCTGAAATGGAGAAGTCATGAACCGTCATGAACGAAATATTGAGAGAGAGAGAGAGAGAGAGGCTTCGAATCTAGAAAGAGAAGAAGAGATTTGATGTAGAAGCCATGAGCAGGGTTTGATGTGGTTGCTCAAATTTGGAACAATGGAGCTCGAAGTTTCCGTCATGAGCAGCCTCGGAGTTCATTCTCGGGAGCGAGGACCAGGGTTGGAGAAAAGTAAAAGAATTTCAGAATTCCACCTATTTTGGTGGGATTTCAAATACTCTGATTTACATGAGATAAAATACTTGATAAAATTACCTAGAATTTGTAAAATACCTTGGGTTGTTATCCAAACGATATATTTTAGGATTAGGAATTTTAATTACCCTCCTAAAATATTTCACCCTCTAAAAATACTCCATCCAAACATACCCTTAGGGTATACGGTTTTTATTATTGAAGTCTCGACGGTCGGACGAGATATTTTGGATTTAGGAAAAGAATCTTCCTAATTTTTTTATTGGTAAGTAACAATCTTGCTAATTTAAGGAATACAAAACAAACATTTTTTTATTGAAAATCTAAGTTTCTCGCTCTTTTAAAATATGGAATATATCAATTCCTAATAATTTTTTCTCTTTTTGATTTTTTTTTACTAACTATTTTTTATTCTTTGGACACTGATTAAGATTTTCCTAGAAAAAATATAAATTAAAAATAAAAAATATTTAAAATTATAAATAATCTATATAATTTTATAACTAATTCAAGTAGAGTTTCTTTTTTTTTTTTTGAAGAAAAAAAATAAATAGTTCAAGGTGATATATTAAATATACTAATTCCGGTAATTATATATAATTGCGATAGATTAAATATAATCTTTAAGGTGATTGTTTCTCCACAATCTCTCTTTACCTACGTGGCATTATCTGTGATTCTCAACATCTTTTAAATTTATATTTTGATTTTTTTAAAAGCTAATAATTGTTAGTTTTTTTTACAAAAATTATTGTTAGTTATTATTACTATATATATATGTATGCATACCATTTTTTGTAATGATTTTTTTATGAACCTATTTTTTTATGAACATTATTTATAGATTTTAAATTTAATAATGAAATATATTAGTTACTTAATTTCCTTTAATTATTTTCTTTTTAGGAAAAAAACTTATTAATAACAAAATTAAACAAAACGTTGATATTGATATTAATGGACATTTTTTTTTTGTGAATATTAATGGGCGATTGAGAATGGGTAAAATGTGTATTAAATTTAAATTCTATTAATTATTAGTTATAATTGTCAAATCTTTATCAATTATTTATTTTAATTTAATTCTTTTTAGGACAAAAAATTAGTGTATCAAAATAAAAATGGATATTTAGTCAACAAAATAAAAAATAAAATGGATATATATATATATATATATATATAGATATATATATATATATATATATATATATATATATATATATATATCTTTCTCTAAAACATCTTTTGCTGTCTTACAATCAATTCTAAGTAAAAACCTTTTATTGAAACCTTTTATTGATTAAATCATCTTGGAATTTTGAAATACATAGTACTATAGATAGAATTTCATTTTTAATAGTACTATATTTTTCTTGAGACTGAATCCAAATACCTGAATGATATTGGACAACCTGTTCAACTTTTGATCCTGGAAGGATTTGTAGTGGGATACCACCATATCCTTTATCTGATGCATCGGTTTGAACAATGAGACTGGCATCGGGATGTGGAATTCCTAAGCAAGGGAGTGACTTGACATCCTTTTTTATATCTAAAATTAATTTGGATAACTCAGTTGACCAAGGTTTAGGATTTGAGGTTTTCCTAACCTAGAATAAAGAGGCTTACACTTTATCCTAATGTTGGGAATAAATTCAGAGACATAATTCAGACATCCTAAAAACCTTTGTAATTGTTTTTTATCAGTTAACTCATTTGGGAATTTATCAGCAAAAGCTATACTCCTGCTTATTGGGGTTATTGTTCCTTGATAAATTTCATGACTCAAAAATCTTATTTTCGTTTGAAATAATCTTATCTTTTTAGCGGATATCACCATTCCGTTTCTTTTAATTGTTTCTTTAAAAATGTTAAGATGCTTAAAATGTTGTTCTAGTGATTGAGGAAATATTAGAACATCATCAATATAAACAATAGTGAATTATGAATAAGGATTTAATATGTCATTCAGTATATGCTGGAACTCGGAAGGAGCAGTTTTTAATCCCATTGGCATAACATTCCATTCGAAATGACCAAAAGGAACTGTGAATGCTATTTTATATTTATCTTTTTCTTCTAACTTTATTTGATAGAATCCCGATTTCATGTCAAATTTTGAGAAAATTATAACATCATGTACTCTTTTTAACAAATCTCTTTTATTCGGGATTGGATATCGTATCCATTTTAGAACTTTGTTTAGTGGTTTATAATTTATTACCATACGAGGTTCTCCTCTTTCTATCTCTGACTGATGATCAACATAAAAGGCAGTGCAACTCCAAGGGGACTTGCTTGGCCTAATTAATTTTTTATCTAAAAATCCTTTTATTTCTTTTTTACAAAACTCTAAGGTCTCGCTGTTCATTTGAATAGGTCAAGCCTTATTAGGTATTATACTTTCATGAAAATCATCTTCATATGGTAGGGATACCATATGAGTTTTTCTATCCCAAAAAGCATTCGGAACATCTGAACAAACTTCGTTTTCAAATTCTTTTTGTATCTTGATTATTTTTTCTTTTGTTAATGGGTCCTGTATCTGTTTTACTATTTTAGCATATAGAATTTCTTTTTGAAGAAATCCTATTTGATTTTCTTTTCTTTGAATAACAGTTAAAAAATTCTTTTCTTCTATGTTATCATTCAAATTGTTCAGTTCTTTAGTTTTTATTGGGTTTATGAATTCAAATAATATTTCTTGATTATCTTTAATTGTTTTTATTCCTTCTTATGTTATTTGAATTGGATAAAGTTGAGTTAAGAAGGGGGTTCCTAGGATTATTTGTTCTGAGGTATCTTTTACTAAGTGAAATGAGCTTTAAAAGCAGATTCCATTATTACAGATAATGGCGTTTTCTAACTTGTAATTTACTTGTAGTTTTTGGTTATTAGCTGTATACAATTTTTGAAGTGTTTTCTGATAATATTAAGTAGGGATAAGACCTTCTTGAATGCAATTTAGGTCAGCCCCTGAATCTATCAGAGCAATGAATGGTTCATGGAAAAAAATTTTGATTTTCAAATTTATTTTTACATGTCATTTTTGCTGCATGGTCTTTATTCTTAAAACGAAATTGGCTTCTTTATTGTAAAGAGCTTCAAAATCTTTTTCTAAATTACCTTCATCAGAATGAGTAGAGGATGTGTGACATCCTAACCCAGGTCATCACATGGTTACCCGTTTGTGGAAATAAAACTTAATTTACTGGTTACTTTTGGAAAATAATGTTTTCTCAACGTTCATCTTTTCAAAATATGGTGATAAATTTTTTCTTTTTTTTAACCTCAAGACAACAACAACAAAATCAACTCACACACTTAAATACATAATGTATATAAGTCATACAACTATACTGCCTCATATGTCTTCACACCTAGATCATTATCAGATTTATTCTCCTAAACACAATATATCAAAATAGGACCTAAGCTGGTCGTAACTAACAGACACTACCGCCAACTGGAGCAGCACAGCATGCCTTGAACTAGACAACCTTCTCCTTCTTGTAGAAATCCTACCCCTTGTACGTCTCTGATATGTGTTGTAAGGGTGAGACACCGATATATGGATTTAACAAAATAACTAAATGCTCGCACAAAAGAAGACACATACACATATACATAAACATCTCAATTATAGCATACAGTTTATCAGTGAGTTTCACACCCCAAACATCAACATTGGAAAACTATGCATGAACACTTCTATACATCATCTAAACATTCACACCTAATTTCATGAGATATCCCAACAAGTAATGAGTTGATCAGACTCCCAGGCACGCATCCAGAACACCAGGCACGTAGCCAGAACAGAACACCAGGCACGCAGCCAGAACAGAATACCAGGAACGCAGCCAGAACACCAGGCACGCAGCCAGAACAGAATACCAGGCACGCAGCTAGAACAGAATACCAGGCACGCAGCCATAACACCAGGCACGCAGCCAGAACAGAATACCAGGAACGCAGCCAGAATAGAATACCAGGCACGCAGTCAGAACACCAGGCACGCAACCAGAACACCAGGCACGTCTGCCAAATGCATGGAAAACACTCTGTTCTTGACGCTTTTCTTTGTGTTCGATCTTTTCTTGTCAAAGCTCAAAATGGCTTACGACTCACACAGTTTCAAAATCCTTAAAACTTTTATTAAAACACAGGACCTCGCAGTCCGAGTGCTCAATCACGACACCTCTCGACCTTGCAATCAGTCTTAGGTTCGTGGTAGTAGAAAACATCTTAAATGTTTAAACACAGTATACACAACGTATACAGTAGACACCAAGTCTACAGGACCTCAAAGTCCAAAGGACCCCATGTCCATAACAACACAGAACCTTAGTACCCCGACGTCTCGGTTACTAAGTTCAACAACACTTTAAACACGGTTGAATTTATTTTTCATTTTCAGAAAATCCTTTAAATAATACAACTTAGTTTTTCACAAAAATGAGTCACTTGAGGTTTTAACTTTCTCAAAATATGCACTGCCGTATCAAAACACTTGCCGTCTACATTTTTTTTTCCAAATTTGCCGTCAAATATTAATTTTAAAGCTTTTTAAGCCCAAATTGGCTTTTTCCACTTAAATAATTTTCTAAAATCATAATTAACTTATTTTCACCAATTAATTTCATAAAATAACATTTTCTAATATTCCGGAATTTCTTACATAAAAATTAGCAGTGCAAAAATATTTTCACGGTTTCGCGGTCATTGTGACTCATAATTTACTTTTACACTAATAAATCATTAGAATTATAATATTTCTCAAAACTCCTTATTTTCCCAAAATAATATTTTCCACCACTATTATATTTCAACATTTCCCATAAAACATTGAATATAATGTTCACAGCTTATTAAAGCTTTTATCTGATTAATCGGTTGTGCACTGACCACTGTCAGGCTTCTCAAACAGCACCCACAAACAACAGTCAACAACAATTATCAAGATTATATCCCCAGGAAGATCATGCATCATAACAATACAATATACAACTGCAGATAATTAAATAAATTAAAAGCAGATCAAACACCGATACACAGATAAACAACACAACGTAAACAACATATACAAATAACCACAACCACATATAAATCATATAAACCACATTGCAAATAAATAGTTATTGAGAAAAATCCCTTAGGTAAGCTCCCCTTACCTCTTGAAGACTCAAACTAGCAGTTTCAAATAATCTCCCGATTTGATCCGGTTTCCTCCGTCAGTTTTAGGTCAAACCAATCCAATTGATTCCTTCATAACGAATTGCAACCAGAATAAATCAAATCAAACAAAAACATACTTGACTCATGGAGGTTAAGGTTCGGCCTCAAAAACTTTTCTAGGTTAGGAAAGTTAAAATTTTGTTAACTTAGGGATTTATGATCCATAAGTAACTTAAACATGATTAAGCACTTAAACCAAGATTATGAACCAAGAACATGAACTAAAACTCATCTAGTTCCAAGAACTAGGGTTTCGGCCAAGGGCTGAGTTTGGGGTTAGAAATCTCTAAAATTTCTAAACTCTTGGATTTAATCAACATACAAAACCTAGATGGATTAAAGTGTTACTAGACAACATTTGAATCAAAAATCCATCAAATATTCATAGCTAGGGTTTTGGCCTTAATGAAACAAATAGGTTAGGGTTTGATTGTTGATCTTATATATACTTAATTACAAGAACTATCAAGATATAATCATGAATCAAGACATGAAATTGAAACAAAACCTAAGAACACAACTTTGACCTAGGTTCGGCCATGACCAGAAATCAAGGAAAGAAATTTCTCATGATCTTATGCTTCTAGATAATGAAAATATAGATAATTATAAGATCATGGCAATTGGTTTCATGTCAAAAGGATTTTTCTAGAATTAGTTATGAATTTTTGAATCTAGTTCCATGAACTTTGAGTAAATGAAGAACATGTTGATCTAAGCCATGAATCTACAAAAGTTGTGAAGAGAAATGATTTAAATGACAAGAGAAGAGGTTGTTACCTCTTGATTATTCAAGGAAATCAAGATTTGAATGATGTTCTTCACAAATTTCTCATGGTGTTCTTGAGAAACTTAGAGAAGAAGATGAACATGATGAGGGTTTAGAATAGTTTTATTAATTTGGGCATATCTCTCAACATACTTATCCGTTTTGTATGATCTTTATGTCGTTGTAAAGAAGAGAGAAAGATGAACAACTTTCATGTTGAAAGTTTTCCGAGATTCAGAATAGAAAATGGTCAGAATTTCTAGGCAAAATCTGACGAATTATGAACACTTTGGAGTTCTTATGGCAAAGCTTAGGTTTTAAAGAAGAAAAACATGGAAATGAAAGATGAAGAGATACTTAGTGAAGAAGGCAATATACTTAATGAAGAAGGCAAGAGTGAGCCATGGGTTTTGGATAGGTTTGGTCAAATTTTCCAATGGCAATTGCTTGTAATTGTCATAAAAAGACAAGGGTAAAATGGTCATTTCATAGCAAAAATTCACTTTGTCATAAATGCGCCATTATGGCCATTATGACTCGGATAAGCTCGTCATAAATACTCGTCAAGTCGGTCAAATCCATCATCTCTGCTACGTTGCCGACTCCGGGTTTCATATGGTGCAAGCTTTTCCTAGAGACAATCTCGACGTATACGCCCGCAACAAATATAATATTTTAATTTTTTTTTTACCAAAATTTTCAAAACTTCCAGTATCGTAGTAAATACGATAAAAACATTTTTCATCTAGTTCATGACTCAAAATTAGGTTTTCTGAGCAATAAACTTTTACTGTCAGTGAAAACGCAGACCGGGTTCCGTCTGAATTTTCAACCCAAAACCTCATCGTAACCCTAAGATATAAAACATGACAGGAAAATAACAGTATTTCGTCCAAAACAATTTTCTAAGTCTCGGATAAATATATATTTATATATTTATTACCGATATTACGAAGCAGCGAAAATCGGGGTGTTACAGGATGAGTTTGAAATGGTGGCTTACCCTTACCCTTCCCCAATGATTTTTCAAAATTTTGTTGCAAAATTTTGTATTTTTCTTTTAACTCGGTAACTTCGGTTTTTAAATTTTTAACTTCTTTATATAAAAGGGGGAGAGTTATTGGTTCATGTATAAAGGATGACTCAGGATTTAGTATATCTTTTAAATTATATCCTGTAAATTCTTTTGTTGCTATCTCTTGACTTTCCAATTCTTTGTATTTTTCTAACATTGCGAGTTTAATTTGTGGATCATCAATTTGACCAACTAGGTCTAATAAGACCCTAGCTTCCTTAGAAATAACGTTAATTGTAAATTTACAATCACAGTTATCTCTAAGACATCCACAACTTAAGCAACCAACAACAGAATCAGAAGAGGTTTCTTGATTCTGGTAAATTATTTCTTGATCTTCATCAGAGGATGAGTTTTCTGAAGTTTATGTTTCATATAATAAAATTTTTGCTATTTGTTCTTTTACTTCATCATCCATCTTTAGTTCTTCAATTTTTTGTTTAACTCTACATTTTCTTGCTATATGACCAGCTCGTCCACATTTATAGCAAATAATACTTTTATCAAAGCTTTTATTATAGGGTTTGTTATATGATTTACTTTGGGATTTTCTGTAAGGTTTAATTGGTTTTTCAGTTTGTGGTCTTTTATTGAATTTCTTATAACTTCTAATTTTTTGTGGTTTGATCCTTCTTTGTTTAGAAGGAGGGGTTATTTTTTCATAACCAAATTGTTCACAAAAGTTTCCTAATTCTTTGTTATTGGTTTTACTTTCGAATTTAGCTTGTCTATGCATTTTTATATCTGTACGGAATTGTAAACCTGTTTTGTTTATTATTGAGATTATTCTTCCATAAGTTAGATCTTCCAAGGGAGTACCTGGGTACTCATTTTTTATTTGAGTTCTTACTTTTTGAGAAAAATTCTTGGGAAGTCCAGAGATAAATCTGTCTTTCCAATAGGACTGTCTACAGTCCGTCCTAGTGTAAATTTTTGCTAAAAAGTTATCTTTATACCATCTAAATTCCCCTAAGGTTGGGCAGTAAAGGTTATTCAGGATTTCAAGGGACCTATCTGTAAATACGTTTGCATCCCCTACGAATGCTTGAGATATTGCAAAAATTAATGCTTCTACTTGTTGTTCTATTTGAATAGTTTCAGGTTCACCTTGTTCGTTATTTCTTCTTTCTTGTTTTACAAAAGTAAGAATTGTTTGCTTATCAACTTCTCTTAAATTGTTATCCCACCATCCTTTTAGGCTCCCGTGAAGCCTTGAATTAATAACTTAACTGTACTTAATGCACTATTTCTTTTTGCCCTGAAGGCAGTTGCGGCCATGGACATTTCTTCTAATTTTCTCATTATCTGATGTTCTGAAAACCTATCTATATTCCACTCTACAATGCCTTCTCCATTATATTGAGATGCTAGGTCGAGCATAGCATCCTCAAATTGTATATATGGCAGGGTAGGCCTGTGATAATAATTTCTTGAAGTGGGGTAGGTTTTCGAAGTATTTTTTATTTTGTTGATTGTATCTATTTCGTGGGATTTTGAATAGTCAAAGTTTTAGTATCTTCTTTCATGGTTTTGAAAGGAGATGCAGTTATTTCGATATTATCAATATTTGGGAAAGTTATTTCTTCCAAAAGAGGGATTATAGAAATAACTTCTTTACCTTTGGTTGTTTTCCAAATTTTCTTGCAGAATTTAAAGTTTTTATTTCTAAATTTTTAAAACAGTGATCTTTAAACCAATCGAAGTAGGGAACATTATCATCCTCTACCTCCTCGAGATAAGCATAATAGGTTTCCCTATAATGCTTTATCTCTGATTGGGAGAAAGTGGAGAAGAACCACCTTCTTTTATTTTCGTTTTTTGTCTTCATAAATTCTTCTTGTAATTTTTGTTTATCAATATAAAATTTTGTAATGACAAAACATTGATTTACTTCAGATTGAGTCGGAGACTCTCTCTGTATTTCTGGTTGAACAGTTTGAGGTGTTTCAACCCTATATTCGGGTTGAGGAATACCAGGATGATTCCTTACACCTGCTAATCTTAATGAATGAAATGAATCTACCGATTTTCTTGAATTAATGGTTTGTTTAGATTCCTCTGGAGTTCTAAACGATCTAGTAGAATTACATCTACTAAACGGAGCAAAACTTATTGAAACATTTCTAGATTCATATTCAACTAGAATTGTCATATCAGAGGGTTCTGGCTCTTCATGAGGCAGAATCTCTTGTAAATTCCATTCAAGGTTCCTAGAGACTTCGCTATGATTGAGTCTCTTAGGAGTGACTGCTTTTGACTTTTCAAGGTTAACTTGAAGAAGCAGAGTATCTTCTTTTGAGGAAATATTTAATGCTTTGGGTGAAATATTTGTTTTCATAGCTTTGTAATATATTTTATATATTACTGCCATCGGATAAGAATTTGGGTTCCAAATTCCTTCTTTTATTTTAATATCTAATTAAATATTATGTTTATTCTTTCCTAAACTTTCTAAGGACATAGTATAATTTGGAAAGTTATTGAAAAAAGTGGGACCATCATGAAGATTGGTCTCGATTATTGAAAGCACTTGATCCTCGAACCTAGCAGGTCGAGTATCTCTCAGGCATACACACACAGGTGTATCTATGCCTAATATGTGCAGAGGTTTTATTGCAACTTGAATTAAACCAATATGCAAAAATCTGTATTTTTGCTTATGTTCTTTTAACATAGATAAATTCAAGAGGTTTAGGCTTTCCTGAGTTTTATCAACTTTAATAGTATATTCAGCAGTTTTGATTATAAAATCATATTTAAATTTGTCCATTAACTTAGTTTTGTAAATTTCTGAAACATTTATTGAAGGAATACTCCAATTATTTAACTTCTGTTCTATATCAGGTAAAATAATTTGTTGTTCATTAATTAATGATGAATTAAGACTTTCACTTTTACTGGATTTATCTATCTCATCTATTTTCTCCTTACCTTTTCTTGAAACCATCTTTAATAAGCTAGGCATGGTTACCGAACCTAAATGATCTAGTACCTATATTAGAAATAGAGATTTCTCACCAAACACCGAGACCACCTTGGCTTACCAACGGATTTACTACCCTAACCTTCGGGCTTTACGACCGGTAACACCATAACGACTGACCAACGCATATATATATAAATATACATACATACATACATACATACATACATACATACATACAGGGGATAACTCAAGTGAGAACACTGTCTTATTGTGAGAGATGAGAGGATTAAATACTATCCATTAGATTAAATAAAATGCTGAGATTATAACTTTGAAATTAAAAACCTCGTATGAGTGTGTGTTTGGATGACCATTTGACAAACGTAATTTTGGATGGAATTGATTTTGTAGAATTGATTTTAATAAAATTGAGTTTGAAGTGAAGTGATTTATGTTTTGATGTTTTTATTTTGAAAGTAAGTTTGATGTAAAACTTTGTGTAATTTGAGGCTAAAAATCACATTTGGGGCAGAAGTTACAAATTCTAGCTTCAAGTTAAAATTGATTTCGGAGACAAAATCAATTCTAATCAAGAACACTCAAACATATCAAAATCAAATTTGTCTCTAGAATCACTTTTCTCTCTCAAAAAATAAATCCAAACATTTACTGAATACTTGACCCTCCTTCCGTGGCATTCCTCCAATTTTCATTCCCTGTTGAGCAATATTGCTGCCCACGCATCTCCCCACCACCCACCGAATCCCATCAATTCAATATTATAAGAGAAAAGAACCCTGAGTACAAAGGTTTTTTTTTTCTCACACACACAAGTAAAAGAGGTAGCATTAATTCTCAGATTTAGTCCTTGAAAAGGTCTATGATGCACACCAAGTGCTTGATAAAATGGTTCAATGAGAATTGCTGCTATTTTTATGATTGCTTGTTCATGATTTCATTTGGTTTAGGTTGTCATGATTATGGGTGTTTGGAAATGACCCTTTGTGATGCCAACTTATTTATTTTATTAAATTAGTTATGCTTTTAATTTAACTATGTATTAGTATAATATTAAATATCTTTATAAAAAAAGTATAATATTAAATATCATGTTGAAGAAAAGACATGAAAATATATAACAATGCGTTTATTTACACATGTACAACATTAATGCACCAGGTCGCAGAGGGAAAAAAAGGCGCACTTGCAAATTTTTAGATGTTATTTTCATGATCAATAATAGCGTTGTTAGTTTTCACACTAAGAAGTAGTTCTTAATTTAATTTAATGACTTTCAATTAGTAATATAATTTCCTCGAGTACCATTATTGCAGTCTTCTCATGTAAACTGATCTTTTTAGCACTTGTTGAGGCTGGCTTCTATGATGATTTTTTATACTAGGCAAAATGTATGATAAAATGTCTGTATGAGCTTCATGTTCATGATTCTAATCATGGAAGATAGAAGAATTTTTTAGTACATTATTATTATTTTTGTTTAAATCTCACCATTGCTTAACTTTCTTTTGTGTTACTATATGCTATGTTTTCCCTTATTTCCTTTCAAAAGGGCTTCAATAGCGTTTTTTTTTTGTCTTTAGTAGCGCTTCAAAGCGCTATCTATTCAGCCGCTACTGAAGGTGGGAGAGATTCAATAACGCTTAAAAAAGCGCTACTGAAAGTAGGAATAGATAACACTTCCTTGAGAAAGCGCTGTCTAAAGTTGGTAATAAGACAATCTATTACATACTTTAGACAGTGCTTTCTCAAGGAAGCGATGTCCTAAGTTTGCAATAGATAGCGCTTTCTCAAGGAAGCGCTATTTATTTGTCACTTTAGGCAACGCTTTTTCAAGAAAATGCTACCTATCCCCCCCTTTTTTTTCATTATTCACTGTTTTTCTACATTTCCCACCTGCACAACCATCCCTCATCAATTCACAATAACACTGCATTTAGGTACATCACACACATACACATATATAATGTACAAAGCTTACATACAATATTGGTAAGCATATATATATATATATATATATATATATATATATATATATATATATATATATATATATATATATATATATAAACCAAACCAAATATCAAAATCATACATATATAACCAATCAATTAAGTAATATACTTTAACCCAATTCACAGTAACACTTATACATAACCAATTCTATTATTTAAGTTCATAAACCAAAAGGTCGCTAACTACACTAGATAATAACCATGCATATTAATAATGTGTACAAGCTAATCAACACACTAGTAATTATAAACAATTTGTGCATGCTGCTTCCATCTTCTGCTTGATCGCACAAAGTCTTTGTTGTCGGCCTGCATAAGATACACATACAGATCACTTGCACATACATACAAGTCTAATAATATAGCAGAGACACTAGCTAGCATAATATCAGAGTATGTCGTACCCTTTAATTGTTGATAAATTTCATAACCACATAATGACACCATTCGTCTTTAAGTTGAGTAAGTTGATCGTCGGAGTATGTGATGCATTTACATTCAGGAAAATACTTCAAAATGAAAATTAAATCAAATTAGAATGACTAAATCTGAGTTATTAAATTATATAAGCTAGAACTGAAATTAAATACCGTGGTTGGGATTTGTATTTGGTTTTGAATGATGATATCCTTGATAAATTTAAGAACGTAGTAGCCACAGTCGTTGTCATTCGGTTGACGGGGACACTATAAAACCAAACATAATAAATTAATTCTTTTAATTTTTTAATTTAAATTAAAAAATTGCATAAGGATTTTCGCAAATACCATTATAGATATCCATTTAGTCGTCCTGGATGATTTAGAAATTCGAGACTTGCCTCCATATAATCCTCGATGAATTAGCAAAGCCCTAAATGCAAAATCAAACAATTTCATTGAAGTAAAGGTTTCGAACCATCATATATATGAAGATAACAATAAATGCATATATATACTTACTGATTGTACGTATCCCTCATTTTTTTTTTGTGATTGTTAAAATGCATATGCAAGGGATCTAAATAGTACACCGTGTCCTCTTTGGGATTGATCACTAACAATACCCAATGACCCCTACAAAAATGTGGTCAGTTAGGAAATCTTAAGCAGCTAATCACATTTCATAAAAGTTACTATCGTTAATCAAATTAAATGACTCACACTACATTGCAAGGTGACAAAAACAAGGTCTCATCCTCTGGCTTTGCCAATGCCAAGCGTTCAACTATATACTCTTTTATTTCCACAGAGTCAAAGTGCATATGTGTTCGCTGTGGGCATAGAAACACAAACCTCCGAGTCCGTTCTTCTGGGATCGGTATCTCACGATACAAGTACCTTAAATTAAAACAAGTATACAACGAAATGAAAAAGAGAAAAACTGAAAATGAAAAAGCAGGACAAAGTTTGATGTAGTTGTATAGGTTGTATACTTCAAAGTTGTATAGGTTGTATACTTCAAAGTTTGATGTAGTACCTGAGATATACGCTAATAACAGTCTGTGATAACCATTCATGATTAAGAATTTCCCCAATCTCAGAACCTTCACCACCGAGCTCTAATGTGTGCTCATAACCCAGAATTTCTGGCTCCATTGATATGGCAATGTTTCCTCTATCTGCCATCCTTGTTAACACATGGACTCTAAGAAAGGTTATAAAATCTGCACTACCATGAGTTATAGGAGGCTGGGAAGGCTGATGTTTGCTCTTGTTCTTTAACGGGGATGTAACTGACCCTTTTGTTTGCTCCTTGCCAACTATCGGAGGTCTAGGGGAAGGTTGGGGTTTGCCCACATTATTGCCCACATTCTTGCTAGCTTTGTGCTCTAGCACTTTGCCTTTGTCCTTGACTTTGGATTTTGCGGGTATCTACATTTTTTTCATTGCAATACATTAATTAGTTAGTGACCACCTAATTTAATAAATATATGCAGTAAATGATAATGGATCACTTACAACTACGAAGTGGCTTGACCATGCCACATAGGTACCTATTGCTTGTTCCACTGTCATCACATCTGCATTCACAAGTGGTACAGGCAATGGTGCATCGCCCTCAATTGCAAACTCAACCACAACTTTTACATGACCTGCATGTATTGGTAGGTTGTGCGGTGTGCCACCTGATTCGTTATAGACTGTCCCCCTAGCGACCAAGCGATGAGTTGGGCTTGCCAAATATAGGTTGCACATATTATTGCCCTAAACCAATGATAAACAAAAATATTAATATGTAAATTGTCAATCCAATATGTACAGGTAAATAAAGCGATTAATGTAATGGTTATTGCCTCGGGTGGCACAAGAGTGCAACTATCTCTAGCACTATATAGGGTAGGGGTAGGGTTAGGGGAAGGTAAATCAAGCTCATGCCCCTCCACTGGTTCCTTGTCCTGCTTGCTGTTTTTCAATTCCTAGACTTCTTTAAACAGTTGGATGACCATCCTCCTCAATTCTATTGTTTCTTCTTGTTTTGCACGCTTTCGTGATTCGAAGATAGTTTTCCGAGTGACACCAAAACCCACACCCCTATAGCGACCAGAATACTCTCTGGCAGGTAAGGCTTGGGCTAGGATATCTTCACGACCACCACAATCTGTTATCTCCCCCTGTGATACAGTCTGTTATCTCCCCCTGTGATACAGCCTGTGTTAGGGTCTCCTGAAACACATATTATTGACACAGATGTTACACATAATTATCATAAGAAAATTACAAATGAAAATGTTAATTAATGCTATCATACTTACAATTCTTTCAGCCACTTCCCTAGTGGGGGATGGTTAATCACACCCTCCTAGTTTTTACGGCCTTCCATCCACAAAATATGACGTTCAATTGAATCAACTTCTGGATCTCCACCCGCCTCCAACAGCTGTACATTTAAACAAACAAATTAAAATTCATCATCTTACTAAGAAAAAACCAAAACGTGTTAAATAAACCAAGTTATGATTAAGGATATTATAAATACCATATCTTCCTCAATGGCAGCATACCCATTAACCCCTCATTTGAAAGGGTAGTCAGGTTCTAATGCTCACTGCCGATTTTCTTCGCTTATTCTCTATATAGACACAAATATATCAATCTGACCTTTGTCACACTCAAAAGGTCTGAAATCTGAATAGTTGCATGCAGTGCTAGTAAATGTGTATAATCAGAAAGGCATATAATTAATAACACAAAGACTGGGTGTTGAATATTCACATTGCACATGTACAGTGGGTTCGTTCCCCAACACTTTCTTCATGCAAGTTGTACAAGTTAATAATGATAATGCTTTTCTTAATATTCCTTTTGAATCACTTCGTAGTTCTTGTTTTCTTGATTATCAAGTCTAATAAATGCATAGGATCAAACTTTCTTATTTTAAAATTATAACATTTCTTAAAAACCAAACAAACCAGCATGTTAAGATCTATGTATACAAGTTCCAAGGATACATACCAGAAATTCCACATCTTCCGTGCGTTTTGCTACAAAAGCTATCCAATCTTCCATGCTTATAAAATCTTTATATTCTGGTGGAGGCTCACGTCTGACATTCCCGTTGTCGTCTCTAAGGTACTCTCTCGTCAAGTTAGTTCGAAATGTTCCCTGTATTTTTCTGGCACGCTGAATTAGAGTACTCCGCTGAGTCTCATCAACCACAAAAGTCATCTTCAACGCCAATATAAATAAAATCTCAGAGTATAAATATGTCTACATAATTAAGAAACAATATAACTAACTCTTGTTAATTAATTTACCTGTACATCACGCCAGATCTCATCTTTGAGATTGTTCAAAGCTTGACTCCTCCAACTATTGCAAGTAATAGGGACTGTTTGCCGTACTTTGGACCCAATGTAACTAATCAAGTCTCTACCATTTCTACCAATGGGCAGACCTTTAACATTCCATTTAACCTAAAAAAATTTGATTAAGTGTGTACATTTAGATAACAAACAATTAATAGAATGAAACAATTAATTAGATTAATTAGTAAGTATTTTACCACAAATTTAGGTCCTTTACTCCTCTGGCGGATAATCTTCTTCTTAAAGATTGGCCCACGGCGCCTCACCTTTCGTGTGGCCTCCTCAGCACTATCATGATCACTAGGAGATGCCATTTACCTGCAACAAATTAAACACACAAGTAAAAAACGTCAGTTCATAATCATACAAGTTTACTTAGAGAAATTCATGAATATAAATTTAAATGTCCAAGAAATTAAAAAAACATAATCCTTACATACATGTTTTAAGTCAATCTTTTCCTTTTCCTTGTTGGATTGAGACTTGCGCGTCCCTTATTGGTACGAAATATTGGAAGGAACCAATGCCCCTCGTCATGATCATTTCTAATATACATATCAGCCTCTCTAGTTAGATTAGCCACATGTGATTGTGACACTCCGAAGAAAGGGTCATCCTCAATATTAGCATCTTCATGTGCTTCATCATCAATCTCATTAACAATTTTTTCGTTAGTCAATAGAACAATGGACCAATTCGTATCAGTTGGATCGGTGACATAGAACACTTGTTGAGCTTGTGATGATAAAATAAAAGGCTCATCTTTATAACCCACCTTATTGAAATCCACCCGCATGAACCCCAACTCATCCATTTGTACACCGTTATTGTTGTCAACCCACTTACATTGGAACACAGGCACCCGAAACATTGTGTAATCCAGCTCCCATATGCATTCAATGACCCCGACGTATGACATATTCGCATATATAGGGTTTCTGTCTTTCGCACTTTAGATATGAAAGGATTCAGCTACAAGAGTCACCCCGTTATTTTGCATTGTACTCCGATCATCTTGTTCTTTTGTATAGGATGTGTACCCGTTCATCAAATAACCGGTGTAAGAGAAAACATGTATAGTTGGAACTTTCGCTAACCATCTCAATCTTTCTGAAATCGAGGCAGGATTTACAGCAAACTCTTCAGAAATCTGATCTTTTAGCCAAGTTATAAAACATCGATTATGCTCTCCTGTTAACCAATTTTGACTCTTATTTGGGTATGAACTCTTAAGTATGTCCTTGTGTTTTACAACATATGACTCTACCTCATCGGCGTTATGTAGACCATACAAGTGTGCTTGCTCCCATTCTTTCCTTGGTATAGTCAATATTTCAGTTCCAGAAATCCCTTGCCCTGCGGTTCTTCCTGCGTGACGAGACTTTGGCAACCCTACAGAATATTCAACATTGGATAGGTAGTCGGTACAAAATTCAACAGCTTCTTCGACTATGTACCGTTCAACAATACAACCCTCTGGTCGTGACCGGTTTTTAACATAACCTTTTAATATCTTCATATAACCAGATGTAGAGTCAGATGGACCATGATGTCAAAGAATGAAGGTGGGAAATACATCTCTAGCTCACACAAAGTCACAACGATTACTCTTTGCAATGCTGGCAACTTTCCAGGGTCAATCACTCTATTGTAAATTGCCTTGAAGAAGAAAGAAAGTTTAGTTAAGGTATGCCACACTTTGTTCGGTAAAATGGACCGATGGGTAGCAAATTCTCCACGAGAACATGACAGTCATGGGACTTTAGGCCCTTTAACTTAAGGTCTTTCATCGATAGGAGGTTCATAATGTTTGAAGAGTACCCCTCTGGAACCTTAACTCCATGAAGAAACTTACAAAAAACAATTTTCTCTTTTCTAGATAGAGTATGAGCAGCCGGAGGTAAATATGTATTTTTCCCCTTCTTTACCGGTCCCAATTCTCGTCTCAATCCCATACTAACCAAATCCAGCCTTGTATTAATGCCATCTTTGGTCTTCCCTGGCACATTGAGTAAGGTACCAATGACACTATCAAATACATTTTTTTCAACATGCATTACATCAATGAAGTGTCTTACGTATAATGACTTCCAATATGGCAGCTCAAAGAAAATCGACCTTTTCTTCCACCCTCGTGTGACAAGTTCTCTCGCAAAAGGTTTCCCAAATTCAATACTTAAATCTTGTACCTTTTCAAACAGTTGCGCACCCGTCAACGGCAAAGGAGCTACACGTTCTTCTGTATTCCCATTGAATGCCTTTCTCCATGATCGATAATGATGACTTGAATGCAAAAATCTACGATGCCCAAGGAAGACATTCTTCTTGCCATGCTCCAACCACATCCAATCCGTATTATCTTCACATATAGGGCATGCACACTAACCTTTGGTACTGTATCCTGATAAATTACCATATGCCGGAAAATCATTAATTGTGCCGAAGATCATGGTCTTTAGGATGAAACTTTCTTCTCTATACCCATCAGACACCTCTATACCTGTCTCGTACATTTGCTTCAAGTCTTCAATTAAAGGAGCCAAGTATATGTCGATATCATTCCCTGGTTGTTTGGGCCCAGAAAATTAACAGACAACATCATGTATTTGTGCTTCATGCATAGCCATGGAGGTAGGTTATAAATCACCAAAATAACAGGCCATGTCTTGTGAGAGCTACTCAGAACACCATGCGGATTAAATCCGTCAAGTAGATAATTCAAGTCGTAGATTTCTTGGTTCTTGCCCAAATCAGGAAAATCATGATCAATTCTTTTCCATTGAGGAGAATCTGTCGGGTGTCGTAGCTTGCCATCTTTAATCCTTTCATCCTCATGCCAAGTCAAGTGTCTTGCATCTTCGAACTACGGTACATGCGCCTAAATCGGGAATTATGGGGAAATACCATAGAACCTTCTCTGGAGCCGATTCTTTCTTCTTATACCGCGAGGCATTACATTTAGGACACGTATTTAATGATGCATATTCATTTCGAAATAAAATGCAATCGTTAGGACAAGCGTGTATCCTCTCATAGCTCATGCCAATATAGCGTAACATTTGTTTAGCCTCATGTCCGACTAGGAAGCACATTATCCTCCGGCAACATATCTTTCAGTAGTGTGAGTAAGTCCGTAAAGCTCTTATCAGTCCATCCATTCCCCGATTTCAAGTTATACAACTTTAGCATCGCCGACAATCTTGTGAATTTAGTACAACTCTCATACAAGGGTATCTCAGCATCACTTACCAACTTCTCAAACATTCGAGGACAATCACGAAGATCTTCTTCAACCGTATTTACCATCTCTTCAAAACGGTCGGCATCATATGTATTTATATCGGTGTCATCTGACACACATATCAAATACATTTTTTTCAACATGCATTACATCAATGAAGTGTCTTACGTATAATGACTTCCAATATGGCAGCTCAAAGAAAATCGACCTTTTCTTCCACCCTCGTGTGACAAGTTCTCTCGCAAAAGGTTTCCCAAATTCAATACTTAAATCTTGTACCTTTTCAAACAGTTGCGCACCCGTCAACGGCAAAGGAGCTACACGTTCTTCTGTATTCCCATTGAATGCCTTTCTCCATGATCGATAATGATGACTTGAATGCAAAAATCTACGATGCCCAAGGAAGACATTCTTCTTGCCATGCTCCAACCACATCCAATCCGTATTATCTTCACATATAGGGCATGCACACTAACCTTTGGTACTGTATCCTGATAAATTACCATATGCCGGAAAATCATTAATTGTGCCGAAGATCATGGTCTTTAGGATGAAACTTTCTTCTCTATACCCATCAGACACCTCTATACCTGTCTCGTACATTTGCTTCAAGTCTTCAATTAAAGGAGCCAAGTATATGTCGATATCATTCCCTGGTTGTTTGGGCCCAGAAATTAACAGACAACATCATGTATTTGTGCTTCATGCATAGCCATGGAGGTAGGTTATAAATCACCAAAATAACAGGCCATGTACTGTGAGAGCTACTCTGAACACCATGCGGATTAAATCCGTCAGTAGATAATTCAAGTCGTAGATTTCTTGGTTCTTGCCCGAAATCAGGAAAATCATGATCAATTCTTTTCCATTGAGGAGAATCTGTCGGGTGTCGTAGCTTGCCATCTTTAATCCTTTCATCCTCATGCCAAGTCAAGTGTCTTGCATCTTCTGAACTACGGTACATGCGCCTAAATCGGGGAATTATGGGGAAATACCATAGAACCTTCTCTGGAGCCGATTCTTTCTTCTTATACCGCGAGGCATTACATTTAGGACACGTATTTAATGATGCATATTCATTTCGAAATAAAATGCAATCGTTAGGACAAGCGTGTATCCTCTCATAGCTCATGCCAATATAGCGTAACATTTGTTTAGCCTCATGTCCGACTAGGAAGCACATTATCCTCCGGCAACATATCTTTCAGTAGTGTGAGTAAGTCCGTAAAGCTCTTATCAGTCCATCCATTCCCCGATTTCAAGTTATACAACTTTAGCATCGCCGACAATCTTGTGAATTTAGTACAACTCTCATACAAGGGTATCTCAGCATCACTTACCAACTTCTCAAACATTCGAGGACAATCACGAAGATCTTCTTCAACCGTATTTACCATCTCTTCAAAACGGTCGGCATCATATGTATTTATATCGGTGTCATCTGACACACATATCAAATACATTTTTTTCAACATGCATTACATCAATGAAGTGTCTTACGTATAATGACTTCCAATATGGCAGCTCAAAGAAAATCGACCTTTTCTTCCACCCTCGTGTGACAAGTTCTCTCGCAAAAGGTTTCCCAAATTCAATACTTAAATCTTGTACCTTTTCAAACAGTTGCGCACCCGTCAACGGCAAAGGAGCTACACGTTCTTCTGTATTCCCATTGAATGCCTTTCTCCATGATCGATAATGATGACTTGAATGCAAAAATCTACGATGCCCAAGGAAGACATTCTTCTTGCCATGCTCCAACCACATCCAATCCGTATTATCTTCACATATAGGGCATGCACACTAACCTTTGGTATCGTATCCCGATAAATTACCATATGCCTAGGAAAATCATTAATTGTGCCAAAGATCATGGTCTTTAGGATGAAACTTTCTTCTCTATACCCATCGAGACACCTCTATACCTGTCTCGTACATTTGCTTCAAGTCTTCAATTAAAGGAGCCAAGTATATGTCGATATCATTCCCCTGGTTGTTTGGGCCCCGAAATTAACAGACAACATCATGTATTTGTGCTTCATGCATAGCCATGGAGGTAGGTTATAAATCACCAAAATAACAGGCCATGTCTTTGTGAGAGCTACTCAGAACACCATGCGGATTAAATCCGTCAGTAGATAATTCAAGTCGTAGATTTCTTGGTTCTTGCCCGAAATCAGGAAAATCATGATCAATTCTTTTCCATTGAGGAGAATCTGTCGGGTGTCGTAGCTTGCCATCTTTAATCCTTTCATCCTCATGCCAAGTCAAGTGTCTTGCATCTTCTGAACTACGGTACATGCGCCTAAATCGGGGAATTATGGGGAAATACCATAGAACCTTCTCTGGAGCCGATTCTTTCTTCTTATACCGCGAGGCATTACATTTAGGACACGTATTTAATGATGCATATTCATTTCGAAATAAAATGCAATCGTTAGGACAAGCGTGTATCCTCTCATAGCTCATGCCAATATAGCGTAACATTTGTTTAGCCTCATGTCCGACTAGGAAGCACATTATCCTCCGGCAACATATCTTTCAGTAGTGTGAGTAAGTCCGTAAAGCTCTTATCAGTCCATCCATTCCCCGATTTCAAGTTATACAACTTTAGCATCGCCGACAATCTTGTGAATTTAGTACAACCCTCATACAAGGGTATCTCAGCATCACTTACCAACTTCTCAAACATTCGAGGACAATCACGAAGATCTTCTTCAACCGTATTTACCATCTCTTCAAAACGGTCGGCATCATATGTATTTATATCGGTGTCATCTGACACACATATCAAATACATTTTTTTCAACATGCATTACATCAATGAAGTGTCTTACGTATAATGACTTCCAATATGGCAGCTCAAAGAAAATCGACCTTTTCTTCCACCCTCGTGTGACAAGTTCTCTCGCAAAAGGTTTCCCAAATTCAATACTTAAATCTTGTACCTTTTCAAACAGTTGCGCACCCGTCAACGGCAAAGGAGCTACACGTTCTTCTGTATTCCCATTGAATGCCTTTCTCCATGATCGATAATGATGACTTGAATGCAAAAATCTACGATGCCCAAGGAAGACATTCTTCTTGCCATGCTCCAACCACATCCAATCCGTATTATCTTCACATATAGGGCATGCACACTAACCTTTGGTACTGTATCCTGATAAATTACCATATGCCGGAAAATCATTAATTGTGCCGAAGATCATGGTCTTTAGGATGAAACTTTCTTCTCTATACCCATCAGACACCTCTATACCTGTCTCGTACATTTGCTTCAAGTCTTCAATTAAAGGAGCCAAGTATATGTCGATATCATTCCCTGGTTGTTTGGGCCCAGAAATTAACAGACAACATCATGTATTTGTGCTTCATGCATAGCCATGGAGGTAGGTTATAAATCACCAAAATAACAGGCCATGTACTGTGAGAGCTACTCTGAACACCATGCGGATTAAATCCGTCAGTAGATAATTCAAGTCGTAGATTTCTTGGTTCTTGCCCGAAATCAGGAAAATCATGATCAATTCTTTTCCATTGAGGAGAATCTGTCGGGTGTCGTAGCTTGCCATCTTTAATCCTTTCATCCTCATGCCAAGTCAAGTGTCTTGCATCTTCTGAACTACGGTACATGCGCCTAAATCGGGGAATTATGGGGAAATACCATAGAACCTTCTCTCGGAGCCGATTCTTTCTTCTTATACCGCGAGGCATTACATTTAGGACACGTATTTAATGATGCATATTCATTTCGAAATAAAATGCAATCGTTAGGACAAGCGTGTATCCTCTCATAGCTCATGCCAATATAGCGTAACATTTGTTTAGCCTCATGTCCGACCAGGAAGCACATTATCCTCCGAGCAACATATCTTTCAAGAGTGTGAGTAAGTCCGTAAAGCTCTTATCAGTCCATCCATTCCCCGATTTCAAGTTATACAACTTTAGCATCGCCGACAATCTTGTGAATTTAGTACAACCCTCATACAAGGGTTTCTCAAAGATCACTTACCAACTTCTCAAACATTCGAGGACAATCACGAAGATCTTCTTCTACCGTATTTACCATCTCTTCAAAACGGTCGGCATCATATGTATTTATATCGGTGTCATCTGACACACATATCAAATACATTTTTTTCAACATGCATTACATCAATGAAGTGTCTTACGTATAATGACTTCCAATATGGCAGCTCAAAGAAAATCGACCTTTTCTTCCACCCTCGTGTGACAAGTTCTCTAGCAAAAGGTTTCCCAAATTCAATACTTAAATCTTGTACCTTTTCAAACAGTTGCGCACCCGTCAACGGCAAAGGAGCTACACGTTCTTCTGTATTCCCATTGAATGCCTTTCTCCATGATCGATAATGATGACTTGAATGCAAAAATCTCGATGCCCAAGGAAGACATTCTTCTTGCCATGCTCCAACCACATCCAATCCGTATTATCTTCACATATAGGGCATGCACACTAACCTTTGGTACTGTATCCTGATAAATTACCATATGCCGGAAAATCATTAATTGTGCCGAAGATCATGGTCTTTAGGATGAAACTTTCTTCTCTATACCCATCAGACACCTCTATACCTGTCTCGTACATTTGCTTCAAGTCTTCAATTAAAGGAGCCAAGTATATGTCGATATCATTCCCTGGTTGTTTGGGCCCAGAAATTAACAGACAACATCATGTATTTGTGCTTCATGCAT
This sequence comes from Sophora flavescens, assembly GCA_030762895.1. Classification (NCBI taxonomy): domain Eukaryota; kingdom Viridiplantae; phylum Streptophyta; class Magnoliopsida; order Fabales; family Fabaceae; genus Sophora; species Sophora flavescens. The sequence continues at coordinate 46,039,129 of CM061065.1, read as the reverse complement.
AGCCATGGAGGTAGGTTATAAATCACCAAAATAACAGGCCATGTACTGTGAGAGCTACTCTGAACACCATGCGGATTAAATCCGTCAGTAGATAATTCAAGTCGTAGATTTCTTGGTTCTTGCCCGAAATCAGGAAAATCATGATCAATTCTTTTCCATTGAGGAGAATCTGTCGGGTGTCGTAGCTTGCCATCTTTAATCCTTTCATCCTCATGCCAAGTCAAGTGTCTTGCATCTTCTGAACTACAGTACATGCGCCTAAATCGGGGAATTATGGGGAAATACCATAGAACCTTCTCTGGAGCCGATTCTTTCTTCTTATACCACGAGGCATTACATTTAGGACACGTATTTAATGATGCATATTCATTTCGAAATAAAATGCAATCGTTAGGACAAGCATGTATCCTCTCATAGCTCATGCCAATATAGCGTAACATTTGTTTAGCCTCATGTCCGACTAGGAAGCACATTATCCTCCGGCAACATATCTTTCAGTAGTGTGAGTAAGTCCGTAAAGCTCTTATCAGTCCATCCATTCCCCGATTTCAAGTTATACAACTTTAGCATCGCCGACAATCTTGTGAATTTAGTACAACCCTCATACAAGGGTTTCTCAGCATCACTTACCAACTTCTCAAACATTCGAGGACAATCACGAAGATCTTCTTCAACCGTATTTACCATCTCTTCAAAACGGTCGGCATCATATGTATTTATATCGGTGTCATCTGACACACATATCAAATACATTTTTTTCAACATGCATTACATCAATGAAGTGTCTTACGTATAATGACTTCCAATATGGCAGCTCAAAGAAAATCGACCTTTTCTTCCACCCTCGTGTGACAAGTTCTCTCGCAAAAGGTTTCCCAAATTCAATACTTAAATCTTGTACCTTTTCAAACAGTTGCGCACCCGTCAACGGCAAAGAAGCTACACGTTCTTCTGTATTCCCATTGAATGCCTTTCTCCATGACCGATAATGATGACTTGAATGCAAAAATCTACGATGCCCAAGGAAGACATTCTTCTTGCCATGCTCCAACCACATCCAATCCGTATTATCTTCACATATAGGGCATGCACACTAACCTTTGGTACTGTATCCTCGATAAATTACCATATGCTTAGGAAAATCATTAATTGTGCCAAGATCATGGTCTTTAGGATGAAACTTTCTTCTCTATACCCATCGACACCTCTATACCTGTCTCGTACATTTGCTTCAAGTCTTCAATTAAAGGAGCCAAGTATATGTCGATATCATTCCCTGGTTGTTTGGGCCCAGAAATTAACAGACAACATCATGTATTTGTGCTTCATGCATAGCCATGGAGGTAGGTTATAAATCACCAAAATAACAGGCCATGTACTGTGAGAGCTACTCTGAACACCATGCGGATTAAATCCGTCAGTAGATAATTCAAGTCGTAGATTTCTTGGTTCTTGCCGAAATCGGGAAAATCATGATCAATTCTTTTCCATTGAGGAGAATCTGTCGGGTGTCGTAGCTTGCCATCTTTAATCCTTTCATCCTCATGCCAAGTCAAGTGTCTTGCATCTTCTGAACTACGGTACATGCGCCTAAATCGGGGAATTATGGGGAAATACCATAGAACCTTCTCTGGAGCCGATTCTTTCTTCTTATACCGCGAGGCATTACATTTAGGACACGTATTTAATGATGCATATTCATTTCGAAATAAAATGCAATCGTTAGGACAAGCGTGTATCCTCTCATAGCTCATGCCAATATAGCGTAACATTTGTTTAGCCTCATGTCCGACTAGGAAGCACATTATCCTCCGGCAACATATCTTTCAAGAGTGTGAGTAAGTCCGTAAAGCTCTTATCACTCCATCCATTCCCGATTTCAAGTTATACAACTTTAGCATCGCCGACAATCTTGTGAATTTAGTACAACCCTCATACAAGGGTTTCTCAGCATCACTTACCAACTTCTCAAACATTCGAGGACAATCACGAAGATCTTCTTCTACCGTATTTACCATCTCTTCAAAACGGTCGGCATCATATGTATTTATATCGGTGTCATCTGACACACATATCAAATACATTTTTTTCAACATGCATTACATCAATGAAGTGTCTTACGTATAATGACTTCCAATATGGCAGCTCAAAGAAAATCGACCTTTTCTTCCACCCTCGTGTGACAAGTTCTCTAGCAAAAGGTTTCCCAAATTCAATACTTAAATCTTGTACCTTTTCAAACAGTTGCGCACCCGTCAACGGCAAAGGAGCTACACGTTCTTCTGTATTCCCATTGAATGCCTTTCTCCATGATCGATAATGATGACTTGAATGCAAAAATCTACGATGCCCAAGGAAGACATTCTTCTTGCCATGCTCCAACCACATCCAATCCGTATTATCTTCACATATAGGGCATGCACACTAACCTTTGGTACTGTATCCTGATAAATTACCATATGCCGGAAAATCATTAATTGTGCCGAAGATCATGGTCTTTAGGATGAAACTTTCTTCTCTATACCCATCAGACACCTCTATACCTGTCTCGTACATTTGCTTCAAGTCTTCAATTAAAGGAGCCAAGTATATGTCGATATCATTCCCTGGTTGTTTGGGCCCGAAAATTAACAGACAACATCATGTATTTGTGCTTCATGCATAGCCATGGAGGTAGGTTATAAATCACCAAAATAACAGGCCATGTACTGTGAGAGCTACTCTGAACACCATGCGGATTAAATCCGTCAGTAGATAATTCAAGTCGTAGATTTCTTGGTTCTTGCCCGAAATCAGGAAAATCATGATCAATTCTTTTCCATTGAGGAGAATCTGTCGGGTGTCGTAGCTTGCCATCTTTAATCCTTTCATCCTCATGCCAAGTCAAGTGTCTTGCATCTTCTGAACTACGGTACATGCGCCTAAATCGGGGAATTATGGGGAAATACCATAGAACCTTCTCTGGAGCCGATTCTTTCTTCTTATACCGCGAGGCATTACATTTAGGACACGTATTTAATGATGCATATTCATTTCGAAATAAAATGCAATCGTTAGGACAAGCGTGTATCCTCTCATAGCTCATGCCAATATAGCGTAACATTTGTTTAGCCTCATGTCCGACTAGGAAGCACATTATCCTCCGGCAACATATCTTTCAGTAGTGTGAGTAAGTCCGTAAAGCTCTTATCAGTCCATCCATTCCCCGATTTCAAGTTATACAACTTTAGCATCGCCGACAATCTTGTGAATTTAGTACAACCCTCATACAAGGGTTTCTCAGCATCACTTACCAACTTCTCAAACATTCGAGGACAATCACGAAGATCTTCTTCTACCGTATTTACCATCTCTTCAAAACGGTCGGCATCATATGTATTTATATCGGTGTCATCTGACACACATATCAAATACATTTTTTTCAACATGCATTACATCAATGAAGTGTCTTACGTATAATGACTTCCAATATGGCAGCTCAAAGAAAATCGACCTTTTCTTCCACCCTCGTGTGACAAGTTCTCTAGCAAAAGGTTTCCCAAATTCAATACTTAAATCTTGTACCTTTTCAAACAGTTGCGCACCCTTAAACGGAAAAGGAGCTACACGTTCTTCTGTATTCCCATTGAATGCCTTTCTCCATGATCGATAATGATGACTTGAATGCAAAAATCTACGATGCCCAAGGAAGACATTCTTCTTGCCATGCTCCAACCACATCCAATCCGTATTATCTTCACATATAGGGCATGCACACTAACCTTTGGTATCAGTATCCCGATAAATTACCATATGCTGGGAAAATCATTAATTGTGCCGAAGATCATGGTCTTTAGGATGAAACTTTCTTCTCTATACCCATCGAGACACCTCTATACCTGTCTCGTACATTTGCTTCAAGTCTTCAATTAAAGGAGCCAAGTATATGTCGATATCATTCCCTCGTTGTTTGGGCCCAGAAATTAACGAGACAACATCATGTATTTGTGCTTCATGCATAGCCATGGAGGTAGGTTATAAATCACCAAAATAACAGGCCATGTCTTGTGAGAGCTACTCAACGAACACCATGCGGATTAAATCCGTCAAGTAGATAATTCAAGTCGTAGATTTCTTGGTTCTTGCCGAAATCGGGAAAATCATGATCAATTCTTTTCCATTGAGGAGAATCATCGGGTGTCGTAGCTTGCCATCTTTAATCCTTTCATCCTCATGCCAAGTCAAGTGTCTTGCATCTTCCGAACTACGGTACATGCGCCTAAATCGGGGAATTATGGGGAAATACCATAGAACCTTCTCTGGAGCCGATTCTTTCTTCTTATACCGCGAGGCATTACATTTAGGACACGTATTTAATGATGCATATTCATTTCGAAATAAAATGCAATCGTTAGGACAAGCGTGTATCCTCTCATAGCTCATGCCAATATAGCGTAACATTTGTTTAGCCTCATGTCCGACTAGGAAGCACATTATCCTCCGGCAACATATCTTTCAGTAGTGTGAGTAAGTCCGTAAAGCTCTTATCAGTCCATCCATTCCCCGATTTCAAGTTATACAACTTTAGCATCGCCGACAATCTTGTGAATTTAGTACAACCCTCATACAAGGGTTTCTCAGCATCACTTACCAACTTCTCAAACATTCGAGGACAATCACGAAGATCTTCTTCTACCGTATTTACCATCTCTTCAAAACGGTCGGCATCATATGTATTTATATCGGTGTCATCTGACACACATATCAAATACATTTTTTTCAACATGCATTACATCAATGAAGTGTCTTACGTATAATGACTTCCAATATGGCAGCTCAAAGAAAATCGACCTTTTCTTCCACCCTCGTGTGACAAGTTCTCTAGCAAAAGGTTTCCCAAATTCAATACTTAAATCTTGTACCTTTTCAAACAGTTGCGCACCCGTCAACGGCAAAGGAGCTACACGTTCTTCTGTATTCCCATTGAATGCCTTTCTCCATGATCGATAATGATGACTTGAATGCAAAAATCTACGATGCCCAAGGAAGACATTCTTCTTGCCATGCTCCAACCACATCCAATCCGTATTATCTTCACATATAGGGCATGCACACTAACCTTTGGTACTCGTATCCCGATAAATTACCATATGCTTAGGAAAATCATTAATTGTGCCGAAGATCATGGTCTTTAGGATGAAACTTTCTTCTCTATACCCATCAGACACCTCTATACCTGTCTCGTACATTTGCTTCAAGTCTTCAATTAAAGGAGCCAAGTATATGTCGATATCATTCCCTGGTTGTTTGGGCCCAGAAATTAACAGACAACATCATGTATTTGTGCTTCATGCATAGCCATGGAGGTAGGTTATAAATCACCAAAATAACAGGCCATGTCTTTGTGAGAGCTACTCAGAACACCATGCGGATTAAATCCAAGTCGTAGATAATTCAAGTCGTAGATTTCTTGGTTCTTGCCCGAAATCGGGAAAATCATGATCAATTCTTTTCCATTGAGGAGAATCATCCGGGTGTCGTAGCTTGCCATCTTTAATCCTTTCATCCTCATGCCAAGTCAAGTGTCTTGCATCTTCTGAACTACGGTACATGCGCCTAAATCGGGGAATTATGGGGAAATACCATAGAACCTTCTCTGGAGCCGATTCTTTCTTCTTATACCGCGAGGCATTACATTTAGGACACGTATTTAATGATGCATATTCATTTCGAAATAAAATGCAATCGTTAGGACAAGCGTGTATCCTCTCATAGCTCATGCCAATATAGCGTAACATTTGTTTAGCCTCATGTCCGACTAGGAAGCACATTATCCTCCGGCAACATATCTTTCAGTAGTGTGAGTAAGTCCGTAAAGCTCTTATCAGTCCATCCATTCCCCGATTTCAAGTTATACAACTTTAGCATCGCCGACAATCTTGTGAATTTAGTACAACCCTCATACAAGGGTTTCTCAGCATCACTTACCAACTTCTCAAACATTCGAGGACAATCACGAAGATCTTCTTCAACCGTATTTACCATCTCTTCAAAACGGTCGGCATCATATGTATTTATATCGGTGTCATCTGACACACATCTCCCACTATTCTTCATATCACTAGATTCACCTATAGTCTCACCATGCTTTGGCCAATAGGTATAACTTTGATCAATTCCATTGCACACTAAATGTCCTTCCAACTCAGCTACACTAACTCGTCTTGTATAACAAAAACTTAAACAAGGACATATGATTCTACTAGGGTTTTCTGCATGCTCAACTGCAAACCTAATAAAATCTTGCACTTTGTCCTTATATTACTTTGACAAACGATTGGCAGACATCCACTTCCGATCCATATTTTTACGATCTACCATAATTATTTTGAGTTTGAACATGAAACGAAGGTTAATGCATGTTTATACCGATAAAAATAAACATGTCTAATTGTACAACTAAAGGTTTAAATAAAACAAAGGGGAATAACAAGTGGTAAAACGTACCTGAGTGAAGTCGAACAGCTTCAACAACAGAGAGAGTTGATTGACAGACGTACCTGAGAGAATCCAAAATTGTTAGTTTCTTTATTTCTTCCTAAATGAAATACCAGTATGAATACACTACTACAGACTAAAATCCATCAGCTAGTTAAGTTGCACAATTAATATCTCATTAGATTGTGCTAATGAATATCGATAATTAATATTTTGTAATGTAGAAATATAGAAATAGATATAGGATTTCCTATAGATGAGAAAGTGATAACTTTTTGGTGAAGTGTAGATTGCTTTTGTGTTTGCTATGTTGCGACTTCTCTAAATTTACAAAATCTTAATGGGCTTAAGTTTCCATCCACTAATGGGTTAGTTTTGTTTTGTCTAGATGGATGATGAGGTTGGCACTTGTGTGATGGCTCCAAAGCAAAAAGTTGCACCCATTGAAGAACCTGAGTTTTATTATTCTATAACGTGCTGGAATTTTCCTCTATTTTATCACAAGTAAGAATTAAGGAGTGCTGGAATTTTGTTTCTATGGAATTTTCTTCTATTTATTTGTCAACAGTTAACAGTATATGGAAAAGAACATGGTGTTTTTTAATCTTTTATTTGACTTCTCTATGGTCATTTGGTCCTCTTCGGGGTTTTTTATATTCGATTTTTCCTTGATATTTTGTTGTGTTGTAATAAGGTATCCTCAATTAAAAAAGGATGATGTTGCTTAGGGTTGTCCTATGTGCTGTGGTGATTGCAATTGCAAAGCATGCTTGGGGTTTGATACACATATTAAAGTCAGTTCTGCCCCCTAGATTGGATTTTCTTGTGATTTCTGTATTTTACATTTGAAATATGACCATTTGGTTTAATTTTAAAAAATGAATGTCAAAATTAATGAAGGTAATGAAGTTGGGCTCACTAAGCATTTGCTGATATGTGATGCAGTAAAATGTTTTGATAGGGAAGATGGAGGTGCAAGAAGAACAAGGTCAAAGACTCAAAAGCTGTTTTCAATCTCCATTTCCTCATCACCTAGGAAGCTTCCTCCAAACTGCATTTTTCTTATCCTGAAACCAATATTTATGGCCACTATGGCTTTGAGGTCAGATGCCTATAACTTCAAGCAATAAGCATGAATAAAGAGAATCAACAACAAAAATAAGAGAGTAAGTGAAGAAGAAATAATACCAAGAATGAACATAGGGATGAAGAGCTTCAGTGTTTAAGAAACATGCCATAAATAAAGAGTTGTATCTGTTCAAACTCATACATTTTGAAGAAGGGCGTGAACTAACCCTATAAGTTATGTAAAATTAGACAGGTTTGTGTTTGGTGTTCAATCAAATAGGCATAAGTAATATCAACAGACTTGTCTTTTCATAGAAGGGCAAGACTTATAGCAACTTCAATACTTGGACGCCCAATTTGGATCCCAAATATGGAGAAGATTGAGTGTCCCTTTTGTTTGATTCACCATTAGGATCATAAAATTGATAACAGTGCAAATTGATCAGCCTCTGGCTCATCTAGTTTTATGACTAGTATGACCGTGGTTTTGTGCTAATTATATCCCGTTTTCGCCCAAATTAGACTTGATTGTCTTCAAGCAACATTTTGAGTCTGTAAAGTATTTTTAGGCTAATTTAGTTAGTTTTGAGTCAAATAAAGCATTCATTGCTATTTCCTATTGTTTCAGGTTAGAATAAAGCACTTAGAGCCAAGGGAATGAAGAAAACAATGGAAAAATGCAATTCTGGAGGATTCGCCTCGCGAGAAGCTACTCGCCTCGCGAGCCTGAAGACCAGCACGAGAAGCAACAGTCACCCTCTCTGGCTCGCCTCGCGAATAATGTTTCACCTCGCGAGAAATCCAAACACTGAAGGACTGTTCATAAGATTCGCCTCGCGAAACATGTTTTGCCTCGCGAGCGACCGCAACCCAGAATCTGTATTTATAGTCTGTTTTAGGGAAGAACTGAGATATCTTCTTTTTCTTCTTCTTTTTCGTTGACGGCTGCGAATTAGGTTTAGGGTTTATGTTTGTAATGGAGAACTAGTCTCCTTTGATTAATCTACTGCAATTGGTTTCCATTGACGCTTGAGGTTTTGTAATTCCTAAACTCATTGCTATTCTCTTTCAATATTTGTTCTGTATGTTCTGTTTGCTTAATTCAGAATTATATAGAATATGTGTTGATTCATTTCGATGATTGTGTGTTCCTAAACTTAATCGCGTTTGCTTAATTCGCGTGTGTTCAATTCGTGTTTGCTTAATTCACGAAGGGCTTAATCCGTTTGCTTAATTCGGAATTAGGAACATATGTCTTGTAGCGTCGGTTTCGCTTGTTAACTGACGCTACAATCGAAAAGGGATTAGATCCGCTTAAGGCTTGGAATTATATGAACCGATGATAGTGTGAAAACGAAAGCAGTAGGTTGATCGTTTTTAGCTATTTGATAATTAATTAGTTTGCATAGTTTTCTGCTTTGTTTTATTTATTTAATTTCATATCCAAAACCCCCCAAAATCTGACTTTTTCTGTTAACAACAACCCAAGAGTCCTTGTGAGACGATACTCGAGTTGTCGCTCCCTAACAACATAGTTTTACAAACCGCTCGCTTTTTGACATGTGCGCGACAGCGTGTCAAAATTGGCACCGTTGCCGGGGACTCTTGTTGTTATTGACAGAAATTAAAAAGAAAAAAAAAAATTTCTCTTTGCTGAATTAGTTTTGGCTGTTTGGTCTGGTTACAAATCCTAGTACCTTTCCATGGATAATTATATGCAAAATTATATGCCTAATGTTAATTATGAGCCAACATGCATATATTATCCTGACTCTCCTGGTTTAATACATCGGTTGCCAAGGTTTAGTGGTTTTGCAGGTGAGAATCCGCTGAAGCATCTGGAGGAATTCCAGGTTGCTTGTTCTACATTTTTGAGACCTGAAGGAACGACGGAAGACCACATCAAGATGAGAGCCTTCCCATTCTCACTTGAAGGCGCTGCGAAGGATTGGTTGTATTGTCTTGAAGCGAATTCCCTTTCAACCTGGTTTAATTTGAAGAAAGTCTTCCTACTGAGATACTTTCCTGCCTTCAGAGCTGCATCAATCAGGCGAGAGATACTGGATATTAGACAAGTCAATGAAACACCTCAACAACAACCGATGGCACCACCACAGAATCCTCCTCAAGTGACCACTTCTGCACCTTCCGGACCTTCACTAGAGGACATGTTCAAGCAAATGACTTCACAAATGACTACACAAATGACTACATTTTTTCAGCAGCAAGTTGGACAGTTTCAGGCCCCGCAGGCACAGTTTCAGCAGCGAATGGATGCTAGCATTCACAATTTCAAGACACAATTTGAACAGTCTCAGCAGCGAACGGATGCTAGCATTCATGACTTACAGACACAGATTGGACAACTCGCCATTTTGATGAATGCCATGACTGAGGAAATTGAGAGGAAGAGATGTATGGAGGACAGCCACTTCGCCATGCTAGAGGATGATGAGGAACCTTTGGTATTAGATGATTCAATTAATTCATATGCATGTGTTGAAAGTGATGGGATGGATAAACTGTGTATTGAATTTCTAGACATTCAAGCCTTTTCTGATTCTGTTTCTTGTACCATATGTACTGATTGTACTAACACTAACCTTTGTGTGGTGTGTGCTGAGATTTCTGCATGTATAGCAGGTGATGGAATTGTTAGTGCAGTGAATGAAGATCGTGCAGAAGCTAAAGCAGCACCAGAGACCCTCTCTACCTATTTGCCACCTCCCACTGTGGAACAACCGGCAATGGAGTTCAAGCCTCTGCCAGAGAGACTGGATTCTGCACCATGGCCAGTCCAAGGGGTTGAACCTCACTTTTATTGGGAGGACTTTGTTGAGAAAGAGGTCAACTGTGACCCAAGAGGGAGTGAGAAGTCCGCCGCACTCGGCGAGGTCACCATAATTGTCAAGTGTTCACTCCCGTATCGAGGCTGCAAGTTATGGAAGCATGGAAGGAGCTTCCGTCCTTTGGCTATCACTTGGGCCTTATGCTACAAGCAATGGGATCCCGGTGGAACCGCCTCCATGAGTTTCTCTAAACCGTTACCCTTTTTAATTGCTTTGCCTTGCTTTGTTTTTGTTTTTGTTTTGTTTTCTTTTAGCTCCTGAATAATTTGAGAAAATCAGGAGTATTTGTGTTGAGTCTTGTGTCGGCAAGCTTGATTGGGTTTTGATTGAATTTTGCATAGATGATTGCATGATATTGTTGTCTGTTGATGATTTTCCCCCTAAGTCTTGAAATTTGAAAATTGATCCCCATGTGAAAAATTGAAAACTGAACTCTGAGATATTTTCTTTGTGATTGCATGATTTATGATAAGTTTGGGGTGAAGGGATGCACACAATAGGGATTGAATCTCGGTCAACAATTTGCAAAATTGTCCAGGTGAGGATTTGAGCCTCCAGCATGTTTTTAACTGTGTTAATCACTTTCAAGTTGCACTTTCCCGAATTTGCTTGAATCTCTTCTTGGTTTGCATGCTTATGTGATTGCATCAGATGATTTAGGCAATTTTCTTTGTAAATAACCACTTGGCCTGAAAATAATCGTCCATAATGCATGTTCCCTAGTTAGCCCCATTGAGCCTCATTAGCCTGTTGTTCTTGTTAACCTTATGTTATGAGCCAAAATCTGGAAAAACCATGTTAACCCGATCTTAGGATTAGGAGAGCATGGATCCTTAGTAAGAAAATGGTTGCAAGAAACTAAGTTTGGGGTGGCTACAAGGATGTGACATGTCATTCTGGGGTGAGAAAAAAAAATATAATAATAAGGGTTGGAGCCAAAGGCAAAAAAAAAATGGAAAAAGGAACTTGAGTGGAAATTCAATGTATCAAAATGCTCATGCTCTCTTAGTTCCTAGGGACTTAAGCCTAGTACCTTTGTATATCCTACCCTTAGCCAGGCCCCATTACAACCTTTAGAAGACCTGTTGATGCTTGCATGCATGTTTTCGTGGGAACCTTGATTGAGATGAAGATCAAATTCATGGGAAGTGCTCTTAAAAGTGAAATTGAGTGAAATGTTGATAGCCTAGACAAAAATTGAGCGAATGAGTGAAATACTAAATGCCCTTGTGAGGAAGGCGATTGTTTGAATTGGGTGATCTTCCTTTTGTGTGTAACTTGGATCCCTTGCTTAGATTAATGATTGCTTGAATGCTGAAGTTCTCAAATGTTTAAAGTAGATGAATGTGGGGGTTGCTTTGTTTGAAAGGGGGGAACATTGAAGAAAACTGTTTTGATGAATTGCTTGAAATTTGTGCGAATTTGATTGAATCTTTTAAGCTTGCCATGTCTTGAGTCTTTTTGAGTTTTTGAGTTTTAGTTTGCTTGGGGACAAGCAAAGTTTAAGTTTGGGGTATTTTGATCAGCCTCTGGCTCATCTAGTTTTATGACTAGTATGACCGTGGTTTTGTGCTAATTATATCCCGTTTTCACCCAAATTAGACTTGATTGTCTTCAAGCAACATTTTGAGTCTGTAAAGTATTTTTAGGCTAATTTAGTTAGTTTTGAGTCAAATAGAGCATTCACTGCTATTTCCTATTGTTTCATGTTAGAATAAAGCACTTAGAGCCAAGGGAATGAAGAAAACAATGGAAAAATGCAATTCTGGAGGATTCGCCTCGCGAGAAGCTACTCGCCTCGTGAGCCTGAAGACCAGCACGAGAAGCAACAGTCACCCTCTCTGGCTCGCCTCGCGAATAATGTTTCACCTCGCGAGAAATCCAAACACTGAAGGACTGTTCATAAGATTCGCCTCGCGAAACATGTTTCACCTCGCGAGCGACCGCAACCCAGAATCTGTATTTATAGTCTGTTTTAGGGCATAACTGAGATATCTTCTTTTTCTTCTTCTTTTTGGTGGACGGCTGCGAATTAGGTTTAGGGTTTATGTTTGTAATGGAGAACTAGTCTCCTTTGATTAATCTACTGCAATTGGTTTCCGTTGACGCTTGAGGTTTTGTAATTCCTAAACTCATTGCTATTCTCTTTCAATATTTGTTCTGTATGTTCTGTTTGCTTAATTCAGAATTATATTGAATATGTGTTGATTCATTTCGATGATTGTGTGTTCCTAAACTTAATCGCGTTTGCTTAATTCGCGTGTGTTCAATTCGTGTTTGCTTAATTCACGAAGGGCTTAATCCGTTTGCTTAATTCGGAATTAGGAACATATGTCTCGTAGCGTCGGTTTCGCTTGTTAATTGACGCTACAATCGAAAAGGGATTAGATCCGCTTAGGGCTTGGAATTATATGAACCGATGATAGTGGGAAAACGAAAGCAGTAGGTTGATCGTTTTTAGCTATTTGATAATTAATTAGTTTGCATAGTTTTCTGCTTTGTTTTCTTTATTTAATTTCATATCCAAAACCCCCCAAAATCTGACTTTTTCTGTTAACAACAACCCAAGAGTCCTTGTGAGACGATACTCGAGTTGTCGCTCCCTAACTACATAGTTTTTCAAACCGCTCGCTTTTTGACGCGTGCGCGACAACGTGTCACAAATCTCTTTAATCATACAATATCAAGTTAATACCAAAAATCAGAAAACAAAACTGTAAAACCATTGGCAACAAAGTCCTTAGATGCCACAGAAACATGTTAAGTTCAATGTTGTCATTGACATTTATAAGTGTGTACTTCAATACAATGAAGACAAATCGATTTATCTCCAATTAACCAGAGGAAAGAGAGGAGAAAATCTAAAACCATATCAAAGGCATGTCTGAATTTTCTATAACAAATTCCAAAATCCTTTGGGTTCAAAAAATCATAAACTAAGTGGTGACACTCATCAAGCAAGTGCTATGCAAAAAGACCAAATTGCTTTTAACTTCAACTTATTGATAATACAATCTGAGAAATCAATGAGAAATGAAGACAAATCAAATGAAATTATATAACAATAACATACCTGCACCACCAAATCAAGTTGTTGACAGGGAAGGAAGACAACACACGACTAGAAGCCCCAAGCAAACAATAATGGTGGAGGAGAAAATGACGGCAGAGGAGTATGAGCCGAGTTGGCAACCCGCAAGCGAGATAGGAGGGGGAGAAGCGACTGGGAGCCTCGAGCGAACCACAGCTGGTGAATGAGCTAACGACGACAAGGAGACACGGTAGAGGGAGACACGGTCGCGAGCAGTGGAAGGCACGATGAAGGGAGGCAAGTCGCGAGCAGTGGAAGCTAGGCGCGGCGGAGGGAAACACGGGCGACGCAATACTGGAAGTCGCGAGCAGGGTTTGAGAACGAGAAAAATGAGAGCCGCGCGAGAGAAAGAGTCACAGTGAGCAAAGGGAAATATTTAGTAAAAAGGGAATAGATAGCACTTCCTTGGAAAAGCGCTATCTATTTACTTACATATGGTAGCGTTTTCTTGAGGAAACACTATCTATTCTCTTACTTATAATAGCGCTTCCTCAAGAAAACGCTATCTATTCCTATCTTAGAGTAAGGAATAAATAGCGCTCCCTTAAGAAATCGCTATTAAAAACCTTCCGCCTATTTTTAAGTAGCATTTTTCATTGAAGTGCTATTGAAAGTGTGCTACTAAACCCTTTTCTGTAGTAGTGAATTCTTGAATAAAACAAAATTATACTTATAACATCACAAAATAATACTTACAACAACCGCAGATACAATTATATCTCAACTTGGTAAGTCATTGAAAGAAGTCATTTCATGAGTAGAAGATGCTTAAAATTATGGCTACCCCAACAACGGCAACACATGACATTGAAGGTAGGAATTGTATGGTCATGAGATCCTCCACCTAAGAAACATCAAATGCAAGTTTGAGTTGAAAAACCAAAACCAAAATATTATATAAACCATTTTTTTGGTAAGAGGGAAAAAACTTCATGTTGTACAAGAATTGGTAAAAGCTACAAATGTGTTGCAAGTGCTCATTATGTAATTTCAGGAAATAATGATACAATACAAATAAGAGCTATATATATTTCATATGTTGATTAACCTCATTTAAATGTCTCTAATAAAATATCTTAAAACTGGATATTGGAAATAAGATCCTAAAACAACTAAAATATAATGCATTAATTCAATATAAAATTTATGCGCACATTAAATTGTCTTAGAAATTAATCAAACTCACATAGTCATTCAAATTATTAGTTATTAGTATACATTATAACTAAACTTACAACCGATCCACCTCCATTCTATACACACTAAACTTCCATATAAAAACATTAAGGGAAAGTGGTAAGTTACTAATGAGCTAGAAAGTGGAAAGCTACAAGATGACGATCCAAATCAAACCATTGAATAAAATACTAACAAAAATATCTTCACCAAAATTAAAGCTATATATAAATTCAAAATAAATTATAATAACATATATGAAGTTAAATATAAATTATTTTCATAGTTACGGTTAATAAACTAATTAATTTACCTTTACAATGATAAAGTTGTATGTCGATAATACATAGCCCTTCACCCATGTTTTAATCAAGGAAATCATAGTCGATAAACATCCAATCCGATGATCGCTTGGGACAGAAGAGCAAAGCATAACAAGGAAGGTGAAGAAATATAAGACATCATCAACGGCTTCCATCTATCCAGACCAGCATCAATAATCCACTGATAGAGATCAACCGCCTTGCTCATAATCTATTGAGGACAGCACAACATTCTAAACAACAAAAAGATGCCAACAAAAGAAAAAGCATATTAATCAACGACGGAATCCAGATAAATGATATGGAATTACAAGAATATATAGTATTGGACTACTGATCTTAGTAGAAGAAGCAGTAACACATCCCAACATCATTATAATCATCATGATACTAGTATGTTTGTGAATATACCTTCTTTTAATCGGTGACGGATAGCATAAGGAAATCGTATTGCAACTTTCTGCTGAACCAACTTGGCGGCGCAAAGACAATTGCAGCTTTAGGGGAACCCTATTTAGTTGTGTGAGAAAGTGTCGAAGGCAGGTATCTATTTATAAGAGGCTAAAGACACGGGATGGATTGTGTTCCCACGTGAGAAGGGGAAGTGTCGATCAGGGTTGTCATTGTGTTGGTTGCTGATGTAAGCATCTAATGTCTCTAGGACAATCCACTCTTTCTTGTCTAAAAGGAATTTTTTTTTTATGAAGTCTAAAAGGAATTTGTTTTTAACATAGAATCACAGACACGCATAAGATGGCCAATTTTCTTATATATGTAATGTAATGTAATATGTAATAACTAGTATCAGGCGGTGCAATACATGCGTCTATGTATATTTTTATTTAAATGATAAATAATAAAGACAAAACTAGTGTCTTGCTATCTTAAGTTAATTGAATTTTTCAAGTTAGTTTTTAAGTTTTTTTTTTCAAATAGATCCTTATGTTTTTTTGTGACATCATAATTCATTGATTTAATAACAAAAACATATATTATAATAACAACTAAGGAACCTATTTGGGTGACCAACTTAAATAATTAAATTTACTTAAGGAACCAAAATACTAGTTTTGTCCCTGATAAATACATTTGAATTTTCTTATATATGTAATAACTAGTATCAGGCGGTGCATGCAATACATGCGTCAATATGTATATTTTTATTTAAATAATAAATAATAAACAATAAAGGCAAAACTTGTGTTATGATTTCTTAAGTTAATTTAATTTTTGAAGTTGGTCACTTAAGTTTTTTTTATGTCAAATAGGTTCTTTAAATTTCTTTTTTTTGTTAAATAGATTCCTTAAGTTTTTTTTGTGACATCATAGTTCACTGATTTAATAGAATAAACATATATTGTAATAACAACTTAAGGGACCTATTTGACACCCAAAAAAAACTTTAAGGAACCTATTTGACAAAAAAAAATTAAGAGACCAACTTAAAAATTAAATTAACTTAAGGGACCAAAACACTAGTTTTGCCCATAATAAATACATTTGAAGACTCCAAAAAATATTTTAATATTTATTACCTTCCTTCTTATTATTATTAAGGGCTATATATATTTTTGGGCCCCGTAAATAGTAAAAATTCGTTTTTAATCCCTTATTTTTAAAATGTTTATTTTTTGTCCTTTAATTTCCAAAATAACTCACATTTGGTCTCTAACATTAACTCTGTTTCATATGGTTTGTGAAATGCAACAAAGTTAGGACACCCACTTTTATCCCTAAAAAAATAAATTAACCATTTAGTCCTCAAATTTACAAACGCGGACACACCAGTCTCTCCTTCCATTTTCAATGTCCATTTACTTGTCTATGTGTCTTGTTAACCATCCCCCTGACTCTTTAGTGGTCATGCATAGCGCATGACAAATCTCCACCGTGAAAAGCAAATAAAATGTGAAAAACATGCACATTTTTCAGGTACTTGGGTTTTAAAATTTTCCACGCTTTTTTACACTTTCGTCCAATTTTCACGATGGAAATTTGTCATAGGTCATGCATGACAACTAACAAGTCAGGTAGGATGGTTAACGAAACACATAGGCAAGTAAATGAACATTGGAAGTGGAAGGGAGACTAATGTATCCTACGTTTGTAAATTTGAGGGACAAAATAATTAATTTATATTTTTAGGAACCAAAAATGGGTCCCCTAAATTTTTGAGGGATCTACTTGGTTCTTTGATCTTAATATTAAATATTCAAATAACACATACATGCATTTAACACTACAACATTTTCCACATTCGGCAACACTAATCCTGCCAACGGTGGAAAAACTGTTCCTAAAACATGGAATAGGCAATAATTTTGTAGTTGTAGCCAATACTATGTATATTTTACATATATTTTCTAAATATAATATAAAACCGTTGTCGATTTAAATTAGCCAACACTTTTAAAACTGTAGGGAACGTTTTCACTGTGTTAACACTTAACATTTTGGTTTTATCCAAAAAAAAACACTTAACATTTTGGAGAAGGATTTTAATATTAAATCATTCCCGCTAAGCCGATATTTTGCCGGGGCTTTTTGCAGAAATTGTGACGAACTATCACAATTCATTTTCCAAATCCCTAACCCTTCCCCTTTCTCTCCATCATCTCTCTCACTTTCACTCTCCATCCCCAAACGATTTTTATTCATTCATTCCTCCCTTCACAGTCACAACTCTGAAAACATTTCTTCATCTCCTCTATCACATGGTAACCGTTCCAAACGACGCTCCTCTTCGATCCAGGAATGACAATTACGGCGGCGGATGGAGCGATGGCGGTCGATGCAATGGCTGTGGAGGAGGAGCAGAAGGTGCTGGCTGTTATTAATGAGGCGATTTTGGACACCTGGCTCGAGATTGTAACCGGAGCAACAATTCTGGTGGTGGCGGTGGCGGCGCTTGTTTTAATTGTGGCGGATTTAATCACCTCGCTAGGGATTGCATGCGTGGAAGCAATAGCAGCGGAGGTGTGGTGGCAGAGGTGGTGGATCTTGCTTTAGGTGTGGTGGTTTTGGGCATATGGTGCGGGACTGTGCCACCGCGAAAGGAATAATCGGCGGTGGCGGTAGCTGCGGCGGCGGAGGAGGTAGTTGTTTTAAATGCGAAAACACTTGCTTTAATTGTGGGAATTCCATGGCATTTTGCGAGAGTGCGTTGAAGCCTCTCGGTGAAGGTATAAAAGTTCTAGCTTGTGCTGTGTAGAAATGGTTAAAATCATTACTACTAAACTTGAGTTTTAGGTATAATTTTAATTCCTTATTTGGTACATTTTTATGGAAGGTTGTCCTGTATAAGGGGTATTGGACATAAAATCTGTTTGCATGAGTTCTAGTTATCATGTTGATCTTGATTTTTTTTTTCTATTTTAATTTTGTTTAAGTTCTCTAACTTCTCTGTTTATGATTACATAGAGTGTAGATAATTCTTTGGTTTTTCTTTGCTATTCTTTGTGATTTTAGCAATGTTAAGTTCTCTCCTTATGTACAATAGCTGAAATTATGTTGATGCATTATATTGTTCTTAAATTACAGGATACATCATAATTTTAAGAAGACTCTTTCTATTCCCTTTGCTCTGGTCCTAAGCCATATTCCATCGTTAGCTTGGAGGGGGCATATGAACCTAGTCCAGTTTCAGTTCTGGATCTCACATTTAGAGAAGACATTTCATCAAGCTCTGAATGCTTGGAGGTTGTTGGTGCTAGTGTATATGGTATGTATTGATCATGTACACTGTATATATCATACTATTTGTTTTTATACATAGGATGTTTTGGCCAATATTGTGGTTCTCTTGATTTTTGACTTTATAACTGGTTCAATGGTAGTTTTGCCTTCTTTTATTGTTTATTTTATAGTTGTTACTTTATATTCATGCATTCTGGATCTAGTTATTAAGGGGCTTTATAGATCTTGTTTCTGATTATTTACCTGATTTTCTTATTATAGAGGTGTTGAAATGTTGGATCCTGATTTTTCTGTCTGAATTGTTCCTATGGTGGAGTGCTCCCCTTTTACAGATTTGTTAAAATTCTGAAATTTGTGTAGCTGGCGACTTTTTTGATAGTGGGCAAAGCTTAAGCACCATGCCTATGCCTTTTCTAAGATGCTTGCTTTGTTAACTTGAACTTAATCATCGGTTCTTAATAGTAATATTTGGATTGAGATTTGCAACAATAGGAGCTTAACTTATATTAGTTGAAGAAGAAGATTAGTTGCAGTAGTTTGGCCTCTTGGCCTCTGATAAATTCCATTCTGGTGAGTCTTGTAAACACGAGAAAGTGTGTCACTAGTTTCCATGGCTGCATTCAGCTCATTTTGGTTCAAAAAACCAAAACAAACTATACCCAGCATACTAGCCTTTTTGAATCTTCATCTAGTGGATATTGTATGTCACATTTAGGTGGTTGACTTCCCCATTTGAATATTTTACCATATACGTGCACTCAAACACAAATATCTCCTGTTTCCATACATCTTTTAAGATCAGTGATCTAATTTATGAGATAAAATTTCTGCATTTTAGCTCTTCAACTATGTCTTTTAACTGCAGCAATGACATATCCACCCAGTGTGCTGAAATATAGATAGATAGATAGTACATTAGTGAGTCGATAGATAGGCGGTATGTTTGGGATTTTTAGTTCCTCCCGTGTAGTACTTTGATCGACACTATTGAGGCAAGTGTCATGAGAATTTGATGGTGTTTCCTCAAATTGAATGCGGTGTCAAACCAAACTATGCTTTTGACTATCATCTTTCTCTCTTTTTTTCTCTTGACGGTTTTAAATTTTTCACATTCATTATAAACATACACTATATTAATATATACATGAACTATAAATTCATTCTGGTTTCCCTTACCTTAAAGTATCATTCAGGTATGAAATATTTTGTCATACTTGTTCAATTTATTGAAAAGGATGCTACTAGTGTATTTTTAGTCTGGAGTGAAGTACGAGATTACATGAAACTTTGGTATCAAGGTCTTATTACTTTATTTTGTTTTGTAGGCAATGCTTCTTTTGCTTCATCTTGCATGCATTTGTCCCAATCTACTGCATGCTTCGAACTGTTGTATTTTTGTATTAGCTTAGATTAACTTCTGTTATGAGATTTGATCTGTCCTAAGCATTTAGCGCTTTTTATTTGATAAACAATCAGATTGCACTTTCCAACTATTGCAAGTACCGTCTTACTGATCTCCAGCATGTATATTTGCTCAGATGGCTATACTAAAAGTATAGATCACATGGGCTTCTTTATCGGCACTTTATTATAGATTGTTCTTTTGGGGTTCTACAGTACATTTGAACACATATGTGTGCATTTATTTCCGTTTGTTAATTAATTGACTTGCTTGGTTGATGGAAAGGTTCATTCTTTTACTGAATTGTTGGATATAAATCTTTCAGGTGTATGGAGGGGGCATCTCCATTGATGCAAGTCATTCTACTTCTAAAGGAAAAATGTCAGCAAATTTGGAGAGGCTGGATTCTCAGATTCCTCAACTTGATGGACCAATTCCTTATGATGATGATGTGCTTTCTACCCCCAATGTGAGTAGTGATTTTCTTTTCCCTCCTTCATGTACTGATACATATCATCATCATCACACCCGAGTCTTAAAGACTTGTGTTGGTGCCAATTGAGCTACAAGCTCGTTAGCACATTAGGTTCCTCGTTTAATTCAATGTAAATATGCATGAGCTTGGTGTCCCCGGTTCAATATTGATAAAACAGGACTATAACTCATTCTGAGGGAATATGCAACATTTTAAGTGATTTAATGGATTCAAGTATGTTAAATTCTTTAAGTGGACTCTTTTTGAAGTCAAGATGGATATCGTAGTATTTTAAGTAATTTAATGACCGAGAGTAAAAATATCATTTGTTTTTAAATATAGTAATTTGGATTCGGATGAAAGGTAACAAGGTTAATGAGTGGAATGTCCCCCAAAATTTCTTGAGGCATGTTAATGGTGCAATGCAAAAAGGAGTTCTAACAAAATACTGAGGTTGTGAGGTTCGGAGAGGAAACTTTTGGCTCAACCACTATAATATCTGCAGTCATGCATTGCTTAGGGATCCTATGTTTCTTCTCTTTTTATCTGGTAGATGTATTGAGGGGGAAGGAAAACAATTGAGAGAAACACAGATATAGAGTTGTTGGTGAGGGAGTGAAACACTTTTTTGGCCTTGGCAACAGTAAGGTTCCTAGTTTGGTTCAGGTCCTCGTATAATACTTGGACATGTCTTTTTGTTTCTTTGTAGGTACAAAATTTGCTTAAAGACAAGATTTCTTTATGGTTAAGGATGACATGAATGAGTAATTTAGAGAGAAACACTGGTGAGAATTTGTTGAGACATAAAATTAGAGTGGAAAGGAAATACATGAGGGCTGTTTGGGTGTTTCTCCAAAGAAATATCCCTCTTGATGTATCTATTTATTTTCACTAACTTTAAAAGATGTTTTCGCAAAACTCTCTTATCTTCCTTGCAGGTTGGCTTCACTTTAGTTCGGCCGCAAATGCGTCTCGGGAGTTTAGAGAGAGGAGAGGGAGAGAAACACTGCAATTGGGGTCTCAAATGGTTTTTTGGGATGATTGGGTTTTAAACACCATAGTGATGTTTTCGAGATAGTGTTTTGTGCTATTTTTTAGATAGATTGTTTCACTTTTTGTTACTTGTGTTCTTTTGTTCTCTCGGTTGTTGCAGAGGTTCTCTTGATTTACTTTGAAGTGCAGCCATTGAAGGTTGTAGGCAACACCGTCTGGGGAGAACTGTGTAGTATAATTTGAATGTCCAATCGGAGTGTTCGGAGCAGACAACATCAATGGAGGGTATTGTTTTGGAGGAGTTCATTCCAATTAAGAAAAGGGCATCCCTTGATTGTGATGAAGAAGAAGAAGCATCCAATTAAGATGAGCAACACTTATATAAGCCCAAGATTTCTAAGGACAATAATAAGAAATCAGATTGGCTTAGATCTGTTCAGTTATGGCATCCAAATCCTCCAACTGAAGAGGTACATAAAATAAGAAAGAAAGAAAGAAATGCAAAGCTTAATTATAATTTTATTTAGTCTTTTGTGTTGTTTTTGAAATGAAAAACAAAAAGGAATAAGTGATTATTTGACTTAGTATTATGTATAACTTTGTGTAATTAATTGCTGTGAAATTCTGTTGAGAAAATGTCTGTGAGTGAAGTAAAGAGAAGTGGAAGTGGTGGTGCTTTCCAGCCATTCCACAAAGAGGAGAAGAAAGCTGGCAAGACTAGTGAATCATTTAGCAAAGCACCCTCTTCGGCGCTGGTAGCTGCTGCAAGTTCCACAGTGGTGACAGTCGCCAGAGACAATTCTGGAAGCAGCAAAAGAGAGGAGAAAGATGGGCAGCGAAAGCAGCGTTGGTGCTGGTCTCAGGAGTTGCATAAAAGCGCTTCTTGCAGGCCCTTCAGCGGCGTGGTGGTCCAGATAGCGAGTATTATACCAAGTTCTTATTGTTTTGTATTTTGGTTGTAATTATATTTGCATATTGATAAATTTTTTGTGGATTTTACAGCTGCCACACCAAAGCAAATTAGAGAGCAAATGAAGGTTGATGGCCTCACAAATGATGAAATCAAAAGCCATTTACAGGTTTGTATAAGGGATATATATCCTAAATGTTTGGTTATCAAATTTGCCTTATGAGTTAGTACAATTCATAACCAAACTCTAGGTTTCTGTAATTTTTTTTGTCTAATCTCTAATTCTTTCCATTGATATGGAATCTTTTATCCTGTCATTCCAGTCTACATATGAGATTGTCGATGGACAAAATTATTTGGGAAATCACCACAGCTAAGCATATTTTTTATATTGCAATGATTAAACTTGATATTGGAAATAGGTGTTTATATAATGTTGTTCTAGTAAAATGACAAGAGGTAGCACTTTACCAATATAATTTCCTCTTAGAACTCATCATTTGAAGTATGCTTGACTTTTCTTGTGATTATTATATACCAAATTTTCAATATATCAGTTGGGATACAAAAATAGGAGTTCTGAATCTATGAACTCCAACAAGGTACTTAAAGCCTTCACCTACTTGCCAAAATTTAAGCTAACATCTAATTGATATCACTTAAATTAACATCTAACTTAAGCTAGACATAGACTCGTTCACCGTTAGTTTTTTGCTATTGTTTTGAGTTGCCCCTTAGCCTTTATTCTTCCTGATTTATAGTATATATGCTGATGATTGGCTATGGTAAAAACATATCATGTGTGTTATTACTATAAATTTTCGACTTTTTATATTCTCTTATTTACAAGAGAAAGGTTTACCATTGCAAATTTGTCACTAAGTAGTTATCATTAGTACTTTAATTATTATTGTTATTTTCCTTTTCCTTTTTCTTACTTACATATCTTTTGTAATATGTACAGTAAGATTTTCATGGTGAAGAAGCACATCAATCTCAAGATATAGAAGGGGAATGATGTTATCAACATGCATGGATGTTTTCGGTCAACAAAAAAAAAACATGCATGGATGCCTAACATCTTTGTGGAATTTTTTTTGTGTGGAATTTATAAGAAATTTATTATGTAAACTTTTACACTTGATAAATTTAATTTAATCTTCTATATTTTGGATTATATGTCGGACTTGTGACAAATTAATGTAATTATATACGTTAGTGTTTTTATGCCTACATATGTTGTAGTGTTATAGTAGTATTTCAATGTACATAGTGGTTTTAGTACTTTTGTTAGCATATATAATGAGACTTATATAATCGCAAGTGTTCTGAATATTTAAATTATATTGATTGGAATATTTATAGGTGTTGTAATTGAAAGGTTAAAATATATATTTAGTTATGTATAAACATATAAAAGACTTTCCTCGCAATGTAATAAAAGCTAACATCGTTGCCGATTTATTCTATAATAGTTACAAAAATGTCCCCTAAAGTTGATTTAACCAATTTCTATATTATTTACCAACAATAAAATAAGTGTTGTCTATATTAAAACATATAGCAACAGTTACGAAATTGTTGCCTATACCATCCACCAATAGTTAAATAAATGTTCCTTATTCTATTTGCCAACATTTTAATAATCGTGGCTGAAACATCTAGCAACAATTAAGAAACCGTTGCCTAAATAATATGAACGAAAACTGTTGCCATTGGACGGGTTTAAAAACCTTGGCCTATTCCCCTAATTTAGGCAACGGTTATTTATATACCGTGGCCTAAAGCGAAAAACCGTTGCCTAAGGGAATAGGCAATGGCCACCTAGAGAACACTTTTTTAACCGTTGTTAAACTGTTGCCTAAAGTTTAGGCAACGGTTTTCATACTTCTAGGAACGGTTTTTGTTGTTGCCTAAACTAAAAAATGTTGTAGTGTAAATATAATTCTTTAAGTTTGAAATAAAGACATTTTAGAAGATTTTTTAACTGAACTAATAGAATTCTAAAATTCCTTATTAAATTTATCAATAAATTTATGAAAGTCAATACTACAATAAAATTTGAGACATTAATGTACCAACTTTTTTTTGAGATAGTCAAATGCAATTAATCAATAGGAAAAAAGGGTATATTATACTACCTCTGGATTCAATTATAAGCAAAATTAATTATTTTCACACTTATTAAGGAAGTTATTTAATTTAGTTTAATTGTCTTGATTTATGTAAAAAAAAAGAGTTACAATTACTAAACTACCCTTTAATTGTCTTGGGAGTGTGCAATGCTCCTGGAATTAGTTTGATTGTCTTGACTTTTGGAATACTGATATTAAAAAGAGTTAAATTAGTTGATTTTTGCTTATATTTGAGTCCTCAAAATATAAGTATTTTTTGAAATAGACAAGTATAAACACGAGAAGGGGGTTGAATTGTGTTTATAAGAATTTAAGCAAAGTTGAAACCTTTTTGTAAATAGAAGCTAAATTTGGACGGGTGGAAGAATACAGGATGGACGGGTGACTTTTGCAAACACACCACTTGGTAGACGTAAGATAACTAAAGCAAATAAAGAGTTTAAGGAAAGAGAGATTGACACAGTTATTTATCCTGGTTCACTCTTCAAAGCAAAGAGCTACATCCAGTCCTTGGCAGCACCAAGATTTATCCACTATAACTGATAAGGTTACAGACTCAAGTATTATTTGCACACCTAGCCTCTTCAGGCTCGAGACAAGTATTAATTTCACACCTAGCCTCTTCAGGCTCAAAGACAAGTATTGTTTGCACACCTAGCCTCTTCAGGCTCACTCTGGTTTGTTTGAGAGATTGGGTTTGTAATAAATACAATTTCTCACAAGAAGATCTTTCACTAACACTCAGAGTGGTTTAAATGTAAGGCTTAGGAAAGTCTACGTAATAACTTCGAAATGATTGAAGAATACAAAATAAAAGAATGAAGATATTAATGCAGAGTAATGGCACTTTAATGCAATGTGTATTCTGTGTATATGCTTCATCTTCAATGACTTCTGTATTTATGGTCTTCAAGCATTTAGGATCCGTTAGAGACATCCCCTCAGATGTTGGCTTCAAGCATAACTTCATTAAATGCAATAGAGTCGTTATGGGCAGCCATTAATGCAATAGAGTCGTTGGTTGTACTCTAACATGAAGGATCATGGCTTTATTCATCGTGCTACAACCATATCAGAGTTGTGTAGATAGCTTTTTGTACATTACTGAGTACACTTCTCTTTTTGTGTAAGGACCAGAGGTACTAGGGAATAAAGCACGTTGGAAGCATTCTTTAACTGGTCTTTGGTTCTGATTATCCAAGGTTGCTTGAGAGAGTAACTTCTGACTTTTCTTGATAATCGTGAAACTGAGTAGGAGAGAAGGCTTCAAGTCTCTTTCTGGTTCTTGAACTAAGATTCTGATAATCCTTATAGAATTCGCGTTCATAAGATAAGTGCTTCCATCTTGAAAATAATCACGTCTATCTAGTCATTTGAGTTTTCATTCGGGCTAGTAGACGAGCTCCATATTAAGGACTCAGCAAGTCCAAAGACTAGTGGACGAGCGCTTCTGTCACCTTTAGTGGACGAGCACTTTTGTTACTCTAGTGGACGAGAGCTTCTGTCACCTTTAGTGGACGAGAGCCTTTGTTACTTTAGTGGACAAGAGCCTCTGTTACTCTGGTGGACGAGAGCCTCTGTTACTTTACTGGACGAGAGTCTCAGTTCGTCTGGTGGACGAGAGTCTCAGTTACTCTGGTGGACGAGAGTCTTAGTTACTCTGGTGGACCAGAGTTTTTTTGCCACGTCATTGACGGATACATTCTGACCTTAATGGACGAGCTCCATATGCCACGTCATTGGACGAGCCATTCTGACTTTAATGGACGAGCTCCAATTGCCACGTCATTGGACGAGCCATTCTGACTTTAATGGACGAGCTCCAATTGCAACGTCATTGGATGAGCCATTCTGACTTTTGCTGCTTTGTTGACCTTCAGTCTCGCGAGGCGAGAATACACTCGCGAGGCGAGTGTCTCCAGACTTGCAATTTCCACTGCTTTTCAACTTTCCTTCACTCCCGGAGCTTCACTTATTTAACCTGAAACAACAAAAGCACCCACAAGCGTAATTCTTTTCAAAATAACCTAAAAACTACACAAAAGACGCAAAACGAGTCAAAGTCCAACTTAGGAACAAAACGAGGTAAATTTGGGCGAAAACGAGAGTGAACTCGAATAAATAGGCACATAAACCCTAGCTCATCTAGTCATAAAACTAGATAAGCCAGAGGCTTATCAAAATACCCCAAACTTAAACCTTGCTTGTCCCCAAGCAAGCTTAAAACTCAAAAACGACTCAATACTTGGCAAGCCTAAAGGAATCAATCGATTTCGCACAAATTTAATGCAACTTTACAAAACAGTTTTTCTCCAATGATCTCCCCCCTACATCAATGTAACCCCCACATTCATTTACTTTAAACCATTGAGAACTCATCATTCATTCCGTCATTACTCTCAGTTGAGGATCGAGTTACACACAAAGGAAGATCACCTATCTCAAACAATTGCCTTCCTCACAAGGGCATTTAAAATTTCACTCATTCGCTCAAGTTTGTCAAGGTTATCAACTTTTTCACTCAATTTCACTTATTAAGGGCACTTCCCATGAATTTGATTTTCATCTCAAAAATGGTTCCCACGAAAACATGTATGCAACATCAGAAGGTCTTTTAAAGGTTGTAATGGGGCCTGGCTCAGGGTAGGATAATGAAGGATATTTAGGCTTAAGTCCCTAGGAACTAAGAGAGCATGAGCATTTTTGCACTTTTTCCACTCAAATTCCTTTTTCCATTTTTCATTTGGGCTCGGGTGACTACAGCCTTTTCCTTGCTAATCTTTTTATTCTGCCCCTTTACCTTTGGCAATTTTTTTTTGTTTTCTTTCTCTTTTTCTTTTTTTTCTTTTTTTTTCGCCTTGGGTTTCAACCTTTATTTTCTTTTTCTCACCCCAATATGACATATCACCTCGTAGCCACCCCAAACTTAGTTTCTCACAACCTTTCTCTTGCTCATTTCCATGCTCTCCTAATCCTAAGATTGGGTTAACATGGTTTTTTTTTCAGATTTTGGCTCGTAATGTAGGGTCATCAAGAAACAATAAGTCAATTGGGCTCAATTTGGCTAACTAGGGAACATGCATTAGGGACGGTTCTTTTTAGGCCAAATGGTTTTTTCAAAGAAAATTGCCTAAATCATTTGATGCAACACATAATCATGCAAACCATAAAGAGATTCAAGCAAACTCTGGAAAGTGCAACTTAACAGTGATTCACACATTCAAAACAGAGTTGGAGGCTCAAATTCCTCACCTGGACATTTTGCAAATTGTTTGACCGAGATACGATTCCTAGTGTGTGCACCCCCTCACCCCAAACTTATCATAAATCAAGTAATCACAACAAAGTTCTCAAAGTTCAGTTTTCCATTTTTAAGTGGGGATAAACTTTTCTATTATTAGAACCTAGGGGGAAATCATCAATGGTCAAATAATTCATGCAATCAATCTATGCTCAATTCAATCAAAATCCAACAAGCTTGCCGACACGACATTCATACAAAAACTCTTGATCTTCTCAAATTATTCAAGAGCGACAAACAAAAACAAAACAAAAAGCAAACACAAAAACAATAGTTAGGAAAAGAGAGGGATACCTAGCTTGGGTTGCCTCCCAAGAAGCGCTTGTTTAACGTCCCGAGCCTGACTTATTACGAAGCATCCACCTGGATCCCATAGTCTGTGGTACAGAGGCCAAGGGACGCTCATCATATCAAATCCTCCACCCGGATCAAATGGTAATTGGAGTGGAGATCGTAGCATCAATATGACCTTATCATCCACTCCACCCAGCCAGTGTGTGAAAACTCCATTGACCTTCGTACTGATGAACTCACTTCCTCTCGGGCCAAATGGTGTCTTCACGAGGAAGTGTGCCAGACGAGTGGGAGGGTCTAACTTACCCATGTCCACACATGCATGTAAGCCAACATAGTTATCCAATGCAGAAATTTTCGGTTGCTTGGCAAACAGTGTGGAATCCACTACCACTTCGTCTTCATTTTGATCTATCCCCAAAACCAGATTTTCTTCAAATTGGGCTTCATGTGACTCTTGTACTAACTGCTTGCAAATCTCCTCAGCTCGCGCTTTGAAATTCTGCATCACAGTTTCGATACTGTCACAGTTGGCTCTTGCCTTGGCCTCAGAGGTGGATAGCTCCTGGGAATATTGTTCCAGAGCAGCTCTCAACGGTGTTTGCTCATTCCATTCCCATTCCTCCTCATGCTTCATGATTATACTATAAGCTTGTGCATGAGGGCAATTACGTCCCCAGCGCCAGTGATCTCCCAGGGATATATTAGGCCCAAAGTCATATTTTGTAACACCGTCCAAGGCTGGAAAATAAAAAGTCTCCATGATTCGCAATCCGCCTTGAAAGGGTACCTCGCATACAAAACAGGGCCAAGACCAAGTGGGATCAAGAAATAGAGAAAGATAGTAGAAAATAAAAAGAAAATAATAATAAAAATAAAAATAAAAATAAGAACAAAAATAACTTAAACAAATAATCAAACTCCCCTATAATCAGAAAAATTGGTTGTGCCAATCCCCGGCAACGGCGCCAAAAACTTGTTGTGACTCCGGCAAGTGTACCGGGTCGTCGCAAGTAATAAAAATAACACGGTAAGTAAATACCGAGGTCGAACTCAAGGATTGGGGTACCAATTCGACTAATCCGCGGGAAGTCCGATACGTTCGGTCAAGTTACAGAAAGGTGGTTGAGGAAGAGAGATTAATATCTAAATTCAACTAACAATCTAAATAAACTAATTAACTAAAAATCAGAAAACTAAAATGTCCAAGGTCACAAATCCACCTACCCAATATGTACACCCAATTGATGATGAGTCCCTCCCTAAATTCAATTACAATGTCAACCGGGACCCCTAAATTCTCCTAAATCCACTTCCGTGCTCATTAGGACGTATTCGATGATTTGAGTTAATTACTTGCTAGGTCTCTTAACCCTAATCTCGAATTCTGTTAATTCATGTTCCCTATATGGTTGCACCAATCTCCTATTCACTCTCGTGCAATATTCGATCGATGATTCTAATTCAAGTTCTAAACGCGAATCGCTGACTAAGCCTCATCACGTTAACAAGTCAATCACGCTAGCATATAATTGACACAATCAAATCAGAATTAGAAAATAAGAATTGAATTAAGGAGAAAGACATACATCATATCGAATTTACATCGCCATGGGTGGCTTCATCGTTCCCTCGGACTAGGGGATTAGTTCCTCATGCTCATAGACAAGCGATCGGACATAATCTCCATAAGAAAAAGGGAGACGCAGCTCCAAAGAGAAAAGAAAATATCCTACGCTACTCTAAACAGTGGAAAACTGCCTTCTAAAGATGGATCCCCTGTTCTGATATGCAACAGCCCTTAAATAGTAATCCTGATCTGCGCTATCTCGCGAGGCGAACAGACTTTCGCGAGGCGAGAATTAAAATTAGCGCGCTTTCAATTTAAACTCTCGCGGGGCGAAGGTATGTTCGCGAGGCGAGTCTTCAATTCTAGGCTGTGACCTTCATCACGGCTGGGCCGTGATGGTCTCTGACTTCCAGGGTCTTCAAACTCTCGCGGGGCGAGAGGCTTCTCGCGGGGCGAGTCTTCAACCTTAAACTGCCACGGGCGTGGTATTCATCACGGCCAAGCCGTGATGCTCTCTGTCTTGCAGGTCTTCATGATTCGCGGGGCGAGACACATCTCGCGTGGCGAGACTGAAATGTTGACTTTTGCTGCTTTGTTGACCTTCAGTCTCGCGAGGCGAGAATACACTCGCGAGGCGAGTGTCTCCAGACTTGCAATTTCCACTGCTTTTCAACTTTCCTTCACTCCCGGAGCTTCACTTATTTAACCTGAAACAACAAAAGCACCCACAAGCGTAATTCTTTTCAAAATAACCTAAAAACTACACAAAAGACGCAAAACGAGTCAAAGTCCAACTTAGGAACAAAACGAGGTAAATTTGGGCGAAAACGAGAGTGAACTCGAATAAATAGGCACATAAACCCTAGCTCATCTAGTCATAAAACTAGATAAGCCAGAGGCTTATCAATGGATAAACTGTGTATTGAATTTCTAGACATTCAAGCCTTTTCTGATTCTGTTTCTTGTACCATATGTACTGATTGTACTAACACTAACCTTTGTGTGGTGTGTGCTGAGATTTCTGCATGTATAGCAGGTGATGGAATTGTTAGTGCAGTGAATGAAGATCGTGCAGAAGCTAAAGCAGCACCAGAGACCCTCTCTACCTATTTGCCACCTCCCACTGTGGAACAACCGGCAATGGAGTTCAAGCCTCTGCCAGAGAGACTGGATTCTGCACCATGGCCAGTCCAAGGGGTTGAACCTCACTTTTATTGGGAGGACTTTGTTGAGAAAGAGGTCAACTGTGACCCAAGAGGGAGTGAGAAGTCCGCCGCACTCGGCGAGGTCACCATAATTGTCAAGTGTTCACTCCCGTATCGAGGCTGCAAGTTATGGAAGCATGGAAGGAGCTTCCGTCCTTTGGCTATCACTTGGGCCTTATGCTACAAGCAATGGGATCCCGGTGGAACCGCCTCCATGAGTTTCTCTAAACCGTTACCCTTTTTAATTGCTTTGCCTTGCTTTGTTTTTGTTTTTGTTTTGTTTTCTTTTAGCTCCTGAATAATTTGAGAAAATCAGGAGTATTTGTGTTGAGTCTTGTGTCGGCAAGCTTGATTGGGTTTTGATTGAATTTTGCATAGATGATTGCATGATATTGTTGTCTGTTGATGATTTTCCCCCTAAGTCTTGAAATTTGAAAATTGATCCCCATGTGAAAAATTGAAAACTGAACTCTGAGATATTTTGCTGTGATTGCATGATTTATGATAAGTTTGGGGTGAAGGGATGCACACAATAGGGATTGAATCTCGGTCAACAATTTGCAAAATTGTCCAGGTGAGGATTTGAGCCTCCAGCATGTTTTTAACTGTGTTAATCACTTTCAAGTTGCACTTTCCCGAATTTGCTTGAATCTCTTCTTGGTTTGCATGCTTATGTGATTGCATCAGATGATTTAGGCAATTTTCTTTGTAAATAACCACTTGGCCTGAAAATAATCGTCCATAATGCATGTTCCCTAGTTAGCCCCATTGAGCCTCATTAGCCTGTTGTTCTTGTTAACCTTATGTTATGAGCCAAAATCTGGAAAAACCATGTTAACCCGATCTTAGGATTAGGAGAGCATGGATCCTTAGTAAGAAAATGGTTGCAAGAAACTAAGTTTGGGGTGGCTACAAGGATGTGACATGTCATTCTGGGGTGAGAAAAAAAAATATAATAATAAGGGTTGGAGCCAAAGGCAAAAAAAAAATGGAAAAAGGAACTTGAGTGGAAATTCAATGTATCAAAATGCTCATGCTCTCTTAGTTCCTAGGGACTTAAGCCTAGTACCTTTGTATATCCTACCCTTAGCCAGGCCCCATTACAACCTTTAGAAGACCTTTTGATGCTGCATGCATGTTTTCGTGGGAACCTTGATTGAGATGAAGATCAAATTCATGGGAAGTGCTCTTAAAAGTGAAATTGAGTGAAATGTTGATAGCCTAGACAAAAATTGAGCGAATGAGTGAAATACTAAATGCCCTTGTGAGGAAGGCGATTGTTTGAATTGGGTGATCTTCCTTTTGTGTGTAACTTGGATCCCTTGCTTAGATTAATGATTGCTTGAATGCTGAAGTTCTCAAATGTTTAAAGTAGATGAATGTGGGGGTTGCTTTGTTTGAAAGGGGGGAACATTGAAGAAAACTGTTTTGATGAATTGCTTGAAATTTGTGCGAATTTGATTGAATCTTTTAAGCTTGCCATGTCTTGAGTCTTTTTGAGTTTTTGAGTTTTAGTTTGCTTGGGGACAAGCAAAGTTTAAGTTTGGGGTATTTTGATCAGCCTCTGGCTCATCTAGTTTTATGACTAGTATGACCGTGGTTTTGTGCTAATTATATCCGTTTTCACCCAAATTAGACTTGATTGTCTTCAAGCAACATTTTGAGTCTGTAAAGTATTTTTAGGCTAATTTAGTTAGTTTTGAGTCAAATAGAGCATTCACTGCTATTTCCTATTGTTTCATGTTAGAATAAAGCACTTAGAGCCAAGGGAATGAAGAAAACAATGGAAAAATGCAATTCTGGAGGATTCGCCTCGCGAGAAGCTACTCGCCTCGTGAGCCTGAAGACCAGCACGAGAAGCAACAGTCACCCTCTCTGGCTCGCCTCGCGAATAATGTTTCACCTCGCGAGAAATCCAAACACTGAAGGACTGTTCATAAGATTCGCCTCGCGAAACATGTTTCACCTCGCGAGCGACCGCAACCCAGAATCTGTATTTATAGTCTGTTTTAGGGCATAACTGAGATATCTTCTTTTTCTTCTTCTTTTTGGTGGACGGCTGCGAATTAGGTTTAGGGTTTATGTTTGTAATGGAGAACTAGTCTCCTTTGATTAATCTACTGCAATTGGTTTCCGTTGACGCTTGAGGTTTTGTAATTCCTAAACTCATTGCTATTCTCTTTCAATATTTGTTCTGTATGTTCTGTTTGCTTAATTCAGAATTATATTGAATATGTGTTGATTCATTTCGATGATTGTGTGTTCCTAAACTTAATCGCGTTTGCTTAATTCGCGTGTGTTCAATTCGTGTTTGCTTAATTCACGAAGGGCTTAATCCGTTTGCTTAATTCGGAATTAGGAACATATGTCTCGTAGCGTCGGTTTCGCTTGTTAATTGACGCTACAATCGAAAAGGGATTAGATCCGCTTAGGGCTTGGAATTATATGAACCGATGATAGTGGGAAAACGAAAGCAGTAGGTTGATCGTTTTTAGCTATTTGATAATTAATTAGTTTGCATAGTTTTCTGCTTTGTTTTCTTTATTTAATTTCATATCCAAAACCCCCCAAAATCTGACTTTTTCTGTTAACAACAACCCAAGAGTCCTTGTGAGACGATACTCGAGTTGTCGCTCCCTAACTACATAGTTTTTCAAACCGCTCGCTTTTTGACGCGTGCGCGACAACGTGTCACAAATCTCTTTAATCATACAATATCAAGTTAATACCAAAAATCAGAAAACAAAACTGTAAAACCATTGGCAACAAAGTCCTTAGATGCTACAGAAACATGTTAAGTTCAATGTTGTCATTGACATTTATAAGTTTGTACTTCAATACAATGAAGACAAATCGATTTATCTCCAATTAACCAGAGGAAAGAGAGGAGAAAATCTAAAACCATATCAAAGGCATGTCTGAATTTTCTATAACAAATTCCAAAATCCTTTGGGTTCAAAAAAGCATAAACTAAGTGGTGACACTCATCAAGCAAGTGCTATGCAAAAAGACCAAATTGCTTTTAACTTCAACTTATTGATAATACAATCTGAGAAATCAATGAGAAATGAAGACAAATCAAATGAAATTATATAACAATAACATACCTGCACCACCAAATCAAGTTGTTGACAGGGAAGGAAGACAACACACGACTAGAAGCCCCAAGCAAACAATAATGGTGGAGGAGAAAATGACGGCAGAGGAGTATGAGCCGAGTTGGCAACCCGCAAGCGAGATAGGAGGGGGAGAAGCGACTGGGAGCCTCGAGCGAACCACAGCTGGTGAATGAGCTAACGACGACAAGGAGACACGGTAGAGGGAGACACGGTCGCGAGCAGTGGAAGGCACGATGAAGGGAGGCAAGTCGCGAGCAGTGGAAGCTAGGCGCGGCGGAGGGAAACACGGGCGACGCAATACTGGAAGTCGCGAGCAGGGTTTGAGAACGAGAAAAATGAGAGCCGCGCGAGAGAAAGAGTCACAGTGAGCAAAGGGAAATATTTAGTAAAAAGGGAATAGATAGCACTTCCTTGGAAAAGCGCTATCTATTTACTTACATATGGTAGCGTTTTCTTGAGGAAACACTATCTATTCTCTTACTTATAATAGCGCTTCCTCAAGAAAACGCTATCTATTCCTATCTTAGAGTAAGGAATAAATAGCGCTCCCTTAAGAAATCGCTATTAAAAACCTTCCGCCTATTTTTAAGTAGCATTTTTCATTGAAGTGCTATTGAAAGTGTGCTACTAAACCCTTTTCTGTAGTAGTGAATTCTTGAATAAAACAAAATTATACTTATAACATCACAAAATAATACTTACAACAACCGCAGATACAATTATATCTCAACTTGGTAAGTCATTGAAAGAAGTCATTTCATGAGTAGAAGATGCTTAAAATTATGGCTACCCCAACAACGGCAACACATGACATTGAAGGTAGGAATTGTATGGTCATGAGATCCTCCACCTAAGAAACATCAAATGCAAGTTTGAGTTGAAAAACCAAAACCAAAATATTATATAAAACATTTTTTTTGGTAAGAGGGAAAAAACTTCATGTTGTACAAGAATTGGTAAAAGCTACAAATGTGTTGCAAGTGCTCATTATGTAATTTCAGGAAATAATGATACAATACAAATAAGAGCTATATATATTTCATATGTTGATTAACCTCATTTAAATGTCTCTAATAAAATATCTTAAAACTGGATATTGGAAATAAGATCCTAAAACAACTAAAATATAATGCATTAATTCAATATAAAATTTATGCGCACATTAAATTGTCTTAGAAATTAATCAAACTCACATAGTCATTCAAATTATTAGTTATTAGTATACATTATAACTAAACTTACAACCGATCCACCTCCATTCTATACACACTAAACTTCCATATAAAAACATTAAGGGAAAGTGGTAAGTTACTAATGAGCTAGAAAGTGGAAAGCTACAAGATGACGATCCAAATCAAACCATTGAATAAAATACTAACAAAAATATCTTCACCAAAATTAAAGCTATATATAAATTCAAAATAAATTATAATAACATATATGAAGTTAAATATAAATTATTTTCATAGTTACGGTTAATAAACTAATTAATTTACCTTTACAATGATAAAGTTGTATGTCGATAATACATAGCCCTTCACCCATGTTTTAATCAAGGAAATCATAGTCGATAAACATCCAATCCGATGATCGCTTGGGACAGAAGAGCAAAGCATAACAAGGAAGGTGAAGAAATATAAGACATCATCAACGGCTTCCATCTATCCAGACCAGCATCAATAATCCACTGATAGAGATCAACGGCCTTGCTCATAATCTAATGAGGACAGCACAACATTCTAAACAACAAAAAGATGCCAACAAAAGAAAAAGCATATTAATCAACGACGGAATCCAGATAAATGATATGGAATTACAAGAATATATAGTATTGGACTACTGATCTTAGTAGAAGAAGCAGTAACACATCCCAACATCATTATAATCATCATGATACTAGTATGTTTGTGAATATACCTTCTTTTAATCGGTGACGGATAGCATAAGGAAATCGTATTGCAACTTTCTGCTGAACCAACTTGGCGGCGCAAAGACAATTGCAGCTTTAGGGGAACCCTATTTAGTTGTGTGAGAAAGTGTCGAAGGCAGGTATCTATTTATAAGAGGCTAAAGACACGGGATGGATTGTGTTCCCACGTGAGAAGGGGAAGTGTCGATCAGGGTTGTCATTGTGTTGGTTGCTGATGTAAGCATCTAATGTCTCTAGGACAATCCACTCTTTCTTGTCTAAAAGGAATTTTTTTTTTATGAAGTCTAAAAGGAATTTGTTTTTAACATAGAATCACAGACACGCATAAGATGGCCAATTTTCTTATATATGTAATGTAATGTAATATGTAATAACTAGTATCAGGCGGTGCAATACATGCGTC
Organism: Sophora flavescens; assembly: GCA_030762895.1. Taxonomy (NCBI): domain Eukaryota; kingdom Viridiplantae; phylum Streptophyta; class Magnoliopsida; order Fabales; family Fabaceae; genus Sophora; species Sophora flavescens. Next base: position 46,002,712 of record CM061065.1, on the reverse strand, counting down.
TATGTATATTTTTATTTAAATGATAAATAATAAAGACAAAACTAGTGTCTTGCTATCTTAAGTTAATTGAATTTTTCAAGTTAGTTTTTAAGTTTTTTTTTTCAAATAGATCCTTATGTTTTTTTGTGACATCATAATTCATTGATTTAATAACAAAAACATATATTATAATAACAACTAAGGAACCTATTTGGGTGACCAACTTAAATAATTAAATTTACTTAAGGAACCAAAATACTAGTTTTGTCCCTGATAAATACATTTGAATTTTCTTATATATGTAATAACTAGTATCAGGCGGTGCATGCAATACATGCGTCAATATGTATATTTTTATTTAAATAATAAATAATAAACAATAAAGGCAAAACTTGTGTTATGATTTCTTAAGTTAATTTAATTTTTGAAGTTGGTCACTTAAGTTTTTTTTATGTCAAATAGGTTCTTTAAATTTCTTTTTTTTGTTAAATAGATTCCTTAAGTTTTTTTTGTGACATCATAGTTCACTGATTTAATAGAATAAACATATATTGTAATAACAACTTAAGGGACCTATTTGACACCCAAAAAAAACTTTAAGGAACCTATTTGACAAAAAAAAATTAAGAGACCAACTTAAAAATTAAATTAACTTAAGGGACCAAAACACTAGTTTTGCCCATAATAAATACATTTGAAGACTCCGAAAAATATTTTAATATTTATTACCTTCCTTCTTATTATTATTAAGGGCTATATATATTTTTGGGCCCCGTAAATAGTAAAAATTCGTTTTTAATCCCTTATTTTTAAAATGTTTATTTTTTGTCCTTTAATTTCCAAAATAACTCACATTTGGTCTCTAACATTAACTCTGTTTCATATGGTTTGTGAAATGCAACAAAGTTAGGACACCCACTTTTTATCCCTAAAAAAAATAAATTAACCATTTAGTCCCTCAAATTTACAAACGCGGGACACACCAGTCTCTCCTTCCATTTTCAATGTCCATTTACTTGTCTATGTGTCTTGTTAACCATCCCCCTGACTCTTTAGTGGTCATGCATAGCGCATGACAAATCTCCACCGTGAAAAGCAAATAAAATGTGAAAAACATGCACATTTTTCAGGTACTTGGGTTTTAAAATTTTCCACGCTTTTTTACACTTTCGTCCAATTTTCACGATGGAAATTTGTCATAGGTCATGCATGACAACTAACAAGTCAGGTAGGATGGTTAACGAAACACATAGGCAAGTAAATGAACATTGGAAGTGGAAGGGAGACTAATGTATCCTACGTTTGTAAATTTGAGGGACAAAATAATTAATTTATATTTTTAGGAACCAAAAATGGGTCCCCTAAATTTTTGAGGGATCTACTTGGTTCTTTGATCTTAATATTAAATATTCAAATAACACATACATGCATTTAACACTACAACATTTTCCACATTCGGCAACACTAATCCTGCCAACGGTGGAAAAACTGTTCCTAAAACATGGAATAGGCAATAATTTTGTAGTTGTAGCCAATACTATGTATATTTTACATATATTTTCTAAATATAATATAAAACCGTTGTCGATTTAAATTAGCCAACACTTTTAAAACTGTAGGGAACGTTTTCACTGTGTTAACACTTAACATTTTGGTTTTATCCAAAAAAAAACACTTAACATTTTGGAGAAGGATTTTAATATTAAATCATTCCCGCTAAGCCGATATTTTGCCGGGGCTTTTTGCAGAAATTGTGACGAACTATCACAATTCATTTTCCAAATCCCTAACCCTTCCCCTTTCTCTCCATCATCTCTCTCACTTTCACTCTCCATCCCCAAACGATTTTTATTCATTCATTCCTCCCTTCACAATCCACAACTCTGAAAACATTTCTTCATCTCCTCTATCACATGGTAACTGTTCCAAACGACGCTCCTCTTCGATCCAGGAATGACAATTACGGCGGATGGATGGAGCGATGGCGGTCGATGCAATGGTCAGGAGGAGGAGCGGAAGGTGCTGGCTGTTATTAATGAGGCGATTTTGGACACCTGGCTCGAGATTGTAACCGGAGCAACAATTCTGGTGGTGGCGGTGGCGGCGCTTGTTTTAATTGTGGCGGATTTAATCACCTCGCTAGGGATTGCATGCGTGGAAGCAATAGCAGCGGAGGTGTGGTGGCAGAGGTGGTGGATCTTGCTTTAGGTGTGGTGGTTTTGGGCATATGGTGCGGGACTGTGCCACCGCGAAAGGAATAATCGGCGGTGGCGGTAGCTGCGGCGGCGGAGGAGGTAGTTGTTTTAAATGCGAAAACACTTGCTTTAATTGTGGGAATTCCATGGCATTTTGCGAGAGTGCGTTGAAGCCTCTCGGTGAAGGTATAAAAGTTCTAGCTTGTGCTGTGTAGAAATGGTTAAAATCATTACTACTAAACTTGAGTTTTAGGTATAATTTTAATTCCTTATTTGGTACATTTTTATGGAAGGTTGTCCTGTATAAGGGGTATTGGACATAAAATCTGTTTGCATGAGTTCTAGTTATCATGTTGATCTTGATTTTTTTTTTCTATTTTAATTTTGTTTAAGTTCTCTAACTTCTCTGTTTATGATTACATAGAGTGTAGATAATTCTTTGGTTTTTCTTTGCTATTGCTGTGATTTTAGCAATGTTAAGTTCTCTCCTTATGTACAATAGCTGAAATTATGTTGATGCATTATATTGTTCTTAAATTACAGGATACATCATAATTTTAAGAAGACTCTTTCTATTCCCTTTGCTCTGGTCCTAAGCCATATTCCATCGTTAGCTTGGAGGGGGCATATGAACCTAGTCCAGTTTCAGTTCTGGATCTCACATTTAGAGAAGACATTTCATCAAGCTCTGAATGCTTGGAGGTTGTTGGTGCTAGTGTATATGGTATGTATTGATCATGTACACTGTATATATCATACTATTTGTTTTTATACATAGGATGTTTTGGCCAATATTGTGGTTCTCTTGATTTTTGACTTTATAACTGGTTCAATGGTAGTTTTGCCTTCTTTTATTGTTTATTTTATAGTTGTTACTTTATATTCATGCATTCTGGATCTAGTTATTAAGGGGCTTTATAGATCTTGTTTCGATTATTTACCCGATTTTCTTATTATAGAGGTGTTGAAATGTTGGATCCCGATTTTTCTGTCTGAATTGTTCCTATGGTGGAGTGCTCCCCTTTTACAGATTTGTTAAAATTCTGAAATTTGTGTAGCTGGCGACTTTTTTGATAGTGGGCAAAGCTTAAGCACCATGCCTATGCCTTTTCTAAGATGCTTGCTTTGTTAACTTGAACTTAATCATCGGTTCTTAATAGTAATATTTGGATTGAGATTTGCAACAATAGGAGCTTAACTTATATTAGTTGAAGAAGAAGATTAGTTGCAGTAGTTTGGCCTCTTGGCCTCTGATAAATTCCATTCTGGTGAGTCTTGTAAACACGAGAAAGTGTGTCACTAGTTTCCATGGCTGCATTCAGCTCATTTTGGTTCAAAAAACCAAAACAAACTATACCCAGCATACTAGCCTTTTTGAATCTTCATCTAGTGGATATTGTATGTCACATTTAGGTGGTTGACTTCCCCATTTGAATATTTTACCATATACGTGCACTCAAACACAAATATCTCCTGTTTCCATACATCTTTTAAGATCAGTGATCTAATTTATGAGATAAAATTTCTGCATTTTAGCTCTTCAACTATGTCTTTTAACTGCAGCAATGACATATCCACCCAGTGTGCTGAAATATAGATAGATAGATAGTACATTAGTGAGCTGATAGATAGGCAGTATGTTTGGGATTTTTTAGTTCCTCCTGTAGTACTTTGATCGACACTATTGAGGCAAGTGTCATGAGAATTTGATGGTGTTTCCTCAAATTGAATGCAGTGTCAAACCAAACTATGCTTTTGACTATCATCTTTCTCTATTTTTTCTCTTGACGGTTTTAAATTTTTCACATTCATTATAAACATACACTATATTAATATATACATGAACTATAAATTCATTCTGGTTTCCCTTACCTTAAAGTATCATTCAGGTATGAAATATTTTGTCATACTTGTTCAATTTATTGAAAAGGATGCTACTAGTGTATTTTTAGTCTGGAGTGAAGTACGAGATTACATGAAACTTTGGTATCAAGGTCTTATTACTTTATTTTGATTTGTAGGCACTGCTTCTTTTGCTTCATCTTGCACAGATTTGTCCTGAATCTACTGCATGCTTCTGACCTGTTGTCTTTTTGTCTTAGCTTCGATTAACTTCTGTTATGAGATTTGATCTGTCCTAAGCATTTAGCGCTTTTTATTTGATAAACAATCAGATTGCACTTTCCAACTATTGCAAGTACCGTCTTACTGATCTCCAGCATGTATATTTGCTCAGATGGCTATACTAAAAGTATAGATCACATGGGCTTCTTTATCGGCACTTTATTATAGATTGTTCTTTTGGGGTTCTACAGTACATTTGAACACATATGTGTGCATTTATTTCCGTTTGTTAATTAATTGACTTGCTTGGTTGATGGAAAGGTTCATTCTTTTACTGAATTGTTGGATATAAATCTTTCAGGTGTATGGAGGGGGCATCTCCATTGATGCAAGTCATTCTACTTCTAAAGGAAAAATGTCAGCAAATTTGGAGAGGCTGGATTCTCAGATTCCTCAACTTGATGGACCAATTCCTTATGATGATGATGTGCTTTCTACCCCCAATGTGAGTAGTGATTTTCTTTTCCCTCCTTCATGTACTGATACATATCATCATCATCACACCCGAGTCTTAAAGACTTGTGTTGGTGCCAATTGAGCTACAAGCTCGTTAGCACATTAGGTTCCTGTTTAATTCAATGTAAATATGCATGAGCTTGGTGTCCCTGGTTCAATATTGATAAAACAGGACTATAACTCATTCTGAGGGAATATGCAACATTTTAAGTGATTTAATGGATTCAAGTATGTTAAATTCTTTAAGTGGACTCTTTTTGAAGTCAAGATGGATATCGTAGTATTTTAAGTAATTTAATGACTGAGAGTAAAAATATCATTTGTTTTTAAATATAGTAATTTGGATTCAGATGAAAGGTAACAAGGTTAATGAGTGGAATGTCCCCCAAAATTTCTTGAGGCATGTTAATGGTGCAATGCAAAAAGGGAGTTCTAACAAAATACTGAGGTTGTGAGGTTCAGAGAGGAAACTTTTGGCTCAACTACTATAATATCTGCAGTCATGCATTGCTTAGGGATCCTATGTTTCTTCTCTTTTTATCTGGTAGATGTATTGAGGGGGAAGGAAAACAATTGAGAGAAACACAGATATAGAGTTGTTGGTGAGGGAGTGAAACACTTTTTTGGCCTTGGCAATAGTAAGGTTCCTAGTTTGGTTCAGGTCCCTGTATAATACTCTGGACATGTCTTTTTGTTTCTTTGTAGGTACAAAATTTGCTTAAAGACAAGATTTCTTTATGGTTAAGGATGACATGAATGAGTAATTTAGAGAGAAACACTGGTGAGAATTTGTTGAGACATAAAATTAGAGTGGAAAGGAAATACATGAGGGCTGTTTGGGTGTTTCTCCAAAGAAATATCCCTCTTGATGTATCTATTTATTTTCACTAACTTTAAAAGATGTTTTCGCAAAACTCTCTTATCTTCCTTGCAGGTTGGCTTCACTTTAGTTCGGCTGCAGCTGCGTCTCGGGGAGTTTAGAGAGAGGAGAGGGAGAGAAACACTGCAATTGGGGTCTCAAATGGTTTTTTGGGATGATTGGGTTTTAAACACCATAGTGATGTTTTCAGATAGTGTTTTGTGCTATTTTTTAGATAGATTGTTTCACTTTTTGTTACTGTGTTCTTTTGTTCTCTGGTTGTTGCAGAGGTTCTCTTGATTTACTTTGAAGTGCAGCCATTGAAGGTTGTAGGCAACAGCCGTCTGGGAGAACTGTGTAGTATAATTTGAATGTCCAATCGGAGTGTTCGGAGCAGACAACATCAATGGAGGGTATTGTTTTGGAGGAGTTCATTCCAATTAAGAAAAGGGCATCCCTTGATTGTGATGAAGAAGAAGAAGCATCCAATTAAGATGAGCAACACTTATATAAGCCCAAGATTTCTAAGGACAATAATAAGAAATCAGATTGGCTTAGATCTGTTCAGTTATGGCATCCAAATCCTCCAACTGAAGAGGTACATAAAATAAGAAAGAAAGAAAGAAATGCAAAGCTTAATTATAATTTTATTTAGTCTTTTGTGTTGTTTTTGAAATGAAAAACAAAAAGGAATAAGTGATTATTTGACTTAGTATTATGTATAACTTTGTGTAATTAATTGCTGTGAAATTCTGTTGAGAAAATGTCTGTGAGTGAAGTAAAGAGAAGTGGAAGTGGTGGTGCTTTCCAGCCATTCCACAAAGAGAGAGAAGAAAGCTGGCAAGACTAGTGAATCATTTAGCAAAGCACCCTCTTCGGCGCCGGTAGTCGCTGCAAGTTCCACAGAGGTGACAATCGCGAGAGACAATGCAAGCAAAAAAGAGAGGAGAAAGATGGGCAGCGAAAGCAGCGTTGGTGCTGGTCTCAGGAGTTGCATAAAAGCGCTTCTTGCAGGCCCTTCAGCGGCGTGGTGGTCCAGATAGCGAGTATTATACCAAGTTCTTATTGTTTTGTATTTTGGTTGTAATTATATTTGCATATTGATAAATTTTTTGTGGATTTTACAGCTGCCACACCAAAGCAAATTAGAGAGCAAATGAAGGTTGATGGCCTCACAAATGATGAAATCAAAAGCCATTTACAGGTTTGTATAAGGGATATATATCCTAAATGTTTGGTTATCAAATTTGCCTTATGAGTTAGTACAATTCATAACCAAACTCTAGGTTTCTGTAATTTTTTTTGTCTAATCTCTAATTCTTTCCATTGATATGGAATCTTTTATCTGTCATTCCAGTCTACATATGAGATTGTCAGTGACAAAATTATTTGGGAAATCACCACAGCTAAGCATATTTTTTATATTGCAATGATTAAACTTGATATTGGAAATAGGTGTTTATATAATGTTGTTCTAGTAAAATGACAAGAGGTAGCACTTTACCAATATAATTTCCTCTTAGAACTCATCATTTGAAGTATGCTTGACTTTTCTTGTGATTATTATATACCAAATTTTCAATATATCAGTTGGGATACAAAAATAGGAGTTCTGAATCTATGAACTCCAACAAGGTACTTAAAGCCTTCACCTACTTGCCAAAATTTAAGCTAACATCTAATTGATATCACTTAAATTAACATCTAACTTAAGCTAGACATAGACTCGTTCACCGTTAGTTTTTTGCTATTGTTTTGAGTTGCCCCTTAGCCTTTATTCTTCCTGATTTATAGTATATATGCTGATGATTGGCTATGGTAAAAACATATCATGTGTGTTATTACTATAATTTTTCGACTTTTTATATTCTCTTATTTACAAGAGAAAGGTTTACCATTGCAAATTTGTCACTAAGTAGTTATCATTAGTACTTTAATTATTATTGTTATTTTCCTTTTCCTTTTTCTTACTTACATATCTTTTGTAATATGTACAGTAAGATTTTCATGGTGAAGAAGCACATCAATCTCAAGATATAGAAGGGGAATGATGTTATCAACATGCATGGATGTTTTCGGTCAACAAAAAAAAAACATGCATGGATGCCTAACATCTTTGTGGAATTTTTTTTGTGTGGAATTTATAAGAAATTTATTATGTAAACTTTTACACTTGATAAATTTAATTTAATCTTCTATATTTTGGATTATATGTCGGACTTGTGACAAATTAATGTAATTATATACGTTAGTGTTTTTATGCCTACATATGTTGTAGTGTTATAGTAGTATTTCAATGTACATAGTGGTTTTAGTACTTTTGTTAGCATATATAATGAGACTTATATAATCGCAAGTGTTCTGAATATTTAAATTATATTGATTGGAATATTTATAGGTGTTGTAATTGAAAGGTTAAAATATATATTTAGTTATGTATAAACATATAAAAGACTTTCCTCGCAATGTAATAAAAGCTAACATCGTTGCCGATTTATTCTATAATAGTTACAAAAATGTCCCCTAAAGTTGATTTAACCAATTTCTATATTATTTACCAACAGTAAAATAAGTGTTGTCTATATTAAAACATATAGCAACAGTTACGAAATTGTTGCCTATACCATCCACCAATAGTTAAATAAATGTTCCTTATTCTATTTGCCAACATTTTAATAACTGTGGCTGAAACATCTAGCAACAATTAAGAAACCGTTGCCTAAATAATATGAACGAAAACTGTTGCCATTGGACGGGTTTAAAAACCTTGGCCTATTCCCCTAATTTAGGCAACGGTTATTTATATACCGTGGCCTAAAGCGAAAAACCGTTGCCTAAGGGAATAGGCAATGGCCACCTAGAGAACACTTTTTTAACCGTTGTTAAACTGTTGCCTAAAGTTTAGGCAACGGTTTTCATACTTCTAGGAACGGTTTTTTGTTGTTGCCTAAACTAAAAAATGTTGTAGTGTAAATATAATTCTTTAAGTTTGAAATAAAGACATTTTAGAAGATTTTTTTAACTGAACTAATAGAATTCTAAAATTCCTTATTAAATTTATCAATAAATTTATGAAAGTCAATACTACAATAAAATTTGAGACATTAATGTACCAACTTTTTTTTTGAGATAGTCAAATGCAATTAATCAATAGGAAAAAAGGGTATATTATACTACCTCTGGATTCAATTATAAGCAAAATTAATTATTTTCACACTTATTAAGGAAGTTATTTAATTTAGTTTAATTGTCTTGATTTATGTAAAAAAAAAAGAGTTACAATTACTAAACTACCCTTTAATTGTCTTGGGAGTGTGCAATGCTCCTGGAATTAGTTTGATTGTCTTGACTTTTGGAATACTGATATTAAAAAGAGTTAAATTAGTTGATTTTTGCTTATATTTGAGTCCTCAAAATATAAGTATTTTTTGAAATAGACAAGTATAAACACGAGAAGGGGGTTGAATTGTGTTTATAAGAATTTAAGCAAAGTTGAAACCTTTTTGTAAATAGAAGCTAAATTTGGACGGGTGGAAGAATACAGGATGGACGGGTGACTTTTGCAAACACACCACTTGGTAGACGTAAGATAACTAAAGCAAATAAAGAGTTTAAGGAAAGAGAGATTGACACAGTTATTTATCCTGGTTCACTCTTCAAAGCAAAGAGCTACATCCAGTCCTTGGCAGCACCAAGATTTATCCACTATAACTGATAAGGTTACAGACTCAAGTATTATTTGCACACCTAGCCTCTTCAGGCTCGAGACAAGTATTAATTTCACACCTAGCCTCTTCAGGCTCGAGACAAGTATTAATTTCACACCTAGCCTCTTCAGGCTCAAAGACAAGTATTGTTTGCACACCTAGCCTCTTCAGGCTCACTCTGGTTTGTTTGAGAGATTGGGTTTGTAATAAATACAATTTCTCACAAGAAGATCTTTCACTAACACTCAGAGTGGTTTAAATGTAAGGCTTAGGAAAGTCTACGTAATAACTTCGAAATGATTGAAGAATACAAAATAAAAGAATGAAGATATTAATGCAGAGTAATGGCACTTTAATGCAATGTGTATTCTGTGTATATGCTTCATCTTCAATGACTTCTGTATTTATGGTCTTCAAGCATTTAGGATCCGTTAGAGACATCCCCTCAGATGTTGGCTTCAAGCATAACTTCATTAAATGCAATAGAGTCGTTATGGGCAGCCATTAATGCAATAGAGTCGTTGGTTGTACTCTAACATGAAGGATCATGGCTTTATTCATCGTGCTACAACCATATCAGAGTTGTGTAGATAGCTTTTTGTACATTACTGAGTACACTTCTCTTTTTGTGTAAGGACCAGAGGTACTAGGGAATAAAGCACGTTGGAAGCATTCTTTAACTGGTCTTTGGTTCTGATTATCCAAGGTTGCTTGAGAGAGTAACTTCTGACTTTTCTTGATAATCGTGAAACTGAGTAGGAGAGAAGGCTTCAAGTCTCTTTCTGGTTCTTGAACTAAGATTCTGATAATCCTTATAGAATTCGCGTTCATAAGATAAGTGCTTCCATCTTGAAAATAATCACGTCTATCTAGTCATTTGAGTTTTCATTCGGGCTAGTAGACGAGCTCCATATTAAGGACTCAGCAAGTCCAAAGACTAGTGGACGAGCGCTTCTGTCACCTTTAGTGGACGAGCACTTTTGTTACTCTAGTGGACGAGAGCTTCTGTCACCTTTAGTGGACGAGAGCCTTTGTTACTTTAGTGGACAAGAGCCTCTATTACTCTGGTGGACGAGAGCCTCTGTTACTTTACTGGACGAGAGTCTCAGTTCGTCTGGTGGACGAGAGTCTCAGTTACTCTGGTGGACGAGAGTCTTAGTTACTCTGGTGGACCAGAGTTTTTTTGCCACGTCATTGACGGATACATTCTGACCTTAATGGACGAGCTCCATATGCCACGTCATTGGACGAGCCATTCTGACTTTAATGGACGAGCTCCAATTGCCACGTCATTGGACGAGCCATTCTGACTTTAATGGACGAGCTCCAATTGCAACGTCATTGGATGAGCCATTATGACCTCAATGGACGAGCTCCAATTGTCACGTCATTGGACGAGCCATTCCGATACCTTAATGGACGAGCTATTCTGATACTTTGATGGACGCGCTGTTCTGATACTTTAATGGACGCGCTATTCTGATACTTTGATGGATGCGATGTTCTGATACTTTAATGGACGCGCTATTCTGATACATTAATGGACGCGCTAGAAATGCCACGTTAGTAGACGCTGGCCTTCATCACTTTAGTGTACGCAAGTTTCTCTTACGTTTTGGCGCTTCAAACATTTGCGATGGACATGAGCTTCAATCTTCAAACATTTGCGATGGACGTATGATTCTATTACTTAATCTGCACACTCGATAGATAGGTTAGCAACCAATATGAAGGTTAATTAAATCATTAACCAATGTTTAGTTTTCATCAAAATTTAGGGAAATGCACATCAGTCATTTTAGAGACTTAACAATCTCCCCCTTTTTGATGATGACAAACATTGAGATGATTTAATGAACCTCAGAAAATATCAACAAAGAAAATAGCATATATAGACAGGTTGAAATTTTCTTAAGCGAACAGGTAATATCATATTCATTCTTCCATTCTCCTATAACACATTTCTATCACAAATCTCAATTTCTCCTATTCTCCCATTTTCATTTCTCCCATTCTCCCTATTCATTTCTCCCTTTCTCCCCCTTTTCTCAACATCAAAAAGGGTTATCAAGTTTTTTTTATGAGATATGTTAAGGGCAAGATATCATGTGAAGAAAATCATAGTAATGCAGCAATGCAATGCATGTTTAGATTATCTATAATAAATAAAAACCTTTCTTCTGCGAGGGGTTTAGTGAAAATATCAGCCCATTGGTTTTCAATTTTAACAAACTTAATATCAAAGATGCCTTTCTGAACATAATCCCTAATGAAATGATGTTTGATTTCAATGAGTTTAGCCTTAGAATGCTGAATTGGATTTTTAGTTAAGCATATAGCACTCGAATTATCACACCATACAGATATGTTATGTTCATAAATAGAGTAATCCTCAAGTTGATGTTTTACCCATAAGAGTTGAGAGTAGCAACTAGCAGCAAAGATATATTTTGCTTCAGCAGTAGATAGGGCAATGGTTGTCTGCCTCTTGCTTGACCATGAGACTAAACTTGCTCCAATGAAGTGACATCCTCCACTGGTGCTTTTTCTTTCTATTCTGTCTCCAGCAAAATCAGCATCACAATATCCCACTAATATGTATTCTTTTGATCTTAAATACAGCAAACCAAGATTAGTAGTTCCAAGCAAATATCTAAATATTCTTTTAACAGCCTTAAGATGAGATTCTCTAGGATAAAATTGGAATCTAGCACACATACAGACACTAAATTGAATGTTATGTCTGCTTGAAGTTAAGTACAGTAGAGAGCCAATCATACCTCTGTAGACAGTTTGATCTACCTTTTTACCTTCATCATCTTTGCTTAGTTTTGCATTGGGTTGCATAGGGGTTTTCATGAGCTTTGCATTTTCCATTTTGTATTTCTTGAGTATCTCCTTGGTATATTTTTGTTGATGAATGTAAATTCCATCACTTGTCTGCTTGATTTGCAATCCAAGGAAGAACTTCAATTCTCCCATCATGCTCATCTCAAATTCAGCTTGCATTAGATTTGAAAATTACATGCACAGTTTTTCATTAGTTGCTCCAAAAATAATATCATCAACATATATTTGAACTATAATAAAGTTCTCTTTAGAGCATTTTTTGAACAGAGTAGTGTCTACTTGTCCTCTAGTAAAACCATTATGCATGAGAAAAGAACTGAGTCTATCATACCATGCCCTAGGTGCTTGTTTCAAACCATATAATGCTTTTTTAAGTTTGAAAACGTGATCTGATTTATCAGTATCCTCAAAACCAGGGGGTTGTTTAACATACACTTCTTCTTCAATTATACCATTTGGAAAAGCACTTTTTACATCCATTTGAAACAGGGTAATTTGGTGTTGTGCAGCATATGACATTAAAATGTGTATGGCTTCTATTATAGCTATAGGTGCAAAGGTTTCAGTATAATCAATACCTTCTTGTTGGTTATAGCCTTGAGCTACTAACCTTGCTTTATTTCTGACAACTTTACCATCCTCATCTAATTTGTTTCTGAAGACCCATCTTGTTCCAATAACTGACTTGTTTTTAGGCTTAGAGACAAGAGTCCAAACATCATTTCTGGTGAACTGGTTAAGTTCTTCTTGCATAGCAAGAATCCAGCTTTCATCCTCAAGAGCTTTTTCAATGCGTTTAGGCTCCAAATCTGAAATAAAGGCCACATTGCTTGATTCTCTTAATGTGGATCTGGTTCTTACTCCCTCAGAAGGATTTCCAATAATAAGATCGTTAGGATGATGAGTGTTGAACTTCCAATCCCTTTTGAGATCATCATGAAGATCTTGACTTGTCTGCTGACTCGTCTGTTCCACTTGCCTTTCAGCCTCAGGCACAGGTTCTGTTTTGGTTAGATCAGGTTGTTAACTTTTTGGCTTGTTTATCTCGAGACCTGCAAGATCATTTTCTAGATCTGATAGTTCTTTATCAGTCTTTAAACCATCATTGAATTTAACATGAACATATTCTTCAATAATACAAGTTCTTGACACTAGTGCAATAAGTGCTTTTTACGTCAGTTAAAATTGATTTTTTACGCGAAAAATCGATCGACGTAAATACAATGGCGTTAAAAGTTTAACTTTTAACGTCAGTTGAGAACTGACGTTAAATATAACAATATTAACGTCGGTTCTTTAACATAACTGACGTTAATTTTGTCAAAATTAATGTCAGTTCTTTAACAAAACGGACGTAAATTTTGTTAAAACTAACGTCAATTGTTATCAAGAACTGACGTTAAAGGTCTTAATTTTAACGTCAGTTGTAATAAACAACTGACGTTAAAAGTGTACTGTATATTTTTATAAAATACTTTTAATGTCAGTTGTATGATACAACTGACGTTAATAGTATTTTTTTTTAAAATTCAGTTTTAAAATATCACTCCCTAAGCCATCCCCGCATTCAAGAAATATCCCAAGAATACGTAATATCACACACATTACGTAATTGCAAAGGAAAAATGGAACAATGATCCATATGTATGCCTATTCAAAACAATATATATTTATTAACATAGGTTATAAATGTATACTAAGTTTAAACTACCTATATCAATATCCCTTCGTGATGATCATCACGAGTGGCATGTACATCGTCCACCTGTGTCTCCTCGATTATAGTAGGCATGTTTGTTGAAAAAGAAGGAGTCTCAGGAATATCAAGATTTGAATCTTCATTTTCATCACTACCATTATACATGCTTTTTCCTTGGAGAACCATGGACAACCTTTTGTTAGAAGGATCAGTGATGTAGAACACTTGTTTTGCTTGGGAAGCCATTATGAAAGGCTCATTTATATGACCTAACTTGTTGAGGTCTACCAATGTGAACCCCAATTCGTCGGTTTGTACACCACCGTTACTATCAACCCACTTACATTTAAATACCGGCACCGTAAGCTTAGTGTAATCGAGCACCCAAATATCTTCAATATATCCAAAGTAAGGTGTCGGTGCTGTAACGGGTTTTGTGTCCTTTGCAGTAGAGAAGTGCATTGCTTCGCCACGATCATAACCCCACTTATTTTGCATGGTACTCTTGTTATCTTGTTCCTTTGTATAAAAGGAAAAGTTATTTATGTCGTATCCGCTCCAACATATGACGTTGAAGTTAGGCCCACGTGCTAGCCATTTTACGTCATCGTAAGCGAGACTACCATCCTTAAGCATTTCTTCCTTGAACCATGGTAAGAAAGTCTTGTTATGCTTGTTCAACAACCACCTTTCGCTCATTCGAGGGTTTTCTTGATTGACTTTTCTTTTATGTTCAAATAATAAAGGCTGAACACATTCGATGTTGTTCAAAACATACAAATGTGCTTGAAGCACTTCCTCCCGATCCTTCCTATTAATTCTTAAGCCATGTGTACCCTTACCTTGACATCTGATCTCATCATGCCGAGGCTTAGGAACCCCTATAGGATCCATGTTATGAAGGTAGTCCGAACAAAACTCAATAGCTTCTTCTGCAACATACCTTTGAACAATAGATGCTTCCGGACGATGAGGATTCTTCACGTACCCTTTCAAGATCTTCATGTAGCGCTCAACTGGGTACATCCATCTCAGAAAAACCGGCCCACATAATCTAATCTCCCTCACCGAATGAACAATTAAGTGAACCATTATGTCGAAAAAGGAAGGAGGAAAATACATCTCCAATTGGCACAAGATTGTAGCAGCCTCAACTTCCAAGTCATCCAACATACTGGGGTCAACGACTTTGCTACATATAGAATTGAAGAATGAGCACAACCGAGTAATGGCATGTCTCACATTTTTTGTAGCAATACCACGAATAGCAACGGGCAGAAGTTGTTGCATCAAGATGTGACAATCATGAGACTTCAAGCCAACCAATTTAAGATCACTAGAGACAAGCCTCTTCATATTTGAAGAGTAACCATGTGGAACTTTGATGCCCTGAAGACAACCGCAGAAACTTTGTCTCTTTTTTTTTGACAAAGTATGACATGCTGGCGGTAAATAAGTCCGCTTACCATCCTCAACAACTGGAGCTAACTGCTCTCGTATATCCATAGCAACGAGGTCGAGACGAGCATTCACACCATCCTTTGTCTTGCCCTAAATGTTGAGAAGCGTCCCGATCACACTATCACACACATTTTTCTCCACATGCATCACATCAATGCAGTGTCTGACATCAAGCTTGCGCCAGTATGGAAGATCAAAGAATATCGACCTCTTCTTCCATATGTTTTTCTCAACAGCTTTACCTTTCTTTTTGGACTTGCCGAATATAACATCGATGTCCTTTACCCTCTGATAAACCTGCTCTCCAATTAAGGCCACCGGCGCTTCTTCTGTCTCTTGGCATCCATTAAAAGCTTTTTTCATCTTACGATATGGGTGATCACGTCTAAGAAATCTCCGATGCCCAAGGTAAACCGCCTTCTTTCCATGATGCAACTGAGTGTGAGCATGTGCCTTCTTCACATATAGGGCATGCTTTATGCCCTTGACACTGCATCTTTGACAAGTTACCGTATCTTTGGAAAGTCGTTGATGGTGCAAAATAACATGGCACGAAGCTTGAAAGTCACATGAGAATACCCATCAAATACATCAACACCTTCCACCCACAACGTTTTCAAGTCTTCAATCAAGGGACCTAGATAAACATCTAAGTCATTTCCCGGTTGCTTTGGGCCCAAAATCATCATAGACAACATCATGTATTTGCGCTTCATGCACAACCAAGGGGGCATGTTGTAAATCACCAACAGAACAGGCCATGAACTATGAATACTACTCATGTTACCATAAGGATTCATTCCATCCGTAGCAAGTCCAAGCCTTAGGTTTCTTGGCTCATCGGCGAAATCCGGAAACATAGTATCGATATTCTTCCATTGAATAGAATCAGCAGGATGACGAACCTTTCCATCACGTTTCCTCTCATCATTATGCCATCTAAGATTCTTCGCATCTTTCGCATTGGCAAACAATCGCTTGAACCTTGGAATTATTGGAAGATACCACAACACCTTCGCAGGAGGACCCTTTTTTCTCACATCATCAACATTATCATCATCATCACCACCCTTCACTTTGTATCGTGATAACTCACATTTGGGGCAATCGTGTTTGTCTTCATGAACACCGGTGTACAATATGCAATCATTGGGGCATGCGTGTATCTTCTTATACTCCATACCCATAGGACACAATACCTTCTTGGCCTCATAGTTACGGTCAGGCAATGTGTTGTCCTCCGGAAGCAAGTCTTTCAACACTTCAAGCAATTCCGTGAAACTTTTATCGCTCCAACCATTTCTCGCCTTCATACAAACCAATTTTAGCACCGCCGACAACCATGTATGAGTAGTACACCCTGGATATAAAGGCTTATCCGCATCACCGCACAACCTATCATACACATGCGCTCGATGAAAAGATTCTTGTCCAATATCACGGATCATGTCCTCTACTCGATCATCCTCCATATCTACGTCAACGTCCTCACTTTGGGAGACACTCGCCGTATTACTACTCAACAACATATCACCATGCCATATCCATCTTGTATAACTCAAGCAAATCCCTTCACAAATCAAATGAGTACGTATATCCTTCACCGTACATTTCCTCGTATTCAAACACTTGACACAAGGACAACAGAACATTCCATTACTATTAGGAACATTCCTTTGAGTAAATTCTATAAATTCTCCCACCCCCTTCAAATACTCAGCACTAGTATTAATATATCCAATATAAGGACAATACGGGAGATTGAAAACTATAGTTTTTAAAGATTAATTGCCAAGCACTGGTCACAGCCTGGCAGTGATGTCCATCACGGCCGTAACGTGCCAACTGAACAGACCATGCCATCACAGGCAGAACTGATCACGGCCTAGCCGTGATTAGCATCACGGCCGTGACATATCAACCAGTAGAGAAACATGCACTCAAAACCAAAAACAGAGACGTACATTCCAAACAACTCAAACTCACAGTTTCAAGTTTCAACTACTGAGACTACAGTTTCAACATACACTCAAAACCAAAAATACAAAAATGTGCCCTAAATACTCACCAGAAATAGGTGCTTGCGTGGTGGTGGGGAGGGGAGCTCGAGTGGTGGCCAACGTTCGATGTGGTTACTGAGAGCAGAGGGACAAGGAGAGTTAGTGCGCGGGATGGGGAAAGAGAGATGTACGTCAAGTTATTGCAAAGAATGAATGGAAAGATAGAGTTAGGGTTAATAGTGTACCTCACGGTGGTGGCGAAGAAGCCCTCACGGTGGTTGCGGTGGAGATGAGCTCGTGATTAGGGTTCTGTGCTGGGTGAGAGTGAGAGCGAGGGTTGAGAGTGATTTAGGGTTGAGCGTGATGAAAAGAGAAAAGAGACGGACGTACAGAGCGAAGTGCAGAAGGCGCGCGGGTGTAAACGTTATATAAAACAACATTTAACGTCAGTTGTATTAAACAACTGACGTTACAATTAATTTTTTAACGTCAGTGTTATTAACAAACTGACGTTAAATATTAATATTTTTTTTTAAAAAACACTTTTAACGTCCGTTGTTGAATACAACTGACGTTAAAAGTGTTAAAGTAACTTTCTTCTGTAACAGTCTGTAATACTGCCTCTTCTTTTCCTCTATATTTCTATTCCTTCACAAAATGGCTCTGAGACCTGTGTTAATTGAGTGACAACAGGGCATTTCAGATAGCTAGGGATATAGGATTATTTACGTCAGCTATTTATTTAACTGAAGTAAAAATCACACTTTTAACGTCAATTGTATAAACAACAGACGTTAAAAATAAATATTTTTTATTTTAAAAACACTTTTAACTTCAGTTTTATTCAACAACTGACGTTAACAGACCTGTGTTAAGAGTGACAACAAGGCATTTCAGATAGGGATATAAGATTATTTACGTCAGCTGTTTATTTAACTGAAGTAAAAATCTCACTTTTAACGTCAGTTCTTTATACAACAGATGTTAAAAATAAATATTTTTTATTTTAAAAACACTTTTAACGTCAGTTTTATTCAACAACTGACGTTAAAAGTGTATAAGTTTCTTCCTATTCCTTCGGGCGTTTTCTTTTCTGCACGTTTATATATAATATATGACTGCCAACTCCCAATGCGCCTTGGAACCTAATGCTCTTAATGATCAATTTAATTTTTTAGCAACTTAAACGCCTAGTAACTTCATCCCCTACTCCTATAAATAGCTTCCTTCCTTCCTTTAATTTTTCTGCTTCACAATATGGCTCTGCCATGGAGATTTATAACTTCATCACTCTTTCTTCCTATACCTAGACTTAAAGGTCTCTGTCTTAATGGTCAAACAACTTCTGAGGTTGTGTAAATCGCATTACATGGGTGGTAAGGGTGTGTAAATCGCATTATGTGAATTGCACACACCATCACCCTTCTGGAGAATCAGCAGCTACAGTTCCAAAACCTCAGCTTTGGAACCAAGTGGCTGTTCCAAGAATATTGTTGAAACAGATCGAGTGCACCCTTCACTCTGCCACGACTCCAAAGTGACTGTGGATTCAGATGGAGCATCGACTTCAAATGACGGAGGGGATGCATTCAATGTTGGAGATTCTGAGGACAGGACTGAGAAGAAAATGATGTTGAAGCAGAATCTTTTTTATATTTTAGTGCTATCTTGCGGAAATTTTTTATCTTTTAAACATGTAATTGTAACTTATGAATCACTTCAATGAGATACGATTTGATTATACATATATAACTTGTTTTATGTTAAGTGTTTATTTATTTTAATTTGTACAAGAATTTGTTAATTTACTAATTCAAGCTAATTAATTAAGATTAAAAATAAACTTTTATAAAAAAAAAGATTAGAAATAAACTGCACTATATGGAGTGATGATATGCGTTAAGAGTGACAACAGGGAGATGACAACGAAAGAAAGATCGGAATGAGTTGATTATTTACGTCGGTTATTTATTTAACTGAAGTAAAAATCACACTTCTAACGTCAGTTTTATAAACAACTGACGTTAAAAGTTTTAATAATTTCTTGCAAAACACTTTTAATGTCAGTTCATTAAAAAACTGACGCAAATAGTGATTTCATATTTACAAAACTGCCACCGCCTCACTTTTAACGTCAGTCCTTAAAACAACTGACGTTAACAGTGAATTAATGAAGTCTGATATTTACAAAACTGCCACCGCCCCCTTTTTAACGTCTAGTTTTTGGTTAACTGACGTAAACCTTTACCGTCTAATGTATATTTTCCACTAGTGTGAATTGTATACTCTAAATGCCTTAGACTTTTCAGAATATCCTATGAAAATACCTTTATCTACCTTAGAATCAAACATTCCAAGATTATCTCTGGTATTCAGAATAAAGCATTCACATCCAAAAGCATGAAAATAAGATATGTTGGGGCTTTTTCCTTTCCACAATTCATAAGGAGTCCTTTTTAGAAAATGCCTAATAAGTTTTCTGTTTTGTACATAACAAGCAGTGTTTACAGCTTCTGCCCAGAAGTACTTAGGGAGATTATTTTCATCGAGCATAGATCTAGCCATCTCTTGCGGAGATCTGTTCTTTCTCTCAACCACTCCATTTTTCTATGGAGTTCTAGGTGCAAAGAAATTGTGAGAGATTCCATTCTCCTCACAGAACTATCTAAACTGCTCGTTTTCAAATTCTCCCCCATGATCACTTCTAAGGGTAGAAATACAAAAACCCTTCTCATTTTGTACTCTTTTGTAGAATACTGAGAAAGCCTTAAAAGACCCATCCTTGTGAGTTAGGAAGAGTACCCATGTGTATCTAGAGAAGTCATCAACTATGACAAATCCATATTTTCTTCCAGCCAGGCTGGCAACACTAACTGGTCCAAACAGATCCATGTGTAACAACTGAAGAGGTTTAGAGGTTGATACTTGGTTTTTAGATTTGAAACTTGATTTTATCTATTTACCTCTCTGACATGCATCACACAAGACATCTTTCTTAAAGCTAATATCAGGCAATCCTCTCACGAGATTATTTTTTTTAATTCAGAAATTAGTTTCATACTAGCATGTCCTAGTTTCTTATGCCATAACCATCTCTCATCCTCTTTAGACATCAGACAGGTTACACTTTGATCTGGAAGATCAGACAGTTCAATATTATAAAGATTTTGTTGCCTTTTAGCTAAAAAGAAGGTTTTGCCACAACAGTCTTTAACTATGCATACATCCTTGGTAAAGGAAACATCAAAACCACTATCACATAGTTGGCTTATCCTAAGCAAATTGTGTCTTAATCCTTTAACCATAAGAACATTAGATATAGAGGGAAGAGGGGGTTTACCACCAATAGTACCAATTCCTATAACTTTCCCTTTCTGATTCCCTCCGAAAGCAACGTGCCCTCCTTTCTTAAGTTGGAGGTCTAGGAACATAGACCTTTCTCCTGTCATATGATGCGAGCATCCACTGTCCAGGTACTAGCAATGATGTTTTCTTTGTCCTGTTGAGGACATCTGCAACAAAAATTATTTGATCTTTAGGTACCCATATTTTTATGGGTCCTTTTCTGTTAGTTCTAGGAGTCTGTAAAGACTTCCTTATCTTCTTATGGATACACTTAGACATAACATGTCCAGTTTTTCCACAGAAGTTACAAATAGGTGTTGATTTGGTTACAGTTGACTTAACAGTTACTGTAGGAGCTTTAGTTGATACTTTATGATGTGTTTGATGGACATATCCAATACCTTCTTTGTTAAGAAAGTGCTTCTGAATGCCAAGAAGCTTAGTCATATTGTCTCTACCATTAACAAATTTGGCAAGATCAGAAGTGAGCTCTTCCACTTTCTGTTGAAGTTTTTCAACTTCTTCAGATGGTGATTTTCACTTGAGATCTTAGCTTCATTAGACTGTTCAGTCTTCAGCTCACCGTTCTCTTTAGCCAGCTTCTCGCACTCTTGAGATTTCTGTTTATGCTCACTGGTGAGCTTTACATACTCTCTCTTGAGGGATTTGAAGGCTTTAGATAAGCAGTTGGATTCCTCCAACAACTCCTCATAGGCATCAAGTAATTCCTCATAGTCAGGATGTACCTCATCATCAGAGTCTGATTCAGTGTTGGCCATCAAACAGAGATTGGCTTCTTCCTCAGTTTCTTCATCAGAAGATGTTGACTCCAGATCCTCCCAAGTAGCCATCATTCCTTTCTTCTTCTTCTTGAAGAATTTCTTAGAAGGGACCTTCTTGAGTTGAGGACATTCAGCCTTGAAGTGACCGGGCTTCTTGTACTCATAGCAAACAATTGGACTTGTCTGTTGAGGTGGATTCTTTGAAGTTTGCGTCCTTGTTGAACCTTTCGAATGGCCTATCCCTCTTGAACTTCTTTTTCTGTAGGAGAAGCTTTATCTTCCTGATCATGAGAGACAACTCTTCATCACTCTCAGAATCCTCGAGTTCTGATAGGTCAGCATCACTGGATGACTCATCTGCCTTCAGAGCCTTGGAAACTTTTGCTGACTTTTGATCAGCTTTCAGAGCTATTGAATTGCCCTTCTTTGGTGCAACTTCATCTCCAAGTTCTTGCTCATGAACAATGAGTGTTCCAAGAAGTTCATCCATAGTCAAGGTAGTGAGATCCTTGGCTTGGGAGATAGCAGTGACCAAAGGTCTCCAATGTTTAGGTAGACTTCTCAGAATCTTTCCAGCCTTATGAGCATTGGTATAGACTTTGCCAAGAGATTTCAAACTGTTGATTATAGTTTGGAATCATCCTATCATCTGAGCAACAGACTCACCTTCCTCCATGATGAACAGTTCATACTTTCTGACAACTATGGAAATCTTTGATTCTTTGACTTTAGCTGTTCCTTCATGAGTGATAGCCAAAGTGTCCCATATTTCCTTCGCAGAGTCACAAGCACAAACCTTCTCAAACTCCTCCGGACTGAGAGCACAGATGATGTTATATCTGGCTTTGTGGTTAAGCTCCCATTTTGTCTTTTTAGCACCGGTCCACTGAGCTTTTGGTTTGTCAGTGTTATCATCATTTTTGGGAATGAATGGACCATCTGTGATGACATCCCAAAGATAAGAGTTTTTGGATAGAATAAACCACTAAAATCTATCTTTCCAGTAGTTGTAATTTTCTCAATTGAAGTAAGGAGGTCTGGTTAGGGAGGATCCTTCAGTCTGATGACTTCCACTTGTACTAGCTCCAGCCGTCATGTATATTCTTCAGGACCTTTTATCTCTACACTGTTAGATGCTCAACCCAGAGGCTGAGCTCTGATACCAACTGAAGTAGACAAGTATAAACACGAGAAGGGGGGGTGAATTGTGTTTATCATAAGTTAAGCAAAGTTGAAATCTTTTCGTAAACAGAAGCTAAATTTGGACGAGTGGAAGAATACAGGATAAACGGGTGACTTTTTCAAACACACCACTTGATAGACGTAAGAAAACTAAAGCAATTAAAGAGTTTAAGGAAAGAGAGATTGACACACACTACTACAGAAAAGGGCTTCAGCAGCGCTTTTTTTGGCCTTTAGTAGCGCTTCAAAGTGCTATCTATTCACCCGCTACTGAAGGTGGGAGAGATTCAATAGCGCTTAAAAAAGCGCTACTGAAAGTAGGAATAGGTAGCGCTTCCTTGAGAAAGCGCTGTCTAAAGTTGGTAATAAACAATCTATTACATACTTTAGACAGCGCTTTCTCAAGGAAGCGCTGTCCTAAGTTTACAATAGATAGCACTTTCTCAAGGAAGCGCTATCTATTTGTCACTTTAGGCAGCGTTTTTTCAAGAAAGCGCTACTGAAAGTAGGAATAGGTAGCGCTTCCTTGAGAAAGCGCTGTCTAAAGTTCGTAATAAGGCATAACTTTAGACGGCGTTTTTTCAAGAAAACGCTACCTATTCCCCCTTTTTTTTAATAATTATTTACATAGATTTTCTATATTTCTCACATGCACTCAGAAAAACTAAGACATTAAACAGTTTATCCATCCCATTGCACTTAACAAAACTCAACAAACCATACATTTACATACAAAAGCTTAAATACAATATATTTTTTTGGATAAGCTAAAAGTATATTGATTAAAGGGTACAAGGGGTACCCCAACCCGTATACAATAACATAAGGAAGAACCACTGTAACTAAAATGCTACACTCCAAATTGCCCAGCATTGCCATTACAGAGTTGTTATCATGACTGAAAGTACTAAAACTAGCACCATGAAGAGCTGTAATCCTTTCAGGGGCATCATTCAACCGTTCAGGCCACTTAGGCATGTATGTAAGAGCAGATTTCCTATACTTTGGATCTGGAACCATAACACAAGTACGAAGTGGAGTGTACCATGCTGAATCTGCTTCAATGCTGTCATCACATTTTGGGGGATAGGTGTCTCTAGGCAGCTTATCATAGCAATTATTATCTTTAGACTTTTGCCATACAGCAATGTCATCCTTTTTATTGTACAATTTGAAGCACATTGAAGTAAGCAAATCCTGCAACTTCTCATAATCTGATCTTTGCTCTTCCACAGTTGTGTTCCATCCGCACCACCTACGCTCATAGTTTACCGGTGGACCAGACTGTTGATGGATCTGGGCAAGTATACCCAGTCGTGCAAGTAATACGGTGGTGAGACCGGTTATCGTATCCACGGGGATTGGATGTCAAGTACCAATTCACAAACTCAGCTACTATCTAGACTATGAAGAGAAATCAAAATAAACAAAAGAAAGGAAATAAAATCTTTTTGTCTTTTTGGGGACTTTTAACAAACACTTGGAGTGCAAAAAGGATATGTTGGGACTAGACTTCACCAAACCTCTATCTCATGTACTACCAGGACTAGATACCTCCCATTCATGCTTCAAATATTAAAATCAATCCACTAAATTACTCAAGCCCCGATCTCTCGGACGACAAGAGCCTAAATCCACTAATAGACCCTAATCTCTTAGGTGGCCTAGATTAATGAATTTGCATTAGGTTTAGGGATTACGCGATTACTAGTAAACCAAACTCCATCTCTAGACGCAAGGGTTACTAGGTGATTAAATCCAGTTCCGGTTCTAATACGAACGTCTCCATTACATACCAAAACACTATTCGAGTTATGGGGGTGCTAGCCACAACAAGCATTAAGCATAGAAAATCAATCATTGATACGAAGGCATGAACACAGAATAATCAGTCAAGGCAAATACATAATAATCAGTTTGATTACATCTAATCCCAACAAACGGGGATTAGCTACTCATAATTACAGGGAAAGCCAAACCAGAGAAATAGGAGAACAGGAGAGAACAAGCTCCATGGGAGCTTTCCACCGTCGTCACAGCAGCCCCTCTCAGCAACTCCCTTCTAGGGTTGCAATCCTCCCTCAGCCCCAGCCTCCAAGTGCCTCTCTCATGAACTCTAAAAACTAAAAACTAAAAAAATCTCTCTTTCTGCCCTAAAACAGCAACTTATACCAATCAGTTCTGTACTCGCTCGCGAGGCGAACGGCCTCTCGCGAGGCGAATGTTAAATGGTTCCCAGTTTGAATTTCAATTCTCGCGACGCGAATGGTGTTTCGCGAGGCGAGACAGAAAGAGTCTTCTCAAATATGCCCGTGATGAGCATCAGGGCCTGGTCGTGATGGCTTCTGTTCCTCAGGCTCGCGGAGCGAGACATGGTTCGCGTGGCGAGACAGAAATGGTTGCATTTTCTGGCACAGTCAGCTTTCAGGTTCGCGAGGCGAATTGTGATTCGCGGGGCGAGACAGAAAGGATGACAATATGCTGTTCAGCTGGTCTTCAGTCTCGCGTGGCGAGATCCAGTCTCGTTAGGCGAAGCTTCAGAATTCTGGTTGGCTCAATTTCTTCTCTTTTCAGGCTCTATTTCATCCAAGCTCCATCCAGGCTAATTCTTGGGCATTTTTCCTTGAATTCCTGCAAAACAACACCAAGAAACCGCTTCACCCGTTCCAAGGGAAACTCTAACTAAAATTAAATAAAGAATGCCTAATCTATATGAAAAATGCATGCAAAAGTGTATATGAAACATCATGTAAAATCACACTATCAAATCACCCCAAGCTTTTTCAATTGATTGTCCTCAAGCAATCACTAAGGCCAGAAGAGATAAATATTCAAGACATGGATAGTGAACCAAGAACCCGAGTACATACTAATCCAAGTGACAGGCATTTCAAACAATTCAGCAAGAGACAATCAGTTCAAGTCCAATTAGAGGTTTAGGTTTCCTAGACTCATATTCTCACTGATTCGGGCACTCTTTCTCACCTGAAGCTCACCCCAAGCTTGTTCATTTGCTTGGCTCTCTTTCTCACCTCACTCAAGTGTTTAGGGATATATGACAATTCGCTCTATTTTCCTCAAGGAAAGAATTCTACCATAGGCTTGACTATCAACCAAATCTCTACTTTATTAATGAAAACAATTAAGAATCAAGAGGTCTTTACTTTGGTTGTAACGGTGCCATGGGATTAATCGTTAGGTGGGGAAATCAAGAAAAGGACATTTCAAAAGGCTACACAAACATCAAGCATTTGCAAAACATGACCTTCTAAAATACCTTTTGGGTTTCAATTCACTTTCCACCTCTCTTCCTTTCCTTTTGTTTTATTTCTCATTTCTTTTTGTCATCCCCTTCTCTATATATATATATATATATATTTTCTTTTATTTTTTATTTGGAGAAGGGGAGATTTTTCAACTCAAGAGAAATCTTTTTCTGATTCTTTCATCGCAAACCTTTTCAACTACCTTTTTACCCTTTTTGTAATACTTTAGAAGGTATCCTATCAAGCATATTTATCAAAATATTTCAGGGTACCAAGAAAAGTATTTTATTCTTTCAGGCTCAAAATTGGGCAACTAAGGGGTAGCATTTAGTCATTCAAAGCTCAGAAGGCCAGAAAAATACCTAGTGCCTCAATCATTTGCAAAAATGTTTTCAAAAAATTTTTAAGCTTCAAAGTGGTTTCAAGTCAAGTTCTAGAGAAAGCAATCCAAGAGGAATAACACTCTAACACAAAGAATGGCGTATATTTGGTGAGTACCCCTTTGGCTCAAAATCTCACATTTTAGTAGTTCAACCATCAATGAGAAACACAAATCTACTGAACCATATGCTAATTATTAACTATCCCAGATCATCTCAAACATTTTCATTTGCAGCCATATCACAAGAATAAAAAAAAATTGGGTTCAACAATTCACTATCTCTATTTATTTGGCACTTAGTTCTCACAATTGGATGCCACATCTAAACAAGGGCAATCTGATCATGTGATCATGCAAACTACCATGCAAAACTATATGAATGCAACATGCAAAATGCAAATGCAAAATACCCCTACCCCAAGCTTAAAAATTTACATTGTCCCCAATGTAAACAACCAAGTTGGAGAGAGGAGAAAAATTGGAACGGCTTACCGAGGTGGTAGCGGGTGTTGACGCTCATTCCAGTCAGAAACTGCATGAAAGTTGGGTTGCTTTTTCTTGTCTTCTTGCTCTTCCTTACTTCTTCCCCTGAAATCACTTGGCACATCTCAATTTATTATTTTTCCTCCTGATCTTCTCAAATTATTAAAGAGGTTAAAATCTAAAACAAAAACTAACTAAAGAGAAAAGTTAAGAAAAGTTGGGTTGCCTCCCAATAAGCACTTCTTTAACGTCACTAGCTTGACGTCCTAGGATCCTCCTCCCGGATCAAATGGCTTGTGGAGTGGCGATTGTAGCAGTAGTATGACTCTATCCATGGTTCCACCTAGCCATGGTGTGAAAGCACCATTGACCTCTTTAACTACAATAATGCACCCACTTCCTAGCGGGTCAAATGGCATTTTCACCAGGAAGTTTGACAGACAAGTGGAAGGGGCTAACTTACCAGTGTCCACACATGCATGCAAGCCAACATATTTATTTAATGCAGTAAATTCAGCAAGCATGGTGGAGGGAGTACTTTCCAAATGCCCTGCCTTCTCACTTGTTCCTCCCCAAGGGTTCGTGAAAGGTAATCCCTCTTCTCGTGGCTCATCTACCACCACCACTTCATCTTCATTTTGATCCATTCCAAAAACCATATTCTGCTCAAATTCTGCTTCATGTGGCTCTATGGGAATCATACATGGCGGTGGAGGTGGCAAATACGAACAAAAGGTTTCCCAATCCTCCTCGGAGAAGTTATATATAAGCCTTCCCGTCATATAATCAACTTGTGCTGGAGTAACATGACCCATCAATTCTATGCAGTCTCCCAAACACCAGTTGTCCTCCAAAGCGTGACTTGAGGCTTCCTCCTCAGGTGGATAATAGTGATTGTCCATGAATTTCTTCCACCTGGCACAACCAAAACTCAAAACAAAAAGATCAAATATATACAGAAAAATAAAAGATAAAAATGCCTAAATTAGTTGCCTCCTTTGTCACTAATGATATTGGAAAAACCAATCCCCGGCAACGGCGCCAAAAACTTGTTGACGGATCTGGGCAAGTATACCCAGTCGTGCAAGTAATACGGTGGTGAGACCGGTTATCGTATCCACGGGGATTGGATGTCAAGTACCACTTCACAAACTCAGCTACTATCTAGACTATGAAGAGAAATCAAAATAAACAAAAGAAAAGAAATAAAATATTTTTGTCTTTTTGGGGACTTTTAACAAACACTTGGAGTGCAAAAAGGATATGTTGGGACTAGACTTCACCAAACCTCTATCTCATGTACTACCAGGACTAGATACCTCCCATTCATGCTTCAAATATTAAAATCAATCCACTAAATTACTCAAGCCCCGATCTCTCGGACGACAAGAGCCTAAATCCACTAATAGACCCTAATCTCTTAGGTGGCCTAGATTAATGAATTTGCATTAGGTTTAGGGATTACGCGATTACTAGTAAACCAAACTCCATCTCTAGACGCAAGGGTTACTAGGTGATTAAATCCAGTTCCGGTTCTAATACGAACGTCTCCATTACATACCAAAACACTATTCGAGTTATGGGGGTGCTAGCCACAACAAGCATTAAGCATAGAAAATCAATCATTGATACGAAGGCATGAACACAGAATAATCAGTCAAGGCAAATACATAATAATCAGTTTGATTACATCTAATCCCAACAAACGGGGATTAGCTACTCATAATTACAGGGAAAGCCAAACCAGAGAAATAGGAGAACAGGAGAGAACAAGCTCCATGGGAGCTTTCCACCGTCGTCACAGCAACCCCTCTCAGCAACTCCCTTCTAGGGTTGCAATCCTCCCTCAGCCGCAGCCTCCAAGTGCCTCTCTCATGAACTCTAAAAACTAAAAACTAAAAAAATCTCTCTTTCTGCCCTAAAACAGCAACTTATACCAATCAGTTCTGCACTCGCTCGCGAGGCGAACGGCCTCTCGCGAGGCGAATGTTAAATGGTTCCCAGTTTGAATTTCAATTCTCGCGAAGCGAATGGTGTTTCGCGAGGCGAGACAGAAAGAGTCTTCTCAAATATGCCCGTGATGAGCATCAGGGCCTGGGCGTGATGGCTTCTGTTCCTCAGGCTCGCGGAGCGAGACATGGTTCGCGTGGCGAGACAGAAATGGTTGCATTTTCTGCACACGCCTTTCAGGTTCGCGAGGCGACCAGGATTCGCGGGCGAGACAGAAAGGATGACAATATCTTTGTTCAGCTGGTCTTCAGTCTCGCGTGGCGAGATCCAGTCTCGTTAGGCGAAGCTTCAGAATTCTGCTTGGCTCAATTTCTTCTCTTTTCAGGCTCTATTTCATCCAAGCTCCATCCAGGCTAATTCTTGGGCATTTTTCCTTGAATTCCTGCAAAACAACACCAAGAAACCGCTTCACCCGTTCCAAGGGAAACTCTAACTAAAATTAAATAAAGAATGCCTAATCTATATGAAAAATGCATGCAAAAGTGTATATGAAACATCATGTAAAATCACACTATCAAATCACCCCAAGCTTTTTCAATTGCTTGTCCTCAAGCAATCACTAAGGCCAGAAGAGATAAATATTCAAGACATGGATAGTGAACCAAGAACCCGAGTACATACTAATCCAAGTGACAGGCATTTCAAACAATTCAGCAAGAGACAATCAGTTCAAGTCCAATTAGAGGCTTAGGTTTCCTAGACTCATATTCTCACTGATTTGGGCACTCTTTCTCACCTGAAGCTCACCCCAAGCTTGTTCATTTGCTT
The DNA here is from genome assembly GCA_030762895.1 of Sophora flavescens. Classification (NCBI taxonomy): domain Eukaryota; kingdom Viridiplantae; phylum Streptophyta; class Magnoliopsida; order Fabales; family Fabaceae; genus Sophora; species Sophora flavescens. The sequence goes on along the minus strand of CM061065.1, from coordinate 45,973,164 downwards.
GGCTCTCTTTCTCACCTCACTCAAGTGTTTAGGGATATATGACAATTCGCTCTATTTTCCTCAAGGAAAGAATTCTACCATAGGCTTGACTATCAACCAAATCTCTACTTTATTAATGAAAACAATTAAGAATCAAGAGGCCTTTACTTTGGTTGTAACGGTGCCATGGGATTAATCGTTAGGTGGGGAAATCAAGAAAAGGACATTTCAAAAGGCTACACAAACATCAAGCATTTACAAAACATGACCTTCTAAAATACCTTTTGGGTTTCAATTCACTTTCCACCTCTCTTCCTTTCCTTTTGTTTTATTTCTCATTTCTTTTTGTCATCCCCTTCTCTATATATATATATATATTTTCTTTTATTTTTTATTTGGAGAAGGGGAGATTTTTCAACTCAAGAGAAATCTTTTTCTGATTCTTTCATCGCAAACCTTTTCAACTACCTTTTTACCCTTTTTGTAATACTTTAGAAGGTATCCTATCAAGCATATTTATCAAAATATTTCAGGGTACCAAGAAAAGTATTTTATTCTTTCAGGCTCAAAATTGGGCAACTAAGGGGTAGCATTTAGTCATTCAAAGCTCAGAAGGCCAGAAAAATACCTAGTGCCTCAATCATTTGCAAAAATGTTTTCAAAAAATTTTTAAGCTTCAAAATGGTTTCAAGTCAAGTTCTAGAGAAAGCAATCCAAGAGGAATAACACTCTAACACAAAGAATGGCGTATATTTGGTGAGTACCCCTTTGGCTCAAAATCTCACATTTTAGTAGTTCAACCATCAATGAGAAACACAAATCTACTGAACCATATGCTAATTATTAACTATCCCAGATCATCTCAAACATTTTCATTTGCAGCCATATCACAAGAATAAAAAAAAATTGGGTTCAACAATTCACTATCTCTATTTATTTGGCACTTAGTTCTCACAATTGGATGCCACATCTAAACAAGGGCAATCTGATCATGTGATCATGCAAACTACCATGCAAAACTATATGAATGCAACATGCAAAATGCAAATGCAAAATACCCCTACCCCAAGCTTAAAAATTTACATTGTCCCCAATGTAAACAACCAAGTTGGAGAGAGGAGAAAAATTGGAACGGCTTACCGAGGTGGTAGCGGGTGTTGACGCTCATTCCAGTCAGAAACTGCATGAAAGTTGGGTTGCTTTTTCTTGTCTTCTTGCTCTTCCTTACTTCTTCCCCTGAAATCACTTGGCACATCTCAATTTATTATTTTTCCTCCTGATCTTCTCAAATTATTAAAGAGGTTAAAATCTAAAACAAAAACTAACTAAAGAGAAAAGTTAAGAAAAGTTGGGTTGCCTCCCAATAAGCACTTCTTTAACGTCACTAGCTTGACGTCCTAGGATCCTCCTCCCGGATCAAATGGCTTGTGGAGTGGCGATTGTAGCAGTAGTATGACTCTATCCATGGTTCCACCTAGCCATGGTGTGAAAGCACCATTGACCTCTTTAACTACAATAATGCACCCACTTCCTAGCGAGTCAAATGGCATTTTCACCAGGAAGTTTGACAGACAAGTGGAAGGGGCTAACTTACCAGTGTCCACACATGCATGCAAGCCAACATATTTATTTAATGCAGTAAATTCAGCAAGCATGGTGGAGGGAGTACTTTCCAAATGCCCTGCCTTCTCACTTGTTCCTCCCCAAGGGTTCGTGAAAGGTAATCCCTCTTCTCGTGGCTCATCTACCACCACCACTTCATCTTCATTTTGATCCATTCCAAAAACCATATTCTGCTCAAATTCTGCTTCATGTGGCTCTATGGGAATCATACATGGCGGTGGAGGTGGCAAATACGAACAAAAGGTTTCCCAATCCTCCTCGGAGAAGTTATATATAAGCCTTCCCGTCATATAATCAACTTGTGCTGGAGTAACATGACCCATCAATTCTATGCAGTCTCCCAAACACCAGTTGTCCTCCAAAGCGTGACTTGAGGCTTCCTCCTCAGGTGGATAATAGTGATTGTCCATGAATTTCTTCCACCTGGCACAACCAAAACTCAAAACAAAAAGATCAAATATATACAGAAAAATAAAAGATAAAAATGCCTAAATTAGTTGCCTCCTTTGTCACTAATGATATTGGAAAAACCAATCCCCAAAATCGGCGCCAAAAACTTGTTGACGGATCTGGGCAAGTATACCCAGTCGTGCAAGTAATACGGTGGTGAGACCGGTTATCGTATCCACGGGGATTGGATGTCAAGTACCACTTCACAAACTCAGCTACTATCTAGACTATGAAGAGAAATCAAAATAAACAAAAGAAAAGAAATAAAATATTTTTGTCTTTTTGGGGACTTTTAACAAACACTTGGAGTGCAAAAAGGATATGTTGGGACTAGACTTCACCAAACCTCTATCTCATGTACTACCAGGACTAGATACCTCCCATTCATGCTTCAAATATTAAAATCAATCCACTAAATTACTCAAGCCCCGATCTCTCGGACGACAAGAGCCTAAATCCACTAATAGACCCTAATCTCTTAGGTGGCCTAGATTAATGAATTTGCATTAGGTTTAGGGATTACGCGATTACTAGTAAACCAAACTCCATCTCTAGACGCAAGGGTTACTAGGTGATTAAATCCAGTTCCGGTTCTAATACGAACGTCTCCATTACATACCAAAACACTATTCGAGTTATGGGGGTGCTAGCCACAACAAGCATTAAGCATAGAAAATCAATCATTGATACGAAGGCATGAACACAGAATAATCAGTCAAGGCAAATACATAATAATCAGTTTGATTACATCCATTCCCAACAAATGGGGATTAGCTACTCATAATTACAGGGAAAGCCAAACCAGAGAAATAGGAGAACATGAGAGAAGAAGCTCCATGGGAGCTTTCCACCGTCGTCACAGCAGCCCCTCTCAGCAACTCCCTTCTAGGGTTGCAATCCTCCCTCAGCCGCAGCCTCCAAGTGCCTCTCTCAAGAACTCTAAAAACTAAAAACTAAAAAACTCTCTCTTTCTTCCCTAAAACAGCAACTTATACCAATCAGTTCTGCGCTCGCTCGCGAGGCGAATGGCCTCTCGCGAGGCGAATGTTAAATGGTTCCCAGTTTGAATTTCAATTCTCGCAACGCGAATGGTGTTTCATGAGGCGAGACAGAAAGAGTCTTCTCAAATGCGCCCGTGATGAGCATCAGGGCCTGGGCGTGATGGCTTCTGTTCCTCAGGCTTGCGGGGCGAGACATGGTTTGCGTGGCGAGACAGAAATGGTTGCATTTTCTGGCACAGTCAGCTTTCAGGTTCGCGAGACGAATTGTGATTCGCGGGGCGAGACAGAAAGGATGAGAATCGGCTGTTCAGCTGGTCTTCAGTCTCGCGTGGCGAGATCCAGTCTCGCGAGGCGAAGCTTCAGAATTCTGCTTGGCTCAATTTCTTCTCTTTTCAGGCTCTATTTCATCCAAGCTCCATCCAGGCTAATTCTTGGGCATTTTTCCTTGAATTCCTGCAAAACAACACCAAGAAACCGCTTCACCCGTTCCAAGGGAAACTCTAACTAAAATCAAATAAAGAATGCCTAATCTATATGAAAAATGCATGCAAAAGTGTATATGAAACATCATGTAAAATCACACCATCACAGACAAAATCCAAAATCCTCCAGGACGAAGATACGGTGTATTTCAAGGAGATAAATTCCACCTAAAAGCAGAAATAGATTAGCAGCAAGAGATAAACAAAAATGTTGGAAAACATGGTAGAGGAGAGAAATGAGAGAATACACAAACTGAGATGTTACCGGATGGTGCAAACTGTAAAGTATGTGATATAAGCCTAATACATGATAGTAAATAACTATCAACCAATCACATATCTATCTGACTAATCACCAACCAACTCAACTAATCATCAACTAACTATGGAACTAGATGCATAGTAGTAAAAATTGCATAGAAAGATCTGACAAAACTAGATGCTCATTGAAACTTGTTATAAGCCTGACTAGAAAGAACCCTATGTCATTTACAACAAATGTGTGAAACACTAAGCTTAAGCAGATTGTGTCATTTAACATACACTGATGGCAGTGAATTTGTATCTTCAGCAGATTTAGTTATTGCCTTATATTTTATTCTTTGAGGGTTCTTGACAAGTATCATATATGAATTGTTTCATTTTGCAACAAATGATAGTGCTCAGGTTATCTGAGTCCAACAGTTAGAGTGAGATCAAGCTCAAAACAGAAGTTTCTTTATTTCAAGTACCAAGGATATAACATGTCTTGCCAATTTTAAACTTGCCTCATTTTGCAAGGCACTGGACCTTGTCCAGTTTATCATAATTTTGGACTTGGTTAAATTCCGTCTAACTTTTGTAACATTTCCATGAATGATTTGGAGTTTAGTAAATCAACTTCTGATATCATCAACAGACATAATAGGTCGTAATTGCCTTTAAGCCAATTGCATGATTTAATAAGGTCCATTTACAATGAATTTCCCAGACTTGAATAGATTAAAAACTAAATAAATGGACATGAATATAATGCATGCAATTGCATAACTTACATGCTGTGGAAATTGACTTCAGTTCTTGGAAAACAGCCCTCCAAAACCACCCTTCTTCTTTTGTGGCACTGCCACAGAGTTCTTTTGGCCCTTTGGCGATCCTCCTCCTCCACTCTTCTTGAGGATAGGATCAGTCTCTAGCAGCTGATCTTCCTTCTGCAACCCTCCAATAATCCAATCCAGCAATCCTTTCTCCTCCTTGCTACTACCCGCCCCTTTTGAATGACATGATCAGGGAAGCCATTTAATTAATCTACAACAAACTATAGTGGACAGAGATTACAAAGTACAAACTTTTTGTTGGATATGATTGATTATATGAATAGAGGAGAGTGGAGGCCAAGTGCCAATGATATTTAATTTATCTCTTGTGGCTGCTTCTCTCAAGTGAATTTGACGTGTGCATACCAAAAACCATTGTCTTTTTTTAACTTCCAATGGGTTGTGAGTTGTGACCACTTCAAGATGGGTCTCTGATTAAGATGCCATTTTAGCTAGTGGTCTTTAGCATCTTAATTTTGGGTCCAAAATAGAAAAAAAAAGATGAGTTTGGTCTAAAGTGCACTGTTCCTTAACGAAAGCTTTATTATTTGAACAAGAAAAGTTGACATCAATAACATATATAGACCAGTTGCTCCTTGCACCTTGTTAGCTTATAATGCTAAATTGGCTTGCTTTATGGAATCATTTTCATACAATGGCAAGATCAAAATATATATTGAGAGCTTTGTTATGCATAATACAAGCTCTTTAACCACATATCATGACTCACCTGCAAACAAAAGTCAATATCGCTTCACATTTGTGTACACAATAGCTGCAATAAGGAAAGTGTTGTTTCCATTCAAGTACAAAATTCAAAGAAATATGTGTAACATAAGCTATACGAATGGATATATCATAAATTCACACAACATGCCAAAAAAAAAACCTCAGAACATGTCAAGCTTTAGACATATTGGGAAGATAACATATAGATGCCATCAAACACACAGGAAAAACCAGAGATCCTTTAATATGAAATTCACAAAGAAACCAGTTTGTTTTTTTTTTTACTGAAAGATTATGAAAGCCTGGTAAACACCAGTACCTAGAGAAATCATGTTAGGTAAACCTTCAAACATCATTCATATCTTACAACAATTTGGTCCCACCCTGTCTACCAAAAGTTAGATGATGACTTTGGGAAAGGCATGACTCCATATATATATGTTCGAAGCTAAATTAAACCCTAATCAGTTGCTCTCAATTAATTTTGTTGGTCACCTATTTAGACTTATCATACTGATGTATAGGTGTTCAAGCATTCGTAAACTTTCTACACAGTTTTTACTATATAGAAGCATTTGATTAATAGCATATACTACAAAAAACCACTATTTAAAAAAAGGAATTCAATCAAAATCAAATGATAAAAAGGATGTCTAACTCATGAGCATTCGAATCTACACTTACAAATACACATGAACTAGCAGTTGAAGGAAAAATTGTATCCTTATTCTGAAGCAGATAATTATATTTTGTTTGAACATTTTGTGATAATTCAAATATAATTCCATAAAGGAACAATTTATCAAATATTATAACTTGTGCCACTATAAATTCAGTGCTAAAGTTTTCAAGCAATAAACCATACATGGATAATCAAAGGGGTACGAGAAAAACAAAGAAATGGTTATAATTTACATATCAAACAATAAAATAGAATATTAAAGAGGCGAAATGGACTTACAGAGAAACAAAGGAAAAGAATAGAAGAATTACAATAATGGGTTGTTGTATTGATCAAAAAAATGGAGAATTTGTAGCGACGATGAGTTAGTGAGAGAATGAAGAAATGGAGGCAAAATTGGAATTGTGCAAAGTGCAAACCCTAGACGATGAGTGAAGAAAAAGGTTGGGCGACGGGGTTCGACGCAGGACGGCGACCGGACGCGAGCGGCGGGTGGCGGTGCAACTGGACAGGCGAACCGGACGCGGTCTTCTCCTCCTTGTGTTGGCGAGCGGCGGCCGGAGCTCCCTAGGTGGCGGTGGTCTGTGCAGGGGTGAAGGAGGAGAGAAATGGAGTTGAGAGAGAAATGAGAGGACAATGGGTTTTCTGTTGAGACGTGAGAGTCTCAGGAGCTAGGGAGAGGGAGATGGTCGCGTGAAATTTTCGAGAGTGGGGTGTGGGAGGAACAAATATTTTTAGGGTAAGCAATATATAGCGCTTCTTTGTAGAAGCGTTGTCTTAGGTAATGAATAGATAGCACTTCTTCAAACAAGCGCTATCTATTAATCTAAAAAAGATAGCGCTTCCTTAAGGAAGCACTATCTATTCCTACCAAACAACTTTTAGTAGCGCTTCCTTGGGGAAACGCTGTCTTAGGTTATATCTAAGATAGCGCTTCCTTAAGGAAGCGCTACTAAATGTCTTCCGCCTCTCTTTTAATAGCGTTTCGGTTAGAAACGCTATTAAATGTGCGCTACTAAAACCCTTTTCTGTAGTAGTGACAGTTATTTATCCTGGTTCACTCTTCAAAGCAAAGAGCTACGTCCAGTCCTTGGCAGCACCAAGATTTATCCACTATAACTGATAAGGTTACAGACTCAAGTATTATTTTCACACCTAGCCTCTTCAGGCTCAAGACAAGTATTATTTGCACACCTAGCCTCTTCAGGCTCAAGCCAAGTATTATTTTCACACCTAGCCTCTTCATGCTCAAAGACAAGTATTGTTTGCACACCTAGCCTCTTCAGGCTCACTCTGGTTTGTTTGAGAGATTGAGTTTGTAATAAATACAATTTCTCACAGGCAGATCTTTCACTAACACTCAGAGTGGTTTAAATGTAAGGCTTAGGAAAGTCTGCATAATAACTTCAAAATGATTGAAGAATACAGAATAAAAGAATGAAGAAATTAATGCAGAGTAATGGCACTTTAATGCAATGTGTATTCTGTGTATATGCTTCATCTTCAATGACTTCTGTATTTATGGTCTTCAAGCATTTAGGATCCGTTAGAGACATCCCCTCAGATGTTGGCTTCAAGCAGAACTTCATTAAATTCAATAGAGTCGTTCTGGACAGCCATTAATGCAATAGAGTCGTTGGTTGTACTCTAACATGAAGGATCATGGCTTTATTCATCGTGCTACAGCCATATCAGAGTTGTGTAAAGAGCTTTTTGTACTTTACTGAGTACACTTCTCTTTTCGTGTAAGGACCAGAGGTACTAGGGAATAAAGCACGTTGGAAGCATTCTTTAATTGGTCTTTGGTTCTCATTATCCAAGGTTTCTTGAAAGAGTAACTTCTGACTTTTCTTGATAATCGTGAAACTGAGTAGGAGAGAAGGCTTCAAGTCTCTTTCTGGTTCTTGAACTAAGATTCTGATAATCCTTATAGAATTCGCGTTCATAAGAAAAGTGCTTCTATCTTGAAAATAATCACGTCTATCTAGTCATTTAAGTTTTCATTCGGGCTAGTAGACGAGCTCCATATTAAGGACTCAACAAGTCCAAAGACTAGTGGACGAGCGCTTCTGTCACCTTTAATGGACGAGCACTTCTGTTACTCTAGTGGACGAGAGCTTCTGTCACCTTTAGTGGACGAGAGCCTTTGTTACTTTAATGGATGAGAGCCTCTATTACTCTGGTGGACGAGAGCCTGTGTTACTTTACTGGACGAGAGTCTCAGTTAATCTGGTGGACGAGAGTCTCAGTTACTCTAGTGGACGAGAGTCTTAGTTACTCTGGTGGACGAGAGTTTTTTTGCCACGTCGTTGACGGATACATTCTGACCTTAATGGACGAGCTCCATATGCCACGTCATTGGACGAGCCATTCTGACTTTAATGGACGAGCTCCAATTGCCACGTCATTGGATGAGCCATTCTGACCTCAATGGACGAGCTCCAATTGCCACGTCATTGGACGAGTCATTCTGATACCTTAATGGACGGGCTATTCTGATACTTTGATGGACACGTTGTTCTGATACTTTAATGGATGTGCTATTCTGATACTTTGATGGACGAGCTGTTCTGATACTTTAATGGACGCGCTATTCTGATACTTTAATGGACGCGCTACAAATGCCACATTAGTAGACGCTGGCTTTCATCACTTTAGTGGACGCAAGTTTCTTTCTCTTACGTTTTGGACGGGCGCTTCAAACATTTGCGATGGACGTGAGCTTCAATCTTCAAACATTTGCGATGGACGTATGATTCTATTACTTAATATGCACACTCGATAGATAGGTTAGCAACCAATATGAAGGTTAATTAAATAATTAACCAATGTTTAGTTTTCATCAAAACTTAGGGAAATGCACATCAGACATTTTAGAGACTTAACATTTTTTGCTTATAATTAAATCCAGGAGGAGTACGCGTTAAATTTCTTTTTCAAATATTGCATTGTGGCAATCAATTATCAGTCACATGTATATATTTCAGTATGCTTATAATAATGATATTTTAATTTTTTTTTTGATAAGCAATGATATTAAATTTAATATCCTCAAATTCAAAATTTTAAAATCAATAGTCACCTCAATGCTAGAAGTCAAAACAATGGTGTTGTTGAAAATTTCTAAATATGGAGCAGTGTTAGAGCCATAATTTGGGCAGCAGAAGTTAGATGCACATGGGGCCAAAACCATTTGAAACAGAATACATTGAGATACAACTTTTATGATGATCACAAATAAAAATAGGTGGTTTAGGATGTCATTTCTGTCTTGGAAATTTGCTTGCAAATTTTGTAGTTTAGTGGGCTTTACTTTCTAATTTAAGGCCCGATTGGAGCATTTGTGGATTCTTTTTTGCAGTTTCTTTCTTCCATTTTTTGTTTTCTACGGTTTTAATTTCTTTTTTTTTCTTCTTGTTCTTCCCTCCCATTCATGAAAGGTTAGGCCTTATTAATAAATCCTTGGGATTTGTACCTTTGATGATTAATTGTGAAATTATGTTTTGTTTTGTTTTTTGTTATTTTTTGTTCTTAATTTTTTTCTCTCTTAATTGTTTGAATCTAGATTAGATAGCTTCATTTTGCTTGTATTTTTTTTTATATGATGCTTAATTATCACAGTTTTGAGGCTAAATTTTTGTAGATTAAATAATGTATTGAAGGTGTTTGTTGTATTGTTTAATGTGAAACTTGTCCCTATTTTTAATAATATCTTGTGTAGCCTTTACTTTTTGGGAGATATTAGTCTATCATTTTTGGGTTTTATCAAATACTAGCCATTTATATATAACATCAATCTCTTTGGGTAACTAGTATAAAAACTTTTGGAAATGTAGTCATTCCCGAAATTCAGAGTTAAATATTAAATGGTAGGCAATGACCAATGAGAATTTTCATTTACACTACTTGTTGGATGCCTGAATCTTTTTCAAGTGATAAAGGATGATATAGGCCTTGGAATAATTTAGATTATTGCTAAACCAGTATGCATATATAAGGCATAAGTGATGTTTCAAAGAGTGGATATTTGATATTTTGATGCATCATATCTTATTGTATAATAGTAAACCCATACAAATAGGCACAAAAGGAATACAATACTTTAGAGGTGGCTTCTAAGGTGAGGGCCCAAAAAAATCGCTCACCCACGAGGGCCCATTATGACTTGGTATAAGAGGTAAATTGCTCTAATTCCTTATAATAATAGTGATTTTGGTCTTAATTTGCCATGAGTCTTCAACATGCTATTACCTGTAAATCACGTAACATTGATGACTTTTTATTCTAATAATCAGGAAATTGTTGACTTCTCTAATTTTTTTGTAATGTAGAAGGGAGGTCAGTTTTTGCCATGTCGACTTCCCAATGTTCTGTTTTTATTTTGTTAACAAGTTTAGGTACATTCAAACATGGTTTCTCACCATCTGGCCAAATGAACTATTTTTGAAGATGGAGTTGTTATGCTGAGAATTGAGGAATAATAAACCATGGTTGTTCACCATGTGTGTGGTCTTGGTGCTTTGGTGGTTGGGGCATGAGTTATACGTATACTTGTTATGGGTTGGCTAGTGGGGATCCATTGTGGCTTGTGACTATGTTGGTACGGGTGAATTACCATCAAGCCTCTTTTATAGCGGTATCAGTACCAAAGACAACAATTCAGACATTCTCATTATCAAGATTCAATGTTATTCCTTTCACACCGTTGGCAAATTCAACCATTATGGCCATTGCATTAACAATGCAAAACTTGTTTTAATAAGTATGTTTGAGAGAGAAATGCAGCAATGAAAACCAATGATAGAGAGAACAATGGGAACAGAGAGGAAGATATGGTGAAATAAGTCTGAGAAAGTAGAAGAAAGAGACAAGTCAATAAGTCAACATTGTATATTCTTTGGGCATCGAGAATTGACAAAATAGAGGGGTTTTTTTTTTTACAACCGAGAATAGAAAGTTTAGATGTAAAATCTCAACCATCCATTTATGTTAATAATATATCCAATGAAGTCACCTACTTTCGAATTGTCATTCGGCCAATGAGTTCAAATTTGAAACTCAAATTACGTCAAGATCACAAAAAGTAATGATAAATGGAATAAAAAATAGAACTTAATCCAGTAAAAAAAAAAGTAGATATTAATGAGAACTTGATAGCACCTACAAACTATGTGAAAAAACTCAAAAAGAAAGATATAAAGGAGAAAGTACTCTTGAGCCTAGCAGCGTGTAAATCGGAGTCAGGGTGGTGCCAAGCAAGAAGTTGATTTGAGGATTCAGGAATAATTACAAGAGACACAGTAATTTGATTGAGTTAAAAGGAAGAAACTGTAGAACTGTATTCTATAGTAATAATCACAACATGTTATTGGAAATTGATATTCCAAGCTGCTTCTGCATTTTATTCACAACAAACACTTCTTGATCTTCACATATGGTTAGTACTATACCATCCCTACCATGCCGACCAGTTCGTCCAGATCGATGTGCATAGTGAATTGATTATGTGGGTAAGTCAAGATTAACCACAAGATCACATTCTTCCACATCCACACCCCTAGCTGATAATTCATTTGTCACCAGAACTCTAAAAATAACGGTATAAAAGTTCCTGAAACATTTTAGGCTAGGGAGCTATCTATGGTGGGTCGATGATTTTTCGAATCGGGTCGGGCCATCCTGGATCTGTTCAGACCAATGTTTTAAAAATCGAACCGAAGATCGAAGCGACAAGATATCTGGGTCATGGTTCAATTGGTTCAACCGGTTCAACCCTTGATTGAACCTTGTGATTAATAAATTATTAAAAAATTACTAAATTACTAAACTAGGTAAAAAAAGTAAAAAAGTAAATAAAAATTCATTTCAAACGATTCAACCCAGTCCGACTGACGGTTCAAAGCGGTTCAATCCGGTTCAACCAGATCACGTTTCAAAAAGACTGGACCGAACCGCCGAACTGACCTGTTCATGGTTGAACTGTTTGATTCGTCCGGTTCGATCCAGTTTTTAAAACATTAGTTCAGACTTTAATTTATACTACCCAACCCACCTTTTATAACGGGTCAAGTGGACCAAACCATCAGTCTGGGATAATTTTGATCGCTCCATCCTTGGTGAAACACATGAAAGTGTGCATGTTAATATTATTTTGAGAAACATTATTGGATATTATCATGATTAACAATAATATGATTATTAGAGTGTTGGTTTATTATTATGTTATGACATATGGATTAATGATATTGAAGTTCAAAATTTTGATTCCTCTAACAATGAGTTTAATTACAAGTAAATATTTTGTATGTAGTTGGCTTGCATAATTATTTTGAGTGCAATTTAGTGTCATAGATGCAGGTGTGGAAGTTGTTGGATCATCCTAATTTGTCCAACTCCTAGTCGCAGAGTTGAAGTGACATACCACGATCTTTGATGATGCATTTATTTAATTTAATATAGTTCTATGATTAATCATTATTGGTTTTATTTTTGGTAAAACATTGAAATTTCTTGAAAGGCTCTTTGTAAACTAATACTTTAAATGAAGAAAGGTTCAGTTGTAAACATTTGTTAATGAGGAAGTATCAATCTGGACGAGGCTTTAGAAAGGGTCGACGTCCCTTTTCTGGTCGATCATGGATGCCGATTGTGGCTTGTGACATCTAACTTGATCGAATTTGGACTTTTAGGTTGATTTTTGTTAACAATCAGATGCTTAGTTTAATTTTCCTCAATTATATTTGTCAGCTCTTATTTAGTGGTGAATTTTTGGATCATGTTTCTCTACAAGTAGGGTTTTTGGCTCAATTTTATGACTTTGGTGCATTCGACACCCATTAATAACACAGTTCACCCTATAAAGAATAAGATACATATGGCATACAACATACAACCAAAATATTTGTACATTGTTTCATTTTAAAATTGGCTTGAGTTTTTGACAAAAATATAATCAAAAGACGACAAGTGACTTTTAAATTTGTCCCTCGTTTAATCAAGGGACAAAACATTGTCCACATCACTAAAATGTAAAATGACCAAGACATTCAAACACTTACCATGTTGGAACAACTTGAATGAGTTCTCCTCATCTTCATAGAGCCGACAATCACATGTATACTTCTTCTGTGTTCCTTCTCTCTTTTCCACTTCATCCATTTATTCTCTGTCTTCCATTCCAAAAAAAAAGGAGAGTTTTAGAGGCCGCAAAATTCTTCGCTAAAATAAAAAAACCGATAGCTAAATTTACTAGGAACCGTTTTTGCAGCCGGTAGGTGGACGTATCTGAATCCAACACAAACTAATTTAGCCACCGATCATGCATTCACTAAATCTGGTCTCTGTCTTTTGTCCTAGAGACATGTTATGAGACAACTTCAAAAACTAATTTTTTTAACAAAAATTAGTGGCCACCAATTCGGTTAGTTTTTAGCAATCAAGATGCGGTCACATATTTGGTCTCTGAATGGAATATTCCTTTTTTAAAAAATAAGTAAAATTATATTTTTTTTTTGAATTTTAAAAAGTAAAATTAAATAAAATACAGAATAATCATTAAACTAAATAATAAAATATTAGTGAATAGTTATTGCATATATAATCCAGAATTATAATACATTGTCTAAATCCATAAAAGACAACCAAATATAATAAATGTATGGTAACAGGCTAAAATCATCATGAGCGTCCTCAACATCAACATCCTCCTCAGAAGCATCCTCATAATCAACTTCATCGTTGTTCACGTGGCGACCTAAACCCAAGCCACTCACCCAAACCACTCACCCAAACTACTCGATCCTAGCTCTCTCCTAGGTCAACTCAATCAAAATCATCAGGATTTCAATGTCCTTCCCAACTAGCTCTCAGTTTAGGTTTTAGATGACCTCTAGATAGTCCACGATAGGGAAGGGTTCGAATGAGGCCATGAAGCCATCCCCATATGCCTCGATACATAAACATAACCCCCTCTTGTTCTTCCCTCGAGCCGCCTTCAAGAAGAAGGCGTTGTCAAAGGCAACAAATCGTTATTGCCCCTGACTATATATTATACTCTTCTCGAAAGCGATGAAATGCATCCAATATAATATCACAAACATTAGCGCTTTTTCAATTATTAAACTTTTGCAATTGTCCTAATCACAATGAGGTGAGGGAAACATGCTAAAATATCATGACTGTCCTCATCATGAATGCCCTAATGATGAGCTGCATCATTGATCACATGGAGGCCTAAACCGAACTCCTCGCCCGTCCCGGGAAAGCTCCTCAATCAACTCAATCTTAATCGTCAGGATTTCGTTGTCCTTCTCATCTAGCTCCTGATTCAGGTTCTGGATGACCTCTCTCCATATTGCAAGCTAGGGTTCAGAGTGAGTAGATGGCATTGATGAGGCCATGAACTCATCCCCAGTCTATAAAATACCCCTTTATGTTCTTCCCTGCAGCCACCTTCAAGAAGAGGGTGTTGTTAGAGGCAGCACATCACAAATAATCCCTGACTATTAGCCTCTTCTCGAAGGGGATCAAACACATCCTACATAATATTGTAGAAATTAGGACTTTTTTACAATCATTAAAAATAATAAAACGAATAATTTTTAAATAAAACAACATATTACTTACAACAACTCTGGCAAACTTCTCGTTATCATATTTATATAATTATATCTCTACTTGGTAAGTCAATTCATGGGTAAAGGATGCTTAAAATTATGGCTACTCCAACAACAGCAACACAAAACATTGAAGGTAGGAATTGTATGGTCATGAGATCCTCCACCTGAGAAACATCAAATGCAAGTTTGAGTTTGAAAACCAAAACAAAAATAATATTTGTAAACCATGATTTTGGAAAGATAAAAAACAAACGAATTTGGCAAGTTGTCAAATATATAAGCAATATATGGATATTAAAGTTAAAAACAGAAATGACAAAAGACCTTACAGAAATCGGTTTTAAATCTTTGAATTTCTGAATGAAGATAGGATCATCGGATAGCCTCTTAACTCTGTAAGAATTTGGAAATCAAGAGCTAACTACATTTTTCACCTCAACTTTGAACAACAAATCCTTGTCGAGCAAGGTACAAATCTCTTCAGGAAAGATGTAACCTCCAGATGACTTGCCAATGGATAATTAGTATAGTTAGTATTAGTATCACTATTACTATTATGATAATGGATCTATAGAAAAGTAAAATAGGATTAATGTGAAAGATAAAGAAAAGGTACAAGAAAGTAAGAGCCTACAGCTTCCAAGTCTGAGTACCACTCAAGACTCCCTAATTACAACGTATTTTCTCTATGATCATGTTATTCCCTTCTCATCCCATATAAAGGATTCCCCTAACAACTTTCCTAAAAAATAACACATACCATACTCCCTTATAACAGACCCTCTTTCATCTTTCCCCCGTGACACCCTTACTCTACGGTTCCTACTACAGGGTATTATTGTTGCTTTGCTTCTTGGGCCTTCAGGTATAAACCAAGAGAGGTTTACGGACTGGTCCGGTCCATATTCCTAACAACTTCCATCATAAAACAAGTATTGCTCCTGAATTCAGGAATTGGTAAGCTACAAAAAGATTTCTATTCTCTCGTGAGGGGGAAAGAAATATGAAGCATATAAAACATCACAAATCTAATGTACGTTGGTCATATTATATGTCTTGAGTCGTAGATAGTCCAAAAACTTCCATTTGAACCAAAACACATTTGAATCATGCAAATCACACTACAAGATTATATCCATTGAAGATTGTTAGGATTCCTAAACTGAAAAATGTAAAATTGATGAAAAATAGAGAAATGGAAAGAACAATATTATTGAATGACCGAGTTAGAACAAAATAGGAGAATGAATTCTCCTCTAAGGGTTACCCTTCACAAAGGGTTTCTCCTTTCTCGCAAATTAAAATTCTCCGAATGCATGCCTTCCACCCTTATTCCCCCTTGTTTATCTAACTTATCCCCTCTAACTAACTAACTGCTCCAAATGTCCCTAACTACTTTACCTTCCCTTCTGTCCTTAAAAAGCTATTCTTCAAATGAGATATTTGTCGTTGTTATTCTTTCAAAGTGCTAATACGTATTGCCAATTTTCCATCCATGTCCAATCAAGGATTTATTGATGATGTCCTTGAGAATTTGCAAAAATAATGGGAAGGAAATGTGCTTGAAATTGGTTCACATCTTCATCTCTTACATAAAAATCATCTTTCACAGACATTGCATAAATATCAAAGGCAGAAAGGTAAATTGCTTCGCATCTTTTCATGTAGATTAGACATACAGCGACAACACATAAGTGATACATAGAAAAGGAAGTTTACAATGATACAATTCTTACCTCTCCTCCTTGATATTAGCTAGTTTATTAACCATAAAAAAATTAGGAATGAAAATTTTGAAATATACAAGCTTTGGGTAGTTTATCATAATCAAACTTAATCATTCCTGAGAAGGTTCAAATCAAATGCCACACATGCAATGCAGTAACAAAGTTCAGAAGTAGCGGCCAGAAAACAGAGCTTTGGGGTTACACAGCTTTAGGTATACGCCCATTCTTATCTACTGTACTACAAGGGGAAGAGGACTATGGAGAAGAAGAAGAAAGAAGACCCTCACCTCAGCCAACTGAATTCAATTGATTCTATTTGTTGTAGTATGGATATCCTTTGGTGAAACTATTCAAAATCAGCAACATGAGTGCTGCACTTCATATTTGGCAACACCCCCAAACCAAAAAAAAACTATTTTTTGTGTGTTCATACAATTAAAGTAGCTTTACCTAAAGTCAAACTCCAAAAATCCATGCTTAGGTAATAAAACCCTAAATGCAGGGCTCAAGAGTGTCCCTGCAAAGGTGAGAGGACCCTAAATGCCACACATCCAAAGTTATCAACTGTGAATTCACTTGCTACAAGATCAGAAATACAATACTTTCATTTCCAGTAAGTGAATTAAAGCATTCTGAAAAGAAATAATAACTGAATTTACATTTAAATTATTTGTAGTGCAATAGCAATTAATGAGTCGGAGACTTCAAAAAGACAAGGGTGCAATAGCAATTAATGAGTCAGAGACTTCAAAAAGACAAGGGTAATTTCCAAGCAACAATTAAATTCTGAATGTGTCTTAAACCACCATCCAAATTCCTTCATCTTAGAAAAAAGCATTGATGAAAAAAATACAATATATTGATATCAATCTTAAAACTAATACCTTTTTATCAAAGTTCTTGTCATGCATGTACAATGCCCATTCTTCCCCATATTCCACGAACCCACTGATTAGTGCTGCCGATACATTTTCTTTACCAATATCCTTTCTGATAGGAGCTTTACATGAATGGTAGATTGGAGCTCGTGTTGAGAATGACCATATCACCTTAATGGAACCACTCTCTTGTCTGTCCACCATATACATAGTCCAATCTAGGGTAGTAATTAGTGTTGTAGTTGGCTTACTGTCCAATGAAAATGTATAAAAAAAAATCAGCAAGTAGAATAATATGGTTAGAATGCCACCAACTCAAACAAAAAGTAACAAGGTTACAAAGCCATGATAACAGCACCATGACATTCAAGCATTCAAGCAACCCTATAAGTAGGACTTCTGGACTGGGAAGCATGGATAACATTAAGATAAAAGTACAAGTCTTAAAATAAAATAGAGGAATAATATATAAAAATTAAAATGAGTCACTGTAAATGCAATAAAATACTAACATTTATCTAATTATTGGGGCCTTTCCATCCATAATACTAACATTTATATCCTTTCTCACAAATTATAATTCTCTTAATGCATGCCTTCCACCCTTATTCTGCCTTATTTATCTAACTTATCCCCTCTAACTAACTGACTGCTCCAAATGTCCCTAACTACTTTGCCTTCCCTTCTATCCTTAAAAAGCTATTCTTCAAATGAGATAATTGTCGTTGTTATTCTCTCAAAATGCCAATACATATTGCCAATTTTCCATCCTCCAATCAAGGATTTATTGATGATGTGCTTGAGAATTTGGAAAAATAATGGGAAGGAAATGTGCTTGAAATTGGTTCACATCTTTATCTCTTACATAGAAATCATCTTTCTCAAACATTGCATAAATATCAAACGAAGCAAGGTAAATTGCTTGGTATCTTTTCATGTAGATTAGACATACGTGATACATAGAAAAGGAAGTTTACAATGATACAGTCCTTACCTCTCCTCCTTGATATTAGCTAGTTTATTAACCATAAAAAAATTAGGAATGAAAATTTTGAAGTATACATGCTTTGGGAAGTTTATCATAATCAAACTTAATCATTCCCGAGAAGGTTCAAATCAAATGCCACACATGCAATGCAGTAACAAAGTTCAGAAGTAGCGGCCAAAAAATAGAGCTTTGGGGTTACACAGCATTAGGTATACCCCATTCTTATCTACTTTACTACAAGGGGAAGAAGACGATGTAGAAGAAGCAGAAAGAAGAAAGAAGACCCTCACCTCAAAGCCAACTGAATTCAATTGATACTATTTGTTGTAGAATGGATATCCTTTGGTGAATATATTCAAAATCAGCAACATGAGTGCTGCACTTCCTATTTGGAAACACCCCCAACAAAAAAACCTATTTTTTCTGTGTTCATACAATTAAAGTAGCTTTACCTAAAGTCAAACCCCAAAAATCCATGCTTAGGTAATAAAACCCTAAATGCAGGGCTCAAGAGTGTCCCTGCAAAGGTGAGAGGACCCCAAATGCCACACATCGAAAGTTATCAACTGTGAATTCTTGCCACACATCGAAAGTTATCCACTGTGAATTCACTTGCTACAAGATCAGAAATACAATACTTTCATTTCCAATAAGTGAATTAAAGCATTCTGAAAAGAAATAATAACTGAATTTACATTTAAATTATTTGTAATGCAATATCAATTAATGAGTCGGAGACTTCAAAAAGACAAGGGTGCAATAGCAATTAATGAGTCAGAGACTTCAAAAAGACAAGGGTAATTTCCAAGCAACAATTAAATTCTGAATATGTCTTAAACCACCATCCAAATTCCTTCATCTTAGAAAAAAGCATTGATGAAACAATTACAATATATTGATATCAATCTTAAAACTAATACATTTTTACCAAAGTGCTTGTCATGCATGTACAATGCCCATTCTTCCCCATATTCCACGAACCCACTGATTAGTGCTGCCGATACATTTTCTTTACCAATATACTTTTTGATAGGAGCTTTACATGAATGGTAGATTGGAGCTCCTGTTAAGAATGACCATATCACCTTAATGGAACCACTCTCTTGTCTGTCCACCATATATATAGTCACATCTAGGGTAGTAATTAGTGTTGTAGTTGGCATACTGTCCAATGAAAATGTATAAAAAAAAAATCAGCAAGTAGAATAATATGGTTAGAATGCCACCAACTCAAACAAAAAGTAACAAGGTTACAAAGCCATGATAACAGCACCATGACATTCAAGCATTCAAGCAACCCTATAAGTAGGACTTTTGGACTGGGAAGCATGGATAACATTAAGATAAAAGTACAAGTCTTAAAATAAAATAGAGGAATAATATATAAAAATTAAAATGAGTCACTGTAAATGCAATAAAATACTAACATTTATCTAATTATTGGGGCCTTTCCATCCATAATACTAACATTTATATCCTTTCTCACAAATTAAAATTCTCTTAATGCATGCCTTCCACCCTTATTCCGCCTTATTTATCTAACTTATCCCCTCTAACTAACTGACTACTCCAAATGTCCCTAACTACTTTGCCTTCCCTTCTGTCCTTAAAAAGCTATTCTTCAAATGAGATATTTGTCGATGTTATTCTCTCAAAATGCCAATACGTACTGCCAATTTTCCATCCCCCAATCAAGGATTTATTGATGATTTGCTTGAGAATTTGGAAAAATAATGGGAAGGAAATGTGCTTGAAATTGGTTCACATCTTTATCTCTTACATAGAAATCATCTTTCTCAAACATTACATAAATATCAAAGGAAGCAATGTAAATTGCTTGGCATCTTTTCATGTAGATTAGACATACAGCAATAACACATAAGTGATACATATAAAAGGAAGTTTACAATGATACAATCCTTACCTCTCCTCCTTGATATTAGCTAGTTTATTAACCATAAAAAAACTTAGGAATGAAAATTTTGAAGTATACAAGCTTTGGGTAGTTTATCATAATCAAACTTAATCATTCCCGAGAAGGTTCAAATCAAATGCCACACATGCAATGCAGTAACAAAGTTCAGAAGTAGCGGCCAGAAAATAGAGCTTTGGGGTTACACAGCATTAGGTATACCCCCATTCTTATCTACTGTACTACAAGGGGAAGAAGACTATGGAGAAGAAGAAGAAAGAAGATCCTCGCCTCAAAGCCAACTGAATTCAATTGATTTTATTTGTTGTAGTATGGATATCCTTTGGTGAAACTATTCAAAATTAGCAACATGAGTGCTGCACTTCCTATTTGGCAACACCCCCAACCAAAAAAACCTATTTTTTCTCTGTGTTCATACAATTAAAGTAGCTTTACCTAAAGTCAAACTCCAAAAATCCATGCTTAGGTAATAAAACCCTAAATGCAGGGCTCGAGAGTGTCCCTGCAAAGGTGAGAGGACCCTAAATGCTACACATCCAAAGTTATCAACTGTGAATTCACTTGCCACACATCGAAAGTTATCAACTGTAAATTCACTTGCTACAAGATTAGAAATACAATACTTTCATTTCCAGTAAGTGAATTAAAGCATTCTGAAAAGAAACAGTAACTGAATTTACATTTAAATTATTTGTAGTGCAATAGCAATTAATGAGTCAAAGACTTCAAAAAGACAAGGGTAATTTGCAAGCAACAATTAAATTCTGAATATGTCTTAAACCACCATCCAAATTCCTTCATCTTAGAAAAAAACATTGATGAAACAATTATAATATATTGATATCAATCTTAAAACTAATACCTTTTTACCAAAGTGCTTGTCATGCATGTACAATGCCCATTCCTCCCCACATTCTATGAACCCACTGATTAGTGCTGCCGATACATTTCCTTTACCAATATCCTTTTTGATAGGAGCTTTACATGAATGGTAGATTGGAGCTCCTGTTGAGAATGACCATATCACCTTCATGGAACCACTCTTGTCTGTCCACCATATACATAGTCCCATCTGGGATAGTAATCAGTGCTGTAATTGGCTTACTGTCCACTGAAAATGTATAAAAAAAAAATCAGCAAGTAGAATATATGGTTAGAATGCCACCAACTCAAACAAAAAGTAACAAGGTTACAAAGCCATGATAACAGCACCATGACATTCAACCATTCAAGCACCCTATAAGTAGGACTTCTGGACTAGGAAGCATGGATAACATTAACATAAAAATACAAGTTTTAAATTAAAATAGAGGAATAATATTTAAAAATTAAAATGAGTCACTGTAAATGTAATAAAATACCAACATTTATGTAATTATTGGGGCATTTCCATCCATAATGGTATAAAAATTCAAAAAGTAAAGGTAAAAAGTTATGAAATTAAGAATGTCGGGGAGCAACTACTTTGAAGTGTCTATACTATTGCTTAATAACTTCTAGTAACAAATCAGTAGACCACCCAACAAAAAAAAAATCAATAACACCCACACTCTATATCTATATACGCAATCTATGGTGCACAGACACAATACGAGTATCGGATACGACACGTATCCGATACGGTGATACGTTGTTTATTAAAAAATACATGATATGATACGTTTATGATACATATAATATACATATATTGTTATCACATTAATTCTATTTTTATATGTTATTATATGTTATGTATTTATCTCTATCATATAATATACAATTATCCTAATATTTTTTATAACAAGATGGTGATTAATTTTTGTTGTTGTTAGAAAACAAGATGGTGATTGAAATAACAAGAAAATGATATATACAAGAATGAAAAGTATACAATAGTATAGGAGGAAATTGGCCATTTTCCTAATAGTCACGTAAAAAAAACTATATAAGTGTTAGCCTGTTAGTGTATAAATATTCATAAATAAAATGGTCCAGCCCAATTTGGTTGGAGACCCAACACACCTCAGGTCCTCTAGAAATCAAGAAACCTTAGGTATCTTCTTCTCTATTAGCCGCCCACACACTTCTGTCCTAAGAAATACTTGGGTGGACACTTACCTAACATGTCAGATTTGGGCACAACCAATAAATGAAGGACACGTCATTAAAAGTTTAAAATATTAAATATAAAAATTTAATAAAAAATAATAACACTGTTTCACTCGTTCCGACTTCCGAGGTGAAATTTCCTTTTTATCCTTTATCCTCTTCTTGTTTCCCTCAATTCTCATCTTTACAAATCGCTATTGTGAATCGAAACTGGCCTTGAATCGCGGTTGAATCGCTCGTATCGTTTCTGTATGGCTTGAATCGCGATTCCGACCTGTATCGCACGATTCTACGCACAGCGGCTGGAACTTAGAAACCCGGGTCGGGTCGCGCTACCCGGGTACGATTAGGTTGAAAAAAGCCCTAAAATTTCAGAAAAGGGGTGAGGGTAAGCGCCGAAAAACACACAATACTCACTCTGATTGACTTTCTTTTACATTGCCATTCTTCTCTTCTCCAATGTGAGTGCTCGATCGATCCCCCCTTCTTCTTCGGTCTTCTTTGTTCCCATGTGAGTGCTCGATCCCTTTTTTGGTTCTACTCCCACCGATAAAGCTTGCAATGTCTTCTTTATTTATCATTTATGTTTTGTCGCGGGGTAGGTTGGTCCCCATCTGTCTTCTTTATTATCATTCAGTATTTGTTCTCTTTTTTCCATTACTGTTGACCATTGACCATTATGGTTCCACACTCCATTAACTTTTGTCCCTTCCATTGACCATTACTATTCTCTTTTTTCTCATCCCACATGACGTGAGTGCTTCATATAGGCTTATGGTCAAGTGCAAGTATTGTACACATTCTTGTTGGGGTGGGATTACAAGAATGAAACATCATCTTGGTGGTACAAAGGAGAATGTCACAGCCTGTACACCAGTTCCTGATGATGTGAGACAAATGATTTTGAAGTTGTTAGATGAGAAAGACAAAGCCAAAGAGGCTTGCATGGAAGAAGTGGTTGTTGCTGAAGATACTACAAAAAAAGGAACAAAGTCATTAAGGCAAACAACAATGAATAAGGCTATCAAAGATAGAGAGCAGGTCATTGAAGATATCTGCAAGTGCATCTATGGCAATGCTTTGCCATTTTTTAATCTGGTAAGAAGTCCCTTATTTGTCCAAATGCTGAAATATGTTGCTGAGTATGGAAAGGGTTTAAAACCCCCTAGTTATCATAAAGTGAGGGTATCTTATCTGAAGAAAGCAGTTGACAACATCCATGCAATCCTAGAAAAATACAAGATTGAATGCGAAAAATGGGGTTGCACTTTAATGTGTGATGGTTGGACAGATGGGAAAGGCAGGTCACTCACTAATTTTTTGGTAAATAGTCCAAGTGGGACTGTTTTCATAAAATCTGTTGACACTAGTGATGTTATCAAGGATGCCAAGCAAATGTTTGACTTATTGGATTCTATGGTAGAAGAAATTGGGGAGGCAAATGTAGTGCAAGTTGTGACAGATGGTGCTTCTAATCTTGTGGCTGTCGGAAGATTGTTAGTGGAGAAGAGGACAAAATTATTTTGGTTTCCATGTGCAGCCCATTGCCTTGATTTGATCCTCGAAGACATTGGGGAGCTTCCTGTTTTTTTTAATACCATTGCGAATGCAGAAAAGGTCACAACTTACATTTATAGGCACACATGGGTCTTAAACTTATATAGGAAGCATTCTAAGGGAAGAGAATTAGCTAGACCGGCAGTCAGAAGGTTTGCAACCGCCTTTCTCACTCTACAGTGTATTATGCAGCAAAAGAATGCTCTGCGGTCTTTGTTTGCTTCGGAGGAATGGGATACTAGTTCTTATGCTAACAAGAAAGAGGGTAAACAAGTGATGGATATTGTTTTATGTGATCCTAGATTTTGGAGATCCATTCAGTATTGCTTGAAGTGTGTGACTCCACTTGTAAAGGTTTTAAGGCTTGTGGTTGGAATTCAAAACCTGCCATACCATATATCTATGAAGCTATGGATAGAGCCAAAGAGCAAATAGCTACAAACTTGAAGAATATAGAGTCAAGATACAAAAAGGTATGGAAGATAATTGATACTCGTGGGAATTTGAAACTACATAGGCCTCTCCATGCCGCCGCTTACTATCTTAATCCCAAGTGATAAGCCTCTGGCTCATCTAGTTTTATGGCTAGTATGACCAGGGTTTTGTGCAAATTATATCGTATTTTCACCCAACTTAGATTAGATTGTCCTCAAGCAAGGTTTTGAGTCTCTAGAGTAGATTTAAGTTAATTTAGCTAGTTTTGAGTCAAAATAATGCACTTATGGTTATTTCCTTGTTTTCAGGTTAAGTAGAAGTTGAGAAAATAAAGAACAGGGGATTCGCCCCGCGAAGGACATGCTCGCCACGCGACCCCGAAGCCTGACTGTTCCAAGAAAATGCTAAGTCTCTGGTTCGCCCCGCGAAGAAGGTCTCGCCCCGCGAGTCTTGCAACCCTGAAAAAGTCAGAGACGATCACAGCTTGCCTGTGTTGAAGGTCATGGCCGTGGCAGTTTTGAAGTTGAAGAGTCTCGCCTCGCGAGCATCCATTCGCCTCGCGAGTCTGGAAGTCAGAGAGCATCACGGTTGGCCCCTGATGGCCATAACGGGCATAAGGAGAAAACTCTTCAGATCCTCGCCTCGCGAGCAAGCACTTCTCCTCGCGAGAATGCCAAAGGTTGCTGACTCTTCATGAAATTCGCCTCGCGAATGTGTGCTCGCCTCGCGAGCTAGCTGATTTCAGAATTTGTATAAAAGGCTATTCTGAACAATTTGTAAAAACTTTTACTTCTCCATTTTTCTGTTTTACATTTTTATCTGTGTGATTTTGTTTGTGTTGTGGAGAACTAAGTTTCTAGGATTGATCTATTGTAATTGATTTCCATACACTTGAGGTTCTTGTATTTTCCTGTTTTGTATGCTTTTCCCTCTTCAATGCCATACTTTGTATTTCTGTTTGCTTAATTCAGGAGTATACTGTATTGTGTTGATTTATTTCTGGTTATATCATGTTCCTATAATTAATCGCATCTGCTTAATTTGCGTGTGTACATTTCATGTTCGCTTAGTTCACGAAGGGCTTAACCCCGTTTGCTTAATTCGGGAATAGGGATATATATCTGTAGTAGTGGTTCCACTTGTAAATTGCTACTACAACCAGGAGGGGATTAGAATCTGCTTAGGGCTTGGAAATTGCATGAACCTATGATAGTTAGGAAATTGAGAACAATAGATCAATCTGTTTTTGGCTATTTGATAACCTCCTTGAACTGCTTGTTTTCAATTGCTCTGTTTTTATTATTCTATTGTCTTTGATTACATCTCGAACCAAACCCCCCCAAAAAACTTATTTTTGTGGAAAATAACATTTTAAGAGTCCTTGAGAGATGACATCCGAGTTGTCGCCCTACACTACATTTTCAAACCCGCTCATCCTTTTTGGCGTGTGCACGACAGCGCGACCAAAAATTGGCACCGTTGCCGGGGACTCTTGTTTTGTTATTTTCGTATTTTATTTTCTGTTTTTTTCTATTTTATTTTTGTTTTTGTTTTGAATTAGTCTGGCTACTAGATCTAACTGCCCTGAACTGTGTGAATTTGATCCTGAGATAGAAAGAACATTGCATACACTCCGTAGAGAATTTCGGGCTAGTTCTAGTAGTGATTCTAATTCCAAGTCTGTTTTTGAAAACATGGGAGACGAAAGGACTTTGAGGCAGCTTGCTGCCCCTGATGTGAATTACAATGGTTTGTGCATTGCTTATCCTGGTGCTGACACCCCTTTTGAGTTAAAATTTGGGCTAATCCATTTGTTGCCAAGATTTAATGGTCTTGCAGGTGAAGATCCACACAAGCACTTGAAGGAGTTCCAAGTTGTCTGCTCCACAACTTTGAGGCCAGAAGGAGTAACTGAGGATCATATCAAGTTGAAGGCTTTTCCGTTCTCACTCCAGGGAGCTGCAAAAGATTGGCTATTATACCTTGAGCCGAATTCCATTACCACATGGAATGACTTGAAGAAGCTCTTCCTAGAGAAATATTTTCCTGCATCCAGAGTCGCCTTAATCAGGAAAGAAATCTGTGGAATTAGGCAAGGAAATGAGTCGCTAGCTGAGTATTGGGAGAGGTTCAAGCAGTTGACATCTAGTTGCCCCCAGCATCAAATTTCTGAACAGCTCCTCATCCAATATTTTTATGAAGGACTACTGCCAATGGATAGGAATATTTTGGATGCTGCTAGTGGGGGAGCGTTGGTTGACAAGACTCCATCTGCTGCCAAGCAACTCATTGAGAACATGTCACTGAATTCGCAGCAATTCACTACCAGAAGAAATTCTGTTGAGACTAGAGGTGTACATGAGATCCGCACTTCCTCTTCCAGCCATGACCGTGATGATAGAATTGATAGGCTCACTTCCTTGGTAGAGAAATTGGCAATGGATAAGGTTCAACTTGCGGTTTTGTGTGGCATGTGCAGTTCTCCTGAGCACCCATATGAAGCATACCCCATTTTGCAAGGAGGATCAGTTACTGAATCACCTCAAGCCTTTGCAGTCCATCAGTATAATCCGGGCAATAACTGAACGTCTCAAAGACTCCAGACCTTTCAACAAATAGGTATCATCCCAGCTGGAGTAATCATCCTAATCTGAGGTATGGGAACTCATCCCAACAGAGACCGATGGCACCTCAGAATCCTCCTCCAGTGGCCACTTCTGCACCTTCCGGACCTTCAGTAGATGACATGCTCAAACAAATAGCTGCACAAATGGCTGCACAAAATCTACAGTTTCAGCAGCAAATGGGACAGATTCAGGCCTCACAGGCACAGTTTCAGCAGCAAACAAATGCCAGCATTAAAAGTTTGGAGACACGGCTTGGACAGATGGCCACATACATGAATAACATACAGCAAGGTCAAAGATCCAGTCAGCTACCAGCACAACCAGTGATAAATCATAATGCCTCCAATCCTAATGTGAATGCCATATCTCTGAGATCTGGAAAAGTTGTTGAGGCCACTTCTGAAAAAGATGAAGCAACTGTTGAGGTAACCCCTGAGCCCATGGTTGAAGTTGAAGCTGAGAAAGTGTATAGACCACCCATTCCATTCCCACATAGATTGCAGAAAAATAAGAAGGTTGGTGGTGAAAATAAGGAGAAGGAGATTCTTGATGTTTTCAGAAAAGTAGCTGTAAATATTCCTCTCCTAGATGTGATCAAGCAAGTGCCCAAATATGCCAAGTTTTTGAAGGAACTATGCACCAACAAGAGGAAAATGAAGACTAATGAAAGGGTTGACTTAGGAATGAATGTCTCAGCACTTATCCAGTCTAAGCCAGAAAGAGTTGTTACTTTAACCCCTGCTCAGGCACTGCCACAGAAGTGCAAGGATCCAGGCACCTTCACTATCCCATGCACTATTGGGGACAAGAAGTTTGAAAACTGCATGTTGGACTTGGGAGCATCAATCAATGTCATGCCTACCTCCATCTTTAACAACCTTGATCTTGGGCCATTGCAGTATACAGGTCTTACCATCCAGTTGGCTAACAGGACCAGTGCCCGACCCATGGGAATGGTAGAGGATGTGCTAGTGCAAGTTGACGATTTGATATTCCCTGCAGACTTCTATATCCTAGACATGGCAGGAGAGACTCAGTCCAGTAGATCACCTATAATCTTGGGCAGACCTTTCATGATGACATCCAAGACCAAGATTGATGTTTATGATGGGACTATGTCTATGGAGTTTGGTGGTATTATGGCCCAGTTCAAGATCTTTGATGCTATGAAACACCCAGTAGAGGAGCACTCTGTATTCCACTTAGAGTTGCTTTCAGAGCTTATTGAGGACACCCATGATGATTTTATTTCTGATTTTCCTCTTATTTCTGGTTTTGATGATGTATATACTTGTACTAACTGTACTAACACTAACCCATGTTCTGTTTGTTCTGAGTTTTTGGATTCAACCTTGCAGGGTGAGGATGATAGTGATAGTGATAATGAGAGTGAAGCTGTCTTTTCAGCAGAAGTCCTTGAACCCATGGCACCATCTGTTGAGCAGCCACCTTCTTTGGAACTCAAACCACTTCCTGAGAACCTGAAGTATGCCTACTTGGGGGGGAATGCAACATTGCCAGTCATCATTTCCTCCAGCCTCAACTCTGATCAGGAAGCCAAACTTTTAGAGGTTCTGAAGAAATACAAGAAGGCTATTGGGTGGACATTGGCCGATATTCCAGGAATTAGCCCCTCAGATGCATGCACATAATTTTATTGGAGGATGGGGCTAAGCCAGTCAGACAGGCCCAAAGGCGACTTAACCCACTGATTCTGGATGTGGTAAAGAAAGAGGTGACTAAGCTTCTACAGGCAGGTATTATCTATCCCATCTCTGATAGTACTTGGGTAAGTCCGGTGCAAGTTGTACCAAAGAAGTCTGGTCTAACAGTAGTTAGGAATGAAAATAATGAACTTGTGCCTACCAGAGTCCAGAATAGCTGGAGAGTTTGTATAGACTATAGGAAGCTAAACCAGGCCACTAGAAAGGATCATTTTCCTTTGCCGTTCATAGATCAGATGCTAGATCGGCTGGCTGGTCAGTCCCATTATTGTTTTCTAGATGGCTTTTCCGAGTATTTCCATATTCATATTGCCCCTAAGGATCAGGAAAAGACCACCTTCACGTGCCCCTTCGGTACGTTTGCTTATAGGAGGATGCCATTTGGCCTCTGTAATGCTCCTGGCACCTTTCAAAGATGCATGCTTAGTATTTTCTCTGATTTTATTGAAAATTTTATAGAGGTGTTCATGGATGATTTTACTGTGTATGGCTCCTCATTTGATGCTTGTTTGCATAGTCTAAGTCTAGTTCTACAAAGATGCATTGATACTGATTTGATTTTGAATTATGAGAAATGTCACTTCATGGTAGAACAGGGGATAGTTTTGGGTCATGTAATTTCCAAAGAGGGTATTTCTGTGGATCCTGCAAAAATAAATGTGATTTCTTCATTGCCTTACCCATCTTGCGTACGCGAGATCCGTTCCTTTCTTGGACATGCAGGTTTCTACAGGCGCTTTATAAAGGACTTCAGCAAGATAGCACTGCCATTGTCAAATCTGCTGAAGAATGATGCCCTGTTCCAGTTTGATGAAAAGTGCAAAGAGTCATTTAACTATCTGAAGAAAGCATTGACTTCTACCCCTGTCATCCAGCCCCCAGACTGGACACTCCCTTTTGAACTGATGTGTGATGCTTCAAATTTTGCTGTGGGAGCAGTTCTAGCACAAAGGGTGGGCAAAGTTTCCCATGTAATTCACTATGCTTCTAGGACCCTAGATGCGGCACAGGCAAATTACACAACCACTGAGAAAGAGATGCTAGCTGTTGTATTTGCACTTGATAAGTTTAGGTCTTATTTGCTAGGTTCTAGGGTGACTATTTTTACTGACCATGCAGCTTTGAAATATCTGTTGAAGAAGCCAGAAGCTAAGCCAAGACTGATCCGGTGGATGCTTTTGCTCCAAGAATTCAATGTGGAGATAAAGGATAAAAGTGGAGCTGAAAATTTGGTAGCAGATCATTTGAGCCGGATAGCAAGGGATGAGGATACCTTTCCCATCCAAGATGATTTCCCTGATGAGAGTGTTACATATGTATGGGGTAACCCCCTGGTTTGCTGACATTGTAAATTTTCTAGTTGCTGGTGTTGTTCCTGCAGGTACAAGTAGACATAAGTTCCACAAGCTGAAAAGCGATGCAAAGTATTATGTGTGGGATGACCCCTACCTGTGGAAGTTTTGCAGTGACCAGGTTATTCGGAGGTGTGTTCCCGAGCATGAGACAGAGTCCATCCTGCATTTCTCACATGCCTCTCCAGTTGGAGGACACTTTGGACCTCAGAGGACAGCAAGAAAAGTCCTGGCCTCCGGGTTCTACTGGCCCACAATTTTCAGGGATTCATATGAGGTATACAAGAATTGTAAAGAATGTCAAATAACAGGCCCTGCAATCACTCGTAGGAGTGAGATGCCTCAGCAGCCAATGCTTTATTGTGAGGTTTTTGATGTGTGGGGGATGGACTTCATGGGTCCTTTCCCTCCTTCTTTTGGTTTTGTATATATTTTGTTGGCTGTAGATTATGTTTCAAAAAGGTGGAAGCAATCCCCACTAGGACTAACGATGCTCAGATTGTTTCAAAATTTGTTAGGTCCAACATTTTTTGCAGGTTTGGCATACCCAAGGCAATCATCAGTGACCAGGGCACACATTTTTGCAACAGAACCATGGAGGCCTTACTCAGAAAATATGGGGTTGTACATAGAGTGTCT
This sequence comes from Sophora flavescens, assembly GCA_030762895.1. NCBI lineage: Eukaryota > Viridiplantae > Streptophyta > Magnoliopsida > Fabales > Fabaceae > Sophora > Sophora flavescens. Next base: position 45,942,576 of record CM061065.1, on the reverse strand, counting down.
ACTGCTTACCATCCCCAAACCAATGGCCAGGCAGAAATATCAAACAGGGAGATTAAGCAAATTCTAGAGAAGATGGTGCAGCCAAACAGAAGGGAATGGAGCCGCCGTCTGGAAGACGCACTGTGGGCCCAGAGGACTGCTTTTAAGACACCTATAGGAATGTCCCCCTTCCAGATAGTTTTTGGCAAGGCATGTCACCTCCCGGTGGAAGTTGAGCATAGAGCATATTGGGCAGTAAAGAGTTGTAACTTGGACATGAAGAAATCTGGTGTTGAGAGAAAACTGCGATTCAGACAACTTGAGGAGCTTAGGCTTGAAGCCTATGAAAGCTCCAGGATGTATAAAGAGAAAACAAAACTTTTTCATGATAGAATGATTGTTAGGAAAGAATTTTTTGTGGGTCAGAAAGTCTTATTGTTTAATTCCCGCCTGAGATTGATGGCTGGGAAGCTTAGGTCTAAATGGGATGGCCCTTTTGTTGTGACTAATGTGTTTCCTTATGGTGCAGTGGAGATTTAAAGTACAGGTACCAACAAGACCTTCAAGGTTAACGGGCAAAGGTTGAAGCCATTCCATGGTGTGGATGCTGTTGTTCCTATGGATGCTAATGTTGAGGAGCTCTCTTTGGATGCTCCAACCTACACTGATACTTGATCAGGGAGTTTCTTTTCCTTTTCCCCTCACTCTGATTGTATAATTATGTTGTTCATTGGGGACAATGCATGATTTAAGTGTGGGGGAGGGAACTAGTTGTAGTTTTTCTTTTCTTTGAATAAAGTTTTCTTTTCTTTGAATAAAGCTCCTGAATAATTTGAGAAGCTCAGGAGCATTTGTGTGTTGAGTCTTTAGTTGGCAAATTTGCTAGGTTTTGATTGATGTTGCACAGATTGCTTGCATGATTGATATGTGATGATTCCCCCTAGGCTGGAAAATTTTTTTGATTTTGAAAAGTGATTCCCATGTGAAATTGAAAACTGAACTTTGAGATTTTATTATGATGGCATGATTTATGATAAGTTTGGGGTGATAGGAAGCACACACTAGGGATAGAATCTCTTTCAAACAATTTGCATGAATGTCCAGGTGAGGTTTTGAGCCTCCAACATGTTTTTGACTGTGTGAAAATCGCTTTCAAGTTGCACTTCCCTGGATTTGATTGAATCTCTTTTTGGTTTGCATGATTATATGTGTGTAGCAAATGATTTAGGCATGTTCTTTGTAAATAGCTACTTAGCCTAAAATAAACCAATTCCTAATGCATGTTCCCTAGTTAGCCCTTTTGAGCACAGAGCCTTTGATTAATTCTTGATAACCTAATGTTATAAGCCCAAAAATCTAGAAAACCATGTTAACCCGATCTTAGGATTAGGAGAGCATGGAATCTCAGAATGGGTGCAAGAAATTAAGTTTGGGGTGGCTACTCGGTGCAATGTGTTGTTTGGGGATTGGGAAAAAGAAAAAAAAAAGAGAAAAGTTGGAGCCAAAGGCTTATAAAAAAAAAGTGTATTAATGTTTGCTTAAAAAAATAATAATATTAATAATAATACAAAAATGCCAAAAAAAATGCTATTGGAAATAAAAAGGGATGTAGCCACCCAGAAGTGTAAAGAAAAAAATAAAGAAAGGAACTTGAGTGAATTTCAAAGTGTAAATATAGTTCATGCTCTCTTAGTTCCTAGGGTCTTCAGCCTAGTTCCTTTGTATATCCTACCCTTAGCCAGGCCCCATTACAACCCATAAAAGACCTTCTGATGTTGCTTGCATGTTCTCTGTGGGAGCCATTTTGAGATGAAAAGCAAATTTTTGGGAAGTGTACTTGAAAAGTGAAACTGAGTGCAAGTTGTTAGCCTGACATAGACTGAGTGACTGAGTGAACAAATAATGCCCTTGTGAGGAAGGCAGTTGTTTGGATTTGGTGATCTCCCTCTTGTGTGTGACTTAGATCCCATGCTTAGATTGATGATTGTTTTCATGATGAAATTCTCAAATGTTTAGAATAAATGAATGTGGGGATTGCTCTGTTTGAAAAGGGGGAGAACATTAAAGAAAACTGTTTTGATGTATTGCTTGAATTTGTACAATGTTGATTGAATCTTTTAAGCTTGCCAGGTCTTGAGTCTTTTTGATTTTTTGAGTCTTAGTTTGCTTGGGGACAAGCAAAGTTTAAGTTTGGGGTATTTTGATAAGCCTCTGGCTCATCTAGTTTTATGGCTAGTATGACCAGGGTTTTGTGCAAATTATATCGTATTTTCACCCAACTTAGATTAGATTGTCCTCAAGCAAGGTTTTGAGTCTCTAGAGTAGATTTAAGTTAATTTAGCTAGTTTTGAGTCAAAATAATGCACTTATGGTTATTTCCTTGTTTTCAGGTTAAGTAGAAGTTGAGAAAATAAAGAACAGGGGATTCGCCCCGCGAAGGACATTCTCGCCACGCGACCACGGCTTGACTGTTCCAAGAAAATGCTAAGTCTCCGGTTCGCCCGCGAAGAAGGTCTCGCCCCGCGAGTCTTGCAACCCTGAAAAAGTCAGAGACGATCACGGCTTGCCCGTGTTGAAGGTCATGGCCGTGGCAGTTTTGAAGTTGAAGAGTCTCGCCTCGCGAGCATCCATTCGCCTCGCGATTCTGGAAGTCAGAGAGCATCACGGTTGGCCCCTGATGGCCATAACGGGCGTAAGGAGAAAACTCTTCAGATCCTCGCCTCGCGAGCAAGCACTTCGCCTCGCGAGAATGCCAAAGGTTGCTGACTCTTCATGAAATTCGCCTCGCGAATGTGTGCTCGCCTCGCGAGCTAGCTGATTTCAGAATTTGTATAAAAGGCTGTTCTGAACAATTTGTAAAAACTTTTGCTTCTCCATTTTTCTGTTTTACATTTTTATCTGTGTGATTTCGTTTGTGTTATGGAGAACTAAGTTTCTAGGATTGATCTATTGTAATTGATTTCCATACACTTGAGGTTCTTGTATTTTCCTGTTTTGTATGCTTTTCCCTCTTCAATGCCATACTTTGTATTTCTGTTTGCTTAATTCAGGAGTATACTGTATTGTGTTGATTTATTTCTGGTGATATCATGTTCCTATAATTAATCGCATCTGCTTAATTTGCGTGTGTACATTTCGTGTTCGCTTAGTTCACGAAGGGCTCAACCCCGTTTGCTTAATTCGGGAATAGGGATATATATCTGTAGTAGTGGTTCCGCTTGTAAATTGCTACAACAACCAGGAGGGGATTAGAATCTGCTTAGGGCTTGGAAATTGCATGAACCTATGATAGTTAGGAAATTGAGAACAATAGATCAATCTGTTTTTGGCTATTTGATAACCTCCTTGAACTGCTTGTTTTCAATTGCTCTGTTTTTATTATTCTGTTGTCTTTGATTACATCTCGAACCAAACCCCCCCCCAAAAAACTTATTTTTGTGGAAAATAACATTTTAAGAGTCCTTGAGAGACGACATCCGAGTTGTCGCCCTACACTACATTTTCAAACCCGCTCGTCCTTTTTGGCGCGTTCGCGACAACGCGACCACCAAGTAAGTAATTTCATTGATTCTTTAGGTTTTATGGACTGCAATTATTTATTATGGACTATAATTGCATTCCTTATTTTATTAGGTTCCATTATGACCCAAATTTCAATCCGGATGAGGAAGTTTTATTTGGTTTACATGAGACCATTGAGAAAATGATCCCGGATAGAAGGACCAGATTTACAATTGATCAATAATTGGATAGATTCAAGACATCTAAGGGAATTTTTGGAAGGAGCATGGCAATAGACACTAGGGAAACAAACCAACCTGGTGAGCTTTATTGTTTTACAGTTTGCATTAATGTTCAACTTTAGGAAAGATATAGTATTGATATTGAATGTTATGTTTTGTTATGGCAGCTCATTGGTGGGAAAGTTATGGTGGCGAGGGCAAAGACTTGCAAAAGCTGGCAATGAGAATTTTGAGTCTTACTTGTAGTGCTATTGGGTGTGAAAGAAACTGGAGCATATTTGATCAAGTTCACACTAAAAGAAGAAACCGCTTAGAGCAACAGAGATTAAATGCTCTTGTCTTTGTTAAATATAATCTTCAACTTGAGATGAGGCAGAAGTCAAGGGAGGAGAAAGGAGACTTATGATCCTATATGTTTATCTGATATTGAATCTGATGATGAGTGGATCACTGAAAAAGAGGACCCTTGCTTACCAATTGATGCTTCATGGATGGACATACATGAGTCCTTTACTCTTGAAGAAGGAGCTCCATCCAAGAAAAGGAAGAGAGGTATTTATTTAAACTTTAAAACATATATAGGAGAAGTAATATTTAACTATAGTGTTAAAACATATATAGGAGAAGTAATATATAGGAGAAGTAATATTTAACTATAGTGTCATACTCAACAAGTTCTTTTTCTTATAGGTCCAAGAAATTTGAATCCTAAGGCGGATAAGAAGGGAAAACCTATCATGATTGGAGATGAGAGTGAAATTGAAGAGATAGTTGGAGATGCAGAGGAAGAGGAATTGCATGAAATACCTGAGGATGAGGATGAACTGAGTGATATTGATCTTGGGGTTGATGATGAACGAGACTAGTCTAAAGTGTAGTTAGTTAGATTATGTTTTTTGAGGTCTGAAATTGAATAGTTGTTGGTTTTTTTGTTTATGACTTGAATCTTGAACTATTTTGAAATTCATATATGACATATCAACACATTTTTTGCTTATGTTACCTTATATTACTTGTTTATATCATCTTTTTTATTGATCATGTATCTTACGATACATAATAAGATACAATTCACGATTCGGAAAATAGGTCTTTCCTATACACGATACGTATCTCGATTTGATAACCATGGATTTAATCTTTATATTTGAATTTAATCAAATGTTTCTGCACATTTTAATTCTGTTATACCAAACAGTTGGGAAATTTACAAAGGAAAATTAGGCCAGGCCCCAGGTGGATAATCCTTCTTCCCTTGAACCCAACTCCAAGCCTCATTTCACTGCCTTATCCTTGAAATATGCCACCAAGTTTCATTTTTTTTAAGTCGGGCCTCAAGAAATTCAAGTCAAACACTGCATCCAACAACTCTGCTTCTGTTGCTCAAAATAAAAAACAACCAGAGATTCAGATTCCAGAACAGCAAAACCATGTAGACAGAATGCTCTTCATTGTTAATTTCATAGTGGAAGAGGACCCATATATGTGTTTGCCCACCAGAGGTAACATGTCAAAAAGGTAACAAAACAAATCCCAAAACCAGAAGCAAAACTTGAAGGAGCCGCCTTACTTTTTGGCAGCAAACGTTTCTAAAAGGAAGAAATAAACAAGTCTCACCTGCTAATAGGGTGTGTCTAAACGTGACGTGTTAGGGTTGTGCCTATCTAAGATATTCTCTCTGTCCTACAGCCGATTCTTCGTATTGAACGTGCATCGGAATTTATTTTTTAATTTTTTTAAATTGAAGACCTCCGATACTCCGCCGACGCATGTCGATGGCGTATAGCCGCGTATTGGGACGTATAAAATTTGCGTATCGATGCTTCATAGTATGCAATATATGTAATTTTTGGTAGCTTTCCTCGGAAACTCAATCTATCATGGCGGGAAGGGCTTTGACGAATTATAAGAATTTAATTAAAACTTGTTTTAAGTTTTGCCAAAAAGAAACTAGAAATATGTTTTCATTTATAAATGTATGAATGGGCTAACATGGTGAACGATACAGGTAGAGAATGTAGTGTTATAGAGAGAGAGGAATTGCTTCTAAAAGGATGGAAAGGTTGAATGAATGAAGACTAGTTAGAAAGAGATGAAAGCTCATTAGAAGAGTAATGAAATTTGGAGACAATAATAATACTGGGACACATGTTGGTTGCTGGATTATTCACTTTTGGTCAATATTTTTTCTCACTCGGTCAACTACTTTGCTTTCTCGTCTTTTTTCGTACTTTGAGGCCCCTTACACAATCTCACGTTTCAAAATTTTGTAGAAGAGATGTCATCTGCCTGTCGAGGAGGTTGTGTGGACTTGACCTTATCTGACCCCACACATATTATCTCACTCCCTAAATCTCACCGAATACATCCATTTTTCAGCGTCGGTCGCCCCTCTTCCCATCACCGACTTCCCACCGCCGACGCCCACTGGTCTTCCTCTCTTTCTGCCGCACTCATTGCTGCGGCGATCATTTTTTATTTGAAATGGCTGGTGGTTTACTTGGGTCCTCCTCTAACCACCATCGCCACAGGGACAGAGACTTGGAGGAAGATAGAGAATGTAAGATAATATCTTCCTATTTTCTTAGTTCAGCTTTAAATTTGTTTTGTATGTTATATGTCATATAACTATTCAACTGAAGAAGCAAGTTAATTTTCAAAATGCAATTTGAAAGCCTGGCACTGCAATATATGGTCTAAGGTTAGTATTCAAATAAGTTTCACTCATTTTCTGTGTGTATCGCTTAATGGTTACCCATGTTGTCTGCATATGTTCTGAAACTAAGTCTTCTGTTGCAAAAATGTTGCAGAAAATGTGAAATTCAGTGATCATAGTGAGAAACTTATACATCCTGAAAAGAAGATAGTAAAAGCAACCACTACTTCAAAAAGTGAGGTACATGGATCTTACTATGGAATTTTCATCATAACTTTTTGCTTGCAGTGTTATGTTCTGTACAGTTTTGAAACCAAATGGAAAAGCTACTTTTCTTTAACATCTCCATTTATTCCCTTACAGGTACAACACCAAACTTCACAACCATCATTTGATAGTCGTAAGGTGTTTTTACACTTTAGAATATAATGCCTTGCAACAACAATGTGCAGCAACTGATAATTTGCTCGAATAAAAATTTTCTGCAGGCTTTTACAGGCTCCATCATAGTGCATACTGAGAATATAAAAACAACTTCAAGAGAACTAAGCTCAAGTTCATCAAAGGTAGATTTACTGATTCATATATGGTTTTATCAGTAAATAAAATAGGCTCATATGTATATGGTGTTTCGATTATGATCCTTGACAGTTTCATCATTGTGTAGAATGAACAATGAAGACAGCATTGGCCTCTAATTTCAAACAAACTTTTAGAAACAACAGTTTAGTATAGTTTCAGCAGGTGCATTTGAAGTTTAAATTACCATTTCTCACAGTTAAGATAATATGTGTTTGGTCAGAAATACCATTAACTTATCTTTTAATTGAAGTGATATTCCTATAAGTTTTCAGCTTATTACTTCTCATATAAAGAAAGTCATGCTTTTCTTTCTTAGGAGAATTCCCTTAAAACCAGCTAAAGTGAAGCTATTACCAATTATTTTGAGGCTCTGCTAGCTTTTATTGCAATAGGTAAGATGTATCACCCTTAATCACCTCCGTTAGAGCCAACCCCAACCGCAGTTATAAGAACAACTTTCCCTCCATACAACATATGTTGAAACTTATATATAAAAGATTTATGAATAGATGTTTGTATTTTTCAACCTTGAAACATAGATAAACAAATGAGATTGAGAAAATAGTCATGGTTAAAACTAAATAAATAAAAGACTAAAAATTAACTTGCTCATCCATGACAACCAACTCCAATGAAAATGGTTTTCTAGAACTATTTAAACTCGGAACAGACCATTACAGCAGAGACCAAATCATACATTGCAGCCATGATGAACAATTTGCAGAAGAATATTTATAGACGGAAAAGAGGTAGTTGGCCGGATTTTGGTAATAATTAATAATGAATTCTAATGAATATTGTAGGTTTCTATGTACACTTATGAAATCTGCAGGTTAATTTCCATGTACATAGGGAATATATTGATATTGAAAATCAAAATTTATATTGATAGTCGCTGTTTATTTATCGTTCCATCTGTTTTCCTTAAATTTTGCATGGAAATGTGAATTGGCACATTGATTAGGGAAGAGAAATCACTTGGAAATTGAAAGAAAAAATATGACTAGGTAGAAGACAACTAAATTTAAAGGATTGTGGTTGTTTTCAATTTTTTTTTGAAAATTCACTATGAACGAAAATTAAAAATAAATTCCACTTAAGCAAAGGCTAATACAGGTTTATTTCTTTCATAAGTTTTCATGACGTGGTGACACAAGTCTAAACTTTCCTCATGATGGACCCTTTTTTATATATAGTATAAGACATCATCAATGGCTTCCATCTATCCAAACCAACAACAATGATCCACGGATAGGGATCTACTTCCTCGCTCATGAATCTAATGAAGACAAGACAACACAACATTTTAACCAACATAAAAGATACCAATAGAAGAAAAATCATATTAATCAATGATGGAATCCAAATAAATGATATGGAATTACAAATATATATAGTATTGAACTACTGATCTTAGTAGAAGAAGCAGTAACAGATCCCAACATCATCATAATCATCATGATACAAGTATATTTGTGAATATACCTTCTTTTAATCGGTGACTGAAAGCATAAGGAAATCCTATTGCAACTTTCTGCTGAACCAACTTGGTGGCGCAAAAAAAATTGCAGTTTTAAAGAAACCCTATTTAGTTGTGTGAGAAAGTGTTGAAGGTTGTTGTAGATTTATAAGCGGCTAACGACACGGGATAGATTGGGTTCCCACGTGAGAAGGGGTAAGTGTCGATCAGGGTTGTTGTGTTGGTTGCTGATGTAAGCATCTAATGTCTCTAGGATAATCCACTTTCCGGTCTAAAAGGAATTTATTTTTGGTGATTTGCTTATGTGTTCAAGAGACAGCAAATGATTCTTATGGAGGAAAAAAAATATATCAAAAGATGTCCGATTTTCTAATGTAATTGATACCTAAAAATAGTCAAGGGCAGGATCTGGGTAGGGCACTATAATATTCATTCCCATACACACGTTTGAAAAATTACCCATAGTCGCGTGGATAGCGACTTTAATATCCTTACTTGTATTTTCTGGGTTCCCAAATACCCACATCCATTACCCACACTTTAACTATGAAAAAGCAATAAATAACAAAAAAAGTTATAATAATTAAATAACAATTCAAATGTCTTTAAATCTACTTATAAAATATTACAAATCAAATTATTTAAATAAAGAAAAACATTCAAAAAAGAATTATAGATGTAACTAGGTTTAGAAAGTTTTTTTTAACATAGGTTTAGAAAGTTAAGAATCTTTAGATTAATTTTGGTTTTAAAATTTGTATATAGTTAAAATTATATGTATTATTAATATAAATAAAATCATATATACAAATACATATGTGCGGGTATGGGGCCGGGTAGGTACCATTGTGCCCGTACCCGCACCCATACCCATTCAAATTTATGGATAATTACCCGGACCCAAACCCTTACCCAATATACGGGTAATTACCCTACCCATCGTGGGTAATTTTTGCGGGTATCCAATGGATAGGGACAAATTGCCATCCCTAATCAGGCCGTGCAAAACATGGGTCAAAAGGTAAATTTTGATTAAAATAATAAATACATCTGAAGATTTCCAAAAAAAACAATATAATAATATGGATGGGTTTCATTCGCATTGAGGTATAGGACAAGAAGAACAGCACATGACAAATGCTTGAGTCAAAACACAACTTATTGTCCTATACACTACCTGATACTTAATGGACAACACAAATAAAACAATATAAAATTTATTACAATATCATTTATAACATATATTATTATTTATTATTATAATATATATATATATATATAATTATTACATAATATATATTATATTTTATAAAATTTAGTATATATAATAATGTATAACATTATAATATAAGATTTTATAATATGTTAATATATAATAATATATACTATATTCTATTATGTATAACTATTATATACACATAACATATATATATATATATATATATATATATAAACGTAACAGTAGAGAGATAGAGGGAGGGGGAGAGAGAGCATAATTATTAAATAGTAAAAGGTGTTTTTGTCTTTTAGGTACTTTACCCAAGATACAAATAGTTATCCCATAGTTTAGTGAATAACAAAAATTTGGGTTTTTATGATATCCCTTATCTTACTTTTTGTCTTGTCCTCTGATCATTTTATAAATCAAACATGGGACAACTACTCTTGTTATGTCCAATCCGTTACATTTTTACAAAAATTAACAAACTAAGGGGTAAAGCACTCACTTCCATCATTGTTTACAAAAATTCCCAATAAAGAATTAACATCAGTAGCTATTAAGCTGTCAAAATGGGCTAACTCGGGTAAAAGTAGGTAAATCTAATTCGGCTCACAAGTGAACCAGGTAATAGCCAACCCAGCTCGACCCACCACGGGTTGGTGGGTTATGCGGGTTGGCTCACTTTTATTTTTAAAAAAAACTAGAAAAATAGAAATAGGTCCGAGAAACATATTAAACTTTTACTTTCTCTTAGTTTCGGTTAACAATAAGTGGATGCTACGAATTATTTTTTTAAAGAAAAAAAATGGTGCAACCCGTGAGCCAACTCGTCTCACCCAGGGTTGAATCCACCCAACCCGTGGGTTAGGTGAGCTGGGGAAAAATACTCAGGGTTTAAATGAGTCAAATTTTTGCCCACCCAACCCACTGTTGAGTCGGGTTGAGCCGGGTTGGCTCACAGGTTCTAACCCATTTTGACAGCTCTAACTATATGAACTTGCATTGGAGCATCAAAGCCACTCCTAACTAAGAGTGTGTTTGGATGAGCGTTTCATAAAAGTGATTTTGAATGTAATTGATTTTGTAAAATTGATTTGGTTAGAATTGAGTTTAAGTAAAGTGATTTATGTTTGAATGCTTTTATTTTGAAAGCAAATTTGATGTAAAACTTAGTATAAATTTTTCAACTCAACTCAAAAGTTACTTTTTTTGTAAAATCAATTTTACCTGACAGTAATCAAACATCTCATTTTTACTAAAATCACGTTTGACAGAGAACAGAATCAATTCTAGAGGTTTTTAACGTGAAACTAAGCACACATTAAGTGTGTGTTTGGATGAGCATTTCATAAACGTGATTCTGAATAAAATTGATTTTGTAGAATTGATTTTGGTTAAAAATGAAGTGATTTATGTTTGGGTATATTAATCAAAAAGTGATTTTTATCAATTCATGTTGTTTGGATAGTTTGGATCAAAATTGCTTTTGAGTGTATAATTACTAAAATGGGTTTTAATATATATAGATATATATATATATATATATATATATATATATATAAAGCAAATTGCGCTCATTCCTTTCCTCCTGCGGCAACCTCCTGTGGCAATAACATTGACGTGAAATCCCTCTTTTTCTTCATGGCCCCATTTTCTAAGATTAATTATGCATAACTTGGGCCAAAACTGTCCGTCATGTTCATTTTTTCCCTAGGCCCATTTTTTGACCCATGGTCCGGATAATCCCTTTTCTTCTCCATCAGCCTTCTTCCTCAGAGATAACCCTAGCAGCAGTAGGGAGACAAAAACATAGTACAGAAGGAACTCAAAAATATATTTGAAGCTGCAACAAAAACGCAGTGGAGAAGGAACAATGAGAAGGGTAAATAGGAGAACATACCTTAGCTTAGATGGGAAATCGATTTCGGAAAACTCAAGCTAACCAAGGGAGCTTCAACTGAAAGGTGATTTTACACACTGAATCACATTTCCACACTCCATCCAAACATCTAGGTCAACCATTTTTTCACGTTTGACCCCAAAAAAACGCACGTTCAAGGGAGGAAAAAGTGGAACCAAACACACACTAAGAAATCTGCACATTTGTTGGATTCTCTAAAAGAATACTGCAAAGAAGCCTGCCAATCACTTTGTCGAAGAAGGAACTTAATATATTCCAAAAGAGATTTAAATTGAGGTTGGATGAAGAAACCTCATATGACATAATTCACCACAGCAATATCATTAGTCTAAAAAGTGACTCCAAAAAATATTTTGATATGTACTATGAACCTTCTTATTAATATTAAATATTCAAATAACATAAATATGCATTTAAATATGATTGGTTAAGTTTGAAACAAAGACATTTTAAAAGAATTTTTTTAAAAGCAAAAGGCATGCAAAAAGCATCACCATGAGACAAAAGATCCCAACTAGGTTGGCACCTTAGGACTCAACAATCATCTGCAACATGCCCAAATATTATTGAAAAAGAAAAGAATAAAGAATTCAAAAAAACCATGGGGGGGCGGACCAAAACCCATGGAAATAACAAATCATCTAAACCTGTAGTTTGGAAGCCAAAACCTATTACGATTAAAGTCTTCCAAAATAAATTTAGGGACCAAATCCCACCAACTAAAACCATTAGTAATAATCCCATTGTTGGCCAGCTTATCCGCACAAGAATTACCTTCTCTAAAAATATGAGTAACAAAAAAATGCATTTGTTTGGAAAGCATTAAGCAATTCCTTCATCTAACTCTAACTTTCCATGAAACTAAATTAGGGGACTTGAAGGCAGCAACCACCAAATTTGAGTCACACTCCAACCAAAGCTTCTGCCAACATTTATCAAAAGCAATTTCAATTGCAAACATAGCACCAATAAGCTCGGCATAAAACGAATTGGAAATGCCAATGTGGAAAGTATAGCAACAGAGTATAGCAAATCCGCTGTCCTTAAAAAGACCTCCACAAGCTGCAACCCCGGGGCTACCTTTAGCAGCACCATCAGAATTACACTTAACCCAAGTGCATAAGGGAGGAATCCAATCAACTTGAATGATCAAATGAGCTTTTGGAGGATGGCCATCAATAGCAAAGTTTTTAAGAACTTGAAAATCACCAATTGAGTGCTGCAACTTCCCTGGAAACAACCTACCCAAGAGGGATACATCAGCATAAATATACATTAAAACACATCTCAAGGGATTTTATTTGTTATGAAACCTGGCTTGATTTCGGCTATGCCAAATGAACCAAAGAGCATTAGTTACTGCAGCTAATTTCACATCTCTAATATGTGTACTAAGATGATGATCACAGATGCTAAGTGTAACACCGGGTGCCGACGAGGACGGGGAGTGGTAGCCGGTGCAAGTAGGCATGGACAAGGAGTAGCTCCTGGCAGGCTTCTAGGCGGAGGGACACATGAATGAACCGATTACACACCCGAATGAGAGGGATCCTGGGACTGTGTAGGTATGGGACTATACAGTTGAGGAAGGCTTATATGAATTGATTGGTACTACTTATACTAACAAGATGCATCTTCTTTTCGGTAGCCCATCACTTAAGAACTCCACAATTAAGCGAGCTTGACTTGGAGCAATTCTGGGATGGGTGACCTCCTGGGAAGTTTTCCCGGGAAGCGTGTGAATGAGGACAAAGCACGCTGAAAAGACCCGTGTTGGTTTATGGGGACAGTCGTCAATCCATAAAGCAGCCAGGGATGTTACAAATGGTATCAGAGCGGCACCTCTCCTAGTACGGTGTGGTTCGGGGACGAACCAAGTGGAAGCTGGTGGGCATGTAACACCCGGGTGCCGACGGGGGCGAGGAGCGGTCGCCGGTACAAGAAGGCACGGACAAGGAGCGACTCCTGGCAAGCTTCTAGGCAAAGTGACACATGAATGAACCGATTACACACCCAAATGAAAGGGATCCTGAGACTGTGTAGGTATGGGACTATATAGTTGACGAAGGCTTATATAAATTGATTGGTACTACCTATACTAACAAGATGCATCTTCTTTTCGGTAGCCCATCACTTAAGAACTCCACAGTTAAGCGAGCTTCACTTGGAGCAATTCTGGGATGGGTGACCTCCTGGGAAGTTTTCCCGAGAAGCGTGTGAGTGAAGACAAAGCATGCTGAAAAGACCCGTGTTAGTTTGTGGGGACAGTCGTCAATTCATAAAGTAGCCAGGGATGTTACACTAAGAATGGGGGTGCTTTGGGCACAGAGAAAGGTGAAGAAATACGGGGAAGGACACACTGATGAATGGTTCTAGAATAAAAGAAAGGGAGAAAAACAATTTTGATATCTAGAGGGAGAAGGTAACATGATAACAAAGGGAGGATAATGACTTTATTCTAATGTTCTTATGAAGATAACTATAGGAGGGTAAAAGAAAATCTCCCTACAGGGATTAAGGATATGGGGTGGAGGTGAAGGGATGACAGACGGGTTTGAGAGGCTTGCAGTCATTAGAGATTGCAAATCTGACACAAAGAGACTTGATGATATACCAGCTTGTTCTTTGGGAGTTGCATCCCTGTAAACTATTGTGTACCGACATATATCAGACACTACATCATAGGATGATGTTTGGGTTTGATGAGAAGAGATAGGTGAAGGAGGTGGAGACACGTGTGCTAAGGGTTTAACAAAAAGGGGAAGAAGATATGAGACAGGCAGGTTAAGTATACCTGGGTGAAAGGGAGAAGATGGTGCAGGAGAGGTGGATTAAAAGGGTCAATTTCTGGATAGACAACTGTCTGTGTCCCAACAGACAGGTCTTCAGCAATTGCAGAAGCAACTTCAACTTCTGCAGTTTGAGCTTATGCAGGCACTTCTACCCTTGCAGCAGTTGCTACAGCAGTAGGCACTAGGTAGCCTGACCTTCTCTTTCTGGGAATGGGTCCCAGAAGGAGAGTCTTCTTCTCCTTGGGTTCCTCCAAGGGCCTTGTCTTCTGCCCCCCCTGAGCAGGTGCTTTCTCTTTTCTGGGAGCAAACTCAACTTGTCTGGTCTCAGAAAAGGTCTTCACAACCCTTCTTCTCTTGCTTGTTTGTACTGATTCAGCTTCTGATGCCTCAGCATCCTTGGTCTTCCTCTTGGGAGATAGCTTCTTCAGTTTGAACCTCAAAGGTTCAACAGTCTCTTTAATCTCAGCAAAGACTGGGGGCTTCTGTAATCATGTCTATGATCCTGTCTGGCTACCTTTCCAGCAGGCCTCCAGAGCTTTTCTGAGATGGGAACCTTAAACTCATCAGTAGAAACTACTGGTTCCTTATGCTTCTGCTCACCAGCAGTCTTCTTCTTCTTCTTCTTCTTCTTCTGCTCTTCAGCAGCTTCAGCTTTCTGTTCTTCCTCTTCCAGAGGAATTCCAGGAATATTCATCATAGACAAGTTCTTATTGTCTATGGGAAAGGTTATGTCCATAAACTTTCCATCTCCAGGAACAAACAACGTGTTCCTAAATAGCCTTGTAAGCAGCATTCCATAAGGAAATGTCTGCATGTTGGTTCTCTTGACCAGAGATTCTAGGTGGGTGAAGATTACATCATTGATGTTCACCTTGATCTTGTGAATAAGATGACACAAAGCGAATCTGTCCATCTTAGTCACATTGTCCCTCGAGCCTTTCCTAGGCAGGACATGCTCTAGTAGCAGATTGTGGATGAATCTACACTTTATGACCATGCTCACTGGCTTCAAGTTGCTAGGATTTGGAACACCCTAGATAGCAATATTGTTGTCAGCAATTCCAATCTCATCCTCCCATTCGGACTTGAATCCAGCTCCAAGTCTGGGGCAACCGGTGACAAGTTCTAGAGAACTTAAATAGACCAAGAAGGTCGAATCCAGTACGCGAGCCCTAATAGTTTTGGTTCCATCCACTGGATTTGTAAGAATAACATCACTCGTCCAGAAGTCTCTAACCATCTTTGGATGAACCAACTCCTTAGTATCAAAGAAGGAGGTCCACTTGGAGTATTCCAACTCCTCTGTGACATTCATACCCAATTTCTTCATTTGCTGGAGATCTACCACTTTCCCAGTCAATATCTTCTCAGCATCAGAAATTTTCATGTTGTATTTAGCAGCAATTTCTTTAGAAGTGAGATGTTTCTTGGGTGCCATCGTAGAGAGAAGAGAGTTCTAGGGTTCTGAGAGATTTAGAAGGGTTTGACAGAGAGAGACGAAAACGAAGAGATTCAAGGGTTTTGAAAGCGTAAAGGTGCAACCTTTCTGACTCTGTCTTTTATAGTCATAAAGGCAGGAGAGAGAAAGAAAAAAATTTTAATTTAAAAAGGCACGAGTTACGTGGGGAACTACAGCGCCCACTTAGACATAAAGAAAACATGGTTTCGAGATTTAAAACTGTCGTGCAGATGATTAGATTCAGATTAATAAATAGTATTAAATAAATAATAATCATTTAAACAAAAACTGTTGGGTTCAACAGTAGTGACTCAGCAGAGTCAGACAAGTATCACGGACATGTGATATAAAAACAAATAGACAGGTAGCATAGACAGGTTAATCATATAACATCAGACATGTCATTCAACAATGCAATGCATATTTAGATTGTCTCTAATATAAACAAACATATCTTCAGCTAAGGGTTTTGTGAAAATACCAGCCCATTGATTTTCAGTTTTAAAAAACTTGATATCAAAGATACCTTTATGAACATAATCCCTTATAAAGTGATGTTTGATTTCAATATGCTTAGTCTTAGAATGCTGATTTGGATTTTTAGTTAAGCATATGGCACTTGAATTATCACACCACACAGATATATTATGCTCATAAATAGAGTAATCCTCAAGTTGTTGTTTTACCCATAATAGTTGAGAGCAACAATTAGCAGCTGAAATGTATTATGCTTCAACAGTAGACAGGGCAATAGTTGTCTGCCTTTTGCTTGACCAGGAGACTAAGCTGGCTCCAATGAAGTGACATCCTCCACTGGTGCTTTTCCTTTCTATTATGTCTCCAGCAAAGTCAGCGTCACAAAATCCCACTAATCTGTATTCTTTAGTTCTCAGATACAGCAAACCAAGATTAGTAGTCCCAAGCAAATATCTAAATATTCTTTTAATAGCTTTAAGATGGGATTCTCTAGGTTCAGATTGGAATCTAGCACACATACAGATACTAAACTGAATATCATGTCCGCTTGATGTTAAGTACAGTAGAGATCCAATCATACCTCTATAGACAGTTTGGTCTACCTTTTTACATTCACCATCTTTGCTTAGTTTTGCATTGGGTTGCGTGGGAGTCTTCATAGATTTAGCATTTTCCATCTTGTATGTCTTAAGTATCTCCTTGGTGTACTTTTGTTGATGGATGTAGATTCCATCACTTGTCTGCTTGATTTGCAGTTCAAGGAAGAACTTTAACTCTCCCATCATGCTCATCTCAAATTCTGCTTGCATTAGCTTGGAAAATTCCTTGCACAACTTCTCATTTGTTGCTCCAAAAATAATATCATCAACATATATTTGGACTATAATAAAATTATCTTTTGAGCTTTTCTTAAACAGAGTATTATCTACTTGTCCTCTAGTAAAACCATTATGCATGAGAAAAGAACTAAGTCTATCATACCATGCTCTAGGTGCTTGTTTCAAACCATATAGTGCCTTTTTAAGTTTGAAAACATGATCTGGTTTATCAGGATCTTCAAAATCAGGGGGTTGTTTAACATACACTTATTCTTCAATTATACCATTTAGAAAAGCACTTTTTACATCCATTTGAAAAAGAGTGATTTGGGTTTGTGCAGCATATGACATTAATATGTGTATTGCTTCTATTCTAGCTACAGGTGCAAAGGTTTTAGTATAATCAATACATTCCTTGTTGATTATAGCCTTGAGCTACTAACATTGCCTTATTTCTGACAACTTTGCCATCTTCATCCAATTCGTTTCTGAAGACCCATCTTGTTCTAATGACAAATTTGTTTTTGGGCTTGGAGACAAGTGTCCAGACATCATTTCTGGTGAACTAGTTGAGTTCTTCTTGCATGGC
Organism: Sophora flavescens; assembly: GCA_030762895.1. Taxonomy (NCBI): domain Eukaryota; kingdom Viridiplantae; phylum Streptophyta; class Magnoliopsida; order Fabales; family Fabaceae; genus Sophora; species Sophora flavescens. Next base: position 45,924,858 of record CM061065.1, on the reverse strand, counting down.
AAGAATCCAGCTTTCATCCTCAAGAGCTTCCTCAATGCTCTTTGGTTCTATTTCTGACAGAAATGCCACATTGCTTGATTCTATTGGAGTAGATCTGGTTCTCACTCCTTCTGGGGGATTTCCAATGATAAGATCCTTAGGATAATGATATTTGAACTTCCAGTCTCTCTTGAAATCATCATGAAGATCTTGACTTGTTTGTTGACTTGTCTGCTCTACTTGTCTGTTTAGCTCATTAAAAGGTTCTGTCTTGGTTAGACCAGGTTGTTGACTTTCTGGCTTGTTTATGTCAAGACCTGCAAGATCATCTTCTAGATCTGATAGTTCATTATCAGTCTTTAAACCATCATTGAACTTAACATGAACAAATTCTTCAATTACAGAAGTTCTAGAATTATAGACTCTAAATGCCTTAGACATTTCAGAATAGCCTACAAAGATAACTTTATCCACTTTGGAATCAAACTTCCCAAGTTGATCCTTAGTATTCAAAATGAAACAATCACATCCAAATGCATGGAAGTAAGATATGTTGGGGATTTTACCTTTCCACAATTCATAAGGAGTCTTATTTAGAAAATGCCTTATAAGTATTCTATTTTGTACATAACATGCAGTGTTTACTGCTTCTTCCCAGAAGTACATAGGGAGATTATTCTCATTGAGCATAGATCTAGCCATCTCTTGCAAAGATCTGTTCTTTCTCTCAAATACTCTATTTTGCTGTGGAGTTCTAGGTGTAGAGAAATTTTGAGATATCCCATTCTCCTCACAGGGTCTAAATTGCTCATTTTCAAATTCTCCCCCATGATCACTTCTAAGGGTATAAATACAGAAACCTTGCTCATTTTGTATTCTCTTACAGAATACAGAGAAAGCCTTAAAAGATTCATCCATGTGGGTTAAGAAGAGTACCCATGTAAATCTAGAATAGTCATCAACAATGACAAATCCATATTTTCTTCCAGCCAAGCTAGCAACACTAACTGGCCCAAACAGATCCATGTGTAACAACTGAAGAGGTGAGGTTGATACTTGGTTTTTAGATTTGATCTTGATTTTACTTGTTTACCTCTCTGACATGCATCACACAAGATATCTTTCTTAAAACTAATATCAGGCAATCGTCTCACAAGGTTATCTTTTTTCAATTTTGAAATTAGTTTCATACTAGCATGTCCTAGTTTCTTATGCCACAGCCATCTTTCATCCTCTTTAGACATCAGACAGGTTACACTTTGATATGAGAGATCAGTCAGTTCAATCTTATACATATGTTGTTGCCTTCTAGCTGAAAATAGGGTTTTGCCACTTATGTCTTTAACTATGCACAAATCCTTGGTAAAGGAGACATCAAATCCACTGTCACTTAATTGAATTATGCTAAGTAAATTGTGTCTTAATCCTTCAACCATAAGAACATTAGATATAGAGGGGAGAAGGGGTTTACCACCAATAGTACTAATTCCTATAACCTTCCCTTTCTGATTACCTCCAAAGGCAACATGTCCTCCTTTCTTAAGTTGGAGGTCTGGGAACATAGATCTTTTACCTATCATGTGTCGCGAGCAGCCACTGTCCAGGTACCAGCAGTAGTGTTTTCTTTGTCCTATTAAGGACATCTGTAATAAGAATTATTTGTTCTTTAGGTACCCATAATTTTCTGGGTCCTTTTCTGTTAGTTCTAGGAGTCCGTGAAGACTTCTTTTTCTTCTTGTGGATACACTTAGACATGACATGTCCAGTTTTTCCATAGAAGTTATAGACAGGTATGGATTTAATAAATGTTGACTTAACAGGAACTTTAGAGGTTTTAGTTGATACTTTATGATGTGTCTAATGGACATATCCAATACCTTCTTTGTTAAGGTAGTGTCTTTGACAGCCAAGCAGCTTGGTCAGATTGTCTCTACCGTTAACAAATTTGGCAAGATCAGAAGTAAGCTCTTCCACTTTCTGTTGAAGTTTTTCAACTTCTTCAGATTGTGATGTTTCACTAGAGATCTTAGCTTCATCAGACTTTTCCAGTCTTCAGCTCACTGTTCTCCTTGGCCAGCTTCTCACACTCTTGAGATTTCTACTTATGCTCACTAAGGAGCTTTACGTACTCTCTCTTGAGGGATTTGAAGGCCTTAGATAAGCAGTTGGATTCCTCCAGGAACTCCTCATAGGCATCAAGTAATTCCTCATAGTCAGGGCGTACCTCATCATTTGAATCTGAGTCAGTGTTGGCCATCAGACAGAGATTAGCTTCTTCCTCTGTCGCTTCATCATCAGAAGATGTTGACTCCAGATTCTCCCAAGTAGCCATCATTCCTTTCTTCTTCTTTTTGTAGAACTTCTTATGAGAGGCCTTCTTGAGTTGAGGACACTCAGCTTTTATATGACCAGGCTTCTTGCCCTCATAGCAAACAATTGGACTCTTGTCTGTTGAAGTGGATTCTTTGAAGTTCTTCTCCTTGTTGAACCTTCTGAAGGCTTATCCTTTCTGAACTTCTTTCCTTGTTAGAGAAGCTTTATCTTCCTGGTTAGGAGAGATAACTCTTCATCACTTTCAGAATCATCGGGTTCAGACGGGTCAGTATCATTGGATGACTCATTTGCCTTCAGAGCCTTTGAGGCCTTTGATGATTTTTGATAAGCTTTCAGAGAAATAGACTTGCCCTTCTTTGTTGCAACTTCATCACCAAGTTCCTGCTCATGAACAGTGCGTGTACCAAGAAGTTCATCCAAAGTCAAGTTGGTGAGATCATTGGCTTGAGAGATAGAAGTGACCAAAAGTCTCCACTGTTTAGGAAGACTTCTTAGCAACTTTCCAACCTTCTCAACATTAGTGTAAGTTTTACCAAGAGACTTCAGGCCATTGATGATAGTTTGGAATCTTCCTATCATCTGAGCAACAGATTCTCCTTTCTCCATGAGAAACAGTTCATACTTTCTGACAAGTATGCCAATATTTGATTCCTTAACTTTGGCTGTTCCTTCATGTGTGATAGCTAAAGTGTCCACATTTCTTTAGCAGAATCACAGGCACATACTTTTTCAAATTCTTCAGGACTGAGAGCACAAATGATGTTGTATCTGGCTAAATTTGTGATTCAGCTCCCATTTTTTCTTTGCTGCAGGGGTCCATTAAGCCTTTGGCTTGTCAGCATTGTCATTGAGACACCCCGACGTCCCATTAAAGATAACCCAAGATATCACGACCTAATTTCGTTATTATCGTTAGGCGGATGTATTAAAAACAACGGAAAAATTAAAAAATTAAAATATAAACAACATATATACATGCATGCATAACATATACACATCATAGCCTGATACATAAATGTCAAGGGATTCCCATCAGTAGGATCCCGATATATACAAACTGGTGATAACATAACATAAAAGAAATACATCAAAAGACCAAAAGGGAAGATGCCTCACCGATTCTCTCCACACCCCGTCCCCTCTCAAAATACAATAAAACCCCACTCATACCTATACGGATGGCACTGACCCGAGCCATCATATACTACCACCCTCGTCCACATCCCGTGGTCTGGCAGGTCTGGACACTCCTCCGCTCTCACTGGAAGAGCTCATGTCTGACTACCTCTAAAACCTCTGCCGGTAAAGTCTGCTATCGTGGGGATGAAGCCGTCTGGTAGATACTCGAGAAGACTCTGAAACTGTAGCCCGAACCTCGGGAGGTGCTGGTACCTCTGGAAGGGGTGCTAGGTCCTGGGAGGGGGAAATCGGGTCCTCCTCCTGGATATGTGCCAACTCAGGCCCTGGTGCTGGTGTGAGTCCTGGGACTAGTACATGAAAGGGTACCATGAAAGGAACTGGAGCCATGCTTGCCATCAGCAGTATCGGCGGTATGTGTCCATCTGGCTGGCCTATCGGGAAGGGAAGGGTAGTTCCAAAGAGGAATGTGCCGACGAAACCTATCGACGCTCCCTGTCTGAGCCCGGTGGTGATGGATGTAGGACTCGTATACACAACGAAACGAGTGACTGGGTCCACGAGCCACCCGTTCGGATCAACGCACTCTACCTCAAAGGTCCCCGAGAGGGGGAAGCCCGGGTCCTGAACCATCCATGGGTGATCCCAGTGCGCCATCAACTATATCAGGATCTGTGAAACAAAACATATATGTAAGAACACATAACAAAAGAAAAGGGGATAAGAAGCAATATAACGTCAAACGTGGAATGGGTTTAGCGACGTTTAATTCTATAACAGCATGCTAAACATCCGTCTCCAAAAGTATAAGTATCCATATATATATATATATATATATATATAAAACACAACCATCCTCAATCCACATCTAGGATTTTTCCTCTACCCTTTATCAAGATGCAATGCAAATGCTGTATGAATCATCTCATCAGGTATCAGCCATATCCAAATATCACATTAATAGAATCGACACGTCCTAGAGTCCTCGGGGCACACCTTCTTCCTCTGATGGAGGATGCCCATGCAAAGCAATGGCACTATAGCTGCACAATCCGGTGCACACCTATGGACCACTGTCAGGGTGCTCTTGCAACGCATGAACTATAACTGCAAATAAAATGAAATCATGTCTGGGACGATCCGCCGTTAGCCTAAACCCCAGGAATTCTCCCTCCGAGGTATAGACCCCACACTACCATGTTCAGGTCCACCAGACCATGTTTCAGGTCGACCATATTACATACCATGTTTCAGGTCACCCCTAGTGCCCTAACCGTTCATCATAATCTCATAGATAACCTCAATAATAATCCGGTCTCATCAATCTCATCATCATATTACAGTAACCATCTAGGTTAGGCACTACTAACACATATAATATGAATTCTTCAATACATCATCATAACTCATTATAACTTATCACTTACTCAATATCTAAGCACAAACATAACACTCATCATGTCATCACAATCATCATCATTACCATCATGTCATTACTTCCAAAATAATAAATACCAAAAATATAATAATAATAAATATAAACACTTTCAAAAATAATTACAGCACTGATGCTATCATTCATAAGTCAATCAGTCAAGCAGACAATCATCACGTAAAAAAATAATATATATTTATCGTGGCGACGATAAATGTACAATTTCTATATCATCATTGGTACCACTAGGTAGTCCCCAATGTGATATGGACATTGTCCGTTACTCATTCTCGTGTAGGGTTTGGTGATGGCATGGATTCCGGCCAGTGTACCAGATTCGTCGCCAAGTAATAAAAAGATCGATCCCTCATAGACCTTGATCTCAAATAACAATTAATTATCAAATCAATTAAACTAGACTATATAAAAAATGGATTTTGAAAAGATTTGATTTTTGTAATAAGAATTAAATTAGAAAATCAGATATTTAAGAATGCAATCAATTAAAAGAGGAAAGTAAATCAATTAGGGGTTTTTTTTCAAATCTAAAGAGATTCCTAGGAATTGGGTTACAAACAAGATTGTTCATGTTACCAAATTGACTACCCCTTGTTAATTATCAAAATTGCTTTGAAGGCGAATTTATCCTAAATAACTTAATGCTCCCTCTCGGGTTACCAAAACCGTGCCCAATTAAACCAACCCCTACTCTCGTGGTAATTGAATTTAAATTGAACCCTTTAAGTTTTGTGACAATTCGTGAACCCTCGAAGGACCGCTTCTAACTCTCTTGATTTAAGTCCTAAGTTTGATTCCTATAGATCCAATACCTAAGTTCACCGCTAGGTTCCTCCTTAGAGTATCTATGACATGCAAATAAGTGCGCACCAGATTCACAAGTAATTCATGCGATAGAAACCAAATCGAAAGCGAAATCGAAATTAACAAAGGGAAAACATCAATTCATAACATTAAACAGATCTTGGGCATAGCCCCAATCCCTAGAAATAAAAACTACTACTCAAGCATTGCCATGGTGATGGAAAGCTTGATTAACAAAAACATAAATGAAAACCTAAGAGAAGAGAAGAAGAAGGAGAAGGGAAATCCTAATTTTTGCCTAAGAGTAGCAGCCCAAAAGTCCCTGAAAGTCTCCCCAAAAGTCGAGCCTAATTGCCCTATTTATAGATTAGGGTAACTTGAATCCCAAGCAATCACAATTTCAGATCAAATCAGTTTCTAAAGATCCATATATCACGTGTCACGGCCGTGATGCCTGTCACGGCTAGGCCGTGACGTATTCTGTCTTGGAAGTTGCTTCGCTGGTTGGTCTGTCACGGCCGTGACCACCATCACAGCTAGGCCGTGATCAGTTCTGCCTGTGAGGGTCTGGTTCAGGCGTTCAGCTGACATGTCACAGCCGTGATGGACATCACGGGCTGGCCGTGACCAGTTCTGACTTTTCCATTCTTTCTTTTCAGCTCTACTTGATCATGGCCGTGATGGCTGTCACGGCTAGGCCGTGATGGGCTCTGTTCGGCTCATTTTCTTCACTTTTCAAGCCCCATCTTCATGCAAGCTCCATCATGGTTAATCTTGAGCATTTTACTCCTTAATTCCTACACAACAACACCACAAAACCGTCTTGCCCGTTCCAACACTAGTGCAATAAGTGCTTTTTACGTCAGTTAAAATTGATTTTTTACGTCAGAATACTGACTGACGTAAATACAGCTGACATTAATAGTTAATATTTTAACGTCAGTTGAGAACTGACGTTAAATATAAAACTATTAACGTCAGTTCTTTAACACAATTGACGTTAATTTTGTAAAAATTAACTTCAGTTTTTTAAACAACTGACGTTAAACATAAAACTATTAACGTCAGTTCTTTAAGACAACGGACGTTAATTTTGTTAAAACTAACGTCCGTTGTTATAAAGAACTGACGTTAAAGGTTTAATTTTAACGTCAGTTGTTTATTACAACTGACGTTAATAGTGTACTGTATATTTTATAAAATACTATTAACGTCGGTTGTTTGATACAACTGACGTTAATAGATTTTTTTTTAAAATTTAGTTTTATAATATTACTCCCCTCAGCTATCCCCGCATTCAGTAAATATCCCAAAGAATACGTAATATCACACACATTCTGAATTGCAAAGGAAAAATGGAACAATGGGGGGACTTAAAACCAAAACCCATGTATATATATAAATAAATTTTAGTTCCAATGTCTAAAAAACAAAACTACCAATCTAAGGATATATATATATATATATATATATATATATATATATATATATATATATATATACACACATGTTATCAATTAGTTTCTAAAGTCTAACAAAAAAACTATTTATCTAAGTATTGCGGAGGTATCTTGTCAATTCCTTTTTCAGCCGCATACTTGAAGAAGAATTCAGCGAAGCGCATCCTCAAGTCTCTTAACTCATCTTCTTGAATAGGCGATTGGTCGTTAAATGCCTACACACGTTCAAATAATAACAATAACATCAATGCAAGTCATCTTCAAAACTATAATATATAATTTAACAAGTTGTTTAAATATTACCTTATTCCATCCATCCGTAATAGATGTGGAGACTATGTTCAGCATATGAAGCATCACATAATAGCCGCACGACCACCCGTCATTTTGAAATCGAGACTACCAACAAAATTAATTTCAATGTCAGTTGAATATACATATAAATTAGTAATTATAATATTAATTATTTGATAAATAAACTACCAAACCTTGATGATGTTCCATACAGGATTTGCTTTAGCCTTAGAAGTCCTACTTCTCCCGTTGGCGCAACTTATGCTACTCGCCTTCAGCGCGCTATCATAAACAAATAATCATGTCGATCAATTAACAAATTCATATATCATGTGCGTAATAAACTAAAAACAACTGATATTAAAACTTAAATTAAATTTAAGATTAGTTACTTACTTATTTACAGCTTCCAACACCACCTGTGGCGGCTGTTGGTGGAGAGAGCAATAGAATATGACAGTATGCCTAGACAGGTGAAGTACGAACAACTGCCAATGACTTTTCATACAGTAGGGAGCCAGATATAATTCTTTCTGATTGTCTCCCAACAAGTTCCATAAGTATTCACTCAATGCATCGCCAGCAAAGAAATCGGGCAGAAGGATTGACGGATCTAAGAAGCCGTAAACTGATGCAACGCCCTTATCAAGCTGAAGACGATGGAGATACCTAAGATATGAAAAGGTGTGGATGTTAATTACATAATATATATATTTAAATTAAAAGAAACTATTAAATGGAAAAATACCAAAAATAAATAAGTTATAAAATTAACTTACATGCACCAGAGACTCAAAACATTGCTGTTCATCCAGACGTTATTTCTGCAGGCGTTCCCGAGATCGTCACTGATAAGCCTCTGGCTCATCTAGTTTTATGGCTAGTATGACCAGGGTTTTGTGCAAATTATATCCTATTTTCACCCAAATTAGATTAGATTGTCCTCAAGCAAGGTTTTGAGTCTCTAAAGTAGTTTTAGGTTAATTTAGCCAGTTTTGAGTCAAATAATGCACTTATAGTTGTGTCTTTGTTTTCAGGTTAAGTTGGAAGTCAAGAGAATAAAGAAACAGGGGATTCGCCTCGCGAGAGTTTCTTCGACTCGCGAACCTGAAAGCCAGCAGAACAGTGAAAATGTCATCCTCTCTGGTTCGCACCGCGAACAGCTCTTCGCCTCGCGACCCTGAAGGCTGATTGTTCCAGAAATTTGCAAGGTCTCTGGTTCGCCCCGCGAATCCATCTCTCGCCCCGCGAGCCTGGAAGTCAGAAAGCATCACGGTTAGGCCCTGATGGCCATAACGGGCGTAAGAAGAAGACTCCTCAATTCGTCGCCTCGCGAGCTAGTCCTTCGCCCCGCGAGAAGACCAAACGTTGCTGACTTTTCACAAGATTCGCCTCGCGAAGGTGTGCTCGCCTCGCGAGTGGACTTAATTTCTGAACAGTATAAATTGCCATTCTGAACAGCTTGGGAGAACTTTTGCTTCTCCATTGTTTTTGCATTTTTCTGTGTGTTTTCGTTTTCCATGGAGAACTAAGTTTCTAGGATTAATCTATTGTAATCGATTTCCACTATACTTGAGGTTCTTGTATTTCCTGTTTTGTATGCTTTTCCCTTTTCAATGCCATGCTTTATATTTCTGTTTGCTTAATTCAGGAGTATATTGTGTTGTGTTGATTTATTTTCGATGATATCATGTTCCTATAATTAATCGCGTTTGCTTAATTCGCGTGTGTACGTTTCGTGTTCGCTTAGTTCACGAAGGGCATAACCCCGTTTGCTTAATTCGGGAATAGGGACATATATCTGTAGTAGTGGTTTCGCTTGTAAATTGTTGCTACAACCGGGAGGGGATTAGAATCTGCTTAGGGCTTGGAAATTGCATGAACCTATGATAGTTGGGAAATCGAGAACAATAGATTAATCTGTTTTTAGCTATTTGACAATCTCTTTGAATTGCCTTGTTTTCATTACTTTATTTTCTTTATTTGCACTCCAATCCAACCCCCCCCCCCCCCCCCCCCAAACTGATTTTTGTGAAAAATAACACTTTAAGAGTCCTTGTGAGACGACATCCGAGTTGTCGCCCTAACTACAGTTTTAAAACCCGCTCGTTCTTTTTGGCGCGTGCGCGACAGCGCGTTCAAAAATTGGCGCCGTTGCCGGGGACTCTTGTTTGTTATTTTTCGCATTTTATTTTTATTTTCTTTTCTTTCTGTTATTTTCTGTTTTTGTTTTGAGTTGGTCTGGCTACTAGGTCTAATTGCCCTGAATTGTGTGATTTTGACCCGGAAATTGAAAGAACACTGCACACACTCCGTTGAGAATTTCGGGCTAGCACTAGTAGTGATTCTAATTCTAAAACTGTTTTTGAAAATATGGGTGATCAGAGGACATTAAGACAGCTTGCTGCCCCTGATGTTAACTATAATGGATTGTGTATTTCATATCCTGGTGCTGATACTCCTTTTGAACTAAAATCTGGTTTCATTCACTTGTTGCCAAAGTTTAATGGTCTTGCAGGTGAGGATCCACACAAGCACTTGAAGGAATTCCAAGTTGTCTGCTCCACAACCTCGAGATCAGAGGGAGTCACTGAGGATAGCATCAAGCTGAAGGCTTTTCCGTTCTCACTCCAGGGAGCTGTAAAGGATTGGCTATTATCAATAAGGAAGGAAATATGTGGCATCATGCAAGGGAATGAGTCGTTAGCTGAATATTGGGAAAGATTCAAGCATTTGGTATCCAGCTGCCCCCAGCATCAGATTTCTGAACAACTCCTTATCCAATACTTTTATGAAGGGTTATTGCCGATGGATAGGAATCTTTTGGATGCTGCTAGAGGGGGAGCACTTGTTGATAAAACCCTAGCTGCCGCCAAGCAACTAATTGAGAATATGTCATTGAATTCCCAGCAGTTTACTACCAGAAGAAATTCAGTTGAGACAAGATGTGTGCATGAGGTTCATAGTTCCTCTTCCAACCAGGCTCTTGAGAATAGAATGGATGAGCTAACTTCTTTTGTAAGGCAATTGGCAATAGATAGGGTTCAGCCTGCATGGTTGTGTAGCATGTGCAATTCTCCTGAGCACCCATATGATCCATGCCCCATCCAGAGAGAAGAGTTCGTCAGTGAAGCGCCTCAAGCTTATGCAGTAAATCCCTATAATCAAGGAAATAGTCAGAATCGGTACATCACTCCAGACCTCTCCACCAATAGGTACCATCCCAACTGGAGGAATCATCCTAATCTGCGGTATGGGAACTCATCCCAGCAACAACCGATGCCACCTCAGAATCCTCCTCAAGTGACTACTTCTGCACCTTCTGGACCTTCACTGGAGGACATGTTCAAGCAAATGACTTCACAATTGACTTCACAAATGAATGCACAAATGACTACACTTTTCCAGCAGCAAGTCGGACAGCTCCGGGCCTCACAGGCACAGTTTCAGCAGCGAACAGATGCCAGCATTCAAAATTTAGAGACACAGGTTGGACAACTGGCCTCCTCCATAAATAATATACGGCAAGGTCAAGGGACAACCCAGCTGCCTGCACAGCCAGTGATAAATCCCAATGCCTCCAACCCTAATGTGAGTGCCATTTCTCTGAGATCTGGAAAAGTTGTTGAGGCCACCTCTGAAAAAGATGAAGCAACTGTTGAGGTAACTCCTGAGCCTAGTGTTGAAGTTGAAGTTGAGAAAGTGTACAGACCACCAATCCCATTCCCACAGAGAGTCCTGTAATGCTCTTCTAGATGTGATCAAGCAGGTGCCCAAGTATGCCAAATTTCTGAAGGATCTATGCACCAACAAGAGGAAGTTGAAGAATAATGAGAGAGTTGACTTGGGAAGAAATGTTTCAGCCCTTATCCAGTCTAGGCCTGCACCAGAAAGAGTTGCTTCTTTAGCCCCTACTCAGGCACTACCACAAAAGTGCAAGGATCCGGGCACATTCACTATTCCATGCACTATTGGGGATAGAAGATTTGAAAATTGCATACTGGATTTGGGAGCCTCTATAAATGTCATGCCTACCTCCATCTTTAATAACCTTGATCTTGGGCCCCTGCAGTATACAGGTCTCACCATCCAGTTGGCCAACAGGACCAGTGCCCGCCCCATGGGAATGGTAGAAGATGTAGTGGTGCAAGTTGATAAGCTGATTTTCCCTGCTGACTTCTACATCCTAGACATGGCAGGGGAGACAAATTCTAGTAGATCACCGATAATCTTGGGCAGACCATTCATGAAGACAGCCAAGACTAAAATTGATGTGAATGATGGTAGCATGTCTATGGAGTTTGGTGATATTGTGGCCAAGTTTAATATCTTTGATGCTATGAAACACCCACTGGAGGAGCACTCTGTTTTCCACTTAGAGTTGCTTTCTGAGATCATTGATGATACCCATGAGGACCTTGTTTCATATTTTCCATTTATTTCTGGTTTTGATGATGTATATACTTGTACTAACTGTACTGACACTAACCCGTGTGCTGTTTGTGCTGAGTTTCTTGATTCAACTTTGCAGGGTGATAGTGATAGTGAGAATGCAGTTGTCTGTTCAGCAGAAGTCCTTGACATCATGGCTACTCCTAATGTACCATCCATTGAGCAACCACCATCCTTAGAGCTCAAGCCACTCCCAGAGAACCTGAAGTATGCTTACCTGGAGATGAATGAAAGACTTCCAGTCATCATTTCTTCCAGCCTTGACTCTGACCAGGAAGCGAAACTATTGGAAGTTCTGAAGGAGCACAAGAAGGCTATTGGGTGGACATTGGCTGATATTCCAGGAATTAGCCCCTCCAGATGCATGCACAGAATTCTATTGGAGGATGGGGCTAAACCAGTAAGGCAGGCCCAAAGGCGGCTTAATCCACTGATTATGGATGTGGTGAAGAAAGAGGTGACTAAACTTCTGCAGGCAGGTATTATATACCCCATCTCTGATAGTACTTGGGTAAGTCCAGTGCAAGTTGTACCAAAGAAGTCCGGTCTCACAGTAGTTAGGAATGATAATAATGAGCTTGTGCCTACTAGAGTCCAGAATAGCTGGCGAGTCTGTATAGATTATAGGAAGTTGAACCAGGTCACCAGAAAGGATCACTTTCCTTTGCCGTTCATAGAGCAGATGCTGGATCGGCTGGCTGGTAAATCTCATTATTGTTTTCTTGATGGCTTTTCCGGGTATTTTCAGATCCATATTGCCCCTGAGGATCAGGAAAAGACCACTTTCACGTGCCCCTTCGGTACGTTTGCTTATAGGAGGATGCCATTTGGCCTTTGTAATGCTCCTGGCACCTTCCAAAGATGCATGCTTAGCATTTTCTCTGAATTTATTGAAAATTGCATAGAGGTGTTCATGGATGACTTCACTGTACATGGCTCCTCATTTGATGCATGTCTGCATAGTCTGAGTCTAGTTTTAGAAAGATGTATTGAGACTGATTTCATTTTGAACTATGAGAAATGTCACTTTATGGTAGAACAGGGGATAGTTTTGGGTCATGTAATTTCTAAAGAGGGTATTTCAGTAGATCCTGCAAAAATTGATGTGATTTCTTCATTGCCTTACCCATCTTGCGTACGCGAGATCCGTGCTTTTCTTGGCCATGCAGGTTTCTACAGGTGCTTTATTAAGGACTTCATCAAGATAGCACTGCCATTGTCAAACCTGCTGAAGAATGATGCCATGTTCCATTTTGATGAAAATTGCAAGAAGGCATTTGACTACCTGAAAAGAGCATTAACTTCTACCCCTGTCATCCAGCCCCCTGACTGGACACTCCATTTTGAACTTATGTGTGATGCTTCCAATTTTGCTGTGGGAGCGGTTCTAGCACAAAGGGTGGGCAAGGCTGCCCATGTAATTCATTATGCTTCTAGGACATTAGATGCTGCACAGTCCAATTACACCACCACTGAGAAAGAACTACTAGCTGTTGTATTTGCACTTGATAAATTTATGTCATATTTGATAGGTTCTAGGGTTATTGTTTTCACTGACCATGCAGCTCTGAAGTACCTGTTAAAGAAACCAGAAGCTAAGCCAAGACTGATCCGGTGGATGCTTTTGCTCCAAGAATTCAATGTGGAGATAAAAGACAAGAGTGGAGCTGAGAATTTGGTAGCCGATCACTTGAGCCGAATAGCAAGGGATGAGGATCCTTCTCCCATCCAAGATGACTTCCCTGATGAGAGACTCCTACATCTGTATGGGGTAACCCCCTGGTTTGCTGACATAGTTAACTTTATTGTTGCTGGTGTTGTTCCTGCAGGTACAAGTAGATCCAAGTTCCACAAGCTCAAGAGCGATGCAAAGTACTATGTGTGGGATGATCCCTACCTGTGGAAGTTTTGCAGTGATCAGGTTATTCGGAGGTATGTCCCCGATCATGAGAGAGTCCATCCTGCATTTCTCTCATGCCTCTCAAGTTGGAGGACATTTTGGACCACAGAGGACGGCAAGAAAAGTCCTGGATTCTGGGTTCTACTGGCCCACAATTTTTAGAGATGCCTATGAGGTATACAGGAATTGCAAAGAATGTCAAACAACAGGCCCTGCCATCACTCGTAGGAGTGAGATGCCTCAACAGCCCATGCTCTTTTGCGAGGTTTTTGATGTGTGGGGGATTGATTTTATGGGTCCTTTCCCTGCTTCTTTTGGTTTTGTATATATTCTTTTGGCTGTAGACTATGTTTCAAAGTGGGTGGAAGCAATTCCCACTAGGACTAACGATGCTAAAGTTGTTTCCAAATTTGTTAGGTCCAACATTTTTTGCAGGTTTGGCATACCTAAGGCTATCATCAGTGACCAGGGCACTCACTTCTGCAACAGAACCATGGAAGCCTTACTCAGGAAATATGGAGTTCTGCATAGAGTTTCCACTGCTTATCATCCCCAGACCAATGGCCAAGCTGAGATATCAAACAGGGAGATCAAGCAGATTCTAGAGAAGATGGTGCAGCCTAATAGAAAGGAATGGAGCCGCCGTTTGGAAGATGCACTGTGGGCTCAGAGGACCACTTTCAAGACACCTATAGGAATGTCCCCCTTTCGGTTTGTATTTGGTAAGGCATGTCACCTCCCTGTGGAAGTTGAGCACCGGGCATGCTGGGCAGTAAAGTGTTGTAACATGGACATGAAGGAAGCTGGTGTTGAAAGAAAACTACAGTTGCAGCAACTTGAGGAGCTTAGGCTAGAAGCCTATGAAAGCTCCAAGATTTATAAAGAGAAAACAAAACAATTTCATGATAGGATGATTGTTAGAAAAGAATTTTCTGTGGGCCAGAAAGTCTTACTGTTTAATTCCCGCCTGAGATTGATGGCTGGGAAACTTAGGGCCAAATGGGATGGCCCCTTTGTTGTTACTAACGTTTTTCCTTATGGTGCAGTAGAGATTCAAAGTGTAGGTACCAACAAGACCTTCAAGGTTAACGGGCAGAGGCTGAAGCCATTCCATGGTGTGGATGTTGTTGTTCCTGTGGATGCAAATGTTGAGGAGCTCTCCTTGGAAGCTCCCACCTACACTGACACATGATCAGGGAGTTTCTTTTCCTTTCCCTCACTCTGATTGTATAGTCTGTTGTTCATTGGGGACAATGCATATTTTAAGTGTGGGGAGGGAACAAGTTGTAGTTTTGTTATGTCTTGTTTTTTTTCCTTTTCTTTTAATAAAGCTCCTGAATAATTTGAGAAGCTCAGGAGTTGTGTTGAGTCTTATGTTGGCAAGTTTGGTAAATGAGACGCCCCGACATCCCATTAAAGATAACCCACGATATTAAGACCTAATTTCGTTATTATCATTAAGCGGATGTATTAAAAACAGCGGAAAAATTAAAAACTTAAAATATAAACAACATATATACATGCATGCATAACATATACACATCATAGCCTGATACATAACTGTCAAGGGATTCCCATCAGTAGGATCCCGATATATACAAACTGGTGATAACATAACATAAAAGAAATACATCAAAAGACCAAAACGGAAGATGCCTCACCGATTCTCTGCACACCCCGTCCCCTCTCAAAATACAATAAAACCCCACTTATACCTATACGGATGGCACTGACCCAAGCCATCATATACTACCACCCTCGTCCACATCCCGTGGTCCGGCAGGTCTGGACACTCCTCCGCTCTCACTGGAAGAGCTCCTGTCCGACTACCTCTGAAACCTCTACCGGTAAAGTCTGTTATCGCGGGGATGAAGCCGTCTGGTAGATACTCGAGAAGACTCTGAAACCGTAGCCCGAACATCTGGAGGTGCTGGTACCTCTGGAAGGGGTGCTAGGTCCTGGGCGGGGCAATCGGGTCCTCCTTCCGGATAGGTGCCAACTCGGGCTCTGGTGCTGGTGCGAGTCATGGGACTAGTACCTGAAAGGGTACCATGAAAGGAACTGGCGCCATGCCTGTCATCGGCGGTATGTGTCCATCTGGCTGGCCTATCGGGAAGGGAAGGGTAGTGCCAAAGCGGTACGTGCCAACGAAACCTATCGGCGCTCCCTGTCCGAGCCCGGTGGTGATGGACGTAGGACTCGTATACACAACGAAACGAGTGACTGGGTCCACGAGCCACCCTTTCGGATCAACGCACTCTACCTTAAAGGTCCCCGAGAGGGGGAACCCCGGGTCTTGAACCATCCATGGGTGATCCCAGTGCGCCATCAACTATATCAGGATCTGTGAAACAAAACATATATGTACGAACACACAACAAAAGAAAAGAGGATAAGAACCAACATAACGTCAAACGTGGAAACGGTTTAGCAACATATAATTCTATAACAACACGCTAAACATCCGTCTCCAAAAGTATAAGTATCCATATATATATATATATATATATATATATATATATATATATATATATATATATATATATATATATATAAAACACAACCATCCTCAATCCACATCTAGGATTTTTCCTCTACCCTTTATCATGATGCAATGCAAATGTTGTATGAATCATCTCATCCGGTATCGGCCATATCCGGATATCACATCAATAGAATCGACAATTCCCAGAGTCCCCGGCGCACACATTCGTCCGCTGATGGAGGATGCCCGTGCAAAGCAATGGCAGTACAGCTGCACAATCTGGTGCACACCTCTTAACCATATTACAGACCATGTTTCAGGTCACCCCTAGTGCCCTAACCGATCATCATAATCTCATAGATAACCTCAATAATAATCTCATCTCATCAATCTCATCATCATATTACAATAATCATCCTGGTTAGGGACTACTAACACATATATAATATGAATTCCCCAATACATCATCATAACTCATTATAACTTATCACTTACTCAACGTCTAAGCAAAAACATAACACTCATCATGTCATCACAATCATCATCATTACCATCATGTCATTTGATGAGTGTGATTTCACCTCATTTTCCATGTATATTTCTGCATGCATTTGCATATAGTTAGGCCATTTTAGTTTGAATTTGGTTAGTTTTTCCTTTGGAACGGATAAGGTGGTTTTGTGTGTTGTTTTGCAGGAATTTATGAGCAATTGCCCAAGATTTGGCCTTGATAAAGCTTGGATGAAATAGAGCCTGAAAAGAGAAGAAATTGAGCCAAGCAGAATTCTGAAGATTCGCCCCGCGAGACTGGTTCTCGCCTCGCGACCCTGAAGACTGATTGTTCCAGAAAATGCAAACATTTCTGTCTCGCCACGCGAACCATGTCTCACCCCGCGAGCCTGAGGAACATAAGCCATCACGCCCAGGCCCTGATGCTCATCACGGGCGTATTTGAGAAGAACCTGTCGATCTCGCCCCGCTAGCAGCTCTCACCTCGCGAGAGTACGAATCCGTGAAGTCAGATTTTTAAGATTCGCCTCACGATATATGTTTCGCCCCGCGAGCGCGCGAAAGTCAGAACCCCTGTTATAAGCTGTTTTAGGGCAGAACTGAAAGGGGGGATTGGATTTCGAAAGAAAGGAGGCGGCTACAAACCCTAAGAAGGCATTCTCTGCTCCTGTGGCTGCTGCTGGGCATCTTCCATGGAGTTTCTCCCTTCCTTCATCTTTGTATCTCTTCTTTTCCCTTTTACTTTGATGATGTGTAGCTAAACTCCCCCTTGTTGGGGTTAGATGATGGTTTTCTGAATTTGGTTGTAATATGAATTCGTAGTAATGCAATTTCCTATTTCTTTATGAGTGTTTGATTCCTTGCTTAATGCTTTCCTTGGTTTGATCATCCTAGGAATGATTAGTTGCTTTAATAGACAATTGAAAGGTTGATGTTAAGGCATGCTCATGAATCAAATGCCAAGTAGTTCATGAACCTAGACATAGGTCTTGGGGTGCTTGCAATCATATGAATCTTGACTCTTAATGCAATTTCTCATGTTAATCCACCTAAGACATTAGGGTTTAATTTGGGATTTTAGGCTCATTCCACCTAAGACATTAGGGTTTGAGTATTTGAAGAAGATTTGATTGTCATAATTGAAGTAGGAATTGTGTTATTTACCATTTCATAGCACCAAAGGAGGATTAGCCTAGTCTAACCCTAACAATTCTATCCAATTGTTGTTCACATTTCTGTTTGCCCACTAAGTGTTTGATAAAATACCAAAAAGAACAAAAACATTTTATTCTTGTTTGTTTCATTAGATGTTAGAGCTACCTTCATTCCAAACAAGATTCTCCTAGATAGTAGTTCAATTTGTGAAGTGGTACTTGTCCACGATCCCTGAGGACGATTTCCGGTTCTTACCGTTTTATTACTTGCAACGACCCGGTACACTTGCCGAGTCCGTGTCAAGTTTTTGGCGCCGTTGCCGGGGATCGGTGTGCCAATATCACTAGTACCAAAGGGGACTCCTAATTTAGGCATTTTTCATTTTTTATTTTCTGTTTTTCTGTTTTTCATTGAAGCTACATAATTGTCCATTAGTGCTTAACTTGTACGTGTTGTTCGTTGCTAGTCTACTGTTGTTTTTCTGTTCTTTTTCTGTGCTACTCTGTTTGTTCCTTGTATGCGAGGTACAATCGACCCAGGTGAACTTCAATTTGACCCTGAGATCGAGAGGTTTTGCAGACAGAATAGAAAGGAAGCCAAAGCAAGGAAAAACAGAGAAAGAGCATCTTCTAGTATACAAGAGCCACAAGTTGAGCTACCTAGTGTGCAAGAACCACAAGTTGAAGTAGCAACTGTTACCATGGCGGAAGAAAATGAACCAAGAAGGACAATGGGGGACTATACTTCCCCTAGAGTCGATAGATGTGGGACTCCCATTGTTAGACCCAAAGTGGCTTGCAACAATTTTGAAATAAAGGCATCACTTCTCAACCTTGTGCAACAAAATCAGTTTGGAGGTTTGGACAGTGAAGACCCTCATGCTCACAATGGCACATTCATTGAGTTGTGTGACACCATCAAGCTAAATGGAGCTTCCGATGAGGCCATTCATTTAAGGCTTTTCCCTTTCTCTTTGAGGGATAGAGCTAAGTCATGGCTTCAATCTCATCCTCATGGAAGTATTATCACTTGGAATGATTTGGTGAGCAAGTTCTTATCTCGCTTCTTCCCTCCTTCAAGAATGATCAAGTTGAGATCCGAGATTAATGCCTTTGCACAGAGAGATGGTGAGTCACTTTATGAAGCCTGGGAGAGGTTCAAGTCTTTGCTCAGAACTTGTCCAAATCATGAGTTAGAGACATGGCAGCAAGTGGCAACCTTTGTTAATGGGCTCAACAGGAATTCCAGAAGTATGATTGAAGCGGCTGCAGGTGGATCATTGAGTCAGAAGACACCTGAAGAGGCAAAGAACTTGATTGAGACTATGGCTAATAATGATTATCAAATGCCTAGTTCTCGATCATTGGTCAAGAGAGGTGTGTTGGAGCTTGATGAAATTGGCGCTCTTAAGGCACAAATGGCTATTCTTACAAAGCAATTGGGGTTCGTTCAACTGCAGAATTCTCAACTACAAGCTGTCCAAGTTCAAGCTACCTCAGTGTGTGATTTCTGTGGAGGTAACCATGCAAATGGAAATTGTGAGATTAATGTGGTTGGAAGTTCTGGGCAAGAAGAGGTGAACTACATGGGGAACCAAGGGCCTAAGAATGATCCCTACTCTAACACCTACAATCCGGGGTGGCGTAGCCATCCTAGCTTTGGTTGGAAACAAGGACAAGGATCGAGTTCATAAGCAAAGCCCTCTCAAGAGAAATCAAGCAACTTAGAGAATATTCTAGGCCAGTTCATGCAAGCGACCCAAGCCAATTTTCAAGCAACTCAAGAGAATATGAAGAATCAAAATGCCTCCATCAAAAATATTGAGCACCAAATAGGCCAACTGGCAAAGCAAATAGCTGAGAGACCTCAAGGACAATTGCCGGGAGACACCGAGAAAAATCCAAGAGAGGATTGCAAGGCAATTACTACGAGAAGTGGAAGGGTAGTAGGGGCACAAGAAAAGATTGAAGAGAAAGAAGAAAAGAGGGTTAGTGAGGAGGTGATTGTTGAAGATGTAACCAATGAAGAACCCGAGACTTCCCAAGCCACTATCTCTAGTCCCATTGTTGTTGAAGCTGAAAAACCACAAAGAGAAAAATTGGTGGATGAAGAATTTGCAAGAAAGAAGACTAGAAGGTAAATTCTTGAAGAAGTTGACAATCCCAAGGAGTTGCCACCATATTTCAAGGTACCCTATCCTCTGTAACACCCTAGTTTTTACACCTAGGATTAATTATTTTATTTATGTTTATTATGTTATGTGGTTTAGTTTGAGTAATTAAATTACTCTCTTCAAATTAGTTTATTGGGTGCGTTAGCACTGACTTAGTTCAGTGAATGCACGCTTACTAGACAATAATTACGTTATTGTCACTATTATACCAGTACAGAAAAATATTTTAAATAATATGATTAAGAGAAAAACATTTTCATATTCCTATTCTATTTAATTTTAGAGTTAAAAATATTCTGGTTTGACTTCAATCGGAGATTAAATTTTGGACTGAGTATTTTCTTAGTTGATCAGTTCAACTATTAATCTTTTCTCTAACTTGAATTTCGAAATCATAGCTTTATCAATCTTTATTTTTAGATTCTAAAAAGTAAAAACATGTTTATTTTAGGCCTAATATTTATCACTCATTTTGTACCTATTACTAAAGAATTGGTTTAAAACTTAACTTTCTCAACTTTTTCTCTCTCTCTTTCTCGACGCCTCTCTCATTTTCTCTTTTCTTTCACTGCTTCTTTCTCTTTTCTTCTTTCTTTTTCTCTTCTTCCTCCTAACTCCATCTTCTTCTTCCTCCTCCTTCTCAACCAACCAGCCGCGCCACCCTAGGAGTCGCCGTCCAGCCGTGCGCCGCCGGGGAGGTCACCGTCTGGTAGCGCCTGGTAGCGGAGAAGACGCGCGTTCTGCTCCGTCTCGTTTCTCCTGTTCACGTCGCGCTAGCCACCGCGGTAAGCACCGCGCGCTGCCGCCTCCATGGTGGTTTTCACTAGGTGAGTTTCTTTAAGCTTTCTTCTTCCTTTCTATGAAGCTTAGCTTCACTTTATGGGTCATGGTTGTTGTAGGGGAGTGTTCCACCGCCACTGCCACCTCGTCGGAATCGCGTCCGCCGCCGCGAGGAGCACCACAGCACCACCTTCAAGTTATCTTCTTCCTTGGGTGAGTCAAAACCCTCTCTTGTGTCTCAGATTTAAAACCCCAAATCTGATTTTTGAAACCCTAACCCTAACCCTTTGATTTCAGATTTTAATCTTGAAATTTAAGGTTGTTTTATGAGATTGGGACTGTGAATTTGTGTTTCCCTAAACCAATTTCATTATTCTGAGTTTTCCCTAAATTTTAATAAGGAGCCCTAAACCCCCAATTTGATTTTATTTGAATTTGGGTATGTTTTTGTGAAATTAATTATGATTTAGTGCAATTAGGACTCTTAATGGATGATTTCCAAAGTTCTTTTTCATGATCTTTTAATCAAAACAAAGTTTCCTTAAAGGGTATTGGGAAGCGTGAGCTTCAAACATGATTTTCTTAAAAAAATAACCTTGTTTGGTAATTAGATCAAGTGTTTAGGTAAAGTTAGAATGTGTGTTTGATCATGTGAAACTGATTTCTTGATTTCTGGTTGTTGCGCGTTGTTGGATTTACTCTCTGAGACGTTTGGACAGGGCTATGCTTGCTTGATGGAGTAGATATGAGCTAACGTGGGCATTAGGACGAGGATCCTTTACTTGTCTTCAAAGGTAAGGGGGGAGTGAACCACATCACACCATATTGGTGGATGTGAAGATGGCTTTATTTATCTGGTTGCCGAAAAATCCTAAGTTCAGGATTTTCCACTTTGTTTAATTAGTCCCTTATGAGGACATGATTGTAGTGGTTAATTGTTGTTTGATCTATGTTTATTGGTGTGATTGCTTGGTTGGAAAATGATTTCTCGTATGTTGAAAAACCATCACTTTGATCATTGGATCAAAGTGAGGATTTAATAATTGGTTATTGTAAATAACTCGATTATTGTGATTATTCGAAATAACTTGATTATTATGATTATTTGATATAACATGATATGTTGATGCGCATGAATAATTGTGAGATTATTTGGTGAAGCGTAACCTTCACTTTGGTTGTGATTGGCTTTTGGCCAAAGGTGAATGGAAATGGGAGTTTAACTCCAATCCTTGAAATTTTAAACGACTTTAATATCCTTAAGTGAGAAGATGAATGTTAAATCCATAAAGGAAAAATGATAAGTTTTGAACAATTATTTTGGAACTTTGATTTTGATTAAGGTTTTAGAAATGGATTGAGAACTATTTTAATCGTACGTTATATTTTGATTTACCAAAGTTATACTTTAGAAACCGAAGAAATAAGTGTTTTAAGGAAAAATGAAGATAAGAAGAAAGTGTTATTCTTCCAAAGTTGTTTTTACAGTGTTTAAAACCGTCTTAAAGTGTTCAGCTTATTCCAAAATGACTTCGATTAAATTGTGATTCACTTACACCATCCCTAAATATGATTATATTATCTGGTTTTCTCTTCCCAGAACTTGTGTAGAAATCAATTAGAAGCTTTCTGTCAAGTTTTAAGACTTTTGAGTGAAATGTTATTCAAGACCTTAATTTGGTATTGTAATACCTTAACATGAGTAATGGAACTCAAGAGAGTGAAAGATTTGAGAAAAAGGGGTCGTATTTGTGAAAATGCGGGGTTTAGGTCCTAAATTCAGTGAAATGGGACAAAACCACCTTTTATGTATTTCAAGTGTTTTGAGGGATTTGATGACAATATGCCTTTATTTGAATTTATCTTCAAATGGTTTGGTTTCAGTCAAGGAGTATTGATTTTTAACCAAAAGGATTTTAGTCGTCATGACTAATATTTCAAGTGAAATGAAAAACCTAAGTCGAGGATGGCTTAGTGAAGACAAAGACTTAATGATTAAGACTCATGGTGGAGCAAGACCATATGTCATAAAGTAAGGACGATTCACTCATCCTTACATCCATAATACTTAATGACAAAGAGTATTTCGAGGTTTCTTGCTCGACAAGTAAATCCTATTCGAGAATGGACTTAAAGAGGCAAAAATTGAGTTGGTGACGAATGACCAACCTTCATAATGTACTAAACCGTTGAAACATGGATAGTCCAACGGGGGGTGATTCCCAAGAGGTTGGTACTGTCTACTTTGCCTCTAGAATGGCTTTTGGTTTCCGTAAGGAACCACAAAATTTATCCGGTGGATAAATATGAACGAAATGGCTTTTGGTTTCCGTAAGGAACCCCGAAATTTATCCGGTGGATAAATATGAACGCACACGCCATTAACGGCATTATTGCCTAAACACATAGTTGATACTATGTTCTGTAAGGCCTTTGTGCCTAGGAAGTTGAGCCGACATGCATGTGCGCATGAGGACGTGCTAGTGACGATCTTAAATGGTCTTGGGGGTGTTCAGGGTAGGAGGGTCACAAATGGCCAGTTGGTGATTCTTCTTGGTTGTGGCATTCCATGCAATACACTGACATCAACGACTAGACGCTAGCCGGTCACGATTATTGAGAGTGTTTCACAATCAATTATAGTACCACTATGTGGCTGTTACTATCGAACGCACAAGATGCCCAATGTTGGCAGTTGTGAAACATGTGCTCTAATCACTCCTTCCGAATGTTCTCTTAGCTCCGGAGTTAAGGTCAAATCTTCCTTGAGGCTGTATAGGTATGGGACTATGCAGTTTCAATCAGTTATCTCTATTCTCGAGTCTCTGTAAACTAATAGTGTCCAGTCATGCTTGATGAGATTGTGGTTACCCTGATTTGTATACTGTTGACTATATGTGCATGTGTTATCTGTTACTTGTATATACTGGACTGTTTGACTTAAATATATGTTTACATGGATATGAATATATGTTATGTGGTGTCGTGCTATTTTCATATCTGTCATATGTTGTGATGTTTGGGAATCTCACCTCTTATTTTATATTGCCTATGTTGGCTGGCTATGTGCATTCTGCGTTCTTCAGAAAAGACTGAGATGTCAAGATGTGTCCTGTCCGATTCATCAGAGGTTGAGGATCGAGCTTGCAGACGATATGTTGGAGTTCTAGTGGATGTCTTCCAACATTTAGATGGTTCAAGTCGATGGTCTTTGTGGTTGTTGTCATGCCTGACCTTTCTTTTCTCGAGATAGGCATGACTGTCGTTGGTTTGTAGGCTATGACCTTTCTCTTGGAAAGGGAAAGGCTTAGTCCAAGAGCTACCTTTGTAGTGGCTCTAGTAGTGTCGTCGTGATGATGTCGATAGTGGACTCAAGTAGAGTTTCCACTAGATCTCGTCAGTTGGGGTTATCCTTCTCACGATGTACGAGAGGATGGTCTTTTATATTTTGGTTTGGCCAGCTTGGGATGTCTGGGAGTTAATGTTACTGTTTATGGAGCTGCGACTCCAAGTACCTTGTATTTTAGGAGCTGCGTCTCCATAGCTTTATGTTGGGTCTGTGTATCTTTATGTTTTCAGTTTTTGAGTCGGGTTGGGTTTTATGTAAATAATTTTTGAACTTACAACCTTAATCATGATTAGTAGATGTTTTAATGCACTGTTATTTTCTGAGTAACCCTGGACTGTATCATGTAAATATTTGATGAGGTTGAATGTTTTATTGCTTACCTTGAGAAAAAGAAAAAGTTTTGATATTATAAAATGTTTTATCAGGTATTCTGACTTCATCCAAACTCCGTTTTTCAAAGGGGACATTTCGAAATGTTTTCTTTCAACCTTCGAAAATTCTTACCTTGATCTATTCTATTGATCTTCAAAGAAAAAAAATTACCCCATTTTATTGCAGAGAATTTAATTAAACTACCTTTCGGCCTTAAAATGTCATAAAATGTAGCACCCGAGAAGGGTGTTACATCCTCAAAGGTTGAAGAAAGAGGCAAAAGACCAACAATTCTCTAAGTTCCTGGATGTATTCAAAAAGTTGCAAATTAACATCCCGTTTGCCGAAGCCCTTCAACAAATGCCTTCCTATGCTAAGTTTATGAAGGAGATTCTTACTAACAAGAGAAGGTGGAAAGAGGAGACGGTCATGCTCACAGAAGAGTGTGGTGCTATACTCCAAAGGAAGTTACCGGTGAAGATGGAGGATCCGGGAAGCTTTACTATTCCATGCACTATTGGTCATTTGAATATTGGGAGAGCCTTGTGTGATCTCGGTGCAAGTATAAACCTTATGCCTCTCTCAATTTTCAAGAAGCTGGGAATTGGTGAAGTCAAGCCAATTGGGATTTCTCTCCAATTGGCGGATCGCTCCATTACATATCCTTATGGTGTAGTGGAGGATTTGTTGGTCAAAGTGGACAAATTCATCTTTCCGGCAGATTTTGTGGTGTTGGACATAACTGAAGATAGTGAAACTCCGTTGATTCTTGGGAGACCATTCCTAGCCACGGGTAGAGCTTTGATTGATGTAAATCAAGGGGAATTGGTGCTTAGAGTCCAGGATGAAAAGGTCACCTTCAATGTGTTTGAAGCAATGAGGCATCCAAGTGACAAGGATACGTGTATGAGTGTGGACCTTGTTGATTCATTGACTGATAAGAGTGTGCAACAGACTTTTGAAGATTCTTTGGAAGCGGCTCTTATGATGGGGGATGTAGAAGAAGAGGTATCTGCGGAGGAAGTTGAATTCATGGTTAAATCCCTTGAGGCTTGTCTGGTGGTGAATAGTGTTGAAGACAAAGTTGTGGAAGATGTGCGGATTGAAGACAAGGGTGAACCATCTGTGCTAGAGTTGAAAGAACTTCCATCCCATCTCCGTTATGCTTTCCTTGGGATAAATTCTTCGTTCCCAGTTATCATTAGTAGTGAATTGAACTCTCTGGAGGAAGAGAAACTGTTAAGGGTGCTCAGGGAGCACAAATATGCAATTGGGTGGTCTATGTCCGACTTGAAGGGGATAAGTCCCTCATTCTGTATGCACAAAATCCTCTTGGAGGAAAATTTCAAGCCGGTTAGACAACCCCAAAGAAGACTCAACCCGAATATGAAAGAAGTCGTCAGGAAGGAGGTTGTGAAGCTTTTGGATGCGGGAATAATCTATCCAATCTCCGATAGTCCATGGGTGAGTCCGGTCCAAGTTGTTCCCAAGAAAGGGGGATGACAGTGGTGGCAAATGAGAAAAATGAGCTCATCCCCTCTAGGACCGTTTCTGGATAGAGGGTGTGTATTGATTACAGAAGACTGAATGAGGCCACCAGAAAAGATCATTTTCCATTGCCCTTCATTGATCAGATGTTAGAGAGGTTGGCGGGCCATGCTTTTTATTGCTTCCTTGATGGATACTCAGGGTATAACCAGATTGTGGTTGACCCACAGGACCAAGAGAAGACCGCTTTCACTTGTCCCTATGGCGTCTATGCATACCGGAGGATGCCATTCGGGTTGTGTAATGCACCCGCCACTTTTCAAAGGTGCATAATGTCCATATTCTCTGATATGAATGAAAAATTCATTGAGGTATTTATGGATGATTTTTCTGTGTTTGGTGATTCTTTTGATAATTGTCTGAATAATCTTGCATGTGTTTTGAAAAGATGCCAAGAAACTAACCTTGTTTTAAATTGGGAAAAATGCCATTTCATGGTTAGGGAAGGCATAGTTCTTGGTCATAAAATTTCATCACGGGGGATGGAAGTTGATAAAGCAAAAATTGAAGTGATTGAAAAACTTCCCCCTCCCATAAATGTGAAAGGTGTTAGAAGCTTCCTAGGGCATGCGGGTTTCTATAGGAGATTTATAAAAGATTTTTCAAAAATTGTGAAACCCCTGTGCAAGCTCTTGGTAGTTGATACTCCTTTTGTATTTTATAATGATTGCATGCATGCCTTCCAGCTTTTGAAATAAAAACTCACCACCGCACTGGTCATTGCACCTCCAGATTGGAGTTTACCATTTGAGTTAATATGTGATGCAAGTGACTATGCGGTGGGAGCCATTTTGGGCCAAAGAAAAAATAAAGTGTTGCATGTCATTTACTATGCCAGTCGTGTGCTGAATGATGCCCAATTGAATTATACCACGACTGAAAAAGAATTCCTTGCTGTGGTGTTTGCATTTGATAAATTTAGATCTTATTTGATTGGCTCTAAAACTACTGTCTACACTGATCATTCTGCTTTGAAGTATCTTATGACTAAACAGGATGCCAAGCCAAGGCTTATTAGGTGGATACTGCTGCTCCAGGAGTTTGATTTGGATATAAAAGACAAGAAAGGAGTGGAGAATGTGGTAGCTGACCATTTGTCTAGGCTTCCACAAGCAGATGTTCAAGCAAAAGCTGAGTTGCCAATTCAAGAGGAATTCCCAGATGAAAAGCTGTTTATGATGCAAGTGGCATCTTGGTTTGCAGACATTGCGAATTATAAGGCCGCCAACAAAATTCCGAAGGACTTCAATGCATAACAAAGGAAGAAGCTCATCCATGACTCTAAATATTATGTTTGGGATGAGCCTTACCTTTTCAAAAGAGGTTCGGATGGAATTCTGAGAAGATGCATTCCAGAGGAAGAGACTGAGGGGGTACTGACTCATTGCCACAACACACCATATGGGGGACACTTTGGTGGTGAGAGGACCGCCATGAAGATCTTGCAATGCGGGTTATTTTGGCCCACTATTTTCAAAGACTCCAGAGCTTGGGTGATGAAATGTGATAAATGTTAGAGGACCGGAGGTATATCCAAGCAGAATGAGATGCCCTTGAAAGGTATTCTAGAGGTGGAGCTCTTTGATGTATGGGGGATCGACTTCATGGGTCCTTTCCCATCATCATACAACGACAAATACATTCTTGTTGCGGTGGACTATGTGAGCAAGTGGGTGGAAGCTGTTCCAACTGTGAAGGATGATGCAAAAGCTGTGATTAGTTTTGTAAGGAAGAACATCTTCACCCGATTTGGAACCCCTAGAGCTATTATTAGTGATGGGGGTACCCATTTTTGCAACAAAGAGTTCAATGCAGTGCTTGCCAAGTTTGGGGTCAATCATAAAGTTGCCACACCATACCACCCTCAAACCAGTGGGCAAGTGGAGCTGTCCAATCGGGAGTTGAAAAGAATTTTGGAGAAAACTGTGAACAATGCTAGGAAGGATTGGGCGAAGAAACTGGATGATGCACTTTGGGCCTATCGGACTGCATACAAAACACCTATTGGTATGTCACCGTACCAATTAGTGTTTGGAAAATCATGTCACCTTCCGGTAGAGCTCCAACATCGTGCTTTTTGGGCAGTGAAGGCCCTGAACGTTGATATAAGACTGGCCATGGATAAGAGACTGTTGCAGTTGAATGAATTGGATGAATTTCGACTCTTGGCTTATGAGAGTGCAAGGATTTACAAGGAAAGAACAAAATTCTGGCATGACAAGTACATTCTTCCCAAGCAATTTGAAGAGGGCCAATCAGTTCTGCTCTTTAATTCACGTCTCAAGCTGTTTCCAGGCAAGTTGAGATCAAGATGGTCGGGTCCATTCTATGTCAAGTCAGTTTCTCCATTTGGTTCAGTTGAATTGGAAGACCCATCATCCGGAGATACTTTCACTGTTAATGGGCAAAGGCTCAAGCACTACCTTGGAGGAGACTTTGATCGTCAAGCAGTCTCCGTCCCTCTTAAAGCACCATCTTAGAGATCACCCGTCAAGCTAGTGACGTTAAAGAAGCGCTTATTGGGAGGCAACCCAAGTTTTCTTTTCCTTATCTCTTTTGTTTTTGATTTTCATCTTTTGAGTAATTTGAGAAGATCAAGAGATTTGTTAATTGTTTTGTTAAGTGCTTCCAGATTTTGAAGGAAGGAGGAGAAACAGGGCAGGGAGAAACATAGCCAGAAAGCATGTGATCCAGCACCCTCTACCACCCTGGTGAGTTGTTCCATTTTCACCCCTCTCCAACTTGATTGTTTACATTGGGGACAATGTAAATTTTTAAGCTTGGGGTAGGGGTATTTTTGCATTTGTTCATATTGCATTCATATAGTTTTGCATGATAGCTTTGTATGTTCACATTATTAGATTGCCCCTTGTCTGAAATTTGCATCCAATTGTGATTACCAAGTGCCAATTAAATTGAGATAGTGAATTGTTGAACCCAATTTTTTTTCATTCTTGTGATATGGCTTCAAATAAATATTCTTGAGATGGTCTTGGATAGTTGATGATTAGCATGTGTTTCTATAGACTTGTGTTCCTCACTGGTTTTTGAACTGATAAATGTGAGCTTTTGAGCCATTAAGGGGTACTCACTAAATCTACCCCATTTCTTGTGTTAGAGTGTATTCCTCTTGGATTGTTTTTCTCTAGAACTTGACTTGAAACCGTTTCAAAGCTTAAACATTTTTGAAAACATTTTTGAAAATGATTGAGGCACTAGGTATTTTTTCCGGCCTTCTGAGTTTTGATTGATGAAATGCTACCCCTTAGTTGCCCAATTTTGAGCTTGAAAGAAAAATGCTTTTCTTGGCACCTTGAAATATGTGGATAAATAATGTTTGATAGGACCTTCTAAAGTATTTCACAAAAAGGGTAAAAAGGTAGTTGAAAAAGTATGGGATGAGAAAATCTGAAAAATATTTCTCTTGCACTGAAAATCTTCCCTTCTCCAAATAAAAGAAAAACAAAAGAAAAAGAAAAAGAAAATAAATAGAGAAGGGGATGACAAAATGAAAAGTGAGAAATAAAAGAAAAATAAAGAAAGAAAGGTGGAAAAAATGAAATTAAAACCCAAAAGGGTATTTTAGAAGGTCATGCTTTGCAATGCTTGATAGTTTGTATAGCCTTGTGAAATTTCCTGTTCTTGAATCTCCCACCTGACAATTGATCCCATGGCCCTGTTACAACAATAGCAAAAGACCTCTTGATTCTGAATTGTTTTCATTAATAAAGTAGAGATTTAGTTAATAGTCAAGCCTATGGTAGAAATCATTCCTTGAGGAAAATGGAGCGAATTGTCATATATACTTGAACACTTGAGTGAGGTGAGAATGAGAGCCAAGCAAATGAACAATCTTGAGGTGACCTTCAAGTGAGCAAGAGTGCCCGAATTAGTGAAAATATGAGTCTAGGAAACCTAAGCCCCTAATTGGACTTGAATTGATTGTCTCTTGCTGAGTTATTTGAATGCCTGTTACTTGGATCATTTTACTCGGGTTCTTAGTTCACTATCATTGCTCTGCTTGTTTTCATCTTCTGGCCTTGGTTTTTGCTTGAGGACAAGCAAAGTCTTGAGCTTGGGGTGATTTGATGAGTGTGATTTCACCTCATTTTCCATGTATATTTCTGCATGCATTTGCATATAGTTAGGCCATTTTAGTTTGAATTTGTTTAGTTTTTCCTTTGGAACGGATAAGGTGGTTTTGTGTGTTGTTTTGCAGGAATTTATGAGCAATTTCCCAAGATTTGTCCTTGATAAAGCTTGGATGAAATAGAGCCTGAAAAGAGAAGAAATTGAGCCAAGCATAATTCTGAAGATTCGCCCCGCGAGACTGGTTCTCGCCTCGCGACCCTGAAGACTGACTGTTCCAGAAAATGCAAACATTTCTGTCTCGCCACGCGAACCATGTCTCGCCCCGCGAGCCTGAGGAACAGAAGCCATCATGCCCAGGCCCTGATGCTCATCACGGGCGTATTTGAGAAGAACCTTTCGATCTCGCCCCGCTAGCAGCTCTCGCCTCGCGAGAGTACGAATCCCTGAAGTCAGATTTTTAAGATTCACCTCGCGAGATATGTTTCGCCCCACGAGCGCGCGAAAGTCAGAACCCCTGTTATAAGCTGTTTTAGGGCAGAACTGAAAGGGGGGATTGGATTTAGAAAGAAAGGAGGCGGCTACAAACCCTAAGAAGGCATTCTCTGCTCCTGTGGCTGCTGTTGGGCATCTTCCATGGAGTTTCTCCCTTCCTTCATCTTCGTATCTCTTCTTTTCCCTTTTACTTTGATGATGTGTAGCTAAACTCCCCCTTGTTGGGGTTAGATGATGGTTTTCTGAATTTGGTTGTAATATGAATTGGTAGTAATGCAATTTCCTATTTCTTTATGAGTGTTTGATTCCTTGCTTAATGCTTTCCTTGGTTTGATCATCCTAGGAATGATTAGTTGCTTTAATAGACAATTGAAAGGTTGATGTTAAGGCATGCTCATGAATCAAATGCCAAGTAGTTCATGAACCTAGACATAGGTCTTGGGGTGCTTGCAATCATATGAATCTTGACTCTTAATGCAATTTCTCATGTTAATCCACCTAAGACATTAGGGTTTAATTTGGGATTTTAGGCTCATTCCACCTAAGACATTAGGGTTTGAGTATTTGAAGAAGATTTGATTGTCATAATTGAAGTAGGAATTGTGTTATTTACCATTTCATAGCACCAAAGGAGGATTAGCCTAGTCTAACCCTAACAATTCTATCCAATTGTTGTTCACATTTCTGTTTGCCCACTAAGTGTTTGATAAAATACCAAAAAGAACAAAAACATTTTATTCTTGTTTGTTTCATTAGATGTTAGAGCTACCTTCATTCCAAACAAGATTCGTCTAGATAGTAGTTCA
Source organism: Sophora flavescens (assembly GCA_030762895.1). NCBI lineage: Eukaryota > Viridiplantae > Streptophyta > Magnoliopsida > Fabales > Fabaceae > Sophora > Sophora flavescens. Next base: position 45,893,283 of record CM061065.1, on the reverse strand, counting down.
ATTTGTGAAGTGGTACTTGTCCACGATCCCTGAGGACGATTTCCGGTTCTTACCGTTTTATTACTTGCAACGACCCGGTACACTTGTCGAGTCCGTGTCATCATTACTTCCAAAATAATAAATACCAAAAATATAATAATAATAAATATAAACACTTTAAAAAATAATTACAACACTAATGTTATCATTCATAAGTCAATCAGTCATGCAGGCGTTCATCACGTAAAAAAATAATATATATTTATCGTGGCGACGTTAAACGTACAATTTCTATATCATCATTGGTACCACTAGGTAGCCCCCAATGTGATATGGACATTGTCCGTTACTCGTTCTCGTGTAGGGTTTGGGTCGCCCTACGCCATTATTGAATTAAATGCAACCACACCGTTTCCGACGTTAAATGGTTTCTTCCCCCACCTCGAGAGGCGTACGCTAAACTGAACAAGACGAAACGAACTAAAACAAAACGTTCTTGAACTCCTCGATTCTGCCTCACCCAGAAACAGGGTGTCCGAGCCTCAAAATTCACCTAAGAAACCACATCGTGAACAACACATTGTAAGGATGGACCTCCAATGGTGACTGGTCAAGAGCTACTCGAGTTGAGTTTCTCTCCAACTTCTAAGCTGAAAAACTCACACTCGGAGGGTTGTACAAAATTCCAACCATTGGATATGAAGAACTCCTACACTACAAAAAAAAAGTCCAATTACCAACGGCCAAAAACCGTCGGAAAAGCACGTTTCCGACGGACCTTCCGACGGACCAAGTTCCGTCGGTACTAAGCTCGTAGGAAACGGTTACCGACGGACGAGCCACATCCGTCGAAAACTACCGACTGCTTTTTCCGAAATGATTAAATTATTAAAGCTTACTAAATTATTAATTCGAAATGGGTTCTATGCCTTCTTTCTAGCAGTATCTTTCTCCTTCGCCATCCAAACACGGCCTTACCAGCCACATTGACGAAACCGCCTTCGTCAACCTCTTCAAATCACAATAGAACCACCTCAAACCCAAACCCTTCTCTCTGTCGCCGGCACGATCTTCATCACTGGTGTCCTAAGATGTCACCATCGTCTACCACAAGATCTCCCAAACCCTTGTCTCCCTCGGCTTCTGATCATCATTCCTCTACTCCGTCGGTGACGTCCTTCCCCTTCTCAAGTTGTCTCAGCTTTTTGTGGTTCTCGAACTTGCTCCAGCTAGTGGTGAGATGATGTCGCCGCGGTAGATGTCCCAGATCTGAAAGAACCTGGACGGGAAACGCCCTGACGGTCGGTGACTGAGAGGATCTGGTCCTCGCGACGGTGGCTCGAACAGAGAGGGAACGGCGCCACGCGGTGGTTGCTCTAACAGAGGGGGTGGAGGCGTGCGTTGGTGGTGGCTCAAAGAGAGGGGGAGCCTCCTAGAGAGGTGGCACAGACGCCGGTGGTGATCGCATTGGTGGTGGGTGGTGGCGGGGCGATGGGAGGGGCACCAACAGAGAAGAGAGAAGAGAGTTTAAGAAGGAGAAGGTAAAATGGAAATGAGGGAGGAGGGGACGACCATTTCCCTTTTAATTGAAATTTTCGATGGCCTCCCAAGATTTCCGATGGCTTTTGCTGTCAGTAATTCAAAAAAAGATTACCGACGAAAAATTCTGTCTGTAATTGAGATCTGATTTTCCGACGGAAAATCCGTCGGTAACAGTAATCGGCATTTCCGATGGAAATTCCGTCGGTACAGACACGCGCCAAAAAAATCGCATTTCATGCCATCGATACCGACGGAAAAGCCGTCGGTAAGCTTACCGATGCCTTTTCCGTACCGACGGCTTTTCCGTCGGTAATTCTTGTGACTTTTGCTTTCCAAGCTTTCCGGCGGAAGATTCCGTCGGTAAGTCATTAGTTTTCGACGGAAATCATGGCCGTCGGTAACAATCCGTCGGAAATCCTGCCTTTTCTTGTAGTGCTAGTCCAGAACCTCCATCTGAAATTTGAACACAATCCAACGGTGCAAGAAGGTGAGGTGACGATTTTACAGAATCTGTTCCAGCTTCAAAGCTCTAAAAAATGGCGATTTAGGGTTCTTGGTAGCCTTCCTTCCTCACTCTCTATCTCTCTCTCTAGATTTTCTCTCTTCGTCTCTCTAAACTCTCATCTCTGTTCTCTGGCTTCACTCTATGGTATCTGCCTCGTATTCTTTTGTTTATGACTTAAGTTTCTTAAGTCATTTTATTTTTACTGAAACACGTCCCCACGCTCGAGTGTGAGAAGGTCCACGCTTGAGCGTGGGAAAGCAGATATGCCACCGTGCCATGCAGCCAATCAGAAGATGCCACATCAGCCATGATTGACACGTGGCAAGTCAAAGCATGGCCCTTGTCTGTTGACTTGAGCGCTAGAGCATGGATACACCCACGCTTGAGCGTTGACTTCTGACCAAAGTCAACCATTTGAGTTCAGGGTCCATTCGACATCCGATTGCACTCAAATTTGAGATATAGGCTCATTAGGACCTAATAAACAAACTAAAACCATCAAAAGGGCCTAATCTAAATTCTAACTCCAAAATTCTTATTTCACACTCAAACGTCTCAAAAACGCTAACCGGAAAATCCTAACTTTGTTCCTACGTTCCAACTCACTCGATAAGGCTGCGTATTTGTCATGCAAGGGTTTCTAAACCTCGAACAACATCTCAGCTATGTAATCCAAGTCCTAACCCTAATCCTCATACATAAACTATAGATAAAATAACGGATGTTACAGTCATCATTTTTAAGAATGAATGGACCTTCAGTGATGACATCCTAGAAATCAGAGTTTGTTGACAGGATAAACCATTGAAATCTATCTTTCCAATAGTTGTAGTTTTCTCCAATGAAGAATGGAGGTCTGGCTTGGGAGGCTCATTCAGTCTGGTGGCTCCCAACTAGCTCCAACAGTCATGTCTATTCTTCAGGACCTTGACCTCTACATTGTTAGAAGCTTAACCCAGAGGCTGAGCTCTGATACCAACTGAAATAGACAACTATAAACATGAGAAGGGGGGTTGAATTGTGTTTATTAGAAATTAAAACAAAGTTAAAAAAATTTCGCACACAGAAGCAAGGTTCAGACAAGTGTAAAAAACACTGCACAGATAGGTGACCTGTCTAGTGTGATTTTAACAGAAAAATACACAAACACACAACTTGAAAACAAGTTTAATAATCACACTTTAACCCCTTTAGTTAAACAACAGATAATATAATCTAAGCAACTAAAGAGTTTAAGGGAAGAGAGATAAACATGGTGATTTATCCTGGTTCACCCTTTAACAACTAGGACTACGTTCAGTCCTTGGCAGCACCAAGTTTTCTCCACTATAACTGATCAGGTTACAGACTTCAAGTATTCTTTGCACACCTAGCCTTTCCAGGCTCCAAGACAAGTATTCTTTGCACACCTAGCCTCTTCAGGCTCACTCAGATTTGTTTGAGAGAAGATTGTAATAAATACAAATTGCAAGTCTTTCATTAACACTCAGAAGAGTGGATAAGCTTTAGAAAGACTGCTTAATAACTTCAAATGATTGAAGAATACAGATTGAAAGAATGAAGTATTGAATGCGTAGAGTAATGGCTCTTTAATGCTATGTGTTTTGTCTTCATCTTCAATGACTTCTGTATTTATAGCCTTCAAACATTTAAGATCCATTAGAGACATTCCTCCAAAGTTTGGCTTTAGGCAGAGCTCCATTAAATGTAATAGAGATTGTTGAATTGGAAGGTTTTAGGTAGGGAAGGAGGAAAAGAGAGAACCGAACTAAGAAATAATAAGACTGATATTGATTTGATGTAGTGATTATGTGATTACAAAAGACAACCCAATAGTCCTATTTATACTAAAAGTAGAATCCTAATCTTAATCAAATAGAGAATCAAATCATAAAATATAAATGAGAAATAAATCCTAAGAGATTATCTAGGACACTATAAGATATGATAAGATATGAAAAGATATTATCAGATATTTCTTTGATTTTCTAACACTCCCTCTCAATCTAAAGCTTGCTAAGCTTTATGCTTGTTACATGAAAACAATGTATTTCCCCTCAAATTAAAAAAACAAAAAAATTGAGCTCCACGAAAATAATGGTTGGAAGGCAACTCAAGAATGTTGGAAAGGCCAAAGAGAGTTGCTGGAAAGATAACTTAGCAAGATAGCTGGAATGATCATCAGCCTCACAGAAATTTCTTTGCAAGCAATCTAACAAAGCAAGGTCCGAACTCCTCAAAACCGCATTTGGAAGCTTCAACAACAATATTGGAGACCCAAATTTTTTAATTTTTGAAATTAAGATAGACAACTGCTTCCGGGACTAAGACGAGGCCAGTGCATCTGGGACAAGGGGCCAAGGCTAGTGTATCTAGGAGAAAGACGGGCCAGTGCATCTAGGGGAAAAAAAAAGCCGGGCCATAGCATCTGGGACAATGAGTTAGGCTAGTGTGAGTCATAGCCAACATAAGTCAATCATCGACGGAAATAGAAGTCACGACTAATATGATTCATATGTGGGAAAATAGTAACCACCGGAATGATCGTCGGTGGAAAAAAAAGTCACCACTAATATGACTCATTCTTGGGAAAGGAGTCACCACCGGAATGATCGTCGGTGGGAAGATAAGCCACCGGTATGATCCATTAGTGGATAAGAATTGCATGACAAACACTGAAGAAGCAAAACATATCGAGGTGGTTGCTGAAAAGTGGTCCATAAAGGGAGGTGAGAACAGATCCAGAAAGAGCAGGAAACGAAGAGTTCAGCGCTAGAAACGGTGGCCGGAATGCTGGCCAGATGTGCCGTCAGGTGCCAGTGGAAGGAAAGTGCATGTGGCTGCAAGCTGATCAGAGGAGACGCGCGTGCGGGAGCGTCTGGAGACTGACGATGGTGCTGTCTGGACGGTTGGACAGATCGGCTGCCGATGAGTCTAGTGATAGGGTCGACGGTCAGAAACAACGGCAGGCGACGATTGACAGCGGCTGACGGGACAAAAACAAGGGTCGGAAAGATGAAGGACGCGTCGAAAAAGAAGAACATAACGGAGGAGAGAAAAAAAATGGCAGGATATTATTTTTTTGTATGGCTGAGAAGATAGTTAGAGTTCCTTCATATTTAGCGGAACTCCACAGCGAAAGAGTGACGGGACAGGTCACGGAGGATGGTACCTCTCTGATACCATGTTGAATTGGATGGTTGTAGGTAGGGAAGGAGGAAAAGAGAGAAAATAAACAAAGAAATAATAAGACTGATATTGGTTTGATGTAGTGATGATATGATTACAAAAGAGAACCTTCATGGTCCTATTTATACTAAAAGTAGAATCCTAATCATGAAAATAATGGTTGAAAGCAACTCAAAAATGTTGGAGAGGCTGGAGAGAGTTGCTGGAAAGATAACTTAGCAAGATAGCTGGAATCATCATCAGCCTGACAGAAATTTATTGGCAAGCAACCTAGCAGCAAGGTCCGAACTTCTCAAAACCATATTTAGAAGCTTCAACAACAATATCGAAGACCCAAATTATTTCAAATTGAAATTAAGTTAGACAACTACTTCCGGGACTGAGACGAGGCCAGTGCATCTGGGACAAGGGGCCAAAGCTAGTGCATCTGGGAGAAAGACGAGCCAGTGCATCTTAGAAAAAAAGTCGGGCCAATGCATCTGGGTCAATGAGTTGGGCTAGTGTGAGTCATAGCCAACATAAGTCAATCATCGACAGAAATAGAAGTCGCGACTAATATGATTCATATGTGGGAAAAGAGTCACCATCGGAATGATCGTCAGTGGGAACAAAAGTCACCACTAAAATGATTCATCCATGGGAAAGGGGTTACCACCGGAATGATCGTCAGTGGGAAGAGAAGCCACACTGGTATGCTGGGGAGTCCTTAGGAGTATCTGAGGAGGTAGAACTAGCCATGGGTCAGAACACAAATGCAAACAACCGAAATCACAAGTACCTGAACCATACAACACACGGGGACGTTGCTCAAAAGAGGTCCGATGAAGGAGGTGAGCATAGATCCAAAGAGAACATGGAACGACGTGTTCGACGCTGGAAATATCGGTCGAAACGGCGGCCAGACGCATCGTCATGCGCAGGAGGAAGGTGCGCACGTGCGGCTACCTGCAGATCGGAAGAGACGGGGGTGGAGGCACGTCGGGAGGCGAACGGCGGTGCTGTCAGGATGGTTGGACAGATCGTCCGACGACGAGTATGGTGGTGTGGTCGGCAGACGGTGGCTGACAGCGGCTGGCAGGACAAGAACGAGGGTTGGAACGACAAAGAACACACCAAAAAAGAAGAACAAAACAGAGAAGAGAAAAAATGGCAGTATTTTGTATGACAGAAAATGATAAGATCATTAGAGTTCCTTCATACTTAGTGGAACTCCGCTGCGTAATAGCGACAAGACAGGTCACGGAGGATGGTACCGTTGTCTGGCTCTAGATACCATGTTGAATTGGAAGGTTTTAGGTAGGGAAGGAGGAAAAGAGAAAACTGAACTAAGAAATAATAAGACTGATATTGATTTGATGTAGTGATGATGTGATTACAAAAGACAACCCAATAGTCCTCTTTATACTAAAAGTAGAATCCTAATCTTAATCAAATAGAGAATCAAATCATAAAATATAAATGAGAAATAAATCCTAAGAGATTATCTAGGATACTCTAAGATATGCTAAGATATGAAAAGATATTATCAGATATTTCTTTGATTTTCTAACAGAGAAGTTCTGGGCAGCCATTAATGCAATAGGAAAGTTGGTTGTACTCTAACACGGAAGATCAGGGCTTTATGCATTGTGCAGCAACCAAATCAGCGTTGCGCAGGTTGCTTATGTACTTTGCAGAGCACATTCCCCTTTTCGTGTAATAACCAGGAGTACTAGGGAATAAAGCATGTTGGAAACATTCTTTAACTGGACTTTGCTTCTGAGTTCCTAGGTTGCTTGTGAGAATGACCTTCTGACTTTCTTGATAAGCGTGAGAGAGAAAGCTTCAGAGATTTTTGCATGAGCGGACAACTCTCAAAAGTTCCTTGTACTTGTGTTCCCCATCGAAGGACCACAAACGAGTGTGAGAGCTTTGCATAGACAAGTTGAATCTTCATTGCAGGCAGTCAACATCCTAGTTAGTAGACATGTTGACTTTTACTCAACAGACAGGTGGTCTTCTATGTGGGCAGACAAGTGAAAATAAGTTCTTTCTTTAGAGTTCTGCACACTAGATAGACAGGTCAGCAACCAATATGAAGGTTAATTAAATCATTAACAAATGTTTAGTTTTCATCAAAACTTAGGGCAAATGCACATCAGACATTTCAGAGACTTAACAGTTTTTTCTTGTTGTTGCAGACTATCATAACTTCCCAATCTTGATATTTCTGCTTGTATACTATCCAGAACAGACTGAGCTTTATCAACCTGAATGTTTACATCTCCAAATACATCCTTGTTCCGTATTTTTAATTCTTGTTTCAGCATTCTTAACTTTTGAGCTAACATAAACATAGGACATCCAACCGCATTTCTTCCCCAAACTTCATTAACAAGTCTCCTACAATCACCATGATCTGCCACATGCTGAAAAACTTGAAGGGGGAAGGGAAAGATGCAGTACCTCTCTTAAAAATTACTAGAAGAGGATGATGGTCCGAGTGGCGCCTTGTTAAGGTGAAACAATAAGTATTTTGCCAAAATGAAAGTCATGCCTCATTACAAATAGACCTATCTAACCTCAGTTCAGTATAGGAGTCTCCCCTTCGACCATTAGCCCAAGTATATTCTACACCTTTGGTAGGAAGATGAATTAGATCACAAGTATCTGTCCAACTTTGAAACTCCTCACAAGAGACTCTAGAAGGAAGATTGCCTCCCCTCTTTTCATGAGCCCCTAGAACAGCATTGAAATCACCAACAAATAACCAAGGACCAATAAATTGTTGTTGTAAAGAAGCCAAGTCAATCCATAATTGTCTCCTAGCAATATGACTAGTGCTAGAATAAACAACTGAAATGTAAATAGGGACAACATCAACAATAACAGAGAATGCTACCTGCTGATCAGTGTAAGATAGAATTGTAGGATCCGTACTATCTATACAAGCTCCCCAAATATTAGGCTTCAAGGAGTTTCTATTATTCACCACAAAAGGCTTAAGATCAACAGAGTTCCAAAAACTAACATGAAAGTTTTCAATGTAAATCCAAGTTTCAGAAATTATTAGGAAATCTGGTTTATGCAACATACAAAGCCTTTTCAAAACCAACCTAGTATCTAGGTTACCAACACCATGAGCATTCCAATATAGTACCTTCATTTTAAAAGGATATGGATTATGAGCCAGCTCTAGAACGAGTATTATACTGATCAATCTTTTGATTATTCTTATTTTTCTGCCTAAGCTTATTCTTTTTGGATTTATAAAGAACCACTTGAAAAGCATCATTCCGAACGTCTACAAACCTGTTTTTTGTTTCAGGTTCATCTTCTGCAGTGGCATCACACCGGAATTTACCAATAGTCCTCAAATCCTGAGCAACTTTAATAGGTAAGTTCATAGGAGGAGGAGTAACCGGGTTTGCCATGCCAATACTTTCTAATGATGGAGAGCCTGTATAAACTTGTTCATTAAGGCTTAACTGTTGTCTTGGTGAGGCAGAACTAAAAGTATCAGATACACGGGACATCTGCACAAAATCAGTCTTAGAAGGAGATTTTTGTCTACCATCAACCAAGTTCTGACTTGATGTTCCCTCAGAATGATGACCCAGCTGAGATTGAACAGGATGAATTCTAGCTGCGTCATGATTATTCCTATCATGATCATCCTCATTCAATAAATCTGTTTTTCCCAAATCTACTTCATCAAATATAATTTTAATAGAATCAGAATCATCATCCTTATGATTCTACATTATCTACCTTGTCCTGCTCAATTGGATGAATCTATTCTAAGACATGGGGAACATCATTAGGAAGAGTCTTGCTACTCAGGTCTGCGAAGTATTAACACAACCTTGCCTTTCTCAGTAGCAGGCTTACTAGATTGACCCTGTACCCTATCTTGTCGATCAAGATCAATGACATCCTTTCCTTTAACAGAGGAGTTATTCTTAGGAACATATATCTGTCCCAGTTTCTTAGCACCCAAGAAACCATTGTTTTCTTTCTTTGATGTGTCCTTGTTCAAGGGATTATTTTTTCAAGATGATAGAGAATGACCAATAATAGGCTGAACAGAAAGGAGGAATATATTCATATTCAATCCCAACCAAAAAGCAAAATCTTTTGTTGCAACCATGATATGATCCCGAAGAGGTTGTAACAAATCTATATCCACTAAAACCCTTGCATAATGACCCAAAGTTTTGTTAATTGTTGCATCATCAAGCGATAGAGGAATTCCTACACCCCTTGCAATTGCAAACAACATTTTTGGCCGTCAATACTCCTGTGGCAATCCAATGATGCGTATCCAACACCGACTGTTCGTTTGTTTCACCAAGTTTGGACAAAAATCAGCAGTCCAAGAGAATAATTGCAAGGTCCCTGGTGCAATATTCCAAGATCGAACAGAAAGAACCTTTCTGATATCTTCAACGAATGAGAATGATAATTCATAGAAACCTCTCCCAATTGGAGTTATCTTCCAATGATTGATCGGACTCCATAGCTTTAAAAGCTTGATGCGCAAGTCTCCTACCTTGATAGGTGCATCTCCTTTAGAGATAATTAAACGACCATGGAGATTATTTTTGTAACTTTCCAATCCAGCCTTGTATTCCTCCTAAGGGATTGTGACTGCAAGCACATCACCTTTAAGGCAGGGGATGGGGAGTTGGCATTTTGAAAGGCATAAGCAAAAGTTTTGGTAGGAAGCTGCGCAGCATTGGTAGGGTGAGAAGAAGGAGGGGGAAGAGAAGGGTGAGAAGGAGAAGAATAGATAGGATATGAAGAAGATTCAGGAAACAAGAATTGCCGTGGAAGATCCATGGAGAACACGGCTACACGGCTAAGGAAACCAAGTTCTCATGCAAACCCTAGCAGAGCCATCATCATCTGGGTGAAGTTTTTTTTTGGGAGTAATCATTGCAAGGTAATTTTAAAAGATTTTTAATTGAACTAATGGAATTCTAAAGTTCCTTATTAAATATTTCTCAATAAATTTATGAAAGTCGAAACTACAGTAAAAATTGAGATATTCAAATGCAATTAATCAATAGCAAGACTTGTTATATTATACATGTCAAATATCTTGTTCAAATATTGCATTAAGGTAATCAATTATCAGTCACATGTATATATTTTAATATGCTTATTGTACTGCACGAGAATAAAAGGGCGAGGTTAGACCGATCTTCACTAACTCATTAACAGATAAGGAATGTGATAATCCGAGCTTCGCATACAATATCTATATACCCGATCTTTGCCGAGTATGGTAAGAGCATATAAAGAGTAAGCCAGGTTTGTCTTGGTTAAATAGAACAAGAGCCATATCCTAAAATAATGAATATATGTTGATCAAGATATAACTAACATATAGGTGATAAATGACACCTAACAGATAATAACTATCCAAGATCTACTTTTAACTACCATATCATAGCAGCAAGCCTATCAATCAATACAAGATAAAACTTATCTAGATGATTATTCAGTTACAAGTAACACTATAAATACAAGGTCTCCCCAATGAGGGAAACTAACTAAGATTTAATGGAGAACTTTGTTAGCTTTGATTCCCACATGGGATACGTAGGAGCAGGATACACCATTCTGTCAAGCTACATTCTAAAATAACCTTAACATTCATTCTTGGTTATACCCCATTCCGGCTAGATTCCGGTAATACGGATCTTGGCAATAACATTTGGCGCCCATCGTGGGGATGAGGTAAACTTTCCCTTGGTCAAAGATTTACATCATCTGCTGAACGGATCAAGGATTCTAATTCTCTCCAGCACCCACTCTCCAGCATCTCTCTTCAGCATGCATCTCCACCCTCCATTTAATCCAATAGCCCAAAATATTTTAATATTTTAAACATTTTAAATATTCAAAATTAATGTTAAAAGTAAAAATTCCTAATTCTTTGAAAACCCAAACCCATACAACACCTCACTCAGCCACACCGCTCCCCAACTCTCACCACCTATTGCCACCGCAGGCACCGTCGTCCATCTACCGTGTGCCGCCATCTGTAGTCCTCCTGCACGCTACCGTCACCGTTCCCTCATTCCCGCGTGCCGACATCCTTGCTCTTTTCTCCCTCGTTTTTGGCGTCGACGTCCCTGCCTCCATCGATCACCGCCTGCTCCGTTCTCGTCTGGTTCTGCCCAATGTCTTGCTGCTTATGGTGATGTTGTTAGTGCCATAAAATGGTGCTTATTTCGCTCTCTCTGTCTCTCTCTCTCTCTCTCTTTCATAATCATCACCTACTAATTGGTCTATTTTGCTGCTTCATTTGCTCTACAGGCGACGCATAGTAGACAGACGGCGGCGCCGGTGCTCGCGGTGGCCGGCGATGGCAAGCAGTGGTGAGAGTTGGAGAATGGTGTGGCTGAGTGAGGTGCTGTTTGGGTTTGGGTTTTCAGAGAATTAGGGATTTTTACTTTTAACATTATTTTTTAATATTTAAAATGTTTAAAATATTAAAATATTTTGGGCCATTGGATTAAATGGAGGGTGAAGATGCATGTTGGAGAGAGATGCGGGAGAGTGAGTGCTGGAGACAACTGAAATCCACGGATCAATCAGAAAAAAAATGGAGATGAATCCCTTTCTGGATCAGCTCATCAAGAAAATCAGGAAAGAAATAATTTATCTCTCTTATTATTTAAGCATTATTATTAAAATAATCATCTGACATCAGGTGTTTTGCTTATTATGTCATTGATGTGCCGTACAAAATTGAATATCAAATTGAATGCAAATTTATATTAATTTAAAATTGCTTTTTATCTTGTTAGCATATATTCATAAGAAAGGCATTTATTCATGTTGGATTTTTTTTTCGCAGGGTATCCTCCACGTGTAATTGTGGAGACTAATCCCTCGAGCCGGGTAGGACCACAAGGGCGACAAAGCTCTCCCTCAAGAGTTTTAACGCTGCTGCATTCCCAGGGCCATGATTTGAACTCGAGACCTCTGATTGTTAAGCTGGAAGAGATCCATACCATCTCATCCAAGCTCTTAGATATGTTGGATTTCTTTATAAAGAAATGAATAATATATTGAATTCATAATAATGAATAAATCAATTGTGAGGTATCTGTACCTCAATCTTCTAGACCTTTTTCCCTCTATTTTTCTATATCAGGTCATGAGTTATGTGAGGTACAACCCACAAGGTGTGGTTCAAGTGGCTAGTAGCTTGAGTCCTTTAACCATATGTCCAAGGTTCAAATTCTGGTCATGGAAATAGAGCTGCATCTATGGGAGAGGAGTTACCCCTTAACTAGTACTCTACATCCTCGGGGGATTAGTCTTATATCGGCTGTGGGGATACCCTGTGTTCTATCCCGGACAAAAAAAAAATAAAAATAAATCTTGCATCATTCAATTCTCAATAACAAGAAACTAGTATTAGTCTTGTGCTATGTGGCTGGATCATCCAACAGGAAGATATGGTCAATGAAGACTTGCTTTGAAACCCGAGAGTTCAAAGCCGGACCTGAAGAAGAGGTGGCAACAACGGTCTGCTGTCCGCAGAGGGATGACCGAATAAGGGGATTTACCCGGATGATGGAAGGTTGTAAAATCATTCCTTGGATATATCTGAATAACGTGGTCCTTCTTATTTACACAAATAAATTTTTTTTTTTGGTTTACGGGAGGGCTCAAGCCCTGATTTACACAACTTTGATTTATAAGATAGGTTAACAATATCACTATTGCTTTTATCCTAGACTTAGAGTGCGTTTGTTATTACTTAGTTTGTTAAAAAAAATCATTTTTTAATTGAATAATCAATTTTTAAAACTTTTAATGTGTTTATTTTTACTTTTGAAAACAATGAAAAGTAGAAAAAAAAATCATTTTTAGGGATAAAATGAAAACCAATTTTCATTAGTTTTCAGAAAAAATTAATTTTTGATAACTAACTACTTTTAAAAAATAATTTTTATGATTGTAAATAAATACAAATCTGCTTATGCTTTTATTTAAAATCTCTAAAAATAATCACTAAATTATTTTATAACAGAATCATTTATTTTTTAATCTTAAACGAACGGGCTCATGATTCTCCTTATCTATTTTGCTAGATGTTTGTAATAGGAAGTTGAAAGGAGAAAATAAAGGAGCAGCTCAATCTCCAATAATGATAACTAGCTATTGCACCTGTGCGATGCACGGATGAATTAGGTGGAAAGAAGAATATTTCATATTATTTTGAAAAAATATTCATACTTAAACCTAGAAAATAATGAATTGTAAGATTAACAAATAAGTATTTGTGTAGAGCTGAAGTAGAAATAGATAGATGAAAAAAGTAATAAGTTTATTAATATCGATTGCTTAATATAATCCATTTGCTATAATAAAAAATTGATTATAAATAAGAATTATAAAAATATAGCTCTATTTTTTTCATGATATATATTTACACCTGAAAGATAAAGAAATGATAAAGTATATAATTGTGATATCTTATTCTATTTACTTTTCGATTTTACTTTTCAATGGTTGAAGTTTGTTTGATGGGCTATTTTTTTATATTGATCTATTAATATTATGACAACTCATTCTTATTTCTTTGTATATTCATGTAAGATATTTGACATCATATAATATAAATATAAAATATTTAAATATTATATAATGGAATATAGCTAAAACATTTTAAGCATATGATGAAATAATTTTTTTCAATAAGTTAAATAAGTAAACATATACTTGCAATGTTCAAAAAGTCAATTTTCACATCTCAATTTTCCAAATTCGTTTTAAATACGGGGAATGTAAACTCTACATTCCCTGTATTTATTTTTCAGCTTTTTTTTTAATGAATTGGAAAAATTCACTTAATTTTTCGTATAATATAAATAAAAAATTTTAATATTACCAAATTCTATATAGATAAAAAAATATTTTAGGCCTATAATTAAAAGAATTAAGCAAAAAAAAAATGCTATAAATGAGATGCGTCCTATGTCTCACACATAGTCAATATGGGACTCAAGCTCCTGCAACGCAAACAGAGCTGCTTGTAGTCCCTTTTATTTATTTAATTTTGCAGTGAATCTTTCATTGTTTCATCCTATAAATAGATGTAATTTCCATTATATATTATACACTTATACACTAAAACAACAACTTCATCGAGACCCTCATGCAGCCAAAAGAGTGGCTTGTCAGGCAAAAGCAGAAAAAATAAGTGCAATTTGTTTGCTTCATAAAGTCAGTAAAAACCAAATTAATATAATTTAAAACTAAATAATAGTTAAAGTAAAAATCAAAGTATACCCAGATAGCAAAGTGTTAGATAAATTAGAAATACCCTATCTCAAACTCCAGCAGCATAGTTATTGGCACGAGCTTCTTAACAATTCCAATCTTGAGGTAGTTTAACGAATGAGGTACTTTCCCTTGTGAGTATGACCTGCATCTACAACAATATTTGCATGTTAAACTACACTGCAAGTATATTTAACCTACACTGCAACAGTGGCACCAAGGATAAATTGCCTGAAATAGTAATCACATCTAAAAAATCAAAGTTGAGCAGCCTTAGTTCAAATATCTACAAATAAGACTCAGATCAACACTTATGTGCGCACACATAGATCTATTTTTTTTTATAAAAGAAGAGTTTTAAAAAAAATAAAATAAGAAGGAGTGTAAATAAAGAGAAGGATAAGATATCCTCAATGCCAGATAAAAAAAAATACACTAATTCATCAATAAAAAAGGTCCCCCTATCCTTAGTATATCTTTACCCTCAAATTAACCACGGGCAGTGCACCAATGACTGGCTATCAAAATAATTTTATATCTTAAGGAGCATATATTTCAAACATCAATAATCTTTATAAGCACACACATGTAAACCAGCTAGATTTCTTCTCATCAATGATACAGCTACACTTGACGGTGATTACTGATTTTAGGAAGGTGGCTATCGTGTTTGAGGAATGGTTTGAAAGATCAGTCAATCACAAACATACACATAACAGCATCATCATCATCAGAAAATTGCTATGGAACAGAAGTCAAGCATCAAACAAAAGGAACTTGAACTATAATTCATCAACTTATAGAGAGTGAAGATAATTTCATATTAATATTTTATAAGAAAAGACACACCGACATACACACGGATGTTGAACTAAAACAGAGATGAAATACACACCAGAGGTGGAAAAGGAAGTAGAATATGCAGAAACATACATAAAGAAAAAAGCCTTATTCACACATTCGAAGAAAATGAAGAGGCAGAACAAAAATCCAAATTGATAACATTTACTAATATATATTTATTGATATAAATTTATTAATTTATTAATATTAATTGCCAATTAAATTGATCTTCTTATCCTAATTTAGTGCAGGAAAAATACCAAAATATCCCATATTTCCCAAATGATTTTACATCACCACCTTACTTTAATGTAAAAAGATAATAGAAAAAACAGTTTTTTCAGAAGAAGGAGATCCGGATGAAACATCTATATGCTCGGGCTGGCGCTATAAGGATGAAGCACATTTGGCACTAACCTCATCTAATGCTCGGCATCATATTTGGCGCAAACCTCAAATCATCTCTTTGATTTCGATATTCTCACGGTGAAGAAAATCAGGGAAGAAAGAACTCATCTTTCTTTTTCTTATTTTCTCTTCTACTAGATTGTTGATTAATAACCAAATTCTGATTGGCATTAGCTATTTAGCTATGCAGTTCCTTAAAATAATAAAAAGAATTAAATTAATCTGAAATTTGAATTTGTTGAGATTATGACATTATATTTATCACCATCATCATCTAAATTTCCGAGATTTTAGGGGACACTCTCTTGACAAATATCCAGTTGAATGAAGTTTAGTCTCCTGCCCTCACCAATAGATTCTGTTCCGAAGTGGCAGCTAGAATTGATGCTTGTTGTTGATTAAAGCATATATGAAAAGCCAACAAGATCGTGAGTTTGAATTCCACTGTGAACCTCGTTGGTGGGTAGGGGTGGGAATAGGTTAGGCCGCTTGTCGGGGCCCTATAGCCTAGCTTTTTTAAGGCCTAACTCGACCTAGCCTATTTAGTAAAAATGTCAGATCAATGCTCTTTAAAAAGCCTATATAGCAAAATAGGTCAAGCCTATGACTTTAAAAAAAGCCTACTAGACCTATCAGGCCGACCTATTTAACACATAGCCACACATAAATATGTATGTATAATATAATATATTGTAATACTATAATATATTGTTTACGTTATTCATAATATTTGAAAGTAAAGGCCTATTGACCGTGTGGTTGCCTACTTGTTTATTTATTTGTTAATGCTTAGTGTCCTATTTATTAGTATAAGTCTACCAACTTCTTTGTCATTAGAGACCTACGAGCTTATTTACAAGTGAAGGACTATGCCCTATTTATAGATGGAGACATATTTAAAGGTCTTGTTGATAAAATAGACTTTTAAGTAGGCTTTCAAGTCAGGCCAGACTTTGTAGTAGGTCAGGCTCAGGCCTTAGAAATTGACCTATATCATGCTAATAGGCCAGGCTCAGGCCTCGAGATTGGAATGCAGGTCAAACCCAGGCTTAGCAGGGCCTAGCTCGGCCTAGCCTATTCCTACCCTTATTGGTGGGTAATCTGTAAGTAACTTTGTAAGCGTTTTTTTGAACAGTGAGGCATGCCTTGACCCTAGTGAGCCCCCGAACCCAACCCATCTAAACTTTTATTAAAAAAAGAAGAAGAAGCATATATGACAATAATTGCCTACCTAATAAGACTAATTTCTTGGAAAACAAGCAGGGAATCAGGAGGCATCATAAAATCAAGTAGCACCACTTTAATCATACATGATTCAAGTAGCACCATAAAATCATACATGATATTATAACTCATAACTAACTAGGACGGTTTGAAAAGTTTACTCAGCACCACTTTAATTTGTTTTTTGCTCCACTGCTTGCCTGAATGTGGGAAATTTGATAATATCTTGTTTCTTTTAAACCATTATTTTTTCATCATCAACTTTGGTTTGATGATTTAAATTCCAATCAAAAGGGAATCACACGGGTTGAAGGAGTACCATGCTATTCTTATAAACAAAAAAGAAATATAAAAATCTTTTATATAAATAGCTTCTTATGGTATTACACTGTCTATATCATCATTTTTATCGTATATCATTATCTCAGATTATCAGTGTTCCTGCCAAGATCCGACTTACCGGAATCTAGACGGAGAACGTTTAATCGAGAGTGAAGACCAAGGTTGTTTTAGATTATCACTTGACACAATATTGTATTCCGGTCCTACATATCCCGATGGGAATCAAAGCCAGACGTAGTTCTAGGTCAACCCTTGGCCATGCGATGATCTCAATCCCTTAATCTTGTATATGATGAATACCAGTAGACAAGGACTCTTCAGTAGTCTCTTGGATAAGCTGGTTCCTCGAATACGCTTAAGGGAGATTCACCTAGGTTATGTGAAAGTGTCTTCCTCTTAGGGTTCTCACTCCTTTTATAGTCGAGTCATCCGATCCTTTTTCTTAGGATCAAGTCTATCTCTTCTTATCTCTTATCTCTTAAGCCAACCTGATCTCCTTATTTGATAAGGTCTATCTCTTATACTGAGATCATGTTGTTAGATAGGCTTAGATAAGTGTTATCTCTTAGTCCTACCTTTTTCTATCCTTGGTAGATCGAATCTCCAAGCTTGGTGGTCGAGCTTGCCACCTCGGCCAGTACACAATCCCCCCAAGCTTTGAGCTCGGAAGAGCATAAAAGCTTTCATGATAGAAACCGAGCTTGGCTTTAATGTTGTAGAGCTTTACACTTCGGCAAATTCTTAAGTTCAGCGGGCTCGGTGGGCGAGCCTAGTAATCATTTCCGTTTGATTATTTGGGTTTGGTGGTCGAGCTTTATTTCTCGACCAATACTTTAGTTTGGTAGGCTCGGTGGCCGAGTTTAATATCTCGCCCAGTATACAAGTCCCCCCAAGCTTTGAGCTTAGAAGAGCACAAAAGCTTTATGAAAGAAGCCGAGCTTCTCCTTAGTGTCGATAAAGTCCAGGATTTGTATAGATCCTCTTACTTCGACTAATCAAGCTCGGTGGTCGAGTTTCACATCTCGGGCAGTACTCGAGTTTAGTGGTCGAGCTTCACATCTCAGCCAGTAACATGTTCTGAACAGAAGATACTTCAATCTTGCCTTTGTTAAGACAAGTTTAGATGCTGGTAGCTGAGATTCAACTTATCAATGATACAGGCTCAAACCGGCCTTCTGGAAACTCAAGCTCAAACTCGGTCATTAGGAATTTACCTCAGGCTTGTATTTCAGCTGAAATCTTTGATGCCTTCAAGATGCTTATCTTAAGATTTTGAACTTGACTCACCTTTTTCCGAGTGTAGCTTGGTCTTTGAAGATTTTAATAACGAGAGCTCTTAACCTTTCATTCGAGTAGCTCTTAACCTTTCATCTGGTGGATCTTGAAGGTGTGTTTGAGAATAAACTTTCCTAATATCTTTTCCAATTTGTATGAGAAAGTAGTTTTCATACAAGTTCTTCATAATAACAATCGAGCTGTAGGCTAAGAGATATCATTTCTCTGTAATTTCCAAGAATATCCTTCCTTTATCCCCATAAGCCCCCAAGCTCTGAGCTTGAAATAAGCGAAAGAGCTTAAATGTCAACCCGCATATCTTAATACGCTTTCTGGTGCCGTGGAATTTGGATTGTGATTCGCGGGAGTATTGCTCGAAAATGTGTTTTTTGCATAACCAAGTCTTTCTTGGGTTTTCGGCTTACTTGGCTGAGCACTGCCTCGGCTTTTCAGTGCGAGGGAGGGAGCATTGCTCGACCTCTACTTGGTTTTTCGGTGCGAGGGAGAAATGCTCGACCTCAACTTTTTAGTGTGAGGGAGTATAGCTCGAACTCGGCTTTTCAGTACGAGGGAGCAATGCTCGACCTCGGCCTTTTAGTGCGACGGAGTATAGCTCGGCCGAAGTATGAGGGAGCAATGCTCGACCTCGACTTTTTAGTGTGAAGGAGTATAGCTCGACCTCGGCTTTTCAGTGCGAGGGAGCAATGCTTGACCTCAAATTTTCAGTGCGAGGGAGTATAGCTTGACCTCGGCTTTTCAATGCGAGGGAGGGATGCTCAACCTCGGCTTTTCAGGATTCTGCCCTTTTCTCTTTGCCGAGACGATTTTAACCCGAGCCTTTTAGTGGATTCTCATGTTCTTAATCTAGCATATGCTCGACTTTTACTGGAATAGGACCCTGACGCGAGCATGAAAGCCGCGACTGCTTATGCTCTCTGAGTCTCATCCATTGCCCATTTTTCGAGTCACGAGCTTTCTAATAATGTGAAGAAGATGAAAAGCATGAAGGCTGAAGCTGCCCGAGCTTTGCGCACTGGGGATGAGCTTGAGAAGACTCTAACAAGTGCGATGAGAAGCTCGATTGGTTGGGCAACTGAGTCCGAGCTCAACCTCTTTTTAATTATAGAGGGAGTCTGAGCTCGACTTCTGAAATTTTAATAGAGGGAGTCCAAACTCGACCTCCTTTTAGTTAGCTCGAGAAGGGCCGGAGTTCGACCTTTGGTCTTTTAGGGAGCCGGAGCTCAACCTCAGTTGGTTGGGCAACTGAAAACCCAACATGTCGATTTGGGAAAACACTAGCAATTTCTTGAGGCTGAAAAGAAAAGAGAAACGTAAGTTTGAAGTGAGTTGAAGGAAGTTGAAGACTAGATGATGAAGGAGCATGTTTCTGGGTTTTCACACGCTGTGGAACAAATCCGACGCTTCCTTCCCTATCCTGACCTTTCAAGGGTCGATGTGCATAAGGACTTTAACAAAGAAGGGGTCATGGTCCCTTTTTCTTCGCCAAGCTGTGCCCTTTTTTGGGTATTTAACCCAGCATTTGGATTTACTTGGTTAACGCTCCCAAGTTTTTACCCACCTTTTATGCTTGGCATTTTAATTTGGGCTGGTCAGCTTTTTGAGCTCGACCCTTTAAACCCATCGTAGTTAACCCTTTCAATTATTTTTTGTTTGCTTACCTTTTTAGGTTTGACCTTTCAATTTTAGCAGGGTCGGCCACTTTGGCCTGGTATTCCGATTTCAGCACGGTCAACCTTTTTTGGTCTTTTGTTTACCTTTTTAATTTTTTGATTACCTTTTTAGGTTATGGTTATCTTTTTAGGTTTGGCCTCTCGACTTTAGCTCGGTCGACCATTTCGGCCAGGCATTTCTATTTTTGCTCGGTCAACCTTTTTAGGTTTTTGTTTTGCCTGTTTAGGTCCGGCTTTTCGACTATAGCTCGGTCAACCATTTCGGCCCGGCTTTTCGATTTTAGCTCGGTCGACCTCTTTAGGTATTTGTTTTCCTATTTAGGTCCGGCTCTTCGACTTTAGCTCGGTCCACCTCTTTAGATTTGGCTCTTCGACTTTAGCTCGGTCGACCTCTTTAGGACCTTGTTTTACCTTTTTAGGTTTGGTATTTCGACTTTAATCTAGTCGATTTCAGCACGGTCAACCTTTTTAGGCTTTTGTTTACCTCCTTAGGTTTTGATTACCCTTTTAGGTTATGGTTACCATTGTAGGTTCGGACGTTCAACTCGGCACCTCGGTTTTTGCTCGGTCAACCTTTTTAGGTTGTTTGTCCTTTTTCTCTTTTTAGAGCGTGGCGGTGCCATCATCCTGGAATTGGACTGTAATATTGGTGGCGTGATTTGGATGCAGCAAGGGTGTTGGAAGATGCACAAACCGCGTTTGGTGGTATCAGCTCAACACTATGCGCAGTGCGGTGGGAAACACTCCTCCCTTGAAGTGCATTGCTTTCCTTCTCAAAAATTTATATTTCTTGCTTCTCGGATTAGCAAGGCTTTATAGAATCAATTTGATACTATCAAGAAATAGAGTTGATCTCGTCATGGCGGTAGATCCTGGTGAGTGGGCTCACGGCTGAGTCCAAGCTCGTCGGCTTGATGAAGGAAAAGCTGCTCATGGAAGTTGAAGATCGGGTGAAGGGCATTGGGTTTATAATAGCCAACTTTCAATGAGGCCGACCCGTCATGGCCGAGTTCACCCAAGTCGAGCTGTTATTGTCGGGCTCTCTAAGGTCAATCTACGGTGACTGACTACCGAGCTCTCCGAGGTACCTTATTCTGTTTTCCGAAGCCAAGCTGTGGTGGACAAGCTATCTAAGGTACCCTCTCCGAGGCCAAGCTATAGTGGTCGAGCTTTCTAAGATACCTTCTTCTGTTCTCCGCCATCATCATTCTCCATACTTTGGGCCCGTGAAACTCCATCGCCCTCGCTGAAGCAGAGTTCTGAGTCACTCCGGGTCCGGGGCGTGCTGTACATAGTGACGTCGACAAGTAGACACCGAAAATGTTAGTGTGAACCTTGGGTCTATGTGTAGCTACCTTATGCACAAATTGGCATGTTACTGTTAAGACCGGACCACATTAATTTGTCATACTCATTCTCAAGGGAGCGGCGAATGTTTCTCAATGCATCAAAGTGGGACTCCTTGACTTGAGGGAGACTAAGATGACTCGACTGAGAATATTATCCCAAGCTCTGCCTTTTTTTTAAGAAAAAAAATAAATATACTTCTTTATATCATGCTTTGCGGATTCAAGATAAACTAGGATATATTCCACAGTATTTGATTTTTAAATCAGTAAATCTACTAGGGTACGTGTAGTATACATGCTAACACTTAAGCTCTTTAAGGTACTTTTATTCTAGTAGCTTAAGTATTTTGCTAAACATGGCCTATTGTTTACTGGTTTTCGTCACACATAGGCTATGTCATCGAATTATGCATTAAGCAAGAGAGAAAGATAGAGAACAATATCACCTGGATCTTGAGATATCACCTTTGAGAACCATTGTAGAAAAAGCTTTCACTTTTCTTTTCCCGTGATCTACTCATTCCTCCATTAAGGCTCAGTTTCCACTTTCATCTTCTCAAAAAATTCAATTTTAACAGCAATATGTCCCCTATGTCTAAGTTTTTCAGCCTGGGGCGAGGTATTCCTTCCGCTAAGACAATTATTTTGGGGCCAAGAGAGTCATTTATGTTCATTCTATATTGCATCTATCTTATTTCCTGTCATTATAAATCAAGAAATATTTTCACAGAAGAAAGTGATTTATGCCAAGTCATGCGAGTCTAAAAATAAAGGAACAATGTCACCTGGGAATTTCGTCGAACACTTGGCATGTTTCGTGATATACAAATCCAGACCCAATAATATCCTGATGATTCAGCTTTGCCACTCACACGGTCCCAATCATGCTTTTTCACCATTTCCATGCCTTCTAAGAATGGTGAATATTTGTGTACCCTTTTCTCTACCTTTTGTTTTAATGTTGCGTAAGGGTATGGACGTGGGTTGCCGATGACGGCATGATCGCGAGTAACGGTGGAAGGAATCGATGGTCTGGGCGTCGACCTCATGTCACCGAGATGGTGTGTGGTGGTCACTGAACACAAGGTGGAAGTGGATGCTCTCTCCTCACAGATCAGGGGCGCAACCCAATGCGGCATGCGATCTGGTTTGGCGTGAGCGTGGATCCGCCTTTCTGAAGTGAAGGCAACACATCTGAGAAGAGATCACGAGATCTGGAGTGAGGCCGAGAGTTTGTGGTTGCAGGAGTGATAGGGAGCTTCACGCCTTTTGCGTTTTTGACCTTTTTAGGTGAGAGTTTGGTGGAGGTACTTTACTGAGCTCTTTGTTGGAGGTCAAAGGTCAGGCCTATAGTGGCTCTGCCTCCAGTGGCTCTGTGTCGCTGTCGCCGGTGGTGGTTGAGTATATGGTCGGGGCAAAGTTTTACCTGGCCCCATGGTGGGCGCCAAATGTTCCTGCCAAGATCCGACTTACCGCAATCTAGATGGAGAACATTTAATCGAGAGTGAAGACCAAGGTTGTATCTGATGAATACCGGTCGACAGGGACTCTTCAGTAGTCTCTTGGTTAAGCTGGTTCCTCGAATACGCTTAAGGGAGATTCACCTAGGTTATGTGAAAGTGTCTTCCTCTTAGGGTTCTCACTCCTTTTATAGTTGAGTCATCCGATCCTCTTTCTTAGGATCAAGTCTATCTCTTCTTATCTCTTATCTCTTAAGCCAACTTGATCTCCTTATTTGATAAGGTTTATCTCTTATACTGAGATCATGTTGTTAGATAGGATTAGATAAGTGTTATCTCTTAGTCCTATCTTTTCCTATCCTTGGTAGATCGAATCTCCAAGCTCGCCGGCCGAGCTTGCCACCTCGACCAGTATAATCAGGATTTTGGCATGATCTATCTTTTTATCATTATCTAAAATTTAAGCCTATTATCTTTATCATTATTTCTCATGATATCTAATTTGGTGTAAACTGGATTGAAGTCAGATTATCTTCTATTTCGTAAAATAAATTTTCATATAGGAACCCTATAACCTCTGTTTCACTCATTCCAGGCCCATGATTTGAATTTCTCTATTTTAACGCATATCACTATACCACATATTCAAATTCTGAAAAGTAAAAATATGCTTTTTATCTCTATCATTAATTTGAATCTAATAAGAATAGAGATTATTTCTTTAACCTCCTTTCCACTAACTGTTATATTGTCGTTTGAATGTGATTGTCGTATGCAGTTTTCATTAGAATATTGTAAGTTGCGGACAGTGTAAAATGGTGATGATCTCAGCCTAAGCTGCTCGGCCCATCCAGGTGAGCTCGGCCTCTACTGCTCTGCCAATATGGACAAACTCAGCCTAAGCCATTTGGTCCTAACCCGATGATCCAACCACATCCTGGCCAGACTCAATGAGAATTCTAATAAGAGATCAAGCAACAAAAGACCCTAGAACACTTCTGGAGTTCCACATGTCGGGGGATGGGCAAAATAAAGACCTTAGAACACCCTTGGAGTTCCACGACTGGGGGATGGGCATAAGCAAGCAAAGACTCTAGAACATTCCTAGAGTTCCACAGCTCGAGAGATGGGAAAAATAAAGGCCCCAGAACACCCCTTGAGTTCCACAGCTCGGGGGATGGACATAAGCAAAGACCCTAGAACACTCCTGGAGTTCCACAGCTCAATAGATGGCCAAAATAAAGACCCTAGAACACCCTTGGAGTTCCACAGCTAGGGGAATAGGCATAAACATAGACCCTAGAAAACTCCTGGAGTTCCACAGCTCGGGAGATGGCCAAAATGAAGTCCCTAGAAAACCTCTGGAGTTCCACATCTGGAGGATGGGCATAAACAAAGGCCCTAGAAAACTCTTAGAGTTCCATAGCTCGGGAGATGGAAAAAATGTGGTCCCTAGAAAACCCCTGAAGTTCCACAGCTCGGGCATAGAGGTCCATGACATGATAAACTCGAAGTTCCAAACCTCAGGCAAAGAGGTCCATGACAATTTAAACTCGGAGTTCCACAGCTCGGGCACAGAGGTCCATGACAAGTTAAACTCCATAGAAACTCAATGGAGAGGAAACTGGTTAGATCTCGATCAAACACTATTTGAAATTGAAACAATGTTCTTTTTCATGCATATTATGATTTCTTGATATGTTGAATTCGGTTACATCTCGATTAAATGCTATCTCAAACTGAGAAAATTGCATATTACTTTTCACAGAGGGAAATTTAGTATTATTTCCTTGTATAGTTTGGACATAGTTGTATCCAATATTGTGTCCTATTACTCATATGCTCTACATGATTTTAATTACATCTTTTAAAGTAATGAGGTACTCATCAAATAGGAGATGGTCACAAAGATTGACCAAGTGAATTCTAAGAGCTCCACTCAAGCTCGAATCCTAGAAATCATCTCGAATTTTGAGAGCTCAAAATAAGCTCGGATCCTAGGCACTCAAATTAGACTCGGATTTTCAGAGCTCAGGTCAAGCTCGGATCCTAGAAATCATCTTAGATTTTGAGGACTCAAAATAAGCTCGAATCCTAGGAACTCAAGTTAAGCTCGGATTCTAAGAGCTCCACTTAAGATCGGATCCTATAAATCATCTCGAATTTTTAGAGCTCAAAATAAGCTCGGATCCTAGGACCTAGGAACTCAAGTTAAGCTTGGATTCTAAGAGCTCCACTCATTCTCGGATCCTAGGAAACGTTCTCGGATTTTCAGATCTCAAAATAAGCTCGAATCCTAGGAACTCGAGTTAGACTTGGATTTTAAAAGATCATGTCAAGCTCGGATCGTATGAACTTAAGTTAAGCTAGGATTCTTAGAGCTCGATTCGAGCTAGAATCATAGAAACTCAACCCGAGTTTCATTTCTAGTTCGAACTCAATTGCTTGAAATTGAGGAGAATTAGTAATGATGAAATCGACTCAAGCTCGTTATCTAGACACTTAAATCATACACGTTTCCTTGAGCTCATTTTGAATGATTTTGTAACTTTAGTTCATCCGAAATTTTGAGCCAGGTCAAGGCCTATTTTCTAGGAACTCGGTTCAAGATCAAAAGATTTTTTTGAGCTATAGAAATTCTCAAGATCAAAAGATTTTTTGAGCTATAGAAATTAAACTCGGCCAAAGCTCGGGTGATACTCGGCCCAAAGTTCATTTGGCTAATCACTCAGCTCAAGCTCGATAGCTTGAAGCTCTTCAGGAATGTAATGGAGATTAAGTACTAAGCTTGGCCCAAACTCGGTTGCTAGGTACTCAGCTCAAGCTCAGTTTCTTGAAGCCTTTTAGGAATGTAATGGAGATTAAGTACCAGGCTCGGTTGCTAGGTACTCAGCTTAAGCTCCGTTGCTTGAAGCCTTTTAGGATTGTAATGGAGATTAAGTACAAAGCTCAGTTTTTAGGTACTAAGCTCAAGCTCGGTTGGTTGAAGCCTTTCAGGAATGTAATGGAGATTAAGTACTAAGCTCGACCCAAGCTCGGCCAAGCTCGGTTGCTAGGTACTCAGCTCAAGCCCGATTGCTTGAAGCCCTTCAGGAATATAATGGAGATTAAGTACTAAGCTAGGCCAAATCTCGGCCCAAGCTCCGTTGCTAGGTACTCAGCTCAAGCTCGTCAGAAATGTAAGGGAGATCAAGTACTAAGCTCGGTCCAAGCTCGGTTGCTAGATACTCAGCTCAAGCTTGGTTGCTTGAAGCTCTTCAGGATTGTAATGGTCATGTTAAACTAATAAGTTCGGCTCAAGCTAGGGTGATATTCCTTTCATTTGAAAGTATTAATAACGAGTTCTTCATCGAGCAGCAAGTGTCGAGGTTATCACGAGCATTGGTAAAAAAAGAGATGCCTAGCTTATGTCAACATTCACATAAAAATTCAAATAGGTATTTAGGAACTCAAAATGGATACGGATAAGTACATCCAGTCACAAGTATAAAAGGAAAAATATTAGCAACATGTGCCATATCCCATCAAAAAACTCAGAATAAGCATAAAGCCAAGCTTTGTAACACCCCGTTTTTCGTAAATAAGCTTAATGCGTTTATATATATTATATATATGTTTGTATATACTTTTTATGTTTGTTTTTTATGCCTAAGTTCAAGTTTGGAGAAGTTTAGCCTTAGAAAGGTTCAATCATTTTTGAGTCCTAGTAACCTGTTTCGCCATTTTGGTCATATATTGAGTTCTAGATGTCGGATTGAGGTGATCTTTGATGCGTTGGAAATCTAAGAGAATTATCTACAAGTCTTATTATATGTGTTTTGGCCAATTCGGTTATTTAGTCGGCCTCGCGCCGCAATATTTGTTCGCCCCGTGAACCATACAGATCTTGAAACATGTTTTGGGCTATAATTAAGCCCAATTGTGCATAAACCGTCCTTAACCTCCAAAACCAAAACCTTAACCTAATGTTATATATCTAACTACTATAGATCAACCTCCATTCCCTCTTCTTTGAATTCGTAACCCTTTTCTCTCTAAAATGTTGTTCTGGCTTGGGACACAGCCGTGTCTCCTGATAGACACAACTGTGTCTAATTCTCTTAAACGTTGTTTTGACCGGGACACAATTGTGTCTCTTGATAGACATAGCCGTGTCTAATTCTCGAAAACGCTGTTATGGCTGAGACACAGCCGTGTCTCTTGATAGACACAGCTGTGTCGAATTCCCAAAATTGTTGTTATGGTCAGGGACACAGCTATGTCTCCTGATAGACACAATTGTGTCTAGTTCTCAAAAACGCAAATCTGACCAGGAACACAGCTGTGTCTCCTGAAAGACACAGTTGTGTCTAATTCCCAAAGACAATTTTACCTGCCAATATAAATAAGTGAGTTAGGAGGGTTACAAGTTACAACTCTCAAATTGGCACTTTAGGCAATCCTAGTGTGACATAAACCTTTCCCCTTTCCCCTTTCCTTCCTTTGAACCCAACCAAGTTCTTGGTGTTCTTGCTCTAGTTTGGGGAGAGAAGTCATGCGCTAGTGTCATCAAAAGGTAATGTAGTCTT
This sequence comes from Sophora flavescens, assembly GCA_030762895.1. Classification (NCBI taxonomy): domain Eukaryota; kingdom Viridiplantae; phylum Streptophyta; class Magnoliopsida; order Fabales; family Fabaceae; genus Sophora; species Sophora flavescens. The sequence goes on along the minus strand of CM061065.1, from coordinate 45,865,620 downwards.
CCCTCATTAATCTCCTTTTCTCTTTAAGTTAATTGGAGATTAACTGGTTAATTGTTTGTGTTTGGCCAAGGCTTGAAGAGTTCGTTGAGCCGCTCGAGGGAACGACACCAATTTCGTTTGCGCTTAGCTAAGGGGTTTGATCTTCATACCAGGTATGGGGAGAATGAATAGTATTAACATGTAGGCGTTGGCGGTAGCATAAGATAAAGGGTTAACCCATGACACTGTCGTATGTTGTTTGTCTCTTTGATGTCAATTGATATATGTATGATGTGATTCCAATGTTAATGGCATGCTTTAATTATTGTACTGTTTGATGTTAATATTGATGATGTATGAGTGAATGTTATTGGTATTCCTAATTGAGTATGATGTTTAATGATGCCATGAATGTTCATGATTTTTAATGATGCTGTTATGATAATGATGATGATGTTATGATGATGATGAATGTTGTTATAATGATGATGATGATGTTGTACTCTGAACGAGTGTTGATTGTTGAGGATGTTAATGCCAACAATGATGTTAATAAGACTCTAACTAACCAATAGAGCTTATTAATGATGTTAAGATGTTAAAAGATGTTAACAATGATGAAAGAGAATTAAGGGATGTCTTCCCAGTTTCTTCATAAGACATGAATGTAGCATGAGAGACAATGTTATGTTTATAGGGCTTAGTTAACGACCCTAGGAAAAGAGAAGAAATAAATCAAATAGGAAAAGAGAAGAAATAAATCAAATAGGTTTTATGATAGAAGAAAAATAATAATATGATAGATAAATATATTTTGTAAAAATGGCTAACTTGCACAAGGAAAAGAGGAAAATTGACTCAAATATATTTTCAAGAGAGAATAGAAAAAAACAATATGATAGAAAAAATAATTTTTAAAAAAGTAGTTAACTTGTACTGAACAAAGATAAGAAATAAATCAAATAAATTTTCAAGAGAGAAGAGGAAAAATAATATGGAAAATGATTATATAATTGTTAACTTACATGGGAAAAAGTGGAGAAATAAATCAAATAGATTTTCAAAAGAGAAGAAGAAAAATAATATGATAGATAAATATATTTTATAAAATTGGTTAACTTGAATGGGGAAATATGAGAAATAAATCAAATAGATTTTCAAGAGAAAAGATAAAAATAACATGATAGATAAATATATTTTCTAAAAATGGTTAACTTGCACAGGAAAAGAACAGAAATAAATCAAATATATTTTTAAGAGAATAAAAATAATAATATGGTAGATAAATATATTTTCTAAAAATGGTTCACTTCCATGAGGAAAAGAGAAGAATTAACTCACATAGATTTTTGTTCCAACATGGACTGTTGAGTGCTCGATCTAGTTAACTCCGAGATCAAAGGATAAAGCTGAGACCTTTACAGAAGGGTCGAGCTAATGATAGCATTGCTACATGAATCGTACCTCGGCCCAAGAACAAGTCGGAGCCTGATGTATCGGGATCATTCCAGGCTAGTGAAGACAACAGAAATCAAGTCTTGCAATGGTTTCGTAACCACCCACATTGATGATGTTCCATAATTACCCATAATGACTCATAACCACCCCGACCCTATATATGCTAGGCATGACGTTCCATAATTACCCATAAGTGTTGCGGGATCTTCCTTATACACCCGAGTAGTACCTCAGAATTACACTAAAGTCGAGTAATACCTCAACATTATCTTAGAACTAGTTTGCTTTGATTCCCACTTGGGATACGTAGGAGCAGAATACACCCATTTTGTCAAGCTATATCCCCAAAAATCCTCTTTGCTCGAGACTCTTCCCGGATTATTATTTCTGGTTAGAACATTTGACGCCCACCGTGGAGCCGGTAAAATTTTTCCGGGCCGCACATGCTATTACATTCTTTCATGGCTCGTTGATGAGCTACCCCAGGCCCTTATCCTTATTCTCCACGAACAACATGAAAGTTGCGTCCTGTACCAGCATCTGATTTGCAAGACGGTTCACCTGCGGAGTCCCATCTCTTTCACCATATCCTCAGCCAGAAGGGAGATTATTGCATTATTGATATTTAGGACATAATTGCATTTCGTCTCCATTTAATTTATCCACAATCTTTATTTGTTGGCTTTTTATATGATCATCATGCGCTTTTGCTGGATTCTCTTTTTCTTTAGGTAAGACCAATTGGACACGTTGTCACAACACTGGACTGTCACGACTCGGTGCAGGCTTTCAAATTAACGTTGTGAGATACATGTATGGCTTGCTCAACAAATGCTATTATGTGCCGCCACAATATTATTATTTCTGGACCGTCACAATATTGTGAGATATTGGTTTGACTGCCACTATTTTTGGTAAAAAGAAAACGATGATAATATCATCAATCCGCCATCAATATTATTTATTTCTTTTAATTGACATCAATCTTCCCAGATGATAATTTGCCTCACATTGATTATTTTTTAATTAGCACTTAATAGATATTATTTCTTACGCTAATGCCATTACCATGACATTGAGAATGGGCATGGAAACAACAAGGTGCTAAGAAGGAATATGATTCTTTCTATTTTTTAAATTTGGTCCGGGTAACATTCGTATATATTATTGCACATTATATACATCAATTAGTGATATTTTTATTGTTCATAAGAAATAAATATTATGACCGTTACTCCATGAATTACCATAAATAGGTAATAAATATTGAGATTACTACTCATGAATTTAGATAAATATCCTTATGTCAATCGTTCAAAATTTGAAAAACTAATTTTTGAATTTTATATTGATTACACATTAATTGTCATTATTGGCTAATTGCCTTTGGAGTTGACATTTCCACAATTAAATAGTGTTACTACCCCGTTGTGATTAAATGTAACCACAACAAACATCTTCGACATAAGTTGACAATGGTCGGTTTTAAAAGGAACCAGATTCTCAATCTTCTGCTTTTGGAAACTCTTAATTATTGAATTGTTGCTTTTATAGTCCATTTCTATTTATTGTTAATAACATCAAGCAAGACATTGTTGTAGTAACCCGCAGTGCTCTTAATCCATCATTCCTGTACACGGAGTAGAAAAAGAGGACCCAAATCTGAGATAACATCCGAAGACACAAAGAGGATCCATACAAAAAGCCCGAGCAATGCTCGGCCAAATAAGCCGGAATCACCAAGTAAAACTTGGCTCCGCACTCAAAGCCCGACCGGTGCTCGGCAAATTAAGCCGGAATCCCAAGTAATACTTGGCTCCGCACTCAAAGCCCGACCAGTGCTCGACAAAAAAAGCCGGAATCCCATCAAAAAAGCCGGAATCCCAAGTAATACTTGGCTCAGCACTCAAAGCCCGACCAATGCTCGACAAATTAAGCTGGAATCTCAAGTAATACTTGGCTCCGCACTCAAAGCCCGACCAGTGCTCGGCAAAATTGTTGGAACCAAAGTGGTTTTGGATTTAATAATCTCTAAGTTTTGATGCTAACAAAAGGATTAAATTTGCTTGGCAAAGTGTTAGTTGAGATCTAACATGTGCTTTCAGTTATGCAGGAATACTTTGATATAAGTAAATAAACTTGGGATAAGTTTTCATTGAAAAATACCCGTCCACCCTTGTAGACGGGTTGCTCAAAAACTTTGGTAAAGTTACTTCTTTAGACTGGTTTACTTAAGTAGACGAAGCTTTAAATGTTTGCTAGACGAATACCAAAATAACTTGTTTAGATACAGCAAGTCTAAAGACTTGATAATAAGCGCGTCTATCTTGCCACGTAAGCAGACGGAAGTAATTAGTAGAAGTAAATGAATTGAAAAATAAAGTAATCTAGTAGACGAGCTCTAACCGCCACGTCACGAGACGGAGATCTTTATAACTCATTAAGGAATAACAAGTCTGAAGACTTGATAGACAAGAGGATATGCCACATCATCAGACCAGCAAAGTAAAATATTGAACAGACTTAGTCTCTCATATAACTAAGTAGACGAAGTTTCTTTCTAGACGAGCTCCATCCTTGAAATGAATTAAATGCAATCTGAATCTCTTGAATTTATTTCAAATGATTGATATTTATTTCAATAGAATATTTGTTCTTCACATTTGTTTTATCTGCTTTAAATGTTTCACCTTGTTGTAAAAGAAACATAGTACCATCAAGAAATGCAAAAAGCAGAATCGTATAATAAGATACTGCAAAACGATCTGCACGATGACAACTTTATGGCTGAAAAAGTTGGATTATACACAAAGGAGGAACAATAAGTGCTCAAGCTGCAATACTCAGAAGAGTGAACCTCCAATTTCATGCTACCTCGATAACCAAGAGTACTATTCAGCATTGCCACAATCAAGCTCCCAGTCACAACGGATATCATGCATTAAATGCTATCTCTAAACGGGATTATTCAAAGTAACCATTGAAGAAATACAAGTGAAGAAGAAGGTCACTATAAATAGAAGACCTCAAGTTCTGAAGAATAACTTTTGCCAATCAATAATCACTCATTCTAATATTCTTTCAAGAGCAAGAGCCTGTATTCTTTAGTTTGAATATTGTTGTAATATTCAACTGATCTTAAACTGTCATATCCTCACACATAGTGAGTTAAGAAGATCAAACATTAAATCTCTTTGTTAGAGTTAGAGCCTGAAGAGGCTTGGTAGGAAAGAAGTACTTGTAGCCTGGAGAGGTGTTGAATACTTGTTTGTAATATATTCGGAGAAATAGTGGATAAATCCTTCAAGTCAAAGGGACTGGACGTAGCTCTTGGTTAGAAGAGAGTGAACCATGATAAAATCTCTTGTGTGAATCTTCAATCCCTAAACTCTTCAGTTTTATTTGCTTATACTAACTGTGGGGTTTTGATGTTGCTTTTGTTAAAGTCTTTTAAAAAGGATCTTTGTCTTTGTGCTTGCTTCTGTTTCTAATCTCCTTGAGTGCAAAAATTGTTTTAAAGGTTGTTCTCGAAAATTATTAACAAACACAATTCAACCCCCCTTCTTGTGTTTGCCTGTGTCAGCTTCAAAAATAAGCCTGAATCCCAAGTAATACTTGGCTCCACACTCAAAGCCCGACCAGCGCTCAAAGAGGATCCACACAAAAAACCTGAGCAGTGCTCGGCCAAATAAGTCGGAATCACCAAGTAAAACTTGGCTCCGCATGAAGAAAATCCGAGCAGTGGTCGGACAAATAAGCGGGAATTACCAAGTAGAACTTGGCTCCGCACGAAGAAAATCCGAGCAGCGCTCGACCAAATAAGCCAGTGAGCAGCGCTCGACCAAATAAGTCAGAATCACCAATTAGAACATGGCTTCGAACGAAGAAAATCCGAGCAGTCCTCGGCCAAATAAGCCGGAAACACCCAAGTAATATTTGACTCCCCAAAATTAAAATATTTCGAACAGTGGTTGACACAACAAAGGCAGATGCCCAGGAAAAACATTGCTATGCAAGCATCAGATATAATTTTAGATGATAGAACTCTCCAGCGTGCGAGAATCCGAGGTATTCTCGGATTGAAAAATACATACTCAAACCAAGCAATGCTTGGATGATAGGCCAACATACTCGAGTAAGGACTTGACTTTGTAAGACTTAGCCCTCATTCATGTTTTTGATGTATGACAAACAAAGTGTATTTTGCATACGATTTTTAATTCTGACTACGTACTCATTACGTGTTAAGTTGCATGCAAGATCACTCGTCCAATAAAGCAAAACTAGCGCACGTCCAACACAGGGAAAATATAAGTGCTCGTCCAATGAAGTGAACAAAGAAAGATGACGTCCAACAAAGTAAAGAGCTGAAGTCCAATGAACAATTAAAGAGCTCGTCCACTAAAGGAAAAACAAAGAAAGATGACGTCCAACAAAGTAAAGAGCTGAAGTCCAATGAACAATTAAAGAGCTCGTCCACTAAAAGAAGAACAAAGAAAGCTGACGTCCACTAAAAGAACAAAGAGAGTGCGTCCTGTGACACCCTAACTCGGGTCATCACATTGCTACCCGTTTACGGAAATAAAATTTAATTTGCTAGTTGCTTTCAGAAAATAATGTTTTCTCAACATTCATCTTTTCAAAATATGGTGATAAAATTTTTTCCAATTTAATCCTCAAGACAACAACAACGAAATCAAACCACACATAATTACATACTGTATATAAGTTATACAACTATACTGCCTCATATGTTTTAACATCTAGATCATTATCAATTTAGTGACTCTCAAAACATAACATAACTCAGTAGGACCTAAGCTGGTCGCATCTAACTGACACTACCGTCAACCGGAGCAGCACAACATGTCTCGAACTAGACAGCCTTCTCCTTTTGTAGAGATCTTATCCCTTATGTGGCTCTGATATGTTTGTAAGGGTGAGACGCCAATATATGGATTTAACAAAACAACTAAATTCACGACACAAAAGAAGATACATACACATATACATGTTTATAACACCCTAAGCAATCTATATTACAGCATACAGTTTATTAATGGGTTCCACACCCCAAACATCAACGTTGGAAAACTATGCATGAACACTTCAATACATCATCTACACATTCACACTTAATCTCCGAAGACCCCCAACGTCATTTTAAAATGAGCTGATCAAGCTCGATTGCCAACAGAGGCACGTCGATTTTTGCCAACAGAGGCACGTCGATTTTTTGCCAACAGAGGCACGTCGATTTTACCATAGCCCATTGTCCGGAATAGTGAGAACGTCGATTTATGGATTTTTCCATTGCACGTCGATTGCCCAAGGCATAATGAATTTCATTATACGTCGATTGCCTAAAGGCGCAATGAATACGTCGATTACATGAATATCATAAAATACCATGATTTCATTGTACGTCGATTGCCTTGGGCACAATGAATTTCATTGTACGTCGATTGCCCAAAGACACAATGAACACGTCGATTTCAGGAATATCATAAAGATACCATGATTAACAAATACGTCGAGACATGAATATCACCAAGATATCATGATTAACCTCGTAGGCACGTCTGCCGAATATGCATGCAAAACATTTTATTCTTGTCATTTTTCTTTGTGTTCAATCTTTCCTTTGCCGAAGCTCACAATGGCTTATGACTCACATAGTTTTAAAACACTTTTAAAACTTTTATTACAACATAGGACCTCATAGTCCGAGTGCTCAATCACGACACCTCTCGACCGATGCACCAATCTTAGGTTTGTGGTACTAGAAAACATCTTCAATGTTTCAACACGGTATACCTCACTTATACGCTATAGGCCCTCAAAGTCCAAATGACTGAGTCCATCACAACACAGAACCTTAGTACCCCGACGTCTCGGTTACTAAGTCCAACTGTACTTTCAATAAGGTTGAATCAACTTTTAATTTTTAGAAATTCTTTTTCCAAGGTAGAAATTCATTATAAATCCTTAAATAATAAAACTTAGTTTTTCACAAACCATTGAGTCACTTGAGGTTTACTTTCTTCAAAAATATGCACTGTCATTTCAAAGTACTTGCCGTCTACACTTTTCCAAAGTTGCCGTCAAATATTATTTTTAAGACTTTTTAAGTAAAAACTTAACTTTTCCACTTAATTAATTTTCTAAAATCATGATTAACTTATTTTCACCAATTAATTTCATAGAAGAATCTTTTGTAATATTCCGGAATTTCTTATATAAAATTTAGCAGTGCTAAAATATTTTCACGGTTTCGCGCTCGTTGTGACTCATAATTCACTTTTTCAGAAATAATTTATTAAAATAATAATATTTTCCACAACTCCTTATTTTTTTCCAAAATAAAATTTCCTTTAATATTATATATCAATATTTTACCGTTAAAACATTGAATATAATTTGCATAGCTTCTTAAAGCTTTTATCCGATTAACTTTAATTGAGCACTGACCACTGTCAGGCTTCTCACACATCAACCAACAGTTATATCACAGATATTTCCCAAGCAGATCATGCATCATAGCAGTATAATATACAATTGCAAATAATTAAATAAATTAAAAACAACTCCACACCGATACACAGATAAACCACACCACGTAAACAACAAAACCAATAACCACAACCACATATAAATCATATAAACCACACCACAAGCAAATAGTTATTGAGAAAAATCCCTCAGGTAAGCTCCCCTTACCTCTTGAAGAACTTAGCTTTCGATTCAAAACTTTGTCGTGAATCTGGGAACCGTCAACGCACGTACACGATAATCTAGTTTATCCTTCATCAAACATAACACTCAATCAACAAACTAACAACTAAATCAAGCCTAAAATCCTACTTGTTGGTTTCGGCCAAGGGCTGAGTTTTGGGGTTAGAAATCTCTAAAATTTCTATTCATGATTAAGTCATGGATTTATGATCCTTGATTAACCTAAATCATAGATTAGTGACTAAACAACTAAATTTTAAACTCAAAACTTCCTAACCCTCATATACCTAGATTCGGCCTTGACATGATCATAGGGCTAGGGTTTTTAGTTTAATAAACCAACTTGGATTTATTAAGCATACATACTAAGAGTTTGATTAACAAGATCATTAAGGAAAACATTGAACAAAACTCAACAAATCTCATCCACCTAGGGTTCGGCCTTTATGAAACAAATAGGTTAGAGTTTGATTTTTTGATCTTCTATACAAGATTTATCAAAGTACTAGAAGATTGAATCATGAATCAAGACATGAAAATGAAACAAAACCTAGGAACCTCACTTTTCAATGACTTCGGCCCAACCCAGAAATCAAGGAAAGAAATTTCTCATGATCATATGCTTCTAGATGATGAAAATAGAGAGGATTATAAGATCATAGCAATTGGTTTCATGTCAAAAGGATTTTTCTAGAATTTATTATGATTTTTCAAAGTTCTAGGGTTAGAAACTTTAAAGTGATGAACAACTATGATATAAGCCTTGAATCAAGAAACTTGCTAAAGAACATAGGCATGATTAAGGAAGAAGATTAGGATTTACCTCTTGAAGATCAATGACAAAGGAAATCCAAGAAACTTGCTTCACAAATCTAACACTAGAAGACTTATAAACTTAGGGTTTTTGAACAAATGGCAAAAGAAACTAAGTGAAAAGTGAGAGTATGGTATTTATAGAGGTAGTGGCGCCATCTTGAGAAGGATCTAGATGATGATGAGTTGTCTTGCTAAAGGATTCAAATGCAATTAAGTTCTAAGGACCAATTTGCAAAGATTCCAAAAGTTGAAGGACTAGTTTGCAAATTGTCAATAAAGTGTCATGATGATGATTTTGCCACATTTAATGCAAGCTTATCTTGACTTTGTTGGCTGAATTTGTGTCATAGATATTTTTAAGACAAATCATGAAAGTTGAAGAAAACTCAAGAATGTTGAAGAACAATGAAGGATGATGTAGAAAAATGTGGAAAATTGTGGAACACTCTAGAAACATCTTGATTCATACAACAACAATGAGGGCAGCCATCAATTCTTATGGGCTTGCGCATGGGCTGGGTTAGTTTGGGCTTGGATTCATTTTTTTGTGGGGCCCACTTGAAAATTTAAGCATTAAGCTTAAGATAGGAAACTTATATAGTTTCAAATAGGCTTTATGGAATCAATCCATGAACTAGAAAATTTTGGGCTTCTAAGCCACGACCATTTGAGATTGGAAACAAGGATTCTAGCCCAATTCACTTGAAAAAAACTTAGAAACTAATTTAGGGACAAAAGGGTAATTTACAGAAAGTTCAGGGGCTTAAACGTAAAATTCATAAATTTTCTAGTTAACCCTGAAAAACCTTCTAAACTTAAAAATATGATTCATCCCCTTGAATCATCTCAAAATCCTAAGATAAACCCTCTATCGGCTCTTAGAAACTCCGAAATCCCTTCCGTCGTCTACCCGATTACGTATTCCGCCCGAAAAACGTAAATTATTTTATTTCTTTCTGAAAAAATTCTAAAAATATAGAGTTGTAGAGAATAAAATACTAAACTTAAGTCTTTCATTCATGAATTAAAATTAGGTCTTTTGAGCAGTATTATATACTGTCAATGGAATTCGCGGGTCGGGTTTCGCCCGTCGTTTCAAACCTAAATTTTAATCGTAGCTTCCTACATTCAAGTAGGATTGAGTGGTAAACCCCGTTTATTGAAAATAATTTTCTAAGTTTCAGATAAAAATATAAACATAATTATATAAATTTCTGATATTAGAAAACAGCGAAAAGTCGGGGTGTTACAAGTCCAGTAAAAGAACAAAGTAAAAAGCTGTCGTCCACTGAAAGAGCATGGAAGCGCGTCCACTAAAAGAAACAGAAGAGCTCGTCTGCTGATGTGGCACATGAAGCGTGTCCACTAAGGAAACAGAGGAGCTCGTCTGCTGACGTGGCACATGAAGTGCGTCCACTGGAAGAAACAGAATAGCAGAGCTCGTTGCTGACGTGGCACAAGCGCGCGTCCACTGATGAAATCAAGCGCGCGTCCACTGATGAAACAGAAACTCGCGTCCACTGATGAAATAGAAGCTCGCGTCCACTGATGAAATAGAAGCTCGCGTCCACTGATGAAACAGAAGCGCGCGTCCACTAATGTAAAAAGGAGCTCGCATCCACTGATGTAACAAAAGCGCGCGTCTACTGGTAGTAACACTTAGAGAGCTCGTCTACTGATGGAAAAAGGAGAGCTCGTCCACTGAAAGTAACAAGTGCGTGCGTCTACTGACAGTAACACTTGGAGAGCTCGTCTACTGATATAAAAAGGAGAGCTTGTCTACTGACAGTAACATTTGGAGCCCGTCCAATTGCCTGGTGTTAGCACTCTCGTCTACCAGTTGGAGCCCGTCCAATTACCTCAAGCTAATACTCCAGTCTGCTGACGTGGTAAATGGACACGAATATTTTTCTCTTCAATTAAACACAGATTTATTACTCTTCAAATAGACTTGGCTATCCTTTTAGATGGAAACAGTTATATTTCAAGTAGGATGCAATCTCTACAAAGATCAAACAGAATCACATTTTGAGATCAAGAATCAAGAAAGCAGATTTTGTAAATCAGATCCAAATCAGTCTTAAATGATCCCAACGGCTATAATCTATCTTCTATATAAAGAGGGATCAAAGGAACACTTTTCATACAGAACACGTACAATAACAACAACACAAATTCATTCTGATCCAAAGTGCTTCAACGCTGAGAAAAGTGTGATAGTTAGAACTTCAATTTGTATTATCAGGCTTTTAGAGTCTTGCTTCAACTCAATTCTTTTTTGTGAATTAGAGTGACTAAGAGAGGGTATCTGGTCGCGCTGTCGCGCACGCGCCAAAAAGGACGAGCGGGTTTAAAACTGTAGTCTAGTGCGACAACTCGGATGTCGTCTCTCAAGGACTCTGAGAATATTATCTTTCACAAAAATCAATTTTTGGGGGAGGGGGGGGGGTTGGATCGGAATGCAATTAAGAAACAAACAAAACAGAGCAATCAAAAACAAGGCAGTTGAAAAGGGATTATCAATTATCAAACAACGATTAATCTCTCAAAGAATTCCCAACTATCCTTGGTTAATGTAAACCCAAGCCCTAAGCGATTCTAATCCCCTTTCGATTCTGAGAACAACTAACAACGTAATTGCTACTATGGATGCAAATTCCTATTCCCGAAATAACAAACGGGATTAAGCGCTCATGATCAAACGATCATGAATGAACACACGCGAATTAACAAACGCGATTATGTATAGGAAATTTACATCACTGAAACAAATCAATACAATATTACACACTCCTGAAATAACAAACAGAAATATGAAATATGGTATTGAAAAGGGAAAAGCAATTAAAATAGGGATTTACATAACCTCAAGTATATAGGATCCTCAAACAGTAGACTAATCCTAGGACTTAGTGCTCCATGGCAAGAACGAAATCACATAGAAAAATGTATATCAGAAAGTTGGAGAAGCAAAAGTCTCTACAAAATATTCAGAACAACCTTTTATACAAATTCAGAATTCAGATGGCTCGCGAGGCGAGCAAACATTCGCGAAGCGAATTTCATAAACAGTCAGCAACCCTTGGCATTCTCGCGAGGCGAAGTGACTCTCGCGAGGCGAGGATATGAAGAGTTTCCTCCTTACGCCCGTGATGGCCATCAGGGCCTAACCGTGATGCTCTCTGACTTTCAGATTTGCGAGGCGAAGGGATGCTCGCGAGGCGAGACTCTTCAGCTTCAAAACTGCCACGGCCATGACCTTCAACACGGGCAAGCCGTGATCGTCTCTGACTTTTTCAGGTTTGGAAGACTCGCGGGGCGAGACCTTCTTCGCGAGGCGACCCAGAGACTTAGCAATTTCTTGGAACAGTCAGGCTTCGTGGTCGCGTGGCGAGCGTGTCCTTCGCGGGGCGAGACCTCTGTTCTTTATTTTCTCAGCTTCTACTTAACCTGAAAACAAGGAAATAAGCATAAGTGTATTATTTTGACTCAAAACTAGCTAAATTAACTTAAAACTACTCTAGAGACTCAAAACCTTGCTTGAGGACAATCTAATCTAATTTGGGTGAAAATACGATATAATTTGCACAAAACCCTGGTCATACTAGCTATAAAACTAGATGAGCCAGAGGCTTATCAAAATACCCCAAACTTAAACTTTGCTTGTCCCCAAGCAAACTAAGACTCAAAAATCAAAAAGACTCAAGACCTGGCAAGCTCAAAAGATTCAATCAACATTGCACACACTCAAGCAATACATCAAAAACAGTTTTTCTTCATTGTTTCCCCCTTTTCAAACAAAGCAATCCCCAAATTCATTTATTCTAAACAATTGAGAGTTTCATCATGAAAACTATCAGAAATCTAAGCAGGGAATCTAAGTCACACACAAGAGGGAGATCACCAAATCCAAACAACTGCCTTCCTCATAAGGGCATTATTTGTTCACTCAGTCGCTCAGTTTATGTCAGGCTAACAACTTGCACTCAGTTTCACTTTTCAAGTACACTTCCCATAAATTTGATTTTCATCTCTAAATGACTCCCACAGAAAACATGCAAGCAACATCAGAAGGTCTTTTATGGGTTGTAATGGGGCCTGGCTAAGGGTAGGATATACAAAGAAACTAAGCTGAAGACCCTAGGAACTAAGAGAGCATGAAGTATATTTACATTTTGAATTTCACTCAAGTTCCTTTTCCATTTTTCTTTACACTTCTGGGTGGCTACAGCTTTTTTTATTTCTTTTTGGCATTTTTGTATTTTTGTATTTTTGTATTTTTTTTCAATCCCAACAACATATTACACCTTGCAGCCACCCCAAACTTTAGTTTCTTGCACCCATTCTAAGATTACATGCTCTCCTAATCCTAAGATCGGGTTAACATGGTTTTCCAGATTTTTGGGCTTATAACATTAGGTTATCAAGAACTAATAGGCTAATAGGCTCAAAAGGGCTAACTAGGGAACATGCAATAGGAATTAGTTTATTCAGGCCAAGTAGCTATTTACAAAGAAACTGCCTAAATCATTTGCTACACATATATAATCATGCAAACCAAAAAGAGATTCAATCAAATCCAGGGAAGTGCAACTTGAAAGTGATTTTCACACATTTTAAAACATGTTGGAGGCTCAAAACCTCACCTGGACATTCATGCAAATTGTTTGAAAGAGATACTATCCCTAGTGTGTGCTTCCTATCACCCCAAACTTATCATTCATCATGCTATCATAACAAAATCCCCAAAGTTCAGTTTTCAATTTCACATGGGAATCACTTTTCAAAAACAAAAATTTTTTCAGCCTAGGGGGAATCATTACATATCAATCATGCAAGCAATCTGTGCAACATCAATCAAAATCTAGCAAACTTGCCAACTAAGAACTTAACACACAAATGCTCCTGAGCTTCTCAAATTATTCAGGAGCTTATTCAAAGAAAAGAAAAACTACAACTAGTTCCCTCCCCCACACTTAAAACATGCATTGTCCCCAATGAACAACAACAGACTTTACAATCAGAGTGAGGGAAAGGAAAAGAAACTCCCTGATCAAGCATCAGTGTAGGTTGGAGCATCCAAAGATAGCTCCTCAACATTGGCATCCATAGGAACAACAGCATCCACACCATGGAATGGCTTCAACCTCTGCCCATTAACCTTGAACGGCTTGTGTGTACCTGCACGTGTAATCTCTACTGCACCATAAGGAAACACATTAGTAATGACAAAGGGGCCATCCCATTTGGACCTAAGTTTCCCGACCATCGGTTTAGTGGAGTTAAACAATAATACTAGCTGGCCCACAAAAAATTCTTTCCTAACAATCATTCTATCATGAAATTGTTTTGTCTTTTCTTTATAAATCTTGGAGCTTTCATAGGCTTCAAGCCTAAGCTCCTCAAGTTGCTGCAACTGCAGCTTTCTTTCAACACCAGATTTATTCATGTCCATATTACAACACTTAACTGCCCAATATGCTCTATGCTCAACCTCTACCGGGAGGTGACATGCCTTACCAAAAACTGGCCGAAATGGGGACATCCCTATAGGGGTCTTGAAAGCAGTCCTTTGTGCCCACAGTGCGTCTTCCAGACGGTGGCTCCATTCCTTTCTATTAGGTTGCGCCATCTTCTCCAGAATTTGCTTGATCTCTCTGTTGGATATTTCAGCTTGACCATTGGTTTGGGGGTGGTAAGCAGTAGACACTCTATGTACAACCCCATATTTTCTGAGTAGGGCCTCCATGGTTCTGTTGCAAAAATGCGTGCCCTGGTCACTGATGATGGCCTTAGGTATACCAAACCTGCAAAAAATGTTGGACCTAACAAATTTTGAAACAATCTGAGCATCGTTAGTCCTAGTGGGGATTGCTTCCACCCACTTTGAAACATAATCTACAGCCAACAAAATATATACAAAACCAAAAGAAGGAGGGAAGGGACCCATGAAGTCCATCCCCCACACATCAAAAACTTCACAAAAGAGCATGGGCTGTTGGGGCATCTCACTCCTACGAGTGATTGCCGGGCCTGTTATTTGACATTCTTTACAACTCTTATATACCTCATATGAATCCCTAAAAAGTGTGGGCCAGTAGAACCCGGAGTCCAGGACTTTTCTTGCTGTCCTTTGAGGTCCAACGTGTACTCAAACTGGATGGGCTTGTGAGAAATGGTGGATGGACTCCGTCTCATGATCGTGTACTAACCTCAGATTGACTTGGTCACTGCAAAACTTCCACGGATAGGGGTCATCCCACACATAATACTTTGCATCGCACTTCACTTGTGGAACTTTTGTCTACTTGTACCTGCAGGAACAACACCAAAGAACTAGAAAATTTACAATGTCGGCAAACCAGGGGGTTACCCCATACATATGTAACAATCTCTCATCGGGAAATCATCTTGGATGGGAAATGTATTCTCATCCCTTGCTATCCTACTCAAATGATCTCGCTACAGATTTTCGGCTCCACTTTTATCCTTTATCTCCACATTGAATTCCTGAAGCAAAAGCATCCACGATCGGTCTTGGCTTAGCTTCGGCTTCTTCAGAGATATTTCAAAGCTGCATGGTCGGTAAAACAGTTACCCTAGAACCTAGCAAATAAGATCTAAACTTGTCAAGTGCAAATACAATAGCTAGCAGCTCTTTCTCGATGGTTGTGTAATTTGCACATGCGGCATCTAGGGTCCTAGAAGCATAGTGAATTACATGGGCAACCTTGCCCACCCTTTGTGCCGAACTGCCCCTACAAGCAAAATTTGAGGCATCACACATCAGTTCAAAAGGTAGTGTCGATCCTGGGGCTGGATGACGAGGGTAGAAGTCAACGCCTTCTTGGGATGGTCAAATGACTCTTTGCACTTTTCATCAAACTGAAGCAGGGCATCATTTTTCAGCAGATTTGACAATGGCGGTGCTATCTTCTTTGAAGTCCTTTATAAAGCGCCTGTAGAAACCTGCATGTCCAAGAAAGGAACGTATCTCGCGTCGCAAGATGGGTAAGGCAATGAAGCAATTACATTTATTTTTGCAGGATCCACGAAAATACCCTCTTTGGAAATTACATGACCCAATACTATCACCTGTTCTAGCATGATATGACTTTTCTCATAATTCAGAATAAAATCTGTATCTTTGCATGTCTGTAGAACTAGATCTAGACTATGCAAACAAGCATCAAAAGAGGAGCCATACACAGTAAATTCATCCATAAACACCTCTATGCGAGTTTTCAATAAAATCGGAGAAAATACTAAGCATGCATCTTTGAAAGGTGCCAGGAGCATTACAGAGGCCAAATGGCATCCTCCTATAAGCAAGCGTCACCAAGGGGCACGTGAAGGTGGTCTTTTCACGATCCTCGGGGGCAATATGAATCTGCAAATACCGGAAAAGCCATCTAGAAAACAATAATGGGATGACCAGCCCCGCCGATCTAGCATCCGATCTATGAGCGGCAAAGGAAAATGATCCTTTCGGGTGGCCTGGTTTAGCTTCCTATAGTCTATACAAACTCTCCAGCTATTACGGACTCTAGTAGGCACAAGTTCATTATTTTCATTCCTAACTACTTTGTTAAACCAGATTTCTTTGGTACAACTTGAACCGGACTTACCCAAGAACTATCGAAAATGGGATAGATAATACACCGCTGTAGAAGCTTGGTCACCTCTTTCTTTACCACATCCGAATCGGTGGGTTAAGTCGCCTTTGGGCTGTCCGACTGGCTTAGCCCCATCCTCCATAAAATTCTGTGCATGCATCTGGAGGGGCTAATTCTGGAATATCGGTCAATGTCCACCCAATGGCCTTCTTGTTCTTCCTCGAGAACTTCTAAAAGCTTGTCTTCCGATCGAGTTGAGGCTGGAGGAAATGATGACTGGCAATGTTGCATCCCTCCCCAAGTAGGCATACTTTAAGTTCTCAGGAAGTGGTTTGAGTTCCAAAGGAGGCGGCTGCTCAACAGATGGAGCATTGGGAGCAGCCATAGGGTCAAGGACTTTTGCTGAGTAAACAGCTTCACTCTCATTATCACTTTCACTATCATCCTCACCCTGCAATGTTAAATCCAAAAACTCAGAACAAACAGAACATGGGTTAGTGTTAGTGCAGTTAGTACAAGTATATACATCATCAAAACCAGAAATAACAGGAAAATCAGAAATAAGGTCATCATGAGTGTCCTCAATGAGTTCAGACAGCAACTCTAAGTGGAATACAGAGTGCTCCTCTACTGGGTGCTTCATAGCATCAAAAATCTTGAATTTGGCCACAATACCACCAAACTCCATCGACATAGTCCCATCATAAACATCAATCTTGGTCTTGGATGTCATCATGAATGGTCTCCCCAAGATTATGGGTGATCTACTGGACTGAGTCTCTCCTGCCATGTCTAGGATATAGAAGTCTGCAGGGAATATCAAATCATCAACTTGCACTAGGACATCCTCTACCATCCCCATGGGTCGGGCACTGGTCCTGTTAGCCAACTGAATGGTAAGACCTGTATACTGCAATGGCCCCAGATCAAGGTTATTAAAGACGGAGGTAGGCATGACATTGATTGATGCTCCCAAGTCCAGCATGCAATTCTCAAACTTCTTGTCCCCAATAGTGCATGGGATAGTGAAGGTGCCTAGATCCTTGCACTTTTGTGGCAGTACTTGATTAGGGACTATAGAAGCAACTCTCTCTATCTTTGACTGGATAAGCGCTGAGACATTCATTCCCAAGTCAACCCTCTCATTAGTCTTCATCTTCCTCTTGTTAGTGCATAGGTCCTTCAGAAATTTAGCATATCTGGGCACTTGCTTGATCACATCCAACAGTGGAATATTAACAGCTACTTTTCTGAAAACATCAAGAATCTCCTTCTCTTTATTCTCACCACCCATCTTCAAATTTTTCTGAATTCTGTGTGGGAATGGAATGGGTGGTCTATACACTCTCTCAGTTTCAACTTCAACCACAGGCTCAGGAGTAGCCTCATCAGTAGGCTCAGGAGTAGCCTTAACAGTTTCTTCATCCTTTCCAGAAGTGGCCTCAACAACCTTTCCAGATCTCAGAGAGATGACACTCACATTAGGGTTGGAGGCATTAGGATTTATCACTGGCTGCCCAGGCAGCTGGTTTGTCCCTTGACCTTGTTGTATACTATTCATGGATGTAGCCAACTGTCCAATCTGAGTCCTCAAATCTTGAATACTAGCATCTGTCCTCTGCTGAAACTGTACACTAGATGCAGCCATTTGCTTTACCAAGTCTTCTAATGATGGTCCAGAAGGTGCAGAAGTGGTCACTGGAGGATGATTCTGAGGTGCCATCGGCTGTTGTTGGGAAGAATTCCCATACCGCAGATTAGGGTGATTTCTCCAGCTAGGATGGTACCTATTAGTAGAGAGGTCTGGAATCTTTGTCACGATTCCGATTGCCTCCTTGATTATAGGGGTTCACTGCATAAGCCTGAGGTACTTCACTGACAAATTCTTCTCTCTGGATCGGGCATGGATCAAATGGATGCTCAGGTGCATTGCACATGCTACATAACTTTGCCGGCTGAACCTTGTCTATTGCCAATTGTCTTACAAAGGAGGTCAGCTCATCCAATCTATTCTCAAGGGCGGCCTGGTTAGAAGATGAACTATGAATCTCATGCACACCTCTTGGCTCTACTGAATTTCTTCTTGTAGAAAACTGCTGGGAGTTCAACGACATATTCTCAATAAGTTGCTTAGCAGCCGCTGGGGTCTTATCAACTAATGCTCCCCACTAGCAAGATCCAATGATTCCTATCCATAGGCAACAATCCTTCATAAAAGTATTGGATTAGGAGTTGTTCAGAAATTTGATCTTTGGGGGCAACTAGATACCAAATGTTTGAACCTTTCCCGAAGTATTGACTAGTGACTCGTTCCCTTGCCTTATGCCACATATCTCTTTCCTTATTGAAGCAGCTCTTGAAGCAGGAAAATACCTTTCTAGAAACACCCTCTTCAGATCATTCCAAGTTGTGATGGAGTTAGGCTCAAGGTACAATAGCCAATCCTTTGCAGCTCCTTGGAGTGAAAATGGAAAAGCCTTCACTTAATCACGTCCTCAGTGACTCCCTCTGCTCTCGAGGTTGTGGAGCATACAACTTGGAATTCTTTCAAGTGCTTGTGTGGGTCCTCACCTGCAAGACCATTAAACTTGGGCAAAAGGTGAATAAAACCAGATTTTAGTTCAAAAGGGGTGTCAGCACCAGGATAAGAAATACATAATCCATTATAGTTGACATCAGGGGCAGCAAGCTGCCTTAATGTCCTCTGGTCTCCCATGTTTTCAAAAGCAGTTTTAAAATTGGAATTACTACTAGTGCTAGCCCGAAATTCCCTACGGAGTGTGTGCAATGTTCTTTCAATTTTCGGGTGAAAATCACACAGTTCAGGGCAATGAGACCTAGTAGCCAGACCAATTCAAAACAGAACAGAAAATAAAAGAAAGAAAATAAAATAAAATAAAAACAAATTGAGAAAAATAACAACTCAGAGTCCCCGGCAACGGCGCCAATTTTTGGTCGCGCTGTCGCGCACGCGCCAAAAAGGACGAGCGGGTTTAAAACTGTAGTCTAGTGCGACAACTCGGATGTCGTCTCTCAAGGACTCTGAGAATATTATCTTTCACAAAAATCAGTTTTGGGGGGGGTTTGGATCGGAATGCAATTAAGAAACAAACAAAACAGAGCAATCAAAAACAAGGCAGTTGAAAAGGGATTATCAATTATCAAACAACGATTAATCTACTGTCAAGAATTCCCAACTATCCTTGGTTAATGTAAACCCAAGCCCTAAGCAGATTCTAATCCCCTTCGATTCTGATAACAACTAACAACGTAATTGCTACTATGGATGCAAATTCCTATTCCCGAAATAACAAACGGGATTAAGCGATCATGATCAAACGATCATGAATGAACACACGCGAATTAACAAACGCGATTATGTATAGGAAATTTACATCACTGAAACAAATCAATACAATATTACACACTCCTGAAATAACAAACAGAAATATGAAATATGGTATTGAAAAGGGAAAAGCAATTAAAATAGGGATTTACATAACCTCAAGTATATAGGATCCTCAAACAGTAGACTAATCCTAGGACTTAGTGCTCCATGGCAAGAATGAAATCACAGAGAAAAATGTATATCAGAAAGTTGGAGAAGCAAAAGTCTCTACAAAATATTCAGAACAGCCTTTTATACAAATTCAGAATTCAGATGGCTCGCGAGGCGAGCAAACATTCGCGAGGCGAATTTCATAAACAGTCAGCAACCCTTGGCATTCTCGCGAGGCGAAGTGACTCTCGCGAGGCGAGGATATGAAGAGTTTCCTCCTTACGCCCGTGATGGCCATCAGGGCCTAACCGTGATGCTCTCTGACTTTCAGATTCGCGAGGCGAAGGGATGCTCGCGAGGCGAGACTCTTCAGCTTCAAAACTGCCACGGCCATGACCTTCAACACGGGCAAGCCGTGATCGTCTTTGACTTTTTCAGGTTTGGAAGACTCACGGGGCGAGACCTTCTTCGCGAGGCGACCCAGAGACTTAGCAATTTCTTGGAACAGTCAGGCTTCGTGGTCGCGCGGCGAGCGTGTCCTTCGCGGGGCGAGACCTCTGTTCTTTATTTTCTCAGCTTCTACTTAACCTGAAAACAAGGAAATAAGCATAAGTGTATTATTTTGACTCAAAACTAGCTAAATTAACTTAAAACTACTCTAGAGACTCAAAACCTTGCTTGAGGACAATCTAATCTAATTTGGGTGAAAATACGATATAATTTGCACAAAACCCTGGTCATACTAGCTATAAAACTAGATGAGCCAGGGGCTTATCAGTATCTCTTAGGGTTTAACAAGGATAGAAGGGATCCTTGGGTAAAGAAAGCTAGTGTGCTTTCTGGAGATTTTTCAAGCAAGGAGGTTATCCTTGTGTTGCTGTAATTAGAATTGTGTAAATTGCTGATTATAGTGAAGAAATCCACAGTGGTATGGGACTGGACGTAGGCTTACCAGAGGAGGTAGCCGAACCAGGATAAATCGGTTTGCGTGTTCTTCTAATCCCTAAACTCCATATACTTGTTTAAACTTGAATCTTTAAATCTGAAATCCGTTGTTCCTACTTATAATTCTTCTTGTCATCATTACTTGTTCCATAACCAAATTCTTGAAACTAAAATTGAGTGAAAACCAATTTTCTTTAAAGAAACATTGTTTTGCTTTAAATTGTTGAATAAGTTTTCAATATCTCAATTCACCCCCCCTCTTGAGACCGTAGCCACTACCAACAGACTTTGCAAAATTAAACCTAGCAATGCTCGGACCAAACCAAGCACATTTCTGTCAGAACGCTTGACACATCAACTCAAATCGACCTTTCCTCGGTCCGCCGTGTCCATAGAGGTTTGATCGGGTCGAATAATGTGAAGATCACGTCTACAGGCTTCATCGTTGTCTTACAACTCAAAGCTTGGGGGACTTAAGTGCTTGACTCGACCCAAATAGTCAGGGACTCAAGCAAAGTCTGGCTCTACAAGAACAAAGCATGATCGTGCACTGCTCTGCCCAAATCGCTATAATTTCAAGTGAAGTTTCGCTCAAGAAAAACAAAGATGAACGAGCAATGCTTGAATTTGCGTCAGCCCCGAGAGACGAGCAATGCTCAAAGCTGGGCCCATTGAGTTAAAAAGCTAGAAAGTCGAGCAATGCTTGGATCTTCAAAAATATAGACACACGAGCAAAGCTCGATTTTGGGTCCCTTAAAGCTAAAAAGCGATATATACCTGAACAGTGCTCGGATATGAGAAAAATCGGTAAGCACGAGCGATCATAGCTCACGAGCTGGAAAACAAGACTAATGTCATTATAAAATAACCTTGAAAGGAATGCAAGCATCACGGTCAAAACACTAAGGTCCTATCGCCATGACTTTGGCCAATTAATCTAAATCCCGAGTTAAACACAAAGACATTTTCTTTAAAGCTTCCTCGCTGATCCTCAGCTCAAAGCTCGGGGGAACTTAATGTTCCAACATGAATCGTTGAGTGCTCGGTCTAGTTAACTCCGAGTCCAATGTATAAAGCCGAGACCTTTACAGAAGGGCCAAGCTAATGATGGCATTGCTACATGAATCGTACCTCGGCCCAAGAACAAGTCGGAGCTTGATGGACCAGGATCATTCCAGGCTAGTCAATAAGACAACAGAAATCAAGTCTTGCAATGGTTTCGTAACCACCCACATTGATGACGTCCATAATTACCCATAATGGTTCATAACCACCCTGACCCTATATATACTAGGCATGGCATTCAGGTTGCGGGATCTTCCTCATACACCAGAAACCGTGTAATACCTCGGAATTACACTAAAGTCGAGTAATACCTCGGCATCATCTTAGAACTATGTTTGCTTTGATTCCCACTTGGGATACGTAGGAGCAGAATACACCTATTCTATCAAGCTATATCCCCAAAAATCCCCTTTGCTCGAGACTCTTCCCGGATTATTGTTTCTGGTTAGAACAATTTTTAAGAGAGAAGAAAACAAACCTAATAGATAAATATATTTTCAAGAGAGAAGAAGAAGATTAATATGATACGTAATTATATATATTTTCTAGAAATGATTAATTTGCATGAAAAAAAAAGAGGGATAAACAAATCAAATAGATTTTCAAGAGAGAAGAAAGAATTAACATGATAGATAAATATATTTTAGAAAAAAATGGGTTACTTGCACGGGAAAAGATGACAAATAAATCATATACTTGCCATTTATATATAACATCAATCTCTTTGCGTGACTAGTATAAAAACTCTTCTAGAAATGTAGCCATTCCCGAAATTCAGAGTTAAATATTAAATGGTAGGCAATGACCAATTAGAATTTCATTTACACTACTTGTTGGATGCCTGCATCTTTTTCAAGTGAGGAAGGGATGATATAGGCCTCAGTAATTTAGATTATTGCTTAACCATTATGCATATATAAGGCATAAACAATGTTTCAAGGAGTGGATGCTTGATCTTTTGATGCATCATATCTTATTGTATAATAGTAAAACCATACAAATGGGCACAAAAGGAATACAATACCTTATGAGGTGGTTTCTAAGGTGAGGGCCCAAAAAAAATCGTTCATCCATGAGGCCCCATTATGACCTGGTACAAGAGGTAAATTGTTCTAACTCCTTATAATAATAGTGATTTTGATCTTAATTTGCCTTGTGTCTTCAACATGCTATTAACGGTAAACCACATAACATTGATGGCTTTTTATTCTAATAATCAAGAAATTGTTGACTTCGATCTCTCAATTTTTTTAAATGTAGAAGGGAGGTCGATTTTGGCTATAGCGACTTCCCAATGTTCTCTTTTTATTTTGTTAACAAGTTTAGGTACATTCAAACATGGTTTCTCACCATCACGCCAATTGAACTATTTTGGAAGATGGAGTTGCTCTGCTGAGAATTGAGGCATAAAAAACCATGGTTGTTCACCTTGTGTGTGGTCTTGGTGCTTTGGTGGTTGAGGCATGGATTGTAGATATACTTGTTATGCACTCTATGGCCATTGCATTAACAATGTAAAACTTGTTATAATAAGTACGTTTGAGGGAGAAATGCAGCAATGAAAAACAAAGACAGAGAGAACAATGAGAACAAAGAGGAAGAGATGATGAAATAAGTATGATAAAGTAGATGAGAGAGACAAGTCAATATTGTACATTAATTAAGTTGGAGAAAGGGGATGAAAGAGAGAAGCCAGCATTGTACAATCCTTGTCCACCAAATATTGTCAAAATCGAGGGGCTTTTTTTTACAACCGGAAATAGCAAGTTTATGTGTGAAATCTCAACCATCCATTTATGTTAATAATAGGGATCTTGCTAATGAGTGTCCTAAGAGTATTGGTTAAGGATCCCACAAAGGGAACATTTGTATTGGAAAACTAACTATTACACTTTTCCAAATGCTAAATATATCATTTTTCATACAAAATTTCCTTTTTTGATTCCGTAAACAATGCTCCAAGGACACTTATTAGCATTTCTTAATAATATATCCAATGAAGTCACCTACTTTCGAATTGTCATTCGGTCAATGAGTTCAAATTTGAAACTCAAATTACTTCAAGTCCCCAAAAGTCATTAAATGGAATAAAAAATTAGAAAGCAATAGATATTAAAAAGTAGAACTTAATCCAGTAATAAACAAAGTAGATATTAATTACGAGAACTTGAAAGAACCTACCAACATGGAAACAGGAGTATGGGTGCAGGTTCCAAGCAAGAAGTCGATTTGAGGATTCGAGAATAATTACAAGCAGTAGTGGATCTAGGACTCCGAGGCATTAGGGGCAAACCAAAATTCTAACCTATCAATATTTACAATTAATCATCATCAACAAAAAAATTTACTTCACAAACATTTTCCTTACATAACCAATCAACCAAATTGATAGAAATAGACTTGTTTATAAAACCCCAAATTTGATTTTGACAACATAATCACTCCAACCCATATTTTTTCTTAAAAAAAGAAAACCATGTCAATTTCATCAATTACAAAAATCCCATTACAAAGACCCCATATGAGTTTCATCCATGGTGAAGCCCATTATTCCATTTATGTATTGCAGACTTTATGGAACCCACTGTTCCATTTCAACCTTCTCCCTAAATCGTATATATCAAGTTTATGGAAAGCTAAACCAATTTCAAAAATCAAATGGGTACAAAATTAGCTCAAAGAAGAACACGACGAAGAACCACATAACGACGATGGCGGTGGATGGCGACTGGGCAAAGACGAATCAATGAACGACGATGGTGGTGGATGGCGATGGGGAAGAGACGAATCGCGGAAGGTTAGACAAAGAAAGGGACTGGAAAGAGATGAACGATGCGATACTGAGGGTTGGCCGGTGGGTGGGTGAGTGGCACCGGCGCGTAGGTAAGGATGCAAGGCGGATGAACAACGTCTAGAATGACTGTGGTGATCCTGCTGCTGCATGGAGGCGGTCAATGAAAGAAAGAAGGGTAAGGTGCCGCGCATGAGAAAGAAGGGAGGCAGTGGCATAGGTTCAAATATGTAAAGTGGGAAAATAAAAAATATATAAGGTATTCATGATTTTTCTTTAAATTTGAGAGGCTGCATGTGCACACCCTGGGGTACACGTGGGTCTGCCACTGATTACAAGGAGACACAGTAATTTGATTAAGTTAAAATGAAGAAATTCTACAGTAATAATCAAAATGCTATTGGCTGTTGGTATTCCAAGCTGCTTATACATTTTATTCCCAACAAACACCTCTTGTCCTTCACATATGGTTAGTACTGTACGATTCCTACCATGCCGACCAGCTCGTCCAGCTTGATGTGCATAGTGAATTGATTATGTGGGTAAGTCAAGATTAACCACAAGATCACATTCTTCCATATCCAAACCCCTAGCTGATAATTCATTTGTCACCAGAACTCTAAAAATAACAGTATAAAAGTTATTGAAACATTTTGATCTAGCGGGTTGCCCCAACCCACCACGGGTCAGTTATGGTGTACCGATGGTTTTTCGAATCAGACCAGGATGGGCTGAAATCTGTTCAGACTCTAATTTCTGCAACACAACCCACCTTTTATAATGGGTCAAATGGGCCAAGCCCTCGGACCGTGATCATTTTGACCGCTCTATCCTTGGTGAAACACATGAAAGTGTGTATGTTAATATTATTTTGAGAAACATCAATGGATATTATCATTATTAATGATAGTATGATTGAGAGTAAAGAGGATTTTTGGATGGAAAAAGCAAGATTTGATTGGCATTCCTTTGGAGATAAGAATCATGCCTTCTTTCATAAAATAACTAGAATAAGGCATGCTTCTCAGCAACTTTCTATGCTTAGAATAGTTGATTCTGTTTTAGATAATCAGGATGATATTGAGAGACATGTTCTTCAATATTATAAAGATCTTTTTGCTAGTAACAATGCCTGTCAAAATAACTCCTTTATTGAGAATGCTATCTCTCATGAAGTCTCATTAGAACAAAACTTCATGATTACCAATCTTCCATCCAAAGAAGAAATTAGGAATGCGGTTTTTTCTTTAAATGCATCTGGTGCCCCAGGGCCAGATGGTTTTAGTGGCTACTTTTTTCAGCACTTTTGGAATATTGTTGAGAATGATGTGTTTAATAATGTACAGTAGTTCTTCACTAAGAGTTGGATTATGCCTGGAATGAATTCTAATCTAGTTGCGCTCATTCATAAGTTCAAGAATGCTGATAAGATCCAGCACTATAGGCCGATAGCTTTAGCAAACTTCCAGTTTAAAATAATTTCTAAAATCTTGGTAGATAGGTTAGCTGAAATTGTTCCTTGCATTATATCTGAGAATCAAAGAGGTTTTATCAAGGGTAGAAGTATAATTGAGTGTATATGCACTACATCTGAGGCAATTAACTTGCTTGATAGAAAATCCTTTGGTGGAAACATTGCTTTAGAATTTGACATTAGGAAAGCATTTGACATCTTAGATTGGAGTTTTTTGCTTAAAGTTCTAAAGTCTTCTGGTTTTAATGATAAGTTTTGTCATTGGATTGAGTAATCTTATTGTCAGCCAAACTATCAATTTCTGTATATGGCCATTCAGTTGGTTACTTTAGTTGCAAAAGAGGGGTTAGACAAGGTGACCCCTTGTTTCCCTTGCTATTTTGTATTGCTGGAGAAGTGCTAAGTAGAAGCATCTCTAAAATGGTGCTTGAAGGCAAGTCAAAGCCTATGGCAGGTCCTAAAGGCTATATTACTCCTAGTCATGTGCTGTTTGCGGATGATATAATGATTTTTTGTAAAAGCACAAAGCAAAAATTGAAAAATATCATGTCTCTGTTTCAAGAATACGGTTCTGCTTCAGGACAGTTAATTAGTCCAGATAAATACAAATTTTTCCATGGCCCTCTGTCCTCTAGAAGACTTGCTGAGATAACTGAATTGTTAGGGTTTTCTAGTGGTAATTTGCCTTTTGTGTATTTAGGTGTCCCAATCTTTAAAGGCAAACTTAGAGCAATCCATTTACAACCTCTAGCTGATAAAATAAAGCTAAAATTGTCTAGTTGGAAAGGCTCTTTACTTTCAATCAAGGGAAGAGTCCAACTTGTAAAATCAGTCTTTCATAGTAGCCTTCTCGATAGTTTTCAAGTGTATTCATGGCCTATCTCATTAATTAAAACTATAGATAAGTGGATTAGAAACTTTATATGGTCTGGAGATGTATCAATTAGAAAATCAGTTACTGTTTCATGGGATAAAGTATGCAATCCTTTTGAAGATGGTGGATTAGGCATTCGGCCTATTAGAGCAATAAATGAAGCAGCTTCTCTAAAGTTGTGCTGGGAGTTCCTTACTTCAAAAGGGAAATGGGTAGAATTTTTAAGGGCTAGGTTTCTAAAAGACAACATGCCTAGATCATCATATATTAAATCTTCAATATGGACATCAATTAAAGGAAAGTTACAGATTGTTTTAGATAAATCTGGTTGGCTTTTAGGTGATGACTTGAATATTAACTTTTGGTGTGACAAATGGTTGTCTTCTAAGCTAGTTGACATGCTGGACTTTCCAGAATTTTTTAAAAGCCAAAGTCTGTCACTTCATCGATGTCGAAAATGGTGTTTACCAAGCTTTTTAGAATTGAATTTTCATGAAGTTGCTAAGGAAATTCACAAAACTGTGATTCCCAACTTTAATACTCAAGATAGGAGAAACTGGTTTGACTACGTCTGGGAATTGTCCTTCAAACTTCCATACTTAACTATTAAACCTAAAAACAATCTTTTGGTTGGTGTAAAACTATTTGGAACAAGTTCATTCTTCCATCAAAGTCTTTTATAATTTGGAGATTTCTTCAGGATAGGATGCCAACAGATGATAAACTTAGTCTAAAAGGTTGTATCATTGTTTCTGTATGTAGTTTATGTATGCATGATTGTGAAAACCTCTGAACATTTGTTTCTGAAATGTCCCATTGCTGTTGACTTATGGAATTGGTTTAATAATCGGTTTGAATGTAATCTTGACTTAAGTTCTGTTCAATCAATTCTCCCCTTATGTGTCAAAGATTGGAGTTCATAATTACATGATACTATTTTAGCTGCTATTGTCAATGTACCGTGGGTTATTTGGATTTGCAGGAACAGGGTGAGATTCGAGGATAAAGCTGCATCTAAATTCAGGGTAATCAACATGGTTTGTGCCAATGTTTCACTTTCTAGAAACTTGACTTCAGGAACAATGAACTCATCAATTAATGAGTTGCCAATTCCGAAGAAGTTCCCAATCAAAATTCATCATGCTGCGGCTCCTTCAATCAAGCAGGTTTCGTGGTTCCCCCTCCATACTATTGGGTAAAGTGCAATTCGGATGGCACTTCGAGAGGATCTCCAGGATTTTCAACTTGTGGAGGATTGTTTAGAGACTATAGAGCTTCTATTTTGGGATGCTTTGCTGTGAACCTAGGAATCGGTAATTCATTGATGGCTGAATTCAATGGTGCAATGTATGCAATTGAGTTAGCTGTTGAAAAAGGTTGGAAACACTTTGGCTGGAATGTTCTCGCAAATAGTGGTTAATGCTTTTAATGGAGAAGATGTTCCATGAAAATTGAAAATTAGATGGTTAAATTTTATGTTGTTAGTTAGGCAAATGTCTTTTGTTGTAACTCATATTTTTAGAGAAGGAAATTCATGTGCTGAGCTGATGGATTGACCATCCAGGATTTTATTTGGTGGGACTTAGTTCCCAATTTTGCTAGGACAGATTTTAACCATAATAAGTTAGGTCTTCCTTGTTATAGGTTTAAGTAGTTTCATGGGTTTGGTTTGGCCCCCCATGTCTCTTGTATTTTTTTTTTATCTTTTTTAATAAAATGTAAGGTATGTTGCAAATGATTGATAAGGTATGGGGTGCTAAGCTAGTTAGGATGACTTACCTTATAGTGATGCTTTTGCATACATTTTGCTTAAAAAAAAGTGTCATAGATGTAGGTGTAGAAGTTGTTGTATCATCCCAATTTGTCCAACTCCTAGTCGTAGCGTTGAAGTGACATATCACAATCTCTGATGATGTATTTATTTAATTCAATAGTTCTATGATTAATCATTATTGGTTATATCACTAGTGCAGAAAACGCTTTTAAACTCGGTTAAAATTGACTTTCAAAATCAGTTTTTGAACCGATGTTGAAACGGGAGATGTTGAATGTGAACACTTTAGACATCGATTATTAGCAAGAACCGATATCTAAAATTATCTTCAGAACCGATGTTAAAAGTCTTTTATTTATAAAAAAAAAATTGGAGTTTGTTACATCAGTTTCACCACATATTCAACAAATCAAACATTGCACTCATTTAAACCTATCGTAACCGCATAAAGTTATAACTACTCCTTATTTAAAAGAAAAAATGCATCATAAAATTTTAAAAGGGAAAAAACATTGAAGACAGCCACATTATATTTAATTACTGAGACAACTCAAATATTCGAAACGAAATATCTAGTAACATTCCTTCTCATGGAATAACTCCAAACTAAAAATTGAAACACACAATCTAATAAGCATCTTGCAACTGAGTGAGATTTCACATGCTGCAGCACAACATTATAGGCTTCGTGTTTCTCCCCAAAATCCTGCAAGAAGCCAATAGTTAAACAATGATAGAGCAAAGCAAGACACCATACCAAACAATTCCATTTCTATACAAAATCATACCTTGACAAATACAGGAGCAACCAGTTACCTTTCTAGCTTTTCCTTCGGAATCAATCTTGCACAACTGATAGGAGAGGGCATGGCAGAATTAATACAAGAAAACAATGTAAGATGACTATCCAAAGAAAAATTTGGGCACATAAATAAAGAATAATCAATGACATTTGAGATTGAGTTAATGGTTGGCTTTGAAAACACCACCATAGGGGCTTAAAGGACAGCATGCAAACGAGCACCAACTCCCAGCAGAACACACCAAAGAAACTGAAGAAAAAGTAAGCCAGCAGCCACAAAGAAGATTTGGCATATCCAAAGAATTTTGGATATCAACTATACAGATAGGATGACTAGGAAACAATAACATTCATTAATGCACCAGTATCCCCATAGGACTGTAATGAAAACTTAAATAAAAACAACGCCCTCTAGGTTCAGAGTAAAATAGAGGTCAGAGAATTACCTTTATAAGAACCAAACTTCCAATTGAGTAGTACTCTCTCCCTCCAGTCCTATATATAAGAGGCAAAACCCTAAAACATACAGATCAAGAAAATACATTAAAATAAGTTACTTGTAATTAATATTCATATAAATTTACAAAGTTATCCCTTCTAATCTTAATAAATATTCTAATATCCTATAATTAATGTATTGTTTGGAACTTGTAAACAGTGTATTAAATAAGGGTAAAATTGGAAATGAACATTTAATATTTGTTAAAATACATGCACGTCTCTTATATTTTGGACCAAAAAAAGGTAGTCATTTACCTCTTATAATAAGGACCGAAGGGAGTATACGTCAAGCAAAGTACTTGCATCGTTCACAGTGGCTATTTAAGACTCTGAAGTCAGAGCTGGATAAAAACATTAATCACCCATCCACCTTTGAAAGAATAAAATTAAGACTCAGAGCTGGATGAGATAGTTAGTGCCCTCATCAAAATCAGACAAGTAAGCCTACAAATTTACTAACACAAATTCCTGCAGAAAACTGAAAACCAAACCAAAAACTTAAAATGGAAAAATATTTGAGTTAAATGAAGCAGACCGAATGGTTGAGTAGGACCGTGAATCCAAGATTTGTGAATGTAACATTACGCTACTGAAGTAGATCGTGGTCACTGTCTCGTCCTGATTCTCATCTTAGAAATAAATCCGGTGATGCCAATTAAGAAGATACCAAAAACTTTGGAAAAGCACCGAGTGATTGAGTTCGAGTTCTCTAATTAACCCTCTACACTACAAGAAAATTACCTTACAGTGACAGACACTTTTACCTATGGTTCATTTTCTGTCAGTAAAGGTAGCTTTTACCTGTGGTTTTGAAAACAGGTCACTGGATATCAAAACTTCTACCTACACTTGCATTCTGTACGTAGCTATTTCTCCTTTAATTCTTTTTAACTTTTGTAGGCATTTTCTCCTCTTCTTTACAGTGCCTCCTTCCCCTGTTTCCTTTTCTCCTCGGCCCTCCTTTTTCTTAACGCTTGTTCACTTCCGTCTGGAATCTCATGATTGTTGTGTAAATGGAACCCTAGCACTTCGGTGTAGTGTCCATTTGATCTTGTTCGACTCCATCATCAAGGTTTGAATCGTTGGAGTTATTTTCATTTTCGAATTTGAAAACTGATTTGAAATTGATTTCTCTTTCTATTTTCGCCTTAAATCTTTCAAGAATCAAGATATGCATGCTTGTTGATCGGATTTGATTTCATTTGAGAGAAGGAAAAAAGAGTAAAAAGATCATGTTGTGCTAGATTTTCTCGAAAACCAAACGGAATAGCGGTGCATCTTTGCTTCTGAAGTGAATTTAGGTTTCATTTTCATGCTCTAATTGCATTTTCATAGCATAAGATCTGAGATCTTTGTTACTGGTGCTAGATTTTGTTAATTATTTGTTGTTCTATGCACATGCTATGAACTATGTTTTGATCTGAATGCATTTTGTTAATTATATTATGTTGTTCTGATTTAAACCTCTCATATTGTTATACTTATTCTTATTGATTGCAATCTCACTAATAGTATTCTTTGATAAACTTTTCATCTGGTAGAAAATTCAATGATAAAGACTGACCGAATCTGCATGGAGGCGATGTTATGTTGATCTTTGCTCGCTCCTATGGCCAGGGTCTGTCCGAATTAGGTTGAAGGTAATTTGATAGATTGATAACTTTGTTTTCATTAGAAAATTGATATTACAAGTTAAATGAATGCTCTGATGCTTGAGGAAACATAATATTAATTTTCATTATTCTTTAATTTATTCTGATATTTGAAATTTAAAAGAGATAAACTAAAAATAATTCAATGTGCCTATTTGAAAAACCATATTAAAAGGAAGGGAAAATAAGACAGGATATGCAATGCATCGACAATTGTAACATCCCGATTTTTCTACTTTCTAAGATCGGTATAAATATAAATAAACGTTTACATTTTTATGTGAAACTTAGAAAATGACTTTGGGAAAACCAAAGTTATATTCATATTATACTTATTTTTATAAGTATACGGTGAAATTTCGGGTTCAAAACTCAGACGGAAACGGGTCCGCGTTTTTACTGACAGCATAATTTTATATCGACAGAAAACCCTAATTTGACCTGAAACTGAAATTTATAGTTTTTTTTTATATTTTTTCCGTGAGGAATTCTACATTCCAAATTTCTGATCATAAATGAAATATTATGTTTAATCGGATGAATTTTGGTAAAAGTTCAGATGGAAAACAGTCTGTGTTTTCAATGACAGTAATATTTTAATGATCACAATACTTAATTTTGACTCGTGAGCGAAATGGTTTATATTTAAAACATATTTCCAATGAGTTTGGTTATTATGAAAAGTTTTCTATCGAAAAACAAACAGAAACCCTAATCGGGTAATCGACGGAGTCGAGAACGGACGTGCATAGACAAAATCCGACATTCAATGGATGAAGATGAGTGATGAATCATAAGGGTGAGTCATATAGGTGACTCACAAGTGTCATGATTGCTTTTGAGGTGAAATTACTATAATGTCCCTAAGTTGTTATATTATCACCAAAATGCCATTATGTAAGATTACCATTTTGTCCTTCAAAATTCATGCTTGGACCCTTTTGCTCCTAGTTGGCACGACCAAACCCCTCCAAATGATCCCATTCTCACTTCTATTTAAGGCCAAGGTCATCTTCTTCACCAAGCTTTCAACATTTTTATAAAAACTTAAGTTTCCATAAGCTTACTTTGTGAAGCAACTTGGTGATTCCTTGCCCATTTTTCAATTCCAAGAGGTAATCCATTATCCTCGTCATCATTTAATTATATGTTCTTCACATATTTTCATGATTCAATGCCTTATTCATTTTTCCAATTTCTAGATCTAGAAACTTTGAAATTGTCTAGAAAATCATAGAAAAATCCTAAAAATATGAAACCAATTTCTATGCTCCCATTATCATCCCTATATTCTTGATCTATGAGCTTACATCAAACAAAAATTTCTATCCATTTGAACCTAAGGAGGCCGAACCTTACACTTTGGTGGGGGAGGATTTTGTTCAATTTTTCTTAACTAGTTTTACATGATTCAATCTTATAGCTTATATATGTATTTAATCCATGGTTATTAGATCAAATCAAAGTCTTTAAGCCAAATTTTTTGGTCATGGCCGAATTGTATTTGTTGGAGGATTGGAATATTTTATTTCAATTCTTGTAACCTAAGTGTTGATTTAGGGTTTTAAGTGATTAGGAATCACTAATCCAAAAGCATAGAAATCTTAGAGATTTTTAGCCCTAAAATCATACCAAGGCCGAAACCAACATGTACGTAATTAGGTGTTCTTAAGTTGTTTAAATGGTTGATTTGTTGTTGTAATTGTTGAAGGATAACAATTGTTTTGAGTACCCGAGTACGTGGAAGAAACCGGATTTGAAATCGAGATTTCGTTGGATAGGAACTTGAATCTTCAAGAGGTAAGGGGAGCTTACCTGAGGGATTTTTCCTGATAATTATATGTGTGATTGGTGTGTTATTTGTAATATTTGGCTGATATTAATGGTGGTTGTTTAGCTTTGTGTTAAGCTGTGATTTTATCTATGGTTAGTTATTTGCAGTTATGTATTATAGTGCTTTGATGCATGATCTGCCTGAGTTAATTACTATAATATTGTGATGAATTGTTGACATGAATTTATTGTTGATGTGGATTGGAAAAGCCCGACAGTCGTCAGAGTTCAATTAAATACAAGGTTAAAAACATTTAAAAGTTTTTTTTATGAATTAATAAGTTTAATTCAGTGGAAATAGTAATATATTATTACTTAATTTATTATGTGGTAAAAAAAAGGGAAAAAGTGAAAAATAATATTATTTTAATGATTTAATGGCGAAAGAGCGTTTTAAGAGTCACAGTGAGGACGTAACCATGAAAATATTTTAGCACTGCTAATTTTTACATAAGGAATTTCTAAATATTAGAAAATGTTGTTTTAGGAGAAAAAGTTTCAAAAATAATTTTATTACAGTGTTGGAAAAATTGTTTTATGACAAAAGTCATCTTTTGACTAAAACCGTTTTAAAACGGCAAACGACGGACAAATAAATCTATCTTTCAAATAGGCATGCCTATAATCTGGTTGAGTATAAACTTTTGTTAAAAAATTATCTTTATACCAACGAAATTCTCCTAATGTTGGGCAATACAAATTATTAAGGATTTCTATAGACCTATCTTTAGAAATTCTATTATCTACTATAAATGCTTGAGAAATAAAAAGTATTAAAGTTTCTACTTGATTTTCAACTGACCACTTGTCCATTTATTGTTTCATATTTTACAGCAGTGTAAAATAAATTTCTTTCTTGTTCAGTGACATCATTATCCCACCATCCTTTTAGAATCCCCGTAAATCCGGAAATTAATATTTTAACGGTAGAGATAGGGGTATTATTTTTAGCTCTAAAGGTAGTGGCTGCCACAGTCATTTCTTCAAGAATTCTAAATATCTGATGATCTGTTAGGCCATCTATATTCCATTCATAGATAGCATCTCCAGAATAACTAGTAGCAGTTTCTAATTCTTTTTTCTTCATATTGGATATCCACAAGCGAAGGTTGAGGATACCAATTTTTTATAGTAGGGTAATTTCTTGAAGGTATCGCAGTGGATCCGTCCAAAGTTGAAGCTGTTCTAAAATGGGAGAGACCAAAGACGGTAATAGAAATTCGTAGTTTCGTAGGTTTAGCTGGATACTATAGGAGATTCATCGAGGGATTCTCTAAAATAGTAGGACCTCTTACCCAACTAACGCAGAAAGACCAAGCGTTTGCGTGGACTGAATTGTGCGAGGAAAGTTTCCAAGAGTTGAAGAAAAGGTTGACTAATTCACCTGTGTTAGTATTACCTGATCCTAAGGAACCTTTCGAGGTATACTGTGATGCTTCACATCAAGGGTTAGGTTGTGTGCTAATGCAAAACCAGAAAGTGGTAGCTTATGCTTCAAGACAATTGAAGATTCATGAGAGGAACTACCCAACGCATGACTTGGAGCTAGCGGCTGTAGTTTTTGCACCGAAAATTTGAGGCATTATTTGTATGGAGCAACGTTCAACATTTTCAGTGATCACAAAAGCTTGAAGTACTTGTTTGATCAAAAGGAGCTCAACATGCGATAGAGACATTGGTTGGAATTTCTGAAGGATTATGATTTTCAACTACAGTATCACCCTGGAAAAGCGAATGTGGTAGCGAATGCCTTGTGTAGAAAATCAATGCATGCGTCTGCAATGATGGTCAAAGAGCAAGAGTTGTTAGAGAAATTCCGAGATATGCAGTTGATGATTGAAATGTCACTAGGAAAGCTTTGCTTAGGTATGATTAATGTTTCCAATGAATTGATGGAACGGATACGAGAGAAACAATAAAGTGATCAATACCTACAAGAAGAAAGGGAGTTGGTGCAACAAGGAGCAATATCAGAATTGAAAGGGGGAACCGATGGAATCCTAAGATTCAGAGAAAGGATTTGTATACCGGACGATTCCGAGCTCATAAAGTTGATTCTGGAGGAAGCTTACAAGAGTAAACTAAGTTTACATCCAGGAGCAACAAAGATGTATCAAGATCTCAAGCGGTTGTATTGGTGGTACGGGATGAAAAGAGACATGATGGAATATGTCGCTTCTTATCTAGTTTGTCAAAAAGTTAAGACGGAACATCAGCAAAGACCATCAGGAATGCTACAACCTGTGAACATTCCAGAATAGAAACGGGATAGTATCACGATGGATTTTGTGACAAATTTTCCAAACACCCGAAAGTGACATGATACGATATGGGTAATAGTTGATCGACTAACCAAGTTTGCTCACTTTTTGCCTATCAACATAAAGTATTCAATGGAAAAATTGACTAAGTTATATTTCAGGGAGATTGTCAGATTACATGGTGTACCTTCGAGTATTATTTCGGATCGAGATTCGAGGTTTACGTCGAGATTATGGCAAAGTCTATAAGAATCACTAGGAATAAAACTCAGATTGAGTTCTGCATATCATCCACAGACGGATGGACAATCGGAGAGGACAATCCAATCACTTGAAGACTTGCTGAGAGCTTGTGTGTTGGAGCATACTGGAATTTGGGATCAATTTCTACCGTTAATAGAATTCACCTACACAACAGTTTCCACTCGAGCATAGGAATGGCACTGGTCGCGCTGTCGCGCACGCCCCAAAAAGCGAGCGGTTTGTAAAAATGTAGTTTAGGGAGCGACAACTCGGATATCGTCTCACAAGGACTCTTGGGTTGTTGTTAACAGAAAAAGTTAGATTTTGGGGGGTTTTGGATATTTGAAATTAAATAAAGAAAACAAAACAGAAAACAGAGCAATGAAAACAGAGCAGTTTAAGAGATTAACAGATAAGCTAAAGACGATTAACCTACTGTTCTCGGTTTCCCACTATCATTGGTTCATGTAAATTCCAAGCCCTAAGCAGATTCTAATCCCCTTTCGGTTGTAGCAACAATTAACAAATGAAATCACTACTACAGATATATGTTCCTATTCCTGAATTAAACAAACGGGGTTAAGCCCCCATGAACTAAACGAACATGAACGAACACACGCGAATTAAACAAACGCGATTCAATATAGGAACATAACATCATTGAAATAAATCAACACAACACTATACACTCCTGAATTAAACAAACAGAAACATATAGCATAGCATTGAAAAGAGAAAAGCAAATAAAACAGGAATTACAGAACCTCAAGTGATAATGGAAACCAATCACAGTAGATTAATCAAAGGAGACTAGTTCTCCATTACAAACATAAACCTAAACCTACTTGTAGCCGCACTATGAAAAGAAAAGAAGAAGAGAAAAGAAGATGATCAGTTCTGCCCCAAAACAGATATAAATACAGATTCTGGGTTGCGGTCGCTCGCGAGGCGAAACATATTTCACGAGGCGAATATTATGAACAGTCGCTTTCTCGCGAGGCGAATCCTCCAGAATTGCATTTTTTCCCTGTTTCTTTATTCCCTTAACTTCTAAGTTAACCTGAAAACAATGAAACATCCATAAGTGTTTTATTTGACTCAAAACTGGCTAAATTAACCTAAAACTACTTAAACGACTCAAAACGCTGCTTGAGGACAATCAAGTCTAATTTGGGCGAAAATGAGATATAATTGGCACAAAACCACGGTCATACTAGCCATAAAACTAGATGAGCCAGAGGCTGATCAAAATACCCCAAACTTAAACTTTGCTTGTCCCCAAGCAAACTAAA
Organism: Sophora flavescens; assembly: GCA_030762895.1. Classification (NCBI taxonomy): domain Eukaryota; kingdom Viridiplantae; phylum Streptophyta; class Magnoliopsida; order Fabales; family Fabaceae; genus Sophora; species Sophora flavescens. Next base: position 45,828,010 of record CM061065.1, on the reverse strand, counting down.
ACTCAAAAACTCAAAAACTCAAAAAGACTGAAGACATGGCAAGCTTAAAGGATTCAATCAACTTCGCACAAATTTCAAGCAATTTCATCAAAACAGTTTTCTTCAATGTTCCTCCCTTTCAAACAAAGCAATCCCCACATGCATTCACTCTAAACAATTGAGAATTTCATCATTCAAGCAATCATTAATTTAAGCAAGGGATCCAAGTTACACACAAGAGGGAGATCACCAAATTCAAACAATCGCCTTCCTCACAAGGGAGTTAAGTGTTTCACTCAATCGCTCAGTTTGTCTAGGTATCAACATTTCACTCAATTTCACTTTTCAGAAGCACTTCCCATAAATTTGATTTTCATCTCCAAATGATTCCCACATAAAACATGCATGCAACATCAAAAGGTCTTTTAAGGTTGTAATGGGGCCTGGCTAAGGGTAGGATATACAAAGGTACTGGGCTTAAGTCCCTAGGAACTAAGAGAGCATGAAACACCTCAAAACATTGAAATTCCACTCAAGTTCCTTTTCTTATTCTTCTTTTTACTTTGGGTGACTACAGCCCTTTTTGACATTTTTTTTTCACTTTTTATTTTTTTATTTTATTTTATTTTTTTTCTTCTTTTTTTTCTTTTTTTCTTTTTCTTTTTTTTTCTTTGCCTTTGGCTCCAACCTTTTTATTTTCTTTTTTCTTTTTCTCAATCCCAAACAACACATCATATCTTGTGGCCACCCCAAACTTAGTTTCTTGCAAACATTCTCTTGTTAAGATTCCATGCTCTCCTAATCCTAAGATTGGGTTAACATGGTTTTCCAGATTTTAGCTTATAACATAAGGTCAACAAGAAACAATAGGCTAATTAGGCTCAATGGGGCTAACTAAGGAACATGCATTAGGGATGGTTATTTTCAGGCCAAGTGGTTATTTACAAAGAAAATGCCTAAATCATTTGAAGCAAACACATAAACATGCAAACCATAAAAAGATTCAAGCAAATTCGGGAAAGTGCAACTCAAAAGTGATACACACAATTAAAAACATGTTGGAGGCTCAAATCCTCACCTGGACATTTTCGCAATTTGTTTGACAGAGATTCTATCCCTAGTGTGTGCTCCCCATCACCCCAAACTTATCATAAATCATGCAATCATAAAAAAATATCTCAAAGTTCAGTTTTCAATTTTTTCATGGGGATCAAAATTCAAATTTCAAGACCTAGGGGGGAATTATCACATAATCATGCAATCTAGCTATGCAAATTCAACAGAATCCAATCAAACTTGCCGACATAAGACTTAAACACAACTCTTGATTTTCTCAAATTATTCAAGAGCTGAAGAAAACAAAACAAAAACAAAGCAAAGCAGAAACTAACAAGAAAATGAAAGTAAACTAAAGAGAAAGGGTTAAGAAAAACTCATTGAGGTTGGTTCCACCGGGATCCCACTGTCTGTGATACAACGGCCACGGAATGCTCAAATTGCAATATGATCCTCCCGGATCCCATGGCCTACAGCATAAAGCCCACATGATAGACAAGGGACGGAGGTTTGTTCCATGGTCCCCTAACTTGAAGCCTTGATATGGGGGTGAGTGCTTGACAATCATGGTAACTTCGCCAAGTGCGGCAGACTTCTCACTCCCTCTTGGGTCAAGGTTGACCTCTTTCTCAATAAAGTCCTCCCAATAAAATCGGGGTTCAACCTCTTGGACTGGCCATGGTGCAAAATCCAGCCCCTCTGGTGGTTCCACAGGGGAAGGTGGCAGATAGGTAAGGAGGGTCTCCGGTGCTGCTTCATCTTCTGCACGTTCTTCATTCCTCTCCAAGTAAGCATACTTCGAATTCCCAGGAAGTGGCTTGAGCTCTAAGGAGGGTGGCTGCTCAATGGATGGTGTATTTGGAGTAGCCATGATGTCAAGAACTTCTGCTGAACAAACAGCTTCACTCACACTATCACCCTGCAAAGTAGAATCAAGAAACTCAGCACAAACAACACAAGGGTTAGTGTCAGTACAGTCAGTACATGAATAAATATCATCAAAGCCAGAAACAAATGGAAAATCAGAATCAGAAACAAATGGCTTATAATCAACATTAGGCATATCACCAAACAGGAAATTATCCATAGCAGTACTAAGATTCATAACCAGACAAATTCAGCAAAATGTTTTTTTTTTAATTTAATTTTCTGTTAATAACAACAAGAGTCCCCGGCAACGGCGCCAATTTTTGGTCGCGCTATCGCGCACGTGCCAAAAAGCGAGCGGTTTGTAAAAATGTAGTTTAGGGAGCGACAACTCGGATATCGTCTCACAAGGACTCTTGGGTTGTTGTTAACATAAAAAGTTAGATTTTGGGGGTTTTTGGATATTTGAAATTAAATAAAGAAAACAAAACAGAAAACAGAGCAATGAAAACAGAGCAGTTTAAGAGATTAACAGATAAGCTAAAGACAATTAACCTACTGTTCTCGGTTTCCCACTATCATTGGTTCATGTAAATTCCAAGCCCTAAGCAGATTCTAATCCCCTTTCGGTTGTAGCAACAATTAAGAAACGAAATCACTACTACAGATATATGTTCCTATTCCCGAATTAAACAAACGGGGTTAAGCCCCCATGAACTAAACGAACATGAACGAACACACGCGAATTAAACAAAAGCGATTCAATATAGGAACATAACATCACCGAAATAAATCAACACAACACTATACACTCCTGAATTAAACAAACAGAAACATATAGCATAGCATTGAAAAGAGAAAAGCAAATAAAACAGGAATTACAGAACCTCAAGTGATAATGGAAACCAATCACAGTAGATTAATCAAAGGAGACTAGTTCTCCATTACAAACATAAACCTAAACCTACTTGTAGCCGCACTATGAAAAGAAAAGAAGAAGAGAAAAGAAGATGATCAGTTCTGCCCCAAAACAGATATAAATACAGATTCTGGGTTGCGGTCGCTCGCGAGGCGAAACATGTTTCGCGAGGCGAATATTATGAACAGTCGCTTTCTCGCGAGGTGAATCCTCCAGAATTGCATTTTTTCCCTGTTTCTTTATTCCCTTAACTTCTAAGTTAACCTGAAAATAATGAAACAGCCATAAGTGTTTTATTTGACTCAAAACTGGCTAAATTAACCTAAAACTACTTAAACAACTCAAAACGTTGCTTGAGGACAATCAAGTCTAATTTGGGCGAAAATGAGATATAATTGGCACAAAACCACGGTCATACTAGCCATAAAACTAGATGAGCCAGAGGCTGATCAGGGACCCTATGAAGCTTTATATGGTCGACAATGTAGAACACCTTTGTGTTGGTACCAAGATGGAGAAAGTTTAGTGTTGGGACCAGATATCGTGCAACAGACAATAGAAAAGGTGAAAATGATTCAGGAGAAAATGCGGACAACTCAAAGTCGACAGAAGAGTTATGCGCATAAGAGATGATGACCTCTGGAGTTTGAGGAAGGCGATCATGTGTTTTTGAGAGTCACACCCATGATTAGGGTTGGCAGGGTAATTAAATCCAAGAAACTTACTCCTAAATTCATTGGACCCTACCAAATTCTTCGTCGAGTAGGTCCTGTAGCTTACCAAATTGCCTTACCGCCTTTTCTTTCAAATCTTCATAGTGTTTTTCATGTGTCTCAATTGCGAAAGTATATTCCTGAACCTAGTCATGTCATAGTACCTGATACAGTACAATTGAAAGATAACTTAACCTATGAGGCATTACCTGTGAGGATCGAGGAACAAAGAGTGAAACAATTAAGAGGGAAGACAATTTCTTTGGTTAAAGTGATCTGGAATGCAACGACAGGAGATGCTACATGGGAGTTGGAGGACAAGATGAAGGAACAATATCCGTAGTTGTTTTAAGATAACTTTAATTTCGCGGACGAAATTCTTTTTAGAGGGGTAGTATTGTAACACCCTGTTTTTACGGTATTTAACGTTTTGTTGTTTTTACTGTTTCTCAATTATCGATGGAATTTTAATTGTTCATAATTTTTATATTAGATCTAGAAAATGATTTTTTATAAAATAAAATCATAGTTATACTCTACCTTATGGTAGAAGCTTACGGTAAAAATTTGGGTTTAAAACTCAATGTTGTTTTGGCTTCAAAGACTCAGGGGGGGGGGGGGGGGTGAATTGAGTTTTCAAAAATTCTTCCTTTTCAAAAAACTTACTGTTCAAATCAGAGTTGACTCAGGATCTTTTACAAAAACAGTGAAGGGCTTTTTATGAAATCTTAAATAGAAGGTGATGATGATAAGAAAGATTGATACATAATTAAGAGATCTCAGAATAGGTTCAGGTTCAAAACTCAATAATAACAAAATACAAAAACTGATTAAGGCTTTAAAGATTAAGAACAAGTTATGCAAGTTTCAGATACAAGCATTAACAATCAAGAACAAACTTGTAGGTTTCAGTTTCAATGATTAAGAAACAGAAATTAAGCTATTCGAGTTTGATCACATATGATGCAAGATTCAATTCAAATATTGGTTATGCAAATCAAGAACTGATATCAATTGAATACTTAGTACATCAAGATCACAGTTATATGCGCAAGACAGAAATTAAAGAGTTTGAGTTTATAGCTACCACACAACCAGATTTATCCTGGTTCAGTCACCACCACTGTGACCTACATCCAGTCCCCACTCCACCTGTGGGTTTTCTCACACTAACACAACAAGCTTTAGCCAGGTAGCTCGAAAAACCTTTATACCACAGAGCACTCCTTCACCTCGAGATACCACACTATTGTGAAGAGCCTCAATGTTCTTCCTTAGGGATACCCCACCCTAATCACTCAGAGGGACTCCCTCTCTCTTTACAATCAAACAGAACGAAAAATTGATTCCTAACTCTCAATAGTCGGATATACAAATTGAAGTACTTATGAGAATAAAATACTCTTTTCATAATAAGCTCAAGAAAGATGATGAATGATTTTCACAATTGATCTCTCAAATTGATTTCGTGAAATTTCCGATTCTGTTCAATATGTTATGATATTTTGTAAGTGTTCCTTTGATCCCTCCATGTATAGAAAACAAGTTATAGTCGTTGGGATCAATTAAAACAGATTTGGGTCTGATAACAGAATCTGTTTTCTTGATTCTGGTTCTTGAAATAAGATTCTACATCGGCGTCGTCTTCAATCCTTAGGGCTCGTAGTTGATAGTAGACAAGCTCCATATTCCACGTCATTGGACGGATACTCCTTTAACTGGTTGAATGTAACCTAGTACACGAGCGCTTCTATCTCTTTAGTGGACGAGCACTTCTGTCAGTTTAGTGGACGTGCACTTCTGTCACTTTATTGGACGAGTGCTTGTATCACTTTAGTGGACGAGCACTTCTCTCACTTTAGTGGACGAGCACTTCTGTCACTTTAGTGGATGAGCGCTTGTATTACTTTAGTGGACGAACACTTCTGTCACTTTAGTGGACGAGCGCTTGTATCACTTTAGTGGTCGAGCACTTCTGTCACTTTAGTGGACGAGCGCTTCTATCACTTCAGTGGACGAGCAGGATTATAATCTTGTGTATTATGAGTTTATCAGACTAAAAGCACAGGGGATCCATTCCTGACCATAAATCATTTTCATTAACAAAAACTTATTCCTTTTAATGCAGGTTATGAAAATTGATTTTCTTCATGTATCTTTTTAGTTGAGCTATTTTGTGACTAAGATTTCTTTCTCTTACAAATCATCTAAGACTTAAATCTAAAATTCTCCTTTAAGCTTGGTCTTGATGATCCTTTGATCTTTGACTTTGCTCTTTTGATTCCTTCAAGTTCTTCCTTGAATATTTTCCTTGAATTTTCTTAATGATCTTGTTGATCACTGCTTGATACCTGTCTTTGCAATTTGGCACTAAAACACTTGCACACACATTAAATTTTATTTGTCATATATCAAAATCTCTAAGTCATTGAGTCTTACAAACTCCCCCTTTTTGATTATGACAAACCTTTTAACAAATTATAAGATCAGAGTATAAGTGTAGCAAACGCTAAGTGTTTTTGACAGATTTATATCATGGTATCAGAGCAGAAGTATATCATAGAAAAAAAAATAGTACCAGAGCAGAATTGGATTTACTCTCCCATAATCATGTAAGCTTATAAGCTCCCCTCAACATATGCATGTATAATTTGTTATTATCCCCTTTCTCTATATCATACTTTTTCCTCCCCTTTTGGCATTATAAAAAAAGTAAAGAAAATAAACATTCAAAGCAATAGAGAAGGCAAGCATTTAAACATTCAAACATAGCATATAAAATTGTTCATGATAGAGGGATAAGTGCAGGGACAAATAAAAAAGAATAGAAACCATCAGCCAAAATTACAAACTAAGGCATTTTACCTTTCAAAAAATAAGTTCTAATTCCTATGAATCCCTAGAACTAGTTCTTACTTTTTGATTTTCTTTTGTTTCTTTAGAGATTAGATATAGGATTGATCAATTACGCCCAATTCTCTTCTAATGAAAAAGAAGCTTTGCTTGTTCAAGGGCTTGGAAAAAATATCAGCAAGTTGTTTAGTTGTATCAACATATTCAATCTCAATTTCTCTACTTTGAATAAAGTTCTTATGTTAGAGATCATGTTCAAAGTTAATTGTTGCATAGCAAGCAAAACAAATCATTCAAGGCTTCATCAGTTTTCTTAGACTCCATGACTCAGATTTTGATATATGACAAATACAATTAAATGTGTATGCAAGTGTTTTAGTGTCAAATTGCAAAGACAAGTATCAAGCAGGAATCAACAAGTTCAGTGAGCAATTAAAGGAGAATATTCAAGGAAGAACTTGAAGAAATCAAAAGAGCTACATGGAGGAATCAAAGAGAAAACATAAAGATCAAGGAATCATCAAGATAAAAGCTTAAAGGAGAAATAGATTTAAGTCTTAGGCGATTTGTAAGAGAAGAAATCTCTTATTCATAAATAGCTCATTTAAAAAGACGCATGAAGAAAATCATTTTTCATAACCTGCATTAAAATGAATAAGTTTTCGTTAATGAAAATGATTTTTGGAAATAAGATTTCATAAGAAGCGCTCGTCCAACACTAAAGTAATAGAAGCGCTCGTCCAACACTGAAGTGATACAAGCGCTCGTCCACTAAAGTGACAGAAGCGCTCGTCCACTAAAGTGACAAAAGCGCTCGTCCACTAAAGTGACAGAAGCGCTCGACCACACAAGTGATACAGGCGCTCGTCTACTAAAGTGACAAAAGTGCTCATCCAATGAAATGGCATATGGAGCTCATCTACTCTCAACTACGAGCCTTGAGGATTGAAGACGACGCCAATGTAGAATCTTATTTCAAGAACCAGAATTAAGAAAACAGATTCAGTTATCAGATCTAAATCTGTTTTGATTGATCCCAACGACTATAACTTGTTTTCAATATAAAGAGGGATCAAAGGAACACTTTCAATAGAATATCGAATATCAAGAACATATCAAACAGATCAATTGTGAAAAACATTCATCATCTTGCTTGAGCTTATTATGAAAAGAGTGTTTGAATACTCATAAGTACTTCAATTTGTTTACCTGACTATTGAGAGTTAGGAATCAATTTTTCGTTTTATTTGATTGTAAAGAGAGAGGGAGTCTCTCTGAGTAATTAGGGTGAGGTATCCCTAAGGAAGAACATTGAGGCTCTTCACAAGAGTGTGGTATCTCGAGGTGAAGGAGTGCTGTGTGGTGTAAAGGTTTTTCAAGCTACCTGGCAAAGCTTGTGTGTTAGTGTGTGAAAACCCATAGCTGGAGTGGGGACTGGATGTAGGTCACAGTGGTGGTGACTGAACCAGGATAAATCTGGTTGTGTGGTATCTCTAAACTTAAACTCCTTACTTTCTGTTTATGATCAAGAACCTGTGATTTTGATGTTTAAAGTTCAATATAATTTCTATTCTTGATTTGAATAAACTGTATTGAAACATGAGTCTGATTGTAATCATGTCTGTGTTATCTGCGTTCAAAACCGAGTTGAGCAAAACCATTCTTGATTGTTGAAACTGAACTAATACTGAAACTGAAACCTGCAAATTCGTTCTTGATTGTTAATGCTTGTATCTGAAACTTGCATAACTTGTTCTTAATATTTAAAGGTTTAATCAGTTTCTGTATCTTGTTATTACTGAGTTATTGAAACTGAACCTATTCTGAATTAATTTTGAATCAATCTTTATTATCTTTATCATCTTACAATTCAAGATTTTATATAAACCCTTCATTGATTTTGTAAAAGATCCTGAGGCCGCAACTCTGATTTGAAAAGTTTTGTGAAAAGTTTTTAAGAGGGAAATATTTTAAGAAAACTCAATTCACCGTTGAAGCCAAAACAACAATTGGCATCAGAGCTAAACTCTTAAGTTTGGCTTAACAGCTATAAGAGTATGGCTTCCAATGACTGTTTGAATGAATGGGCTTCCCTTGCATGACCTCCTGCCTTCAATGGATCTGAGTATATCTATTGGAAGGAATGGATGATAAACTTTCTTGAGGCAGCAGGTGTAGACATTTGGGATGCAGTAGAGAATGGACCATTTGTCCCCTCCACTGTAGATGCTAATGATGCTCCAAGAAATAATCCTAAAACTGAATGGAATGAGGATGATAAGAAAAGAGTTCAATATAATGCACGTGCTAAGAATATTATAACATCTGCTTTAAGCCTTGATGAGTTTTTCACGGTTTCAAATTGCAAATCAGCAAAGGAGATGTGGGATACATTGCAAGTAACACATGAAGGAACACATAAGATTTTTGATTTTGACTATGTATTTATTACGTGTTAAGTTTCATGCAAGATCACTCATGAGCTGACGTCCAACAAAGTAAAATGATCAGACGTCCAACAAAGTGAAACGGGCAGACGTCCAACAAAGCAAAACAAGCAGACGTCCAACAAAGCAAAACAAGCAGACGTCCAACAAGTCAAACAAGCAGACGTCCAACAAAGCAAAACCAGCAGACGTCCAACAAGTCAAACAAGCAGACGTCCAACGAAGGATAAAAAGCTGTCATCCACTAAAGTACCATTTTGAGCGCGTCTACTGAAAATAACAAAAACAGCTCGTCTAACAAGAAGAGCGCGTCCACTGAAAGTAACAGAAGAGCTCGTCTGCTGACGTGGCACATGGTGCTCGTCTACTCAAAATAACAAAAAGAGCGTGTCCACTAAAAAGTAACAAGAAGCGCTCGTCTGCTGACGTGGCACTTGGAGCTCGTCTACTGAAAGTAACAGAAGCGCGCGTCTACTGAAGTAAAAAGGAGAGCTCGTCTACTAAAAGTGGCAAATGGAGCTCGTCTACTAAGGTTACATGCTTTGGAATTACTAAGATCTTAATGAGAAGCTCCGTCCACTAAAATGGCATATGAAGCTCGTCTACTAGTTGAAGCACGTCCAATAACTTGTGTTTGCACTCTCGTCTACTGACGTGGCGAAATGGACGCGGCTATTTGCTATTCTTTTAGATAGAAACGAATATTTTACTCTTCAATTAGACTTGGCTATCCTTTCAGATGGAAGCGATTATTTTTCAAGAAGGAAGCAAACTCTACAAGAACCAACAGAATCTTATTTCAAGAACAAGAATCAAGAAAATAGATTTTGTTAAATCAGATCCAAATCTGTTTTAAATGATCCCAACGACTATAATTTGTCTTCTATATAAAGAGGGATCAAAGGAACACTTTTCAAGAGAGACAACCTAACTCATTCTGACTGTGAAACTACGAAAGATCCAAAAGTGCTTCATCTCTGAGAAAAGTGTGATACTAGTTAGAACTTCAATTTGTATAATCAGACTTTTAGAGTCTTTCTTCTACTCAATTCTTTTCATGAATTAGTGTGATTAAGAGAGGGTATCTCTTAGGCTTGAACAAGGATAGAAGGGATCCTTGGGTATAGAAAAGCAAGTGTGCTTTCTGGTGAATTTTTGAGCAAGGAGGTTATCCTTGTGTTGCTGTAATTGGAATTTTGTAATTGCTGATTATAGTGGAGAAAACCACAGAGGTGTGGGACTGGATGTAGGCTTACCAGAGGAGGTAGCCAAACCAGGATAAATCGGTTTGCGTGTTCTTCTCATCTCTAAACTCCATATACTTGTTATATGCACTTGTGTGTTGTGAATGAGTTTTAAGAATACTTGTTAACTTGAATCTTTGATCTGCAATCTGTGTTAAACCTATTGTTACTTCTTATAATTCTTCTTGTCATCATCACTTGTTCCATAACCTGATTCTTGGGAATTATAATTGAGTGAAAACCAATTTTCTTTAAAGAAACACTGTTTTGCTTTAAATTGTTGAAAAAGTTTTCAATATCTCAATTCACCCCCCCCCCCCCCCTCTTGAGATCGTAGCCGCTTCCAACACTTGGCATCAGGGCTAAAACTCTTGTTACAAAGCTTAACAGCTTCAAGAGATGGCTACAAATGATATCCTGGGTGATGGGGCTTCAGTCACTAGACCCCCTTCCTTTAATGGCTCCCAATACATGTATTGGAAAGAAAGAATGCTTATCTTTCTTGAGGCTGCAGGTTTAGATGTATTAGATGCTGCTGAAAATGGTCCCTATGTTTCATTTATTCTGGATGCTAAGGGAAATAAACAAACTAAACCAAAAGATGACTGGAATGACGCTGATAAAAGAAGAGTTGGTTATAACGTTAAGGCAACAAATATTATAACAGCTGCTTTGAATTATGATGAGTTTTTCAGGGTCTCTAATTGCAAAACAGCAAAGCAAATGTGGGATACTCTTCAACTCACTCATGAAGGAACCAACGATGTGAAAAGAGCAAGAATGAATGCACTAGTCCATGAATATGAACTTTTTCACATGAAGAATGGTTTGGAGATAGATGAACTGCAAAAGAGGTTTACACACATTGTGAACCAGCTAGATGGACTCGGACACACAATCACAGATGAGAAAAAGATTAACAAGATAATGAGATGTTTGAGTTGTGAATGGCAGCCAAAAATTACTGCAATTGCTGAAGCAAAGGATCTTGACACCATGCAGATGGCTACTCTATTTGGCAAGTTGAAAGAACACGAATTGGAACTCAATAGATTGAAAAGGCATGAAGATAAGGAGAAAAAGAAGAAAGGACTCTCACTCAAGGCTCATATCTCCAAAGAATCAATAAAAAGTGATGAAGATGAACACCTTGATGAAAGTGAAGAACCCGAAGAAGAAGACATGGGATTGCTTGTGAGGAAATTTAGAAGATTCATCAAGAAGAATAGAAACAAGAAGCAATTCAGTTTTCCCACCAAAAAGAACACGAACAAAGGTGAAAGCTCTTCCTCAACAATCAAATGCTTTGAATGTGGAAAGCTTGGACACTACAAAAATGAATGTCCAAAGCAACAAAAGAAAGAAAAGTATGAGAAGAATGACAACAAAGAAAATAAAGGAAGAAAGCCTAGAAGAGCATACATAGCTTGGGAAGAAAATGATATGGATTCCACTAGTAGTGAATCTGAAAATGAAGAAGCCAACCTATGTCTCATGGCAAATCAACAAAGTGATAGTGAAACTGAGGTAAATGATTCTTCTCCTACCTATGATGAGTTACAAGATGCTTTTGATGAATTACATGAAGAATATGTTAAAATTGGTAAACAACTTATATCTTCTAGGAAGATCATCACAAAACAATGTACTGACTCTGTATCTTTACAAATAAAGCTTAAAGGACTAGAAGCTGAAAATTCAAAATTACTTACATCTAGTTCAATTTGCACCACATGCACTACACTAGAAAAGGAAGTTGAAAAACTGAATACAACTCTATCTAAGTTTACTTTGGGTAGAGATAACTTGAATGCCATATTAGGACAGCAAAAGGGTGTGTATTACAAAGCTGGAATTGGATATAAGCCAATGGTACATGAAAAATCTTTTAAGAAGCTTTTTGTTGCACCTATTTCCTCAACTATTCCTTTTGTTAAATGCTATTATTGTCTAAAGAAAGGTCATACAGCTGCTACTTGTATACTTAGAAAGAACATTCATGTTGGCATTAAACAAATTTGGGTTCCAAAAGGAACATATGTTGCTACTAACACCAAAGGACCCAACCAGATTTGGGTACCTAAAAGAAAAGTATAAAAAAATCTGTTTTGTAGGTGTGTTTGAAGGCCAAAACCTCAAGCTAGTTTTTGGACAGTGGCTGCTCCAAACACATGACCGGAGACATCACAAAATTTACATCTTTCACTCCCAAGGAAGGTGGAAATGTCACCTATGGAGACAACAACAAAGGAAGAATTCTTGGTGTTGGAACAATAGGAAAAAGTCAAGCAATCAAGATTGAGGATGTTCTCTATGTGGAAGGGCTCAAACACAATCTACTAAGTATAAGCCAATTATGTGATAAAGGCTACAAATTTTTTGTGCTAAATAATGGCAAGGATAATCTTGGGAAATTTGATCCCAAAGCTGATGAGGGTATTTTCCTAGGTTATTCATTAACTAGAAAAGCATATAGAGTGTTTAATCAGCGTACTTTATCAATGGAAGAATCTGTTCACATAACTTTTGATGAGTCTAACCCCAAAAGGTTGGGAAAGGACATTTTTTGATGATGCAGAAACTCTTGAGGATGAAGTGAAATCTGATGAAAGACAGGAGAGCAATGAGGAAAAGGAAGATGAAGAGAGCAATAAAGAACCTCAAGCAGAACTTCAACAAGAAAATCTTCCTGATGAGTGGCAAGTTTCAAAGAATCATCCCCTAGACAATATCATTCGTGAGATCACCAAAGGGGTAACCACTAGAAACTCTTTAAGGAATATTTGCAATACCATGGCGTTTGTATCTCAAATAGAACCAAAATGTGTTGATGATGCTATTAATGATGAACATTGGATGATTGCAATGCAAGAGGAGTTAAATCAATTTAAAAGGAACAAAGTTTGGGATTTAGTTCCAAAACCCAAAAGTAACCAAATAATTGGAACTAAATGGGTGTTTAGAAACAAAATGGATGAGAATGGAATAATAGCAAGAAACAAGGCTAGACTAGTAGCTAAGGGATATAATCAAGAAGAAGGAATTGATTATGATGAAACATATGCTCCCGTAGCTAGATTAGAAGCCATAAGAATGCTCTTAGCCTATGCATGTATAATGAAATTTAAACTGTACCAAATGGATGTGAAAAGTGCCTTTTTAAATGGAATAATACAAGAGGAAGTATATGTAAGCCAACCCCCTGGCTTTGTTGATAGTGAGTTCCCTAATCATGTCTATAAACTGACTAAAGCCCTCTAAGGACTCAAGCAAGGTCCTAGAGCTTGGTATGAGAGGCCAGATATAATGTTTAGTGTGTGTATGTGTGCAAGGTATTAAGCTAATCCTAAAGAATCACATCTTACTGCAGTTAAAAGAATCATGAAGTATCTTTTAGGAACAAAATAAATGGGGCTGTGGTATCCCAAGGGATCCACTTGCACATTAATAGGATATTCCGACTCTGACTTTGCTGGATGCAAGTTAGATAGGAAGAGCACAAGTGGAACATGCCATTTATTAGGAAATTCCCTAGTGTCCTGGTTTAGTAAAAAGCAAACTAGTGTGGCCTTATCCACAGCTGAAGCAAAATATGTTGCAGCTGGGAGTTGTTGTGCTCAAATCCTATGGATGAAACAACAATTAATTGACTATGGTGTTTATCTAGATCATGTACCAATAAAATGTGATAACACTAGTGCAATTAATCTAACAAAGAACCCAATTATGCACTCAAGAACGAAGCATATTGAAATTAGGCATCATTTTATCAGGGATCATATTCAAAGTGGTGATGTTGTGATTGAACATATAGATACAACCAAGCAATTAGCTGATATATTCACCAAACCACTAAATAAGGAGAGTTTCTTCTTTATAAAAAGGGAACTTGGCATAATTGATCCTCAAAATAATTGATATCATATGTTATTTTTGATAATATAATCAATATGGCACGCAAGGTAGCACAAGCTGCTGATAATTATGAAGGACATGGGCAAAATGCTTTTATCTAGTCTCAGTTTAAACTAAGTGTCCTTAGGTGTCTGTAATTCTTGTTTTTTTTTTCCAGTGTTTTGGTTGTTTTGATGTATTGCACAAGTTCTGAAATGATTTATTATCAATGAATGCAAGACTGTTTTTCAGTTTGATTTCAATATTCTCCATAGTTTCTTTTTGATAATGACAAAGGGGGAGAAAGATGAACCATACAACGATGAACCATACAACTATTAATTCAGTCTTGCATTTGCTGTAAATTTTTTTCTCTGATATGGAAAAAAAAAATTTCTCTGATACCTGAGTATGAACTGCTTTGAAAAGACATACTTGAACTTATAATAAATGCAAGATGATTACTTTTCATGATAATGATATGATAACACTTGATTTTTTGAAAGATATCAATGACACAGGGGGAGGATGAAAAAGACTCAAGAACCATGCTTACTGAACAGCTGCACTCTGATTTCTTAATAACTAAGGTTAAGTATGGTAAGGTTTGTCATATTCAAAAAGGGAGAGTTTGTAAGACTAAGCCCTCATTCATGTTTTGATGTATGACAAACAAAGTGTATTTTGCATAAGATTTTTGATTTTGACTATGTACTTATTACGTGTTAAGTTGCATGCAAGATCACTCATGAGCAGACGTCCAACATAGTAAAATGAGCAGACGTCCAACAAAGTTAAACGAGCAGACGTCCAACAAAGAAAAACAAGCAGACGTCCAACAAAGCAAAACGAGCAGACGTCCAACAAAGCAAAACAAGCAGACGTCCAACAAAGCAAAACAAGCAGATGTCCAACAAGTCAGACAAGCAGACGTCCAACGAAGGATAAAAAGCTAGCGTCCACTAAAGTACCATTTGGAGTGCGTCTACTAAAAATAACAAAAAGAGCTCGTCTAACAAGAAAAGCGCGTCCACTGAAAGTAACAGAAGAGCTCTTCTGCCGACGTGGCATATGGTGCTCGTCTACTGAAAATAACAAGAAGAGCGCATCCACTAAAAAGTAACAAGAAGCGCTCGTCTGCTGACGTGGCACTTGGAGCTCGTCTACTTAAAGTAACAGAAGCGCGCGTCTACTGAAGTAAAAAGGAGAGCTCGTCTACTAAGAGTGGCAAATGGAGCTCGTCTACTAAGGCTACGTGCTTTGGACTTACTAAGATCTTAATGAGAAGCTCCGTCCACTAACATGGCATATGAAGCTCGTCTACTAGTTGAAGCACGTCCAATAACTTGTGTTAGCACTCCCGTCTGCGGACGTGGCAAAATGGACGCGGCTATTTGCTATTCTTTCAGATAGAAATGGATATTTTACTCTTCAATTAGACTTGGCTATCCTTTCAGATTGAAATGGTTATTTTTCAAGAAGGAGGCAAACTCTACAAGAACCAATAGAATCTTATTTCAAGAACAAGAATCAAGAAAAAATATTTTGTTAAATCAGATCCAAATCTGTTTTAAATGATCCCAACGACTATAATTTGTCTTCTATATAAAGAGGGATCAAAGGAACACTTTTCAAGAGAGACAACCTAACTCATTCTGACTGTGAAACTACGAAAGATCCAAAAGTGCTTCATCTCTGAGAAAAATGTGATACTAGTTAGAACTTCAATTTGTATAATCAGACTTTTAGAGTCTTTCTTCTACTCAATTCTTTTCGTGAGTTAGTGTGATTAAGAGAGGGTATCTCTTAGGCTTGAACAAGGATCGAAGGGATCCTTGTGTATAGAAAAGCAAGTGTGCTTTCTGGTGAATTTTTGAGCAAGGAGGTTATACTTGTGTTGCTGTAATTGGAATTTTGTAATTGTTGATTATAGTGGAGAAAACCATAGAGGTGTGGGACTGGATGTAGGCTTACCAGAGGAGGTAGCCGAACCAGGATAAATCGGTTTGCGTGTTCTTCTCATCTCTAAACTCCATATACTTGTTATATGCACTTGTGTGTTGTGAATGAGTTTTAAGAATACTTGTTAACTTGAATCTTTGATCTGCAATCTGTGTTAAACCTATTGTTACTTGATAAGCCTCTGGCTCATCTAGTTTTATGGCTAGTATGACCGGGGTTTTGTGCAAATTATATCCTATTTTCACCCAGATTAGATTAGATTGTCCTCAAGCAAGGTTTTGAGTCTCTAGAATAGTTTTAAGTTAATTTAGCTAGTTTTGAGTCAAAATAATACACTTATGGTTATTTCCTTGTTTTCAGGTTAAGTAGAAGTTGAGAAAATAAAGAACAGGGGATTCGCCCCGCGAAGGACATGCTCGCTGATGAATGTGTAAAATATGATAGTTTGGAAGTGTAATTAGGAAAGAGTTTGTAAATAATCCTAGAAATTATAGGAAAAGTGATAAGAAAATGTACACATTCATTTGAATAGTGTTTTGATCATGAGATTTCAATTTATATTGAAAATATACTTAAAAGAGGTTGAAAATGTGCAGGAATAGTATCACAGCGCTCAGCCCTCCAATTGGACGCTCAGCGCTAGCAGATTGGAAGGAAGCTAGCGCCCAGATCTAGCAATTGGAGCCCAGCGTCCAGCAGAAGAAGAAGGGCGCCCGGCGCCACTGTAGCATGGGCTAGCGCCCGGCTCTAGGAAATAGCGCCCAGCGCTAGTGCTTCAGAGCGAGAAGATGTTTGGCGCCCAGCGCAGAGCTAGGGCGCCAAAGGGCGAGACGAGCGAGAACCGTATAAATACGTTTTGAACAGATTCGAAAGGGGACTTTTGGTCATTTTTACTCCGATTCTAATCTGTGTTCTCCGAGAGGGTGTTGAAACCAGGGGAGTTCAAGAGCTTTCGGAAGAGAGGATTGAAGAATCCATGGCTTCTCTACCTCGGATTTCTTCTATTTCTTCTAGATTTCATCTCGTAGATATGAGTTTCTAAATTCCATAGGTTAGGATAGGATGAGTTCAATCGGATCTTGATGTAAGTTCGTTCCAACTCGATTTCAATTCGGATTCGTTCAAATTGAGTAATCTTTTCAATGCTTAATGCTTTTCCTGAATTGGCCATTCATGAAATTGATCGTATGAATGAATGCATAATTGGAAAATGTGTGTTCATGCTAGAACTGAAATAGATTACCACCTTGTGAGGTCGATTCTAGGAATAGAACTTCATTGCAAGTGCATTCCTTGTAAGTCTTGTGCTTCTTGCTTGTGCTAATTTTGATTCACCTAAGGAATTAGGGTTCATAATTTGTAACAAAGGATTATCACCTAAGGAATTAGGGATAGATCTAAATCGGTGGCTTGATTGTCAATTAAATGAATTGAATTGAATATTAGGGTTCCGTGAGTTACATCAAGTGAAGATTGAGTGATTCCGATTCCTAACCGTCTTAAATACTTGATTCCTCTTAATTGTTCATTTGTTTTCCATTGTATTGATTGTGTGATAACAGAAAACCTATTTCGATTACCTTTGTAACAACACTTAATTCAACATCTCGAGTTAAATGCGGGAACTATGAGTTTTATCCGTTCAAATATCGATTGCTTAGTTGTCATTGTTACTTGAATCTCAATCCTCGAGGGACGATACTCTACTCTCATTATTATTACTTGTACGATTTGGTGCACTTGCCAAACCTTCAACAAGTTTTTGGCGCCGTTCTGGGGATTGTTGATCAATAGCAACAAAAACAAAAGCATTTGTTAATTTGAACATTATTTTTCTGTTGATTAATTTTCTGTTTCTCTGCGAAAATTTTGAATTAGTGCATGCTCTGAAATTCTCTTGAAAATCTTGTGCAGTGTATGCGAGGTAAAGCAACAAGCGAGCTGTTATTTGATCCAGAAATTGAGAAAACAGCAAAGAAGAATCGAAAGAAAACAAGAGAGCAAAAACAGAGAAATAAAAATTTGGCAAAAGAAAATCCTTCTTCATCTCAAGTCCAGCAAGAGGTGATCATGGCTGGAAATGTGGATAGGAACCGGAGAACATTGGGAGAGTATTCCAGTGGTCCAACCAACCGGAATCACTCAAGCATTGTTAGACCACCGGTAGCTGCGAACAACTTTGAGATCAAACCGGCTTTACTCAATATTATGCAGCAAAATCAGTTTGGAGGAAGTGAAGCCGAAGATCCGAATAGTCATATCTCGAATTTCATAGAGATATGTGAGACTCTCAAGATCAATGGTGCCACCGATGATGCGATACGACTGCGGTTGTTTCCTTTTTCATTAAGAGATAGAGCCAAAGCATGGCTCCAATCTCAACCTCAAGGAAGCATCACAACTTGGGACGATTTGGAAGAGAAGTTCTTAGCAAGGTATTTCCCACCGTCCAAGTTTGTGAAGATGAGGGGTGAAATATCAAGCTTTATGCAACGTGATGCTGAAACCTTATATGATGCTTGGGAAAGATTCAAGGAGTTTCTAAGAAAGTGTCCCAATCACGGCTTTGATGATCTTCAACAAATGCAGATTTTTTGTAATGGACTGAGGCCATCAACAAAGCTTATGTTGGATGCTTCGGCGGGAGGTTCTATGAATTCCAAAACAGCGGAAGAGGCCTTAAGGTTGATTGAAGCTATGGCATCCAATGATTATCTTATGAACCATGACAGAGGGAACACATCAAAGAGAGGGATATGGGAGCTTGAGTCTCAAAATGCAATATTAGCTCAAAACAAAATCATCACAAATCAATTGGATGCAATCACACAGCAACTAAAGGCTATGAGTCTAGGACCAACACAAGGACAACAAGTCATGAGCTGTGATTTTTGTGGAGGAGGGCATGATAATGGTAAGTGTGAAGCATCTCTAAGTTCTCAAGAGGAAGCAAAGTACATGGGGAATTTTCCAAGACAAGGGCAGAATTTGCACTCCAACTCTTATAATCAAAATTGGAAGAAGCACCCTAACTTTCCTTGGTCACAAGAAGCTCCACAAGAAAATACACCTTCACAACAACCACTACTTCAAAATCAACCACATCGTGATACCGATGAGAGGATGAACAAGTGGGAGAGCACTCTTGCACAATTCATTCAAGTCACCCAATCTAACTTCAAGAATACCGATGCATCAATAAAGAACCTTGAAGTGCAGATTGGACAGCTTTCTAGTGCATTAAGTGCAGGAGTTTGTGGAAAAAACACTAATAATCCAAAGGAGGAGTGCAAAACCATCATGTTGCTAAGTGGAGAGCTAGTAGAGCCGGGTGTTAAGCATTCCTCAAGTCAAAATGCTGAAAATTCTGCATTGAGAAAGGAGATAGTTGATACTTGAAGAGAAAGAAGAAAGTTCAAAAAGGAAAGAAAAGGAGGAACCTCAAGATGATAGGAAGGAAAAGAAACTGAAATTAGTTGATGAAAATTCTATCTTGAGAAAGACAAAAGAGTCAGCTTTTGAAAGAAGGGGGCAAGCCGCAAGAGATTCCTTCTTATGTGAAAGTGCCATATCCAATCGAGAAGAAGAGGAAAAAGAAAGAAGAGCAATCTAATAGGTTCTTGGATACCTTCAAACAATTGCATATAAATATTCCCTTTGCTGAAGAATTAGAGAGTATGCCATCAAATGCCAAGTTCATGAGAGAATGGCTTGAAAAGAAGAGAAAGATTGAATCAAGTGAGGTAGTGGCTTTGACTGAAAACTGTAGCTCAATTCTCCAACACAAGCTTCCACCTAAGTTGAGGGATCCCGGATCCTTTACCATTCCTTGCGTCATTGGAGATGTAATAAAGGCTAGAGCCCTATGCGACCTTGGGGCAAGTATTAATCTAATGCCATTATCCATGATGAAGAAGCTTGGAATTCATGATGTGGAACCAACCATGATCTCATTGCAACTTGCAGATAGATCAATTAGGAGACCATATGGTTTGGTGGAGGATTTACTCGTGAAAGTAGGAAAGTTCATATTTCCCATGGATTTCTTTGTGATGGACATTGAGGAAGATGTGAGTATTCCGTTGATTTTTGGAAGACCCTTCTTGGCTACCGCCGGAGCTTTGATAGATGTATCAAAAGGCGAGATTATACTGAAGGTGAATGAAGAACAAATGGTTGTGAACATGTCTGATAAGGAGCCTATGGGAACTTCACCAGCTACTCATGCTCAAGTTCAATTTGTGCAAAGCCAGGAAATCCAAGAAGTTCACAAGGATGAACATGAGAAGAAAAAGAAGAGCAATGGGAACAGAAAGAAAAAGAAGAAGAGGAAGTCTCAATGGTCATCTCAATTCCAACCACTTTGGCCAAAAGAAGATGATTCATCAAAGAAGGGCAATACACCATTGGTTAATGGTGGGAATAATGTGACCAGTGGTGGCAAGAAAAGCAACAAAAATGCTCCATTTTTCTGTTCATTCAAGCCACCTTGAGCATTAAATAATCGGCGTCAAGCTAGTGACGTTAAAGAAGCGCTTCTTGGGAGGCAACCCAAGATTAGATTAGATTTTATTTGAAATTTTTTTTTATCTTTCATCACACATTATGATGCATCTTACTGTGTAAAATTCATTCTGACATTTGGTACAGATTTGAGTAGGCCAAAGAATTAGCAGCAGAGGAAGTGGGAGAATTTGAAGGTAAACTGCTAACGCTAGGCGCTCGGCTTGACGCCCAGCATAGGAAAAGTCAGAGACTACCAGGATGAGTGGCGCTGGGCGCTCCGCAGGAAGGACGAGCGCTGCACATTTCTGCAGCTTCTAGACAGCAGAGCTGGGCGCTAGACAGCAGAGCTGGGCGCTGGGGAGAGAGCTGAGCGCTGGACTTCATAAAAAAAAAAAATGGATGCGCACATACTCATCCATTATGCAGACGAAAGGGGGTGCTCTGAACTCTATTAAATTTCTTTGCTCTCCCTGATTTGTTAGTAGTTGTCGGAATAAATTACCCAGACTTGCATATTTTGCACAATCTTGTGTTTTTGAGTTGATTTTTGTGAAGATTCTCTTGTGAGCATGACTCTTTTGCTTGGCTGGAATTCCTAACATGATGCATTTTAGACTTGCTAAGCATATGATTTCATTGAAACCATTGATCCTTGTGAATTGGTTGTGACAATTTTTCATGCTATAATTGATGCAATGTTGAATGCATGGATTTTCTCTTGCACATAACCATAAACTGTGAGCTTTTGAGCCCAAATGCTCTGGCACATTATCCAGATGACTTGATTTCTTTCATGTGTGATTGTCCATCACTTGCATGTTCTCACCTTTTCTTGCCTTGAATGCTTGTCATTGTTGCAATGTTCTTGCATATGCATAAATGATTGAGGCATTAATTCTTTGTTTAAGCTTAGTGCCTTAATTGCCAACCTATCATTTACCATTGTTATGCCCAATTGAGCCTTGACCTATTGTTCTTGGTATGATAGTTCATTACAAGCCTAAAAAGCGATAAAACCATTTTGTCCCACTACTTTGGCTTAGAGGAATGTTTGGACTTAAGTTTGGGGTTGTTTTCTTGCTTAGGGACAAGCAAGCAAATAAAGTTTGGGGTGGTAAGTACGCCACTAAAGATGCACTAAAGATGCCTACTAGAAAAAAAAAAATTTGAAAAAATAAAAACTGAAAAAGAAAAAAGAAAAATAGAAAAAGCCAAAAAGAGGAGAAGGAAAGAGAAAGTATGCAAAGAAAGAAAAAGGAAAAATAGAAAGAAAAGAAAATTAAAACAAGAAGCAACAAGAGAAAAAGAGAAAAAGAAATAGTTGGAAATGAATAAAAGGAAATAGCACAAATTGTGTGCTTATGTGCTTGTAGCTAGACTAGGCAAGTGAAAATTCCAAAAGAGTCCAAATAGTCCTTGAAGCCAAAGTAGCATAGCATATATATCCTTATTCTCATCCACCCGTACCTAAGCCCCATTACATCCAAATAAAAGACCTCATGATATGTGTTGCATTGGCATTTGTGATGTATGTTCCTAGCATCTTATCAAGATTAGGATTGGGGAATGCATGATGATTGGAATTGAGAGCAAACATGACCAAGTGAGGATGTGTGAAACACTGAAACAGAGAGGTTGCAAGGGATAATTTTGTGCATTCAATGGAGCTAATTTTGTACTATGTTTGATTGTTCTAAAGCATGAAACTTGTGATCAATTGGAATTTATGAATGATTGTGTGATGCTTGTCTATTTTGCAAAAAGTGTCAAGGAATTGAAGTCTTGCATGAGTAATTTGCTTCACAAGAGAATTGACCATGAAAATCTATCTCATTCACCCCTGTTTTGAATTTAATTGTTTGCTTGAGGACAAGCAAAATTTCTAAGTTTGGGGTTGTGATGAATGTGTAAAATATGATAGTTTGGAAGTGTAATTAGGAAAAAGTTTGTAAATAATCCTAGAAATTATAGGAAAAGTGATAAGAAAATGTACACATTCATTTGAATAGTGTTTTGATCATGAGATTTCAATTTATATTGAAAATATACTTAAAAGAGGTTGAAAATGTGCAGGAATAGTATCACAGCGCTCAGCCCTCCAATTGGGCCTCTCGCGCTAGCAGATTGGAAGGAAGCTAGCGCCCGGCTCTAGCAATTGGAGCCCAGCGTCAGCAGAAGAAGAAGGGCGCCCGGCGCTACAGTAGCATGGGCTAGCGCCCGGCTCTAGGAAATAGCGCCCAGCCTAGTGCTTCAGAGCGAGAAGATGTTTGGGCGCCAGCGCAGAGCTAGGGCGCCCAAATGCGGCAGACGAGCAGCGAACCAGTATAAATACGTTTTGAACAGATTCGAAAAGGGGACTTTTGGTCATTTTTACTCGATTCTAATCTGTGTTTCTCTGAGAGGGTGTTGAAACCAGGGAGTTCAAGAGCTTTCGGAAGAGAGGATTGAAGAATCCATGGCTTCTCTACCTCGATTTCTTCTATTTCTTCTAGATTTCATCTCGTAGATATGAGTTTCTAAATTCCATAGGTTAGGATAGGATGAGTTCAATCGGATCTTGATGTAAGTTCGTTCCAACTCGATTTCAATTCAGATTCGTTCAAATTGAGTAATCTTTTCAATGCTTAATGCTTTTCTGAATTGGCCATTCATGAAATTGATCGTATGAATGAATGCATAATTGGAAAATGTGTGTTCATGCTAGAACTGAAATAGATTACCACTTTGTGAGGTCGATTCTAGGAATAGAACTTCATTGCGAGTGCATTCCTTGTAAGTCTTGTGCTTCTTGCTTGTGCTAATTTTGATTCACCTAAGGAATTAGGGTTCATAATTTGTAACAAAGGATTATCACCTAAGGAATTAGGGATAGATCTAAATCGAGTGGCTTGATTGTCAATTAAATGAATTGAATTGAATATTAGGGTTACGTGAGTTACATCAAGTGAAGATTGAGTGATTCCGATTCCTAACCGTCTTAAATACTTGATTCCTCTTAATTGTTCATTTGTTTTCCATTGTATTGATTGTGTGATAACAGAAAACCTATTTCGATTACCTTTGTAACAACACTTAATTCAACATCTCAGTTAAATGCAGGAACTATGAGTTTTATCCGTTCAAATATCGATTGCTTAGTTGTCATTGTTACTTGAATCTCAATCCTCGAGGGACGATACTCTACTCTCATTATTATTACTTGTACGATTTGGTGCACTTGCCAAACCTTCAACACTCGCCACGCGACCCCGAAGCCTGACTGTTCCAAGAAAATGCTAAGTCTCTGGTTCACCCCGCGAAGAAGGTCTCGCCCCGCAAGTCTTGCAACCCTGAAAAAGTCAGAGACGATCACGGCTTGCCCGTGTTGAAGGTCATGGCCATGGCAGTTTTGAAGTTGAAGAGTCTCGCCTCGCGAGCATCCATTCGCCTCGCGAGTCTGGAAGTCAGAGAGCATCACGGTTGGCCCCTGATGGCCATAACGGGCGTAAGGAGAAAACTCTTCAGATCCTCGCCTCGCGAGCAAGCACTTCGCCTCGCGAGAATGCCAAAGGTTGCTGACTCTTCATGAAATTCGCCTCGCGAATGTGTGCTCGCCTCGCGAGCTAGCTGATTTCAGAATTTGTATAAAAGGCTGTTCTGAACAATTTGTAAAAACTTTTGCTTCTCCATTTTTCTGTTTTACATTTTTATCTGTGTGATTTCGTTTGTGTTATGGAGAACTAAGTTTCTAGGATTGATCTATTGTAATTGATTTCCATACACTTGAGGTTCTTGTATTTTCCTGTTTTGTATGCTTTTCCCTCTTCAATGCCATACTTTGTATTTCTGTTTGCTTAATTCAGGAGTATACTGTATTGTGTTGATTCATTTCTGGTGATATCATGTTCCTATAATTAATCGTATCTGCTTAATTTGCGTGTGTACATTTCGTGTTCGCTTAGTTCACGAAGGGCTTAACCCCGTTTGCTTAATTCGGGAATAGGGACATATATCTGTAGTAGTGGTTCCGCTTGTAAATTGCTACTACAACCAGGAGGGGATTAGAATCTGCTTAGGGCTTGGAAATTGCATGAACCTATGATAGTTAGGAAATTGAGAACAATAGATCAATCTGTTTTTGGCTATTTGATAACCTCCTTGAACTGCTTGTTTTCAATTGCTCTGTTTTTATTATTCTGTTGTCTTTGATTACATCTCGAACCAACCCCCCCCAAAAAAAAACTTATTTTTGTGGAAAATAAAATTTTAAGAGTCCTTGAGAGACGACATCCGAGTTGTCGCCCTACACTACATTTTCAAACCCGCTCGTCCTTTTTGGCGCGTGCGCGACAGCGCGACCATTACTTCTTATAATTCTTCTTGTCATCGTCACTTGTTCCATAACCTGAGTCTTGGGAATTAAAATTGAGTGAAAACCAATTTTCTTTAAAGAAACACTGTTTTGCTTTAAATTGTTGAAAAAGTTTTCAATATCTCAATTCACCACCCTATTGAGATCGTAGCCACTACCAACACCACCGATGTCAAAAGAGCAAGAATGAACACCCTCACACATGAGTACGTTCTGTTTAGAATGAATCGAGGAGAACCTATGACTGAAATGTAAAAGATATTCACACACATTGTAAATCAATTGGCTGGTCTTGGAAAAGCTATATGAAATGAGGATCAAATTAACAAAGTAATGAGATGCTTGAGCAGAGAATCGATGGCCAGAAAGTCACTTGCAATCTCGGGAATCTAGAAACCTCTCATCAATGACCATTGCCACATTGTTTGGAAAACTGCAAGAACATGAATTGGAGTTGAACAGACTGAATGAGAGTGAAGAATCTGATAAAAGAAAGAAGGGATTGTCTCTGAAATCACAAGTCATAGAAGTAGAAGACAGTGATGATGATAATATAGAACAAGAGGCTGAATTTGAAGAACAGATTGGAATACTAGTTAGAAAATTCAAGAAGTTCCTAAAGAAGAGAGGAAACTTCAAAAGAAAGCCATCCACTTTTCAAAGGAGAAATTTCAACAAAGGTGACAACTCTTTCAACAACATCACATGCTATGAATGTGGAAAGATTGGCCACATGAAGTTTGACTGTCCAAAGCTGCAAAAGAAGGACGAAACAGAAAAGTTTGACTCAAAGGACAAGAAGTGGAAAAAGCCAAGAAAGGCCTACATTGCTTGGGATGATAATGATCTAGAATCCACTGAAGAATTTGAATCCGAGGAGGCAAACCTGTTCTTGATGGCCATCAATCATAGTGATTCAAAAAGTGAAGTAAGTTCTAATTATTAACCTTCTTATGATGAATTGCAAAATGCTTTTGAAGAACTTCATAAAGAATCCATTAGACTTGGTAGATTGCTAATTAAGTCTAAGAAAACCATCACATGCCTAGAAGATAAAAATTCTGTTTTAAACAAAGAACTAGATGAATTAAAAACAGAAAATTGTGTTGTAAAAGAAAGATTAGCTACTGTTTTGGAACCACCTATATGTGATAATTGTCCTAAGTTGGAGAAACATATAAATCATTTGAATGGTGATCTATCTAATTGTTCTAAGTGTTGTACATTGACTAAAGAAGTTGAAACTGAAAAATGACTTAGCCAAGTTCACAAATGGTAGAGATAACTGGAATGCTTTATTAGGACAACAAAAATGTGTTTATGATAAGGCTGGAATAAGCTATAAACCTAAGATACATGAGAAATCTTTCAAGAAATTTTTTTCTGCACCTAAGACATCAAACATACCATTTGTTAAATGCAATTTTTGTGCTAGAAAAGGTCACACAGCTTCTACATGTCAATACGGAAAATCAGCATCCAATAAATCTAAGTATATATGGGTTTCTAAAGGAACTATTGCTGCAACTAACTCAAAAGGAGCCAAACAGATTTGGGTACCTAAAGCAAAAACATGATTCTATTTTGTAGGTGTGTTGGAAAGCCATGAATGTGAAATGGTATCTTGACAGTGGCTGTTCCAAGCACATGACTGGAGATAAAACCAAGTTCATTCCCTTTACCCATAAGTCAAGTGGTAGTGTTACTCATGGAGACAACAATAAAGGGAGAATACTTGGTATTGGAAACATTGGAAGTGACTCAACAACAATCATTGAGGATGTATTATATGTTGAGGGACTGAAACACAACCTATTAAGTATCAGTCAACTATGTGACAAAGGCTTCAAGGTAAAATTCAATTCCAACAGTTGCTTAATAGAAAATCAGCATGATGAAAATTTGAAATTAATTGGACATAGGACAGATAACATCTATATGTTTGATTTAGATAATATCTCTTCAAATACTGCATGATGTCTTATTTCAAAAGAAGAAGAGAATTTGCTTTGGCATAGAAGAATTGCACACATTCACATGAACCACTTGAATAAACTGATTCGTAAAGATCTTGTAGTTGGCTTGCCTAAACTGAAATTTGTGATAGATGGACTATGTGATGCATGTCAAAAAGGAAAGCAAGTTAAGGTCTCTTTTAAACCAAAGAATATTGTTTCAACAACTAGACCCTTGCAACTTTTACACATGGATTTATTTGGTCCGTCTAGAACCAAAAGCTTAGGTGGTAACTCGTATGCATTGGTAATTGTAGATGATTACTCTAGATATACATGGACATATTTTCTATCTCATAAGAGTGATTAATTTGCTACATTTAAGAAAATGGCAAAAATTGTGTAAAATGAAAAGGCCATGAAAATTGTTGCTATAAGAAGTGATCATGGGGGAGAATTTCAAAATGAAGTGTTTGAAAACTTTTGTGACGAGCATGACATTCAACATAATTTTTCTGCTCCTAGAACTCCACAACAAAATGGAGTAGTGGAAAGAAAGAATAGATCATTAGAGGAGATAACAAGAACTATGTTGAATGACTCTAGCTTACCAAAACTTTTTTGGGCGGAATCTTTATCAATCTGACTGCTATGTGCTAAATAGAATCTTGATAAGACCAATCTTAAAGAAAACCCCTTTATTAGATTTACAAAGGAAGATAACCAAATATAGCACATTTTCATGTTTTTGGTTGCAAATGCTTTGTGCTTAACAATGGAAAGAATAATCTTGGAAAATTAGATGCAAAAGCTGATGAAGGAATTTTCCTAGGTTACTCTCTATCTAGTAAAGCATTTAGAATATATAATAAGAGAACACAAACTATTGAGGAATCTGTGCATGTGACATTTGATGAGTCTAACCCCAAAAGGTTGGGAAATGATTGTGTTATTGATGATCTTGTAGATTCAATTGAGAAAATTCTCCTAGAAGAGAAACAGGACATTGAAGAAGATGAAAGCTTGAAGAATGAGTTGCTGCTGCAGGAGCAAGTAGAACAACAGCCTGACCTACCAAAGGAATGGAGGACTGTCAGAAATCATCCAATTGATAACATCATTGGTGAAATTACAAAGGGGGTAACTACTAGACAATCTCTTAGAAATGCTAGTAATCATATGGCATTTGTGTCTTAAGTAGAACCTAAGAACATAGATGATCCTATAATTGATGAACATTGGATGATGGCTATGCAAGATGAGTTAAACCAGTTTGAAAGAAACCAAGTTTGGAAACTAGTGCCTAAACCTAAGAACTGTCAAGTAATAGGTACAAAATGGGGTTTTAGGAATAAACTAGATGAAAATGGTATGATTGTAAGAAACAAGGCTAGATTGGTAGACAAAGGGTATAACAAAGAAGAAGGCATCGATTATGATGAAACATATGCACCAGTAGCAAGATTAGAAGCTATAAGAATGCTACTTGCTTATGCTTGCATAATGGGATTTAAATTGTATCAAATGGATGTTAAGAGTGCTTTCTTAAATGGATTTATACAAGTGGAAGTGTATGTTGGTCAACCACCTGGTTTTGAGAATAATGAATTGCCTAACCATGTTTATAAACTATCTTAAGAACTATATGGCTTAAAGCAAGCTCCTAGAGCTTGGTATGAAAGGTCAAGTAATTTTCTCATTGAAAAAGGATTTAATAGAGGTAAAGTTGTCACAACTTTGTTCACTAAGAGAAAGGCACACAACATTTTACTTGTACAAATATATGCGGATGATATAATTTTTGGTGCCACTAATGAGCATTTGTACAATGAGTTTGCAAGTCTTATGCAGAGTGAGTTTGAAATATCAATGATGGGTGAGCTGAACTTTTTCCTTGGACTGCAAATAAAGCAATCTGAAAATGGAATCTTTGTTAGCCAAACCAAGTACTGCAATGAGTTGATCAAGAAGTTTGGCATGGAAAATGCTAAGGAGATGGCTACTCCAATGAGTACCTCCTGTTATCTGGACAAGGATGAGCAAGGTAAACTTGTTGATGTTTCTAAATTCAAAGGTATGATAGGCTCACTACTTTATCTTACTGCTAGTAGGCCAGATATCATGTTCAGTGTATGCATGTGTGCTAGGTATCAAGCAAATCTAAAAGAATCACACTTAACAGCAGTTAAAAGGATAATTAAGTATCTGTTAGGAACAAAAGACATTGGATTATGGTATCCCAAGGGAGCTACATGTACTTTAATTAGCTATTCAGACTCTGATTTTGCTGGATGTAAACTAGATAGAAAGAGTACTAGTGGAACTTGCCATTTACTAGGGAACTCATTAGTATCATGGTTCAGTAAGAAACAATCTAGTGTGGCTTTATCCACTGTAGAGGCTGAATATGTAGCAGCTGGTAGCTGTTGTGCACATGTTTTATGGATGAAACAACAATTAGTTGATTATGGTGTGCAACTAAACCAAGTTCCTATTAGATGTGACAATACAAGTGCAATTAACCTAACTAAGAATTCCATAATGCACTCTAGAACTAA